>OY283143.1:11868749-13068749 GCA_958299785.1 Medicago lupulina | reverse complement strand
TTGGTTTATGTTAAGTTCTTCGGTTTATAGCTTGGTTCTTAGGGTTTTAGGTAGTAAAAAGAAGATGAAAGAGTTTTGGATTGTTCTTAGGGCTATGAAGGAAAAAGGGTTTTATTTAGATGAAGAGACACATTTGATGATTTCGACGGGTTTGAAAAACGAAAAGATGAGTTGTGATGTTGTTGCTCTTGAGAATTTCTATAAAGGGATGATTGAGCAGAATGCAATGCAAAGTGTTGTCAAAAAGGTGTTAATATTATTTCAGGGTCTGATTGGGATGATAAGGTTGAGAATGAACTGGAGAAGGTTAAAATTCATCTTTCGGATAATTTTGTGATTAGGATTGTGAAAGAGCTCCAACATAGTCCTTTGAAGGCTTATAAGTTCTTTCATTGGGTTGGGAAGCAATCTGGTTGTAAGCATAATACAGTGACTTACAATGCAGTTGCTAGAGTTCTTCCTAGGATGGAGTCAATTGAGGAATTTTGGAGTATTCTTGAGAAGATGAAGAGTGTTGGTCATGAATTGGATTTCGATACTTACATAGATATCGAAGCAGCTTCAAAATAATAGGATGATGGAGGACAGTGTCAAGCTTTATGAGCATATGATGGATAGTTCATATAAGCCATCAGTTCCTGATTGCATTATGCTTTTAAAGAGCATCTCTGCAACCGATAAGCCGATTTTGGATTTAGTTTTCAGGGTAGCTAAGAAATTCGAGTCAACAGGGTATACTCTTTCCAATGCAGTCTATGATGGTTTTCATAGATCTTTAACAAGTGCTGGGAAATTTGATGAAGCTGAAAAGATTGCCGAGACCATGAAAAATGCTGGCTACGAGCCAGATAACATCACCTACAGTCAGCTTATTTTCGGACTTTGTAAGATGGGGAGGTTTGAAGAAGCACTTAACGTAATCGATGATATGCAAGCTAACAATATTTCGGTTTATATCAAGACTTGGACCATCTTGATCCAAGGGTACTGTGTTGCCGGCAAATTAGACGATTCTTTACTTCGTTACAAGACGATTTAAACTTATGATCCAGATGCTAAATTGTTGGAAGTTCTGGTTGACAGTTTTCTTAAGCAAAATAGAGTAGACGATGCATACAAGTTGCTTCTAGAGGATACTGCTGAGCATGGTAGAGGTCCAAAGAAAGCTATATTCAAGAAACTGATTGATGGTCTATTAGGAGTCAGAAAGTTAGAGGAAGCGCTTGACCTTCTTCGTTTGATGAAGGCTAAAAATTGCCGTCCATACCATGAACCATTTGCATCGCATATTTCGAAGTTTGGGACCATGGAGGATGCTTCCGAATTCCTAAGGGTATTGAGTATGAAAAAATACCCATCTCATACGGTTTACCTCCAGCTTTTTAAATCCTTAATTCAAGAATGTCGACTCGCAGTGGTCAAAGATCTATTGTACAAGTGTCCTCACCATATCCGGAAACATAGTAAAATCTGCGAGCTTTTTGGTTCATCCAAGAGTCAGATGACCGATACTCAGTTGCTACTTAATACCAATTTTTTTTTTTTACTTGGTATCTATCTGGTTTTTTTATTCATCGTACTAATAACTTTTACGAAGCTGTTTGGTGGATTTGTCTTTGCATTTGGAAAACAATTAGGACATATATGATGCCTGTAAACAATTATTGAATTTATAAGAAGTTTTCATGTATGACCAGTAATGCTATCATGCATAAGTATTTTTAAACGATTTTCAGAATCCCGCTTTTATGTAACGGATATGGATGTGCATGCTTGAGAAAGAAAATATTTTTTTTTTTAGAGGAACACTGTTTCTGCATCCAATGAGAGTTCATATGAAAAATATGCTGACCTTGATATCTCTTTTAGATACTCCAGTTGCGGATGATCTTAATATCTATCTGTTGCCTTGTCAAAAGAATTTTAAAACTTTTCATGGCTTGCCAACTAAGATTGTTTTTTTTTTGTGATTAGAAAATCTCTTGTGATGTAAGATGGTTTGTGGCAACCGGACTAATAGTCATTTTGATTCTTGAATGTGTAATGAAACGCCACAATAGTCATCAAATTTTCAAAAGTCTTTGATTATGCATTTCGTTAGTGAAAATAGACCGTGATATTAAAATAGTCTCTCAATATTGACATTAACTTTTTTTATATATGGACTTGTATGATACAAACTACTTATAGGGACTAATATGACAAAAAGTAAGTATATGTTTACCAAAATAACTATCACCCCGTTAAATTTTGTGTAGTGAGTTTCTTGGGTTTAGGGTATCAAGGTTCTTAGGAATGAGATTGTAAAACAAAAAAGTTCCTAGGAATGAAATAAATTCTCATAACTTCCAACATTCACATGAAATTATTCCCAAGTTAAAGGATGAGAAAATGGATCTCATGAAATTTTGTATATATATTTTTTTTAAAAGAAGATAACTTTCAATTTTCATATGAATATTCAAGAGTGTGCCAAATAGATTCTTTAAAAAATACCCAGAAATAAAATTTCCGTCTTTATATTTCCGGGTATGTTGTTCCTAGAAATAATTTTTGAGTCCGTGAAACAAACACCATTTTTCCACACTTGTTTTCCCATGTTAAAGTATGAGAATCTTTATTCTCATGAGAATAAGAGGTAACCACCTATAACTTCACATCTTCACGCTATTTTAACTCATTTATTTTTATGTTTTAAATTTTAAACAAAATATATTTAAAAATATTCTTGAAAAACTAAATTACTTGCCAAACACTTTAATATGATTAATGTTCCTAGAAATAATGTTCCAGCAAATATTATTCCTAAAATCCTTGAAACAAACACATCCTTGGAAAACTACACACAAAATATCATTTTATAATTTTTCTAAATCATTACAATAAATATTAGTAGTAAATATTTTTTCTTTGAAAATCAACTCGTTTATTCAATCCAATTATTATTTTATTTTTTTAATATTTGGAGATTATTTTAGCGTATGATTATTGGTTTTATGTATGTGTAACAGTGCTTTCAACATGTCAATTCCCATCCACCACAGTTTCTCAACTTACAATTTGGAGCTTTGAGAGTGACGTGTGTTTTACCTCCACCCACCAAACACTAAAGTTCAAGTTCAACATTGCTTAAAATCATAAGCTTCTTAAATTATCAATTTATCATATTCACACAAAATAATGTGCAATTATTTTATAACTAGCCAAATTGCCACAATGCCACTTGCATTACCTCTGCAGCTCATAGTCACAAAAATTAGGAGAACATAAACAAACAAAAAAACATAACCCCATCAACAAGAAACAAAAAGTTGAATCTCCCTAACCTTATCACTTCCCTTATGGCATTTCTGAGGCTATGAAGACTCAATGCAAGCACACCATTTTCAGTGTCTCGGGTCACTATGAAGAAGAAGCAACATCAAGAAAACCATAACCAAGATTTAGAAGTGTTGAAAGCTGTTGCACAAGCTTGGTACAATCACTCCGGCAGTGTTAAACCTTTAAGTGAATTCGACGCGCGTCGAAGAAATTTCAGAGGTAAGCCTTCAAGGTTTAAGCTTGAAACATTAACCAAGTCATCATCAACCAGGGAAACAAACTCTTCAACTTATTATTGTGACTTTCAACACTCACTTTGGGACCCTTATGAGCTTGTAACAGTTTCAAGAAGGATTGAAACGGGGTTAGCTTTAGATAACCCATTTGATGATTTTTGTGTCTCCAAATCAGTTCAACTAAAAGGTAAGAGGGAGAGTAAGAATAGTCTTAGGAATCTGTTCAATAACATGTCTTCTAGGCGATTTAATCTCCCTAAATTTTCCACTGAAAAATGATAGTACATGATTTTCTTCTTTTATCTCAAGAGTCATCTTAATTAATTCTTATTTTTTGTTCAATACGTATTAGATATCAATATTAGTTATACTGGTTTGTATATTAGGAAAATAGATTCTACGGAGTTACTGCGTTAAACAATAACAATTGTCGATCGTGCGATTAAGATTGAACAATGTAAAATTTGTAAAATTAGATTGCATAAATTAGAACTATTAGATTGATTTTCTACGATCGAGATTGGCTACTGCGTAAAGTAGTTACAACATGCAAGTTCATTATATTAGTTACACTAGTTAGTTGACATTCAAAAAAATAAAAGTTACAGTAGTTAGTTCCATTCGGAGTTCGGACACCACCCAAAACACATTTAAAAGTACCTATGTCTTCTATAAAAAATAGTGATATTAACAACCAACTATTATAACTAACTGATATCTAATAATAATAGGAGGCCTCGTATTCTAAGACTTTTTTTTTGCTGCCGAATAACTTTCACTTTATGGTAAATAAACAAAATAACAATAGTCATTAAAAATTCACACATAAGTAGAGGAATGCAAGTTTAAACTCTGATGCACTAATTTAAGACAGATATTATCAAATCAGAATTTCAGACGTTAGTCATGAAAAATTATGCTTCGATGTCATGCCCTCTCATATGATGTAAAGTAGGCTCCATTACATGACACAATATCCTTCCTTTATATGACGCAGTTGGAAAAGTTTGTGATTTCAATTCAAAGTATGTGAGTCGTTTTTCTTTATTGCATAAAAGATACAAATCTAAGGTCTTCTCAACTTCAAAAGGATTTTTTTTTAAGGGATTGCGCTGCAAGAGATAGACGTAGTATTATTCAATAAAAAGGAAATAAAATATAGAAAAATGAGATAAAAAAGTTTAAGGGTGATTTTTTTTAGCCCTTATACATAGACCACCTTAGGTGGCATACACCCGTTGACACCCACACACAATTGTGACATGTGACATGTGACAAAAATATTGAAAGAAGAGATGAGAGGGGTGTTGATGTGATGTGAAATTACTAAAATACCCCTAACACATGGGGTGTACATGAGACCTGTATAAAAAAAGATGCCTATCTATCTTTTTCCTTTTTTTTTTTTTTACGTGAGGTTTAAGGGTGAAATTGAAAACAATGAAAAAACATGAGAGAGAAATAGAGAATCCATTCCCTTTGTTCATTATTTTCCATATGAGAATTAGTTTGTTTCTGTTTACTTTGGCTGAAAAATATATAATTAGTCTATTTCCTTTGAAAAAAAGGCGGAATATCATCTTTTGCAATTTGGAAAGAGATAGACACAAAAAAATGATGGTGGGATCTATCATTATTAATAATTTTTTACTTTTTGTGTGTTTTTATCTCTCTAAATGAAAAAAATGAAAAAAAATTATAAATGGAGGACACTCTTTATCATTTCCATATATATATATATATATATATATATATATATATATATATATATATATATATATATATATATATATATATATATATATATAATTATGTCCATTTAGCTTTTCATGGTTAATAATGCATATAATAATCAATGAAAATTTGTTTAAGAAGACAATGTAACCGTTAAATGTTATGGTTAATTGGTTTATAAAGTTTAAACACTTAAATGAAAATAAATACAAAATAAAATTTTAATAAATAACATGAAAGATACAATATATTAGATTAATAAATTTAAATTACTTTTAATTTAAAAATTAAATTACAAAATTCTAAATTATTAAAATATCAATTGATATAAATTGTATTATGAATTAAGATTACTTTTTTATGTCATTTTACATTTATTTGAACCGTTAATTTTATCAAAAACTTTAACTAGCTAATCAGCTATTGGTCGTTAGTTAGTTATAAGTAATTAGCTATCAGCCATCAGTTAGCTTATCAGTTATCCGCTATTTTATCAAACAAAGCTTAAATACATTATAGAAAATGTTAACGTAGTTTAAGTGAGGCCGATAACGGGTTGTTGGTGGCTCCTTTCTCCTTAGAGGAAATGGAGGTGGTGGTTAGAGATAGTGATGGTAATAAAAGCCGGGGTTCAGATGGTTTTAACTTTGCGTTTATCAAAGAATTTTGGTACTTGATAAAAGATGAGGTTAGAATCATGTTCAATCAATTTTATGCTAATGAAGTCTTGCCGAAGAGTATGTTGGCTTTTTTTTGTGACTTTAATTGCCAAAGTCTCCTCTCCGATGGATTTTAGGCCAATATCATTGCTAGGTTGCTTATATAAGTTACTAGCTAAGGTATTGGCTAGAAGGCTTGCAAGTGTAATGAATTCGATAATATCCCCGGTACAATCGGCTTTCCTTAAAGGTAGACATTTGGTGGATGGGGTGTTGGTGATTAATGAGTTGGTGGACTATGCGAAGAAAGAGAAGAAAGAGTGTCTAATCTTTAAGGTGGATTTCGAGAAGGCATATGACTCGGTTGATTGGGGTTTTTTGGAGTATATGATGAGAAGAGTTGGAATGTGTGAGAAGTGGGTGAATTGGATGAAGGCATATGTTTTCGGAGGTAGTATGTCCGTCCTTGTTAATGGTAGTCCAACGGAAGAAATCTGTATACATAGGGGCCTTAAGCAAGGTGATCCGTTAGCACTGTTCTTATTTTTGTTGGTAGCGGAAGGTTTTAGTGGTTTGATGAGGAATGTGGTTGACCGTAATTTGTTTGAGGGTTTCACTTTTGGAAATAGCGATCTAGTGGTGTCTCACCTACAATATGCCGATGACACTCTTTGTATCGGTAAACCAACAGTGGAAAATCTTTGGGCTTTGAAAGCTCTCCTTAGAGGCTTTGAGATGGTGTCGGATCTTAAGATTAATTTCTTTAAAAGCTCGTTGATAGGTGTTAATGTCGCAAGTGACTTCATGGATTTGGCGTGTAATTTTTTGAATTGTAGTGAGGGAAGTATTCCTTTCAAGTATTTGGGTCTTCCGGTAGGAGCTAATCCTGGAAGGATGTCAACTTGGGATCCGTTGGTGGAAAGTATAAGTAGGAAGTTGAACTCGTGGGTGACAAATATATAAGTTTTGGTGGTAGAATTGTGCTTTTGAATTCGGTCCTTAATGCTATTCCTTATTTTCTTTTTGTCATTCTTGAGGCTACCGGTTCAAGTGTGGAAAAAGATAGTGCGGATTCAAAGAGAATTCTTATGGGGAAGTATGGGAGGGGGAAAGAAGATTTGTTGGGTGAAATGGGAGACGGTTTGTCAAAGTAAAAGTAACGGGGGTTTGGGGGTGAAGGATATTCGTGTAATGAATATGAGCCTTTTGGCTAAGTGGCGTTGGCGGTTGTTTGATGGGGAAGTGGTTTTATGGAAAGATGTGTTGGTGGCTAAATATGGTACTAGTGTGGGAGGAGGATTGATAGGAGTGTCTAGAGGGGAGCCGAGATGGGCTTCTATTTGGTGGAAGGAGTTAATTAAGCTTGATGATTTTGGGGAGCTTAATTGGTTCAATTCCGGGATGGAGCGACAAGTTGGTAATGGTCTCAACTCTAGTTTTTGGTGTGATATATGGAAAGGAGGTAGTATTCTTAGAAGTAGGTATCCGAGACTTTATTCTATTTCAGACTAAAAGGAGGCTAAGGTGGGAGAGGTGGGTTTGGTGTCGGAGTTTGGTATGGAGGAGGAGGTGCTTTTAACCCTCAAGGAGGATTTGGAGGGAGTTAGATTGTCTAATCTAGAAGATAAATGGAAGTGGAAGTTAGATGAGTCCAATATTTTTACGGTGAGCTCGGCCTATAAGAGGTTGGAGGGTATTGTTCTTAGTGATGTGGGGTGGAGGGTGGAGGAGAAAGGAGTTTTCAAGAGGTTGTGGAAGTGTCCGGCACCTTCAAAGGTAGTGGCTTTCGCTTGGAGAGCTATTCTTAATCGAGTTCCAACCAAAGTTAATCTCGCATTGAGAAATGTTCTAGGGCCGGAGGTGAACCATTTGTGTGGGTTGTGTAATAGAGAAGAAGAATCTGTGTGTCACTTATTTCTTCATTGTGATGTTGCTTGGGAGGTCTGGCTTAAGTTGATGAGGTGGGTTAACCACTTTTTTATTTCTCCTCCTAATCTTTTTGTTCATTGGGAATGTTGGCATGGAGAGGAAAGAGTGAAGAAGATTAAAAGGGGAAAGGGGTTAATTTGGTTAGCTACTATTTGGGTGTTGTGGAAAACCCGGAATGACATGGTTTTTAATGATGCTACTTTGGAGGTGGATTCATTGTGGAAGAGGTGAAAGTGTTGGCTTGGAAATGAGCGATGAGTGGAATGAGTATACTGGTTTGTTTATTTTTGAGTGGTGTTGGAACCCTCAATGGTGCCTAAGTCGGACACCTATCCGTCTGTGAAGGTGTGGAGGTTGGGAGAGTCGGAGTTTAGGTGGTTGTCCAGCTTTGTAGTTGTGTCCTACCGGTTTTTATTGGCCTTGGCAGCAGGTATTTTGGGGGAGCTTTTTTGTTTCTGTGGGGTTTAGCAGATTTTTTCTTGCTATAGCAGGCACTGCTGCTGTTTGTTTATTTAGGTGGAGTATTACTTTAGGTGGCTGGGCTCTTTTTGTTAGTTGAGGCAGAGGTATGCAAGTGGTTTCGTGGCTAGTAGTTTTTGTTGTTGGGGTTTAGGTGTTCTGAATATTTGCGACACTTTATTTGTTTTTATCCTTCCTTGCCGTGGGTTTTTAATGTTTCTTGCATGACTCGACGAGAATAAATTTGCTATTAAAAAATAAAATAAAAATGTTAATGTATGCCCTTAAAACATATGTTAAGAATTCTATCGATAAAAACTATGTATTGAAAATTGTATTAATTTATTGCTCAAAAAGTTTTTTTCTTGAGCAAATTGCTCAAAACGTTTAATACTACTATTTATTGTTTTTATTAAATTATTATGCTTAACATGTGCTAATGACCGAATTTTAACATGACTCATACATCATTTTCAAAACTACTCATTCTGTTTTAAAATTAGTGTCGTTTTAGCCGAAAAGATTTGTTTCAAAATGAGTGTCGTTTTACATTTCCAATACAATCTTAATTTTTTTCTCCCAACTTTACCTTCAATAAATACTCAAACCTTTCTCTCACACAATTTTCAATACAACTTTAATTTTGTCTTTTTTTGGGCATTTTAGTAAAAGTGTTATGTCTAATGATTATTTTATTTCATTCCTTAATTTGTGTGCAATTGGCTAAAACGACACTCATTTTAAAACGAAGGAAGTAAGTTTTTTCCTCGGACTTAACATAAATAATTAGATGTTGATAAATGTGTTTTTGAGAAGCGCAAGAGTAAAAAGCTTTAAAAGACTTTGAAACTCAACTCAAACAGCGAGCCTTTTCAACCGACACTTTCCTTTCTCTCTCTTCCGATCGTTTTTCAAACAAGTTTCTCTTCTTTCCATTCTCTCTCTTCCCAACCCTAACCATCACAAACCCTAGTTTACTTTTTACAATCCCCAATGTTGTTTCTTCGTCTACCGAGGTTGTCAAATCCCGTCACCCTAGAAGCCATTTCAAGAATGCTTTCTAATCCTGAGCCGAACCCATCTTCTCCACTCGATATTGTGGTACAAATTTTCAATCTCATAACAAGGAGAAAAGAGTTGAAGTTTTCAATGTATGACGGAAAGAGGACCATAGAAGTTGTGTTTGTTGGGATCCCGAACCGGTGTCCTCGAATTAAGTCCCTTCAGAATTTTGCATTCATTAGAATCACGGATTACAGAGTCAAGAATATGATAGGCAAAATGAAAAAGTATACCTTTTTTCCCTTTTTCATTTTAAGGTTATATTTTTTTATATCTATTTTAATGTCTTGGCGTTTTTTTATAGGTTATTGTTGTCAACGAATGTGAAGTTGTGGCTCCTCCTCGACGCTCTTTTGTGAATCACAAACCCCATGTACCTTTGCAAGAGTGTATTACACCCGGTGCGATTGATAGTATAATTTCAAACAAGCCATTGAGTACCATCAATGTTCAGGTTTTGATGTCAAAACCATAGAAAATAACAACATTTGCATATAAAGTTTTTGTTTTTTCTTCCCTTTCTTTTTTTATTTTCGATTTTTGATTCTTGATTATTGATTAATGTTCCATTGTATGTATTAAATATTAATTTGAATTTCCATGTTGGTTTTTTTGAAATTGTGTATTCTGAAGTTCTTAAATCTTTCTGTCTTATGAGACTGTCTTTGTTGTTCTATCTCCTACATCTTGTTTTTTATTATCTGAATGATTTTGTGTTTTTTAAAAATCTCTTCTGAGTTACCCCAAATTTATGTGTTATTCCTTTGCTACACACACGATATTTCCTTTATTTTACATAATAATAACTTACAACATAAGATTAAGTTACACCATGGCAATATATTCCATGTTGGTATTTATGATATTGGTGATTTTGTGTTTTTTAGTTTTGATTATAAACTAATGAACAGAGTTATTTTGTGTTTTTGAATTATATCATGAACACTGTTTTTTTTTTAACTTTAGATGTGATTTTCCTTTGCTACACACACGATATTTCCTTTATTTTACATAATAATAACTTACAACATAAGATTAAGTTACACCATGACAATATATTCCATGTTGGTATTTATGATATTGGTGATTTTGTGTTTTTTAGTTTTGATTATAAACTAATGAACAGAGTTATTTTGTGTTTTTGAATTATATTATGAACACTGTTTTTTTTTTTTTTAACTTTAGATGTGATTTTCCTTTGCTACACACACGATATTTCCTTTATTTTACATAATAATAACTTACAACATAAGATTAAGTTACTCCATGGCAATATATTCCATGTTGGTATTTATGATATTGGTGATTTTGTGTTTTTTAGTTTTGATTATAAACTAATGAACATAGTTATTTTGTGTTTTTGAATTATATTATGAACACTGTTTTTTTTTTTTTTAACTTTAGATGTGATTTTCCTTTGCTACACACACGATATTTCCTTTATTTTACATAATAATAACTTACAACATAAGATTAAGTTACACCATGGTAATATATTCCATGTTGGTTTTTATGATATTAGTGATTTCGTGTTTTTTAGTTTTGATTATAAACTAATGAACAGAGTTATTTTGTGTTTTTGAATTATATTATGAACACTTTTTTTTTTTAACTTTAGATGTGATTTTTTAGAAATTTATTTGTATCCAGGTCCCTGTTAATTCTCAATTTTAAACCCTTGCAATCTCGTATTACATGGGAAGTGAAATACCGTGATTTCAGAAATGTGGTACATTTCAAACTCAATGGAGAAGATAATGGTGCTGGCAGTGGTGCTCTATACGATGCTCCACACTTTGATAGGGCTGATTTTGAAATGTATACATCAATGAAGAGAGTAGCTGTAGTTTACAACGAGTCGATGCTCAATCACAGACATCCTACAATGGATTAATACGATGAGAAGCCTGATCGAGTTTCAGCCATATGGGAACGACTCGTGTCCCAGAAAATCACCGACCGGTAATATTTAATCACTAACTGAGTTCTCTAAGTATGATTTTAATCAGACCTTGTTTTTCCAAATTTCTATAAGGTTCTCATTTAAACTATTCAAATCATGGATAATCAAAGGACTTTTTTATTCGAATCATTATGTTTTGAATCATGGCTTTATGATTCCAATCATGGATGGGTGCCAGCCAAATGCATTTATGCCTTTGACAAAGGCCAATTTTACAATTAAAAGTAGCTAAGAGTGTAAAAGTTTAAATATATGTTTATTCTTTGCAAATATAGTAATATTTGGTTTTTATCTCTCCAATGTTTTCTCTTTTTGCTTTTCCTTCATGCAAAGTTAGATCTTTTTGTTTGGTCCATGTTATGGGTTCCAATATAAAAAATGCATATGATACTAACTTTATTCTAGTTGCAGTAGCTCAATTGAACTAATGAACCTGCTACTTTTTTAGTTGTTTTGTCCTGCGGGGTGAATGTGCAAATGAATTGGATGTTTTACGAGTCCACACTAAGCAACATGTAGATTGGGTAACATGGCTGTCATCAGTTTGCAAAACAATTCCTTTGAATATGCAATTGAAAATGGAGGCTGCCATCAGTATATTTTTTAATGATCACACTACCGAGGCCGCTTTTCTTGCTGTTGGCTGTGCAGTGAAAGCAGCCGAGAGTGTTGCAAGCGGTGCATTTGATGCTCCCGTAGCCATCGTACGGCCGCCTGGGCACCATGCTGAGCCCAACAAAGCAATGGGCTTTTGCTTTTTTAACACCGTTTCTGTTGCTGCCTCCTACCTATTAACAAGGGTAACTAAGTTTTTTAGTTATATTTTGAGTGAATTCCACATAGAGCTGGCATGAAATTTTGAGAAATAGTTTAGTTGATTGTTATATTTTTTATTAATAACAGTCTGATTTGGGCATCAAGAAGATTTTGATTTGTGATTGGGATGTCCACGTCGGGAATGGTACTCAAAAGATTTTTTATAACAACCGAAAGGTGCTTTTCTTTTCCGTTCACAGGCAAGTAATCTATATTCGTTTATGTATTTTAAATATTTATGTTATCCATGAGTTAAATGCTTATAAGTGGTATTCTAGTTGTGTCTGCCTCAGGTTCGATGATGCTCAATTCTACCCTGGTAAGAAGGAAGGGGGTTTTGAATATGTTGGAGAAGGACTAGGTGCTGGTTACAATATAAACGTGCCTTGGACGCATCATGATTGCAGTGATAGTGACTATCTGTATGTCTGGGATACTATATTGCTGCCTGTTGTCAAGGATTTCAAAACTGATATAATTCTCGTTTCTGCTGGGTTTGATGCAGCAGAAGGGGATATAATGGGAGAATGCCGAGTTACTCCCAACGGCTATGCAACAATGTTAAAGAAGGTATAGTGTTCAATGGTTTTTATTTATTTGAGTTGATACCTATCTTGATTGTCAAACATCTAAAATCTAAATTGTTCGATGGTTTTTTATTTTTTTCAGTTGATGAAGTTTGCAGAGGGGAAGATTGTGTTAATATTAGAAGGTGGTTATAATCCTGGTGCTAACGCAACTTCAGTGGAAGCTTGCATTGAAGCACTCTTGGCTGCTGAGAATGCCGAGTTACTCCCAACGGCTATGCAACAATGTTAAAGAAGGTATAGTGTTTAATGGTTTTTATTTATTTGAGCTGATACCTATCTTGATTGTCAAACATCTAAAATCTAAATTGTTCGATGGTTTTTTATTTTTTTCAGTTGATGAAGTTTGCAGAGGGGAAGATTGTGTTAATATTAGAAGGTGGTTATAATCCTGGTGCTAACGCAACTTCAGTGGAAGCTTGCATTGAAGCACTCTTGGCTGCTGAGAAGGCTAATGAAACTTTTGATTTGCCGCCACCCTCTGATGCTGCAATTGATGTGACATGGCAGGTACTGGGTTTTTAAGAGAGAATTTTATGTACTTTTAGCTTTACAAAGAACCCATTTGTGACCTGCTTAAATCAATTTGTTTTTGCGAAACAGGTATGCAGAAGATTGAAGCACTACCGACCTTTTCTGGTTCCTGAGGAAGAACTTTATGATTCTGATTATGATGAATGAAGCATATATATTGAAGAGGATTCCAGTTTTAGTTTTGTAGTTATAGGATAGAGTTGCCATAGGCTAGTGGATATTCATGTTAGTAAATTTTTTTGTCCCACTACATAACCATTCTTTGATCCCACATATTTCTACTCAAAAGGAAAACAAAGTGTTTGAATATTGAATCATCTGATTCTGTGATACCAATAAAATGAATTGGGTCTAATTTCTAGTAAAGACTTAGCAATATAAGTCTGGTACCGTACAAAGTTTTCTTTCTTCACCGATATGATTATTAATTCTTTCTGATGAAAATAACATAAATACTGTATGTCCTCCGAATGGTACAATTATTTTCTCCTTGGTAACTATGAGTATCTAGCGCCAATTGCTAGGATTTAATCACATGAAAAGAGCATTGTGGTTTAAATATGACATTTTATCTAATATAGGTTACCTTAAAGTTTTAGTGAATTTGTAACTTTGTCTATGAATGTTTTTTATTCACAAAACTGTAAGTACAATAGACAAGACTCAGACTGTACTCGATAGTGCTAGCATGTTTGATGTTAAGAAATAATAAAAATGGTATTTTGACAGTTGATAGTATCATGTCCTCCAATAAATAAAAAGCAAAGTTTTTTCATGGTTTAGTGAGGGATATAAATTATTGTTTGTCTATTCTCTTGCTATCCCTTAACATCAAAGTTGTACGTTCCAATCCTTTGATATTTAAGAAATCATACGCGTCATATATGACTCTCTAAACCAACCATTTTCCTTAGTCTAAATAATTAGCTTATTGTTGTTGACACATTCACATAGGTTGAGAAACACGAGTAAATGACGGTTTTACCCCCTCGGTAGTTAACTGCCGAGGAATGCGTAATCCGACTGCAGTTAACTACCGAGGAAATCCTCGGTAGTTAACTGCCGAGGTTTTCTGAAGCCAAGGCAGAAGCAGAAGCTTCATTTCCCTGAACCTGTAATGTGTTTCAAACACATTACACAACATATGTACCTGTTTTTTTACGCATAATGGTTCAAATCTCAAAACAAATATTGGCGCAAATGCAAAACTTAATTAAACCAAGTTTTTTGCCATGAAACAAAGTAAAATATCTCAAATAATTATAATAATGTCATCAATATACGTATATAGAAACCAATGTCATCAAAATACCAAAACTAAAAAACAAGTCCTAAAAAACTAACTACTGCTGGTCCTGGTCGTCCCGATGCTGCTGGTGCCTCCTCCTCGGCCTCTGGCCTCACCTCCTGACCAATATTGGCGCGATCTGCTCTCTAACATGGCTCATGGCCTGAAACCACTGCTGAGGGCTCATGACCTTCTCTTGGCCTAGCTGGCCTCGCCTCCTGGCCTAGCTGGCCTATCAGGCGAGCTTCTCGCCTTGTACCACTCCCACTGCTCAGCAATGATCTGCTCCTCATTAGGAGGCCTTGGAATATCACCCGAAAGAAGTGGCAAAATCTGAGGGTGAGACACAACAGTGTACCATCGTACATATCTGTCTTCCATACGCCATGTGTCCTCTCCTGCATGCTCACCCAATCGGCCGCTTTAAGCGTGCGAGTGCCGAAGTCGAGGAAAGCTTGCGCAATCTCAGCCGCTGACATCTCTGCAACATCCGTCGGAGGTCTAGGGATGGTCTGGACGTATCCGTACTGCCTCAAAACCCTCTCAGGCAAGTGACGGTACACCCTACGATCACCGCACATAATCAAGCCTGAATACCATAATACCTCCTCGATAGCCTGGTACTCCCTGTGGTCTTCGTACGACCTCCAGCGTACGTCATCAAACGTAATACGATCAAGCAATGACCGATATGTGGCCCCCTCTCCATGACCCTTCTGAAGCCTCCACCTCGCCACAACTAGTAAGTTTTCAACATAGTCCGGGTTTGGATCAACAACATAAAATTTAGGGAAGTGTGCCAAAAACCATGCTTGCACAAACCAAACAAATCACATTTATAAATTATTACGCACATAAAATATAACCAAAAAATTAAAGTTAACAAAGAAATAAAATATAAAATTTCTTACAGTGAGCAGTGTCACGCTTCCCCCAAGAGCTCTGTCTCTAGGAAAACATGCCTCAGCTAACTCTCTGTATAGGTATGCAGTGTCTTCCCTCCCCAGGAATAATTACGCATCCCCGCGTAGCCGTCCGCCAGTGTCCTCGTGATATTGAAAATTGGTGAGAATTTGAGAAACTTTTGAAAACAAACAGAAATGGAAAACTGAGTTGCGGTTCTGTTTTTGTTCAGAATGCATCGACGGTTAATTGCCGAGGATTTCCTCGGTAGTTAAGTGTTGAGGATTTCCTCGGTAGTTAACTGCAGCCGGATTTTACATTCCTCGGCAGTTAACTACCGAGAGGACAAAAATATATTTTACATGTGTTTCTCAGCCTTCTTAAATGTGTCAACTACAATTTTCTTCGCTTTGATCGTTCATCTACCAAAGTCACCGAATAGTAAAAGTAACCAATCCATTTAAGAGTGATGCAATAAAAAACGAAGGAGGGAGAGTTTTGTTTTTTTGTCAAAAGAAGAAGAGAGAGATAGGAAATTAGGAATGAAAT
The DNA here is from genome assembly GCA_958299785.1 of Medicago lupulina. Classification (NCBI taxonomy): domain Eukaryota; kingdom Viridiplantae; phylum Streptophyta; class Magnoliopsida; order Fabales; family Fabaceae; genus Medicago; species Medicago lupulina. Next base: position 13,052,709 of record OY283143.1, on the reverse strand, counting down.
TAAGAAACATGAGGTGTAAAGAAATTATATCGTTGTATTTGAAGGGTGTGTACTCTTAAATTTAAGATTTTTTTTAAGAGGTTAAAATGAAATATATTACCACGACAAAAGTCCTCCTAGCACAAGATGTACTTAGGAGAAAACACCAAAGTCTCCAACAAGAGTCTCAAAAATATTTACAAGGCAACGACCTGAACTAAAACAAGAATAAAAAAAAATACAGACATGATTAGCCTAGGACCATATAGAAAGTTTCCACCTGATTTTGGGTTAAAAATGTGGGCTTTCGGGCACAAAAAGTCACAAATTTTAAGTCTTGGCTTGCAAGACTCATGCGTCGGGCACCCAGGACCATGCGTTAGGCGCATGTGAGTGGTGAGTTGGGTATCAAGCGCCTATATTCATGCGCCAGTTGCAAGGCCATGTGCCTAGGCGCACAATACTATGTGTTGGACACATGTGAGTGCTAATAGTGCTTAAATTGTCTGTTTCTTCGTCTTTTTGGGTGTTTGCTTTTATGTAAAGTGTTCTGGAGCTAAGGAATGGAATTTCTCCCTCTGTAACGTCTTGTGAGATCTCTTGAATCTTCATTCTTCATCTTCCCCAAGGACTTCACAAATCTTCGAATGTCTTGATATGTCGATATGCATGATTTCTTTGTGAGTTACATAAAAAAATTCTAAAATTGCTATGTTTCGGGACAAACTAAATTACAGACTCGAATATAGAAAACATTACCGATGTCCCAAAATCATAGGCAATTGTTCTAATACTCCTATGTCATTATGGTAAAACCTACATAAAATGACTGAAAAACATGCTAAAAATAAGGTAAGATGACATGTCATTAATAGGTAATAGGGATGCATTGCATCATCTCATATACATATTGATGTGTTGAACTTGATGTTGTTGTGAATGATATGTGCATTAATGGTGTTTTGAAATTGGTAAGTTATGTGAATGATGTGTGTGAATTGATGAGTGTTGCGAATGATTTGCATAAATGATGACGACTGTAAGCTATTAATATTTTGTGTTGTTCATGTGCTCTAATTACATATTATGAATGATATTTCTCACCACTTTGTTGTTGTTGTAGTTTCGTGGTGTTTGTACTCGTGGGGTATAGATACCCAGAATGAGGAATTCTAGCTGCGGGACGACTAGTAGAAGATGACAATGAGAGTTTTTTTTTCCGTCATTTACTTTATTAGTGAAAAATTATGTAGTCGAAAATTACATGCTCTGATCTGTAACCCTAGAGTCAGGGAGAATTTGTCGTTTGATTATGTATTTTGAAGTTTGAGTTTTAGGAAGGTGATTTATTTAATTGATGTTGATAACTTAATTCATATTATTGAAACTGATGAAATATTTCGCTGCTAAACTTATGAATTTGGTTTCATGAGAAGGAGAAATATTGAGTACGTGTAACACCTGTTTTATTAATTATATATTTTTATTTTAATAAATTAAAGTTGGGGTCTTACGGTGTTACAGACAATGCTGAGTATCGACGTTCATCAACCGACTCAGCTGAAAATGTTCAATTCACCTAGTAGAAACTCAAGAACGACGACTCGAGAACCTTGTTCTCAATATTTGGTCAGTACAATTCTAAAAATTGGTCGAATTTTACGTTTCATTGGTCATACATTTTGAAGATATACAGATAAGTTTGATGCATCCCAGGACCTACGAAGAAAGCAAGTCTTACATGGATAGTCCAATGAAGACTTTAGTTTGATCAATCTATGATCTTTTGTGTGTTTTATTATGTTATTTTACGTAATGAGTTATGTTATTGAATTTGTTATGTTGTTTAAATTGTTACTTTGATGTACGTTGTTGAAATTAAATGTTCAGTTTTCTGAACCTTGCCACCCCTCCAAACTTCAAGTTATTCTATGACTGGTTCAAATTATATAATAAAAAATTCATTAGGAATAATATGATGGTTAGTAATGACTTTTATATCAATTGAGATACGAATTATTAATTTCGAAATATAATAGACACCTAAGAAGAGGTAGGGTGTGAAAAGAAAAAAAAACAAGTTTTCGAAGCAGATACTGTGGAAAGAAAAAATATAGACAAAAAAATGTTATGTTTGTTGGACATTTCGGTGGTATAAATTCGGAAAGATATAAATTTGGAAAGAAAAAATATAGACAAAAAAATGTTATGTTGGACTCCTTCGACTTCCGGTGAGATCCCTCCTTCAATTCAGGTGTGTTTGCAAACTCTGGAAAACCTTAATCTCAGACCCCCAATTCGCAAAGAAACACGTTCTGGTCTCAACCGCCAACCCACAATTGGTCTCTGTCTTTATCGGTATTTCAAAGTGAAATCTCGTATCTTATCCTTTAAAACCACTGTTGGATAGCCCATCAGCCCACCGTGTTGAACCCGCTGACTTTGAAATGATACACACCACATCAATGACAATCATAGGTTCATGCAATGGGTTGCTTTGTTTTAGTGATTTATCTCAATTTACTTTGTGGAATCCTTCTATCAAATTGAAATCCAAACCATCTCCAACCATTATTGCTTTTGATAGTTTTGATAATAAGAGGTTCCTATATTCTGGCTTTGGCTATGATCAAGTTAACGACAGGTACAAGGTCCTAGCAGTTGTGCAAAATTGCTATAATTTCGATGAAACTAAGACCTTAATTTATACCTTTGGGGAAAAAGATTGGACAACTATTCAAAAGTTCCCATGTGATCCGCGGCGTTATCCTGGTCGGTTAGGGGTAGGGAAATTTGTGAGCGGCAATTTAAATTGGATAGTTAATAAAGATGCCTTTAGTAAAAAGGTGATAGTTTTCTTTGATCTTGAGAAGGAAACATACGGGGAGATGTCGCTACCTCAAGATTATCGTGACAAGAATACTGTGTTATACGTTTCAAGTAACTGTATTTACGTATCTTTTGATCACTCTAACGAAACTCATTGGGTTGTGTGGATGATGAAAGAGTATAGAGTTGTTGAGTCATGGACTAAACTCATGATCATCCCCCAAAATAAATTAACATCAGCTGGTCCTTATTGTTTATCTGATGCCTTGTTCATTTCGGAACACAGAGTTCTCTTTATGAGACCCCAACATTCTAATCTTAGCGTGTATAACTTAAACAATGATGGTGGCTTAGATTATTGTACTACAATTTCTGGTCGATTTGCGCGTCATCTACATGTTTACAACGAGAGTCTGCTGTCACCACCCTGGTAAACAATGATGGTGGCTTAGATTATTGTACTACAATTTCTGGTCGATTTGCGCGTCATCTACATGTTTACAACGAGAGTATGCTGTCACCACCCTGGTAATTTATATATTCTTTTAGTTTTATGTTAATGTTTTGTAGTGTGATCTTCTTTTTAATCTATTTTGTGTTGTAGTAGAATCTTGTATCATATTAGTTATGCTTTTACTTTGCATGAACAAACAAACTAACAATGGACTTAACAATCTATTTTGCATTGCAGTAGTTTCTTTGTCTCTGTATGTTTTAATAGTTTATGCATGCATATCGTTACAATTTCAAATTATCTACATCTCAATCAATTTATTAGAAAAAGCTAGGTCTTTCTTCAACAATACCGCTAAGTTAATAATGAGATGCTAGGTGGTAGATTTGCTTTGATTCTGCTTGAAGTAGGGTGTGGACATTTGGTACTAAAGGACCAAGAAATGATAGTTAGGGGTTGTTGTGTAATATCTTGGAAGGGGATCTCATACTGTGCTAAGGTGCTGGTTTTTGTAGATTTAGTATTGAGTAGAGAAGTTAACAAGCTCCAACCACAGACCAAACTTGGCTCCAGCCACATAACTCATTTTTTTCTCTGTACTGCATGTGCTCAAGTGCAACTTTTTTTTTCTCTTATGAATATTTTGATTTGGCTTCTCGAAAAAGATTACTCAATCAATTGCAAGTTGGTTTGAAATTATAAATAATAACGTTCATTTTCAATAGAGAATAACACGAGATTAAAATAAGATTGAGGAGATGAGAATGTTGCGTTGGATATGCGGTAATACTAGACAAGATAGTATTAGAAGTGACAAAATTAGAGAGAGTTGGGGTAGTGTCTATCTAGCAAATATGGTGAGAACTCGGCTTAGGTGGTCTGAGCACATAGAGAAAAGACATTTTCGAGTTGGGTAAAATATGATAGAACATTATGGTGTCGTTTTATCTATGTAACCGATCCCACATAATGATAAGATAATGTTTGTGTGTTTGTTCATTTTGTATTATTTTTTTTATGTACTTGTTTATATTTAAAATTTATATTTATGTACAAAATTCCATCATATTTTCATGTTTTACTTTAAACTTTGATATTTAAATTTCACCTTTGATTTTCGACAGTTATTTTGCTTCTTTTCCTTTTTTTGTTGACCTTTTATTTGCATTAGCATTTTTTTATTTCAAAAATTTATTGATTTATAATCCCTCTGTAGTTGTTCTTCACTGCAATATGTTAATGTAATTGTTATGTAGATGTAGCGGGCAATGATGATGATGAGAGGGATGCTGGAAGCTTGAAGCCAAATTATTACGACAACATGATCATATGTTCATGCGTTAGATGAAGATTGACTTGGGTTGATGGACTTGCTACAAAAATTGTGTTGGTTTTATTGAGACTTATTTTATGCATTTTGGTTGTTGGATTATATTTATTTGTTTTATGTCGGTGGATTTGTTTTATTTTGAGACTTATCTAATGTTGTTGGATTTATAATAGTGGCATTGCTACTATTAATTATGATGTTTTATTTGTTGATTAGTAATGTGTGTTCCGGTGTCATGCACAATATAATATTATATTTTTAATAATATTTATTTTTTTATTTTAACATTGTTTTCTCATAATTATATGATTAGTTAAAATGATTTAACAAATCGACTATAGGAAGGGATAAATTGACTAACATTTACTCTCTCTGTTATTTTTTAATGTATTTTTAGGGTGAATTTTTTCGTTCCTATTTAATTGTCTTTTTGGTATTTTAAAGGTATGATTTGTCATTAGGCACAGATGCAAGTAGAGGCCTTTGGGGTCAGCTGACCCTACTCTTTGTCAATTTTTTTAACCAATAATACCATATTTTTATGTTTGACCCCACTATAATTTTTTTATGAAGAAAACTCCACTTTAATTTTTTTAGGTTGCTCACACATGATTCAATTTATATAAATAGTATAAACTATTAAATTATAGGTTAAAAATAGCAGTGCACTTTTACTTTATACATTGAAAAAAATATTAAAAAACAAATTGGTGGTCACAAATTAACTAAACTAACTAATAAAAAGAAGATGAAAAGTTGAGTGCCTCCCGTGCAATTGAAATCATATTATGAAAGATTAGTTATATTATTTTGATCGAATACATTCCATAATTAGTACTGCGTTTTCAATTTTTATTATTTCTCAAGTAATTAATTAGTTATATTATTTGAATATGCTAGAAATGGAAAGGTACTACAATTGGTATCTTGAATTTGGTAGTTGGTTGGTATATAGTGCGTCAAAAGATGTTGTGTTTTGCTTATGTTGTTATCTTATGAGATTTGAGATTTGGAGAAAACAAGGTTGGGATGCATTTTTTATCGAGGGATTTTCAAATTGGAAAAAGAAAGATAGACTCAATGTCCATGTTGGAGGTCCTAACAGTGCGCACAATCAAGCTTGGAGAAAATGTAATGCATTAATGAACCAGAAGCAACACATTGAAGTTGTGATTAACAAACAATCAGACTTGGTCAAAAGGGAACACCGAATTCATTTGACGGGGACAGTTGAGTGTATTCGACTTTTATTGAAGTTGGGGTTGGCGTTTCGCGGTGATGATGAATCAGAGGATTCCAAGAATAAAGGTAATTTTCTTTATATTCTACAATTTCTTGCTAAGAATAATGAAGAGTTTGGTGAAGTCTTGAAAAGATGTCGGGGAAATCTCAAATTAGTGGCACCTAGCATTCAAAAAGATATTGTGAAAGCTGCTTCATTTGAGACCACAAAAGCTATTATTGCTGATCTTAAAGATGATTTATTCTCCATTTTAATTGATGAATCTCGAGACATTTCAGTTAAAGAGCAAATGGCTTTTGTTTTACGCTATGTAGACAAGAAAGGGCATGTTATTGAGCGGTTTCTTGGGGTTGTCCATGTTGAATCAAGAAAGTACAATAACAAGAGCTGGAGATACTAGATGGGGATCACATTATGATACATTACTAAGGTTGGCTTCTTTGTTTCCTTCTGTGTGTGATGTGCTTAATATGATTTTGGAAGATAGCTCAAACTCAGACCATCGAGTTGAAACCCGTCTATTGTTGAATAATTTGCAGTCTTTTGAATTTATTTTTAAACTGCTTTTGATGAGAAATATATTGGAAATTACTAATGATTTATGTCAAGCATCGCAAAGAAAAGATCAAGATATTGTAAATGCTATGTCATTAGTTAAAGTTTCAAAGGATAGATTGCAAAAGATGAGAGAAGATGGCTGGCATAATTTACTATGTGAAGTGTCATTGTTTTGTGAGAAGCAAAATATTGACATTGTAAATATGGATGATGCATTCGTGTTACAAGGAAAACCAAAACCAAGTCGTAAACTTTAAAAGGTTTCAAACTTGCATCACTTTTAAGTTGAGGTATTTTATCATGTGATTGATAGACAACTTCAAGAGCTTAATAATAGATTCACTGAGGTGAGTAGTGAATTGCTTATTTGTGTAGCAAGCTTAAATAGATTCATTTTTTGCATTTGACAAGAAGAAGTTGGTTATTTGGCTCGATTTTATCCATCGAAATTTTCTTCTTTGGAGCTTACGGGAATAGACAATCAACTTGAAAATTATATCATAGATGTTCGTTCATGTGAACAGTTTTCTAATTTAGATAGGATTAGTGATCTTTCAAGAAAGATGGTGGAAACTAGAAGACATATTGCTTATCCAATAGTGTATTTATTTTTGAAGTTAACATTACTTTTACCTGTGGCTACTGCAACTGTTGAAAGGAGTTTCACTCCCATAAATTTTATGAAGAATCAAATGTGCAACCGTATGGGAGATGAGTTTTTGAATGATTGTTTGGTAACATACATTGAGAATGATATATTTGATAGTGTTGAAAATTAAAAAATCTTGCAACGCTTTTAAAATATGACGTCAGGAAGAGGGCAATTGTAATTCTTCGTGTCTTTAGTTTTTTGATATAGTCATATATTTTTTTGTAATTTTCACTGTTTTGCTTAATGGTAATGACTTCATCATTTTAATGGTTATGGTTTTATATATTTTTGTACAAATATTTATGATAAACGATCTTGACTCCACTTTCTGAAATTCCTGGATCCGTCCCTGTTTGTCACTATACTCTTTGTCAATTACTCTGTCTTTTTCAATAAAATTAATTAATGTTATCCATTTGAAAAAGTTTTTTTTTTTTTTAAATAAAGTTTTTGTTATCTTCAAATTTAAACTAAATTTTGTTACAAATCATTTTTGAAAATCATTTTTGAAAATCATAATGTTAAATCCCAAAAAATCTCCAACGATGAGTATCTAAGTTATTGAATTCCAAAAATTACCATGAAACCTATTCTTGTGACAAATTAGAACTACTTAAAAAGAGTCACTTCACTTCATTTTCATAATGTACCCTCTAGGGGTAATGTTTATATTTTCACCGTTTCTTTTCCATTTAAAAAATAAATAAAAATAAAAACATGATCTTAAAAGAGTACTAGTAGCGTAGTGTCTAATTTTTGAAAATAAAAGCATGACCTCGAGAACTTGTAACATATTGTCTAATTGTTTCCTTTGGAAGATATTGCAACACACGTAGTAGTATACCTTCGCTTGACTGCTTTACTAAACAGAGCCTAACCAAAAAGTATTGGAAACATTGCCAATCAAGACCACTCGACCACAACCACAGTGGGAATGACATTTCTAATAGCATTCATGAGAAAAAAAGGTTGGTTCCAAATCAAGATAGAATGGCGTAGCAATATACACACGTAGAAATGAAAAATATAGTCTAAAGTCATAGGTGTAAATAATTAAATAGTCTTGAGTGTTGGATAAACACACAACATAAGATCGATCAAATTGTTTAATTGCAATGACATAGCACCACAACAAAAGATCAAGCAAGGAAACTAGATAGATAGTGTGCCTAGCAGCGATTATTTAGTGTTCTCATAGAACGTTTTGCCAACTAAACATATATAACATCTGCCATGTAATTAAAACCTACTCTCCATTGAGTAAATCCATAACAACACGTTTAATGCTTCCATCGTTTTTCATCAGTAGCCTCCTGTTTGTTTCTTTGTCACGGAAACCCTGCATTCATACCCCATCACAATCATTAAACAAAAAAGCATCCACAATAACAATAGAAGCAACACATTCATTGGAAGCATCCACAAGAACAATAAAAGCAACACATTCATAGCAGCAAAGTAGGTGATGACAGGGAGGAAATGGAGCACGGATTGGATACCGTGACAGTGTGTTATTGGCACTTATGAAAGTTGATTCCATAAGGTAACTAGCAATTAAAGCTATAGACTAGAGTATGAAATTTTATTGATTTGGTCTCTTTGTATTCGATCAGTTCTTCAAAAGAATTTGTAGCATAACAGGTATAAAGAATATGCTTCCTATTTTACTTTTTGTTACAAGAGGGCATAGTCAATATGCTTCATGTTATAATTGTGACAGAAGATGCAAAGGAGTTTTTAATGTTTAAATTTGCACTGGGTGAACGCTATAGTGGATTGAGTCCTTTTGATTTACTTAATGAAATTATTTTACCTGTTAACAAAATAAACCAATTGAAAAAGCCGTCAAGAAAACAACTTACCATCTCGTGTAGCTCTTCAAGGAGAGGATCCCAATCAAGAACACCGCAGAGTTCATCAATTGACTGCTCCAGATTGTAATCTGTCATTCTCAGAACCTCTTTGTTTAAATCAACCTGCTTAAAACCCATAGCCTCAAGCTCTTTAAGGAGAGCCTCTTCCACAAGATCATTATCCAAGCTTTGAGATGACGAAAGTGCATCCAAAGTTGAGGTTTGCTGATTGGAGGGAACAGCTGGGGCTGTGCCAGAGAAAGAGGGAGCAGCTGGGGCTATGCCAGAGAAAGAGGGAGCAGCTGGGGCAGTGCCAGAGAAGGAGGGAGCAGCTGGGGCTGTGCCAGAGAAGGAGGGAGCAGCTGGGGCTATGCGAGAGAAAGAGGGAGCAGCTGGGGCTGTGCCAGAGAAAGAGGGAACAGCTGGGGCTGTGCCAGAGAAAGAGGGAACAGCTGGGGCTGTGCCAGAGAAATCAATAATGGGGTAAGAAATAGATGAAGGAGACACTGAAATTGCAGGGGCTGAGGCGGAAGGGCCAACAAAGTTAGTTTCATTTGTAGGAAATTCATTTCCCAATTCCTTCCATTGTTCCTTATCAACCATTTGATTCACAGGTTCAGGGGGGGCATTGGGATTTTGGGGTTGATGAAAAACATCATCCTCAATAGGTTGAACATTGATGTCTATAACCCGGGCCCCCTCAGAACTACCAACACCAAGGGGAATATTCAAGTTCAGACCTTGCGAGCTATCATAAAATGAGTCCTTGAGAGATGCATCGACCTTCAAGTATGATAGCGGAGGAGGGAAAGAATATTATTAAACAATTAGAAAGAAAACTGAGTCAAAATTTAAACAGGAAAAACAAAACATCATCGAAACTGTCATTCTACCTGTATAAGGACCCAAACACGTTGGCCAAATTTATGTCCAGAGAGAGATGCCATCCTCCAGTATGATATGTATCTGCCAGGTAACTGGGGTGCTCTAAAATCAACTGCAACGTCAAGCTCTTTCTCCACGGATACACCGGCCTCGGGAACCTGGGATATTCAATCAAAATATCAGATAGGTTATTCAAAAGATTAACAGGCAAAACAAGCCTAGTATCAGATAGGTTATTCAAAAGATTAACAGGCAAAACAAGCCTAGGGAAAGGCTAATTAAATGGAAGAAACGGTAGAACGACAAACATGAGTAATTAGCAAACCTCCAAGTCAACAGAAAGGGAGTCACTTAATTTGTCTCCTCCGATCCAAACAAGTTGAGTTCCCTTGGGCCACACTGAAGTGCCATTGTTGCGCATCCGCCAGATCTTTGTGAATGCAGTAGATGGAGCCATCATTGTTCCATCTATGACGTTAACATCCAAAATGAACCGACTATCTAGCTTAGACTTTGCATGCTTTGATAGAGGACCTGTTTTAAAAATAGGGGGTGGTATCTTTGGGTGTCTCTGCACCATAAAAAAAAAAGTATAAATAAATATGTGTAAAGTCATTAAAAAAAAAGAAGAAGATAGAATTGAGTTCAAATGAGCTTACAAATTCTTTGGTATTCTGATATGAACATCTTGGGGAACGAAAAGATGCAGGACGGTCCATTCTGATATAATCAATCTGATTACCCATTTCATTGAAGCAAATGATGCATAGATCATAGTTTTCTTTTCTGCATAATGGACAACAAAATTAATGAAACACCCCTAAAAGAATTTTACAATATCAAAATAAAAAGAAATGTACTTACACTTTGGATTTGAAACGAGGTCCGGTTATTGGATACACTCCACAACCATCACAACGGACCCCCTTGTGAAACATGCCATTCAATGCATCAGAGTGAGCGTGGCTCCTTTTAAATGGAGAAATGCGAAAGTTTCCTAGAGGAGGTGGCACTGAATGAAGAGTATGTATCCCAGAAAATGGACAGTCAACAGGAGCACTAAAACCTAAAGTAGGGTTCATGGTTGCATTGTTATTTGGAAAGACAAAATTACCCTTGTCATCAATAGAGGATTTACCCTTGTCATCACTAACAGGGACTGCTGATGAAGGTGGTACTCTATTTACGTTAGTGGATGAGTAGGGATCGCGTGGAAGAACATTGAGATCAACTGGGGAAACTCCCGCATCTTTAGACTCCACCTGTCGACTGGCATCATTTTTTGAGCTTGTACCAATTGCAACAGGAGGCCCCCAGTAATTGGATTTCACAGAAGATTGTCCAGTTTGGGAAATCGAATCAGTGGAATTAGAAGGCACTTGTCTCGAAGATGCTTTTGAGAGTTTCAAATTAGAAAGAGCCTCCTGTAGCACAGAATTTGAAACATTAGTTTTAACAACATTCCCAGGAGATGTTAATGGAATGGCAGTTCCACTAGATCTAGCATAGTCACTGGCATTGGAAGCAGAATCCACACATGGAGACTGCAGACCTTTTGCTTCAGGAGGGACAGATCCACCTGGAACACCGTTTTTTGAGCTTGTACCACCTGCAACGTGAGATTGGCCTTGAGGGTTTAGAATGGACTGTCCAATTTTGGAAATTGAATCAGCAATATTTGCTAGCACTGGATTTGAAGATGCAGCCTTGGAAAATGACGAATAAAGAGCCTCGCGTATTGGCTCAGGCAGAGCTTGCAAAGCATCAGCTTTAACAAAGTTTAGGAAAGGGTCCGAGACAGGAGGATATGTCAAAGGGGTGGCACTTTCACTAGAGCCACCAGCATCAGATTTAGCACCAGAATGATTGATCATCTGGACATCAATTTTCAAGAATTTTAATTGCTGTCTCATCACATCATGCAAATCATCATCATCCACAAGATTCACCAAGTCACCATCCTCATCAACATATCTCAGAGTTATATTTGCATCAGCAGGGAAATTGAAAATAGAGCAAATCTTAGCCCTCAACCCAACCATGTTAAGATCCAATCGATTATTCTCATCCACACGAACATTGAAGCGCCTGAGGGCATCTCCATATTTCGCCTGTACAGCAATATTAAGTAACATGATATGAAGTCAGGCCATTTTATATGTAAAAAACAACGAAAAATTACTTATTAGTAAGGTCTTGCACAATAAATTCCAACGAAATGTGGATAGACTTCTAGAAACTAATCACATATCACACCAATAAAACCTACTAGATCCTTCAGTCTTCAATCCAACATATACCCCTAATAAACTATTATTGAACCGTAATAATAAAAATTAAATAAATCCATATCCTCATTCATGAAAGTTAATCTATATTCATGAGATAAGGTACTCCTAACCAAAACCTTCAATTAGGAGTGTGCATGAAATCAGAAACCAATAAATCCGATTACCGTGTTAGGAGTAAAATTATTTTGGTAAAACCCACACAAAAAATATATAATTCATGAAAACCCAACATGCATCACTAGCAATTCACCAGTTTCAGTCCCGATTATCAAAAGATAAAACTAAAGGCAAATTTTTTAAGCGATTAACATCAATTCTCATTCAAATCAATTCAATTATAAAAAATTCGACCAATAATTAAAAACAATATAATCAATATAACCGTCACAAACTCATAACGATTAATTTCAATTCCACATGCAAAACCTAATTAACGAAAACCAGTGCATGACGCAACAAAAATAACATAATAAAAAGGAAAAACCAAAATAATCAAACAAAAATTGGAAAAGTAAATGGGAAAATCGAGATCGATCGGTACCTTGATGACGAGAGAAGAATCCATAGCTACGAAGAAGGAAAGCGAAGAAGGATTGATAAAAAAGCGTAGCGATTAAGCGAGAAAGGAAGAGCGATGAAACCCTAACCCTAACAGAATGAAAATTGTAATTCGGATGAGAAATTGAGAGAGTTATAAAAGAAGAAGTTTTAGCGTACCGGTGAGCCGCTATTAACGCTAAATGAAAGCGGAGAGTGAGATATATACTGCTCTCTTTGCCTTTGGGAACAAGAAATTTTTTCTTTTTTGATTATTTTTCTTCATTTATTTATATTACTTCTTCGCAAAGTTTAGTTGTAGTGTAGGACCCGCATATAGATATTATCCATTCATCTATATGATATTTATTTATTTATTTTCCTTAATTCTTAAGTATTTGATTTTCCTTCAAAAAAGTATTTGATTTTGTATACAAGGATCACGATTTGCTGCACTCGACAAAATCACACTGTCACGCAATCATGTGTCGATGATTATTTGATCAAGATCAGACTTGAATTTTGTATTCTAAAATTAAACATTAAAAATTATGAGTTTTGTTAACGAGTGTCTTCATGACACTTTTAAACATTCTAAATTAAGAAGTAATTATTCAATAAATATGTTAAAGTTTTTAATTTTCAACGCACTTTATCACACAAACTTTCAAAAAAAATATTATTTAAAGTCTTTAACTAGTTCCAAAGGTAATACTTAACATTTTTCAAAAAATAAATATGTTTTTTCTAAACCGTGTATCAGGATCAGACACCTAACAATATCTTAATTGTGTGAATTTAAGAAGAAAAAAAAACAACTATAGGAAATCCTACCGTGTTTATGAAAAATATTAACTTGTGCTCTTGAGTCAAATTTATTTTTTTTTAGAATAAGTTGAGTTAGCCCACTCAAATTGGTATCGAAGAAAATCGAACTTGCGACATTTAGGAGGAGGACACTCACATGTCTCAAGGCAAGTGAGTTCTCTTGAGCCAAAAGTTAAGAAGCTAAAGAGATAAATATTTTCTTGAAAATTGTTTATTTAATATTTTAAAATGTTTAAACAATGATGCAAACTTTATTTGAGTTTTTCAAGTGATGCCCACATAATGATCTAGTCACACCCTAAAATGGCCAAAATACCCTCATTGTAAAATTAAATTTTCAAAATCAAACACTTGTCCTCGTAAACCCTTTTCACATTCTCTTCCTCTTCTCCTCTTTTCATCTCTACATTGCTTCTATTTCTCAAGAACATGAACTTATTGTAATATTTTCAATGAATCAATTGTAGCACAAATTCTAGTTTGCAAACATTTATTTATTTATTTAATGGATTTGGTTGGAATTCTAGCTTTTCAATTGTTCAAACATAAGAAAAATATACAAAAGCAAAAGTCTGTGAAATAAACAATATTAGCTTGTGCGCCTGTCAGGACCTGAAGATTCTACTATGGCAAGAACCAGAAGCCAAATTTCATCGAAAAACTCCCGAAATCAGCCTAGCCATCATGATCGTGCACAACAATAAGGGAGAATGGGAGATGTGAGCAAACAAATTCAGGAAGAATTAGTAAATTATAACACAATTATTGCTATTGATTTTGCATTTATTAGTTTCGTTTTTCTTGATGGCTAACAAATTTTTTTTCCTTTCATCATCTTCTTATGCATCCTGATTTTCTTCCTTCTGCATTTGCAATTTAATAAAAGTTTCCATTACACATAAAGACAAGAGGTAGTAGATTAATAATCAACCATGTAACACGACCAATTTTGGCTGCAGAAAGTTGCTTCTTTGATCTTAGCACACACTTTTCACATTCCAACTTTAAACAAATACCAATACAAGGAAGTAAACAAGTGGCAGAGGGTTTGGGTTCAATGCAGGAGTTGGGAACTGTGATTCTTTCATCACAGAAACTTCATATTGTTTTCATTACACAAGTATGCTATTTCTAATGCAGAGGATATGAGTTAAGTTAAGATGGTAGACCAATAACAGTTTCATCATTGTAACAACCAACTTAATGTCCTGTGTTAAAATCATTATTTTGTATCAGTAAGAACCTGGTATTCCTTTTACTATATATCTTTGCTAATAAACAAAAGAACTTAGTCAAATGACACCTAATTCAAACACGGCTCAATTAAACAGTGATCAAATCAATACCATGTATCTCATATAGCATAAAATAAAGTAATGAAGATATGTTGATGTGTCAAAGCACAAAAACATCCAATTAACTAACTATCCAAACATAAAAACTAAGACAAATTCAGTGGAACCAATAACCTGCTAAACACTTATTTGCCTAATAGTTTTTCATTGATACTTTAAGAGTTCAGACCATCCCACTCTCTTGATGATGATAGACTTGATAAGGAAGTTGGACACTGCAACTCAATTTTGATAGACCCTATCTAAACTAACCTTTCCTAAAGACGGGTCGGGCGGGTGATAGACCCTATCTAAACTAACCTTTCCTAACGACGGGTCGGGTGAGGAGGATGGCCAGACAACCAACCTTAACCAACGCGTCGGACGTATCAGACATTTGATTTACTGTAGATAATCCCTGAACACAACCCGGCCACAAAAGTAAAACCATAATATAATACTTCTTCCTTCCGTAATATTTTCCATGCAGATTTACTGATCATTTTTCTCAATTGAAAGAATCCATTGCCATATTATACTTCAATTCTCAAGTATTTTAATTGCTGCCTCATCAAGTCATGCAAATCATCATCATCTACAAGATTCACCAAGTCACCATCTTCATCAACATATCTCAGACTGAAATTTGCATTAGCAGTAAAGTTGAAATCAGACCGTATCTTAGCCCTCAACTCAACCATGTTAAGATCCATTTGATTATTCCCATCCACACGAACATTGAAGCGCTAGAAGGTATTTTCAAATTTCACCAGATGAGAAAATTGAGATAAGGATAAAGGACCTTTATCACCAGATGAGATTCCATTGCTGAAAGAACGAAAGCGATGAAGGACGAAATAAAATGCTGTGAAACACTAAGGTAAACCGTTGGTCGCTTTACACACTCACTCTCTGAAGCAGAGAGTGACATATATACTGCTCTGCCACTGTCTGTGTCAATAGAGAAATTTCTTTTTTGCGTAACCCAATTTTTGGCGCTATATAGTTGCTAAACAAATTTAAGCACAACTTTTATACTCACACGTATTAAGACAAAAACAATGATTAAAAGAAAGAAATATGGTCATCTTGAATATAAACATATCTCATTTGGTTGACATAAACATTGTTATTTGCATGAATCAGAGTTTAAACTTCGAACACTTCATTTATTTATCTTTAAAAAAAGTAAATTTTAAACACTAAACTACTTAACAAATAAAGTTATCTTACCAAATTATTATTCTTAAGTAGTTTATTTTTCATTAAAGTAAAGTAATATCTCAGGCGAAGTATGCATAGTAGAAATAAAAAGTAAAAAATGTGAGTTGTTTTTGGTGAATAACTTATTCCGCTTCACAATACTTGTCGCTTTTAAGGAATTTACATATACCAAGAAATCAAATAATTTTTGCTATTTTTGATAAAATTATGTGTGTTTTTTTATAACATCCTTAACCATTTATTATTTCATTCTATTATTTCTCTCTTTACAGTAAATAACTAAAGGTATTATTGACAATCGAGTAATTAATGTTGCATTGAAATTTAAAAGTGAAAAATAATGTGAAACAAAATTATTCTTCAAAAGCGATAAATATTATGAAACGGATTGAGTATTTACCATTGAAACAAAATGTGTATCAGTTAGCATAAGTATAATGTGACAAGGACCACCTATTAGTAGCATGTGAAACCCAAAATAAATTTCTTACAAAATAGCCATTGAAGGCAAAATTAAGTTGAAGATGAAGTGATTTATGTTTTGATACATTTATGTAAATGTGAGTTGAATAATAAATTTAAGTGTAGAAATCCAATACAAAATCAAAAGCTATAATTTATAGTTTCAAGAAAAATCAATTATAAAGATAAAATTAATTCAACTATAAAGGAATCAAACATCTCAAAATCAATTATACATTTCTATAATCAATTTTGACTTCTTGAAAAATAAAACCAAACATACGCATAACCCATTGATAATAATAATAATAATAATAATAATAATAGTAATAATAATGTAAGTTATGCAAATTTATACTGTTTTTAATATCATATTATGCCACAAATTTAATCGGTAAGAAAAGACAAAAAAAAAATAAAATTAAAAAACAGGATAAAAAATTTATACTGTGTTTTTATATCATTTCTATGCATCGCGAGCAATTGTCTCACAATTGTATAGCGAAATAAGTTTAACCACTTAAAGTTTGTTGTGGCCGGAATTCATGCTGGGTGGGGTACATGGTTAGCCAATTAAAACACTTGAAAACCAGAATAGATGGACTCGGGATGATCTCGGGTGAATTTTTTCGCTGCATTTATCATTTTCTTTTTATAAAATGATCAGAACCCGACCTAACTTTCATTGAACCTTGAACCCTTACCTAACCTACACCGATTTAATGTTTGGTCCCGTTCAAAATATGGGCTGCGTTGATTTCACAGGGATAAAGTAAAAAGCAGAGAGTGCATATATATATATATATATATATATATATATAAGGAAAGAAAGCAAATCAATTATTTTGGTGGATTGTAAACTTGGTAAAATTATTTTGGTGGATCCTGTTAAACATAAAAAATTATTGGACTTGATGCTTCCTAACATATTATTTATGGTAGCCGAGTTTGCATGAAAATTAGGGTATTCTGTTTATAAATGTATTAAATAAGTGTACAACAACTTGTCAAAAAAAAATATTCTAGAAACAATATGTTAAGTTGCTGCATTGCTGCAGACCTAATAAAATCAATAAATAATAAGGATAAAATTTAAGATATTTATTAAATTTTTGCTTTGAAAAATATTCATGGTTATTAGAGAGAGAAATGAAAAACATATATGACACAAATTTAGAGGCAAAATTTTAGGATAAAATTGTTACAAATCTAATAAGAGATTAATATAGAAAAAAAATTAAGTTAAAACTTAACAAAATTAATAAATAAGGATGCAAAATTATCTTTAAAAAAAATAATGCAAAGTTTTCATTCACGAACAAAGCTAATGTTTACATGTTACAATTTCAAAAGAACCATTTGAAAAGTCAAAATAAAATTAAAACTCCACATTTTGTGGAATTAGGAGGATGTGGTGTGTCAAATGGTCAAGTAGAGAGTTTGTCTTTCGGCTTTTCTATTATGCTTACTTGTACATGTATAGATGTCAATTTTAGCATTTATTATAATTAAATAATTTTTGTCTTTCTACATATGAGCATATATTAGATGATAAAGACATAACATTATATATGTAGCGGAAAGAGATCGAATCCTAGAATACACACAGTGAATTTCTAATCGGTAGTCTACTTGACAAAATAGTTTTAGTCATCATAATTTTTTGTTATTGGTGAGCTTAAAATATAATTCATTTGTATATGCAGGAATAGTGCAAAATGAAATATAGGACACTCATTCTGAAAATGAGACCTTTGTTAGAGTCTTTGAAAAAGAACATTTAAGATATGCTTGATGTATGAGATTTGAAGTAACACCATCTCAATGTATGTCACTCTAATTTTTGTTGTAAACATTATTCCAACCTTAGATGTCCATTATTTTTTCTATAAAATAGTTAAAGGGTAACAACTAGTATGCACGGCATGGCTGAACCATTTATTTTTTGGTGCTTAAGATATTTCATTTTTTATCATGCAGATCAATCATAGTAAACAAAATCCTCAGCATCAAAGTGAACATGTTTTTTGCGGAGCATCTGTGTCATCGCAAGCGCACAATCACACTTAATCGAAGAGGCTAAGTAATCAGGTTACAAACGTATAATAATAAACATTACTAACTCGATTAAATAGTTACATAAGCACAATCATATGTATTGCACATTTAACTTTATGACACATGCTTGCGCATTTGGCACTTTTATTTCACTCCAACACCTTCTAACTCCGAACACATGTAAAAGAACCTAGTATTATGCTCATTCAAGTGACGGGAACATGTAATTCTTCATATACTCGCTCAATTCGACCACAATCCATATAGGTGATATGCCATAGGACACAAGGGTTGCACGGGATCTGCAGTTCACAGAGAAGAAGTGCCGTTAACCTAAAAGGAAGGTTTTCATCACATGGAAGATTACATAGGGGAGGTTATTGTCATGTTAAAAAAATAGTAGGGGTGTGAGTGGCATTTCTACCTACCTCAGGGGAGGCAATGTAATTTACCCTTACTAATCATCATCATATTATTAACCATTTGCATCTGTTTCTCTTTAGGCGATTAATTACATTGTTTCCAGGTCACAAACTAATAGTCTTTTTGGCCATTTACATTATAGGTTGATAATAAATTCGTAGATGAAAAGTTTTTGAATTCAGATCAATGAGAAAAAGTTGCATCATCTGATCCATTGCAGAAAAATGTTATTTTCAAGAATGACATAAAGCAGAGGATATAAGGTGATTTGAGATGGTAGACCAATAACGGTTGAAGTGAAAATTAATCAAATCAACACTATGTATCTCATAAAGCATAAAATAAAATTATATAAAAACAAAGATATGTTGATGTCTCAAAGCACAAGAGCATTCAATAAACTAAGCCAAACTTAATAACAAAGACAAATTCTAAGGCAACAATAATCTCCTAAACATTATTTTTTTCTAATAGTTATTTTGTTACTTTCGGACCAGCAAACTCTCTTGAATGATGATAGACTTGATTAAGGAGATGGAAACTGCAACTTCGATTGACGCTATCTAAACCAGCCATTACTTTGATGAAATTGAACCCCCGGACGTGTGAACCTTTGGGCCGGATTCCGAGTTTCCAAAAACAAACCTTTACTAACATGTTGGACGGGTTGGAGGATCTGTTCTTTCGGTTTGCAGTAAATAATCGAACACAATCCAATCCAAGACACAAAAAGAGAACCATACAGAAATGCATCTTTGCTCAGTATCATCCCAGGGGCAGATTTGTTGATGGTATTTCTCCATTGAGATAATTTCAATGGAAAAAATCCACTCCCATGTACATCGATTCTCAAGGATTTCAATTGCTGTTTCATCATGTCATTGAAATCATTATCATCCACAAGATTCACCTTCTCGCCATCTTCATCCTCATAGGTCAGACTGAAGTTTGCATTAGCAGTAAAATTGAAAACAGAACATATCTTAGCCCTCAACTCAACCATGTTAAGGTCCATTTGATTGTTCTCATCCACACAAATACCGATGCGCCTGAAGGTGTTTCCATATTTCACCTGTACAAAAATAATAAGTAAATGATACCACAAAACCAATTCCTAACATACCCTAAAGTTCTAAAAAACAATGAAATCGGTCAAGAGTATTTTGTCGCAGTAGGAGTTTCTTGCTGTGCAAGATACAAATGGAATTAAGAAAAACGAGAAAGTGATGCAAAAGTTGTTGTATTGTGTATTCTCATTAAGCTAATGAAAAGTGATTACAACTTATTTATAGAAACTAACATTGTATATGTAACTAACGTGCTAGCTAAGAAGTGCATGCAAAGTGGTAAAAAAAAAAAAGACTATAAAAAAGAGAAACTAATTGAAAGCATAATAATGAAACAAAAATAAGAAAGAAAGTGAAAAATTGAGATCAGAACCTTGATCACCAAAGAAGAAACCATAGCTAAGAAGGATGAAAGGAAGTGTAGCAATTAGACGATAAACACACTCACTCTGTGAAAGCAGAGAGTGGTATATAATGTTCTATTTGGCTTTTCCAACAAGAAATTCTTTTCTCACTTTTAATATTATTTTTTTCTATTGAGTGAAGCAATTTTGGTTCTTATATTTTTCTTTTGTTGGCTTTGCGAACAAGAAAGTTCTTTTCTGTTAATAGTATTACTTCTTGTGTAGGCTAGCGTTTGCAGTAATTAAGCCACTTCAGCTTGGAACATGTCAATTATGTCTATATTTGCACTGGATTTTTTGTTTACATTATTACACCTTTATTTAAATTATTTTATCATTTTTATAATATTATTATTTAAATTTACAATTAAAAAGTTAACTAAAGCCAATAAAATAAGAACAATACACAACAGTTGGGAAAAAAACCCAAAATAATATAAGCAATACTTTTTTAGAGGAATATTGAGCTTTGATGTACTTATTTATTTATTTTACTCTTCATTTGTACCCTTTTATTTAAAATTTTATCATTTTTGTCTAATTCTTAATTTTATCATTTTTATCAATTTCTAATTTAAATCAATTTCAATTTAATAAAAACTTAAGTTTAATTTTGATTCAAATCAAGTCTAATTCTTAAGTCAATCTAAACAAATTATACTTCGAATTTGAATTAATAAAAATGAATATAAATAATATAAGTTTTTACATAATTTCAAGCATAATTTTTGTCAGACATCTATTATCATTTGAGAAAAAAATGGGCAAAACTCTATTGTTAAGATTGATTTGGAGCAAAACTCTATTGTTATATCTATTTATTTTTTCATAGTTGAAGGAAAATGTTACTTGTTTAGGTTTCTATGCTTCTAGCCTTTGTATGACCTTCCTTTCTTTGTCCCACCTTATAAATTAAACCTTGGCCATATTACAATCTTAATAGTCCTAACTATTTTCGGCATGTTTTTTAATTTAACAGTGGAACTTTGGTCAATCTACAAACTTATGGTGTGTTTTCTTGGGAAATATGAGTTTTATATTCCATTTACCTTCAAACACTTGAGAGTGATGAGTTGTGTGATACAAATCTTTCAAAGGTTTGATTGCATGAAACTTGAGTCTCTAATTGGGCATTCGTTTGATACTTCCTTAAAATTGAAAATAATGTTGTCTAAGTTACCTTGTTAAAAAAAAATGTTGTCTAAGTTACTTTTGTTCTTGGTGTCTGACTTGGTTGCGCTCTTTGTTCTTGGTTTTTACCTTTGAATCAGACTTTGCTTTAGTAAAAGCAAAGGTATTTCCTCATATATGCAGAATTGTATTTCCTTTTTAATAGGATGATTATATGTAACTAAGTTCATAGTAAAGGCAATGGTGGATCTTTTACCGAGATTTAATTATATTGGACCGACCATAATCCAATCTCATATTTCAATCAATATTTAGTTATGAGTCGGTTGGTTCTTAATGCTTTCTCTAACTGATTTGAAGAAAGAAAGGGATTTCAAGCACCAAAACAGGCAGCAGTGAAGCATCAACAACGACATAGTTCTCAAGATCGAACTGTGCCATTTCATTGGTCTTAACATCACTCCGGGATGGGGAATCAGATTTTTCCGTGGTGATTCTCAGGTTTTCCTGTTGGTCAACTCCAAATATAAGAGGTACTTCCACAACAGGTTGAAGCCTTCAAATCTTACCTGGACTGCCATGTATAGGAAACAATAAGAAGGACATTGCCCAAGAAGTTGTGGCAAAGAGGCGTAGAGCTACCAAAAAGTCTTACTCAAGGTCTATTGTTGGTGCTACTTTGGAATTGATCCAGAAGAAATGATCAGAGAAGCCAGAGGTTTGGGATGCTGCTAGTGAAGCTGTATTTTGTGAAGTTAAAGAGAGGGTGGAGAAATGTAATTAATTGTTGTAAGTGAAATCGATTTTCATAAATTGATCTGTAATTTATTTTTCGCTTTCTCTCACATGTTTCTATATATTATATAGAAACACTTTATATTTCATATTATATATAATACAGGATTAAGTAATAGGATCTCTAACTGAAATCCCTAGGGATGAGACACTGCTTTTGCAAACACTAACAACTCGCACTTTAGATAACATGCATGGATTCTGGTAGGTTTTTTTCTTCCATCTAAATTTTCTCTAAATTGTATCCAAGCAGAAAGCAGTACATGTTAATAAATTTGTAGAAGAATAGTTTTAGTTCAGATCAATGTGAAAATGTTGCTTCATCTTATCCATTGACATAACGAAAACAAATTCACACGGATATAACGCAGAGGGTATAAGTTGAGATGGTAGAACAGGTGATAAAAAGAGTAAAAAGAGGGAAACACGCAACTTAAGTAACCTTGTATTCCTTTTAGTCTATCTTTGCTCAGAAGCATAAAAACATAGCTAAACGACAGTTACTTCAAACAAGGCTCGGTGAACATCTGATCAATCAACAACATGTATCTAATCGCATAAAGCGACATAAAATAAAATAATATAAAAACAAAGATATGTTGATGTGTCAAAGCACAAAACAACCAATAAACTATCCAAACCTAAAAACCAAGACAAATTCGAAGGAACAAATAACCTGATAAACACTCATAAACTGCAACTCATTTTTGTTAAACTTGACGAACCCTAACTAAACCAACCTTTACTAACGGGTGGGGGAGGGGGAGGGAATGGGGATTGGACGACTTGGACGTTTGGTTTAGCGAAGATAATCGCTGATAACAACCCAACCCAAGCCACAAAAGCAGAACCATAATATATTGCTTCTTCCTTCTGCATTAGTTTGCAGACAGATTTATGGATCATATTTCTCCATTGAGATAATTCCAATGGCAAGATTCCATTCTCGCGAACATAAATTCTCCAGAATTTGTATTGCTGTCTCATCAGGTCATTCAAATCATTATCATCGACAAGATTCACCATCTCGGCATCTTCATCAACATAGCTCAGAGTGAAATTTGCCTCATCAGTAAAATCAAAAATAGACCTTATCTTAGCCCTCAAACCAGCCATATTGAGATCAATCTGATTATTGTCATCCACAGAAACGTTGAAACGCCTGTAGGCATCTCCAAATCTCACCTGAACAGAAATACAAAATAAATGACACGATACCAAGAATCCAATTCCTACCATATAAAAAACAAATAAATAAATAATTGAGTGACCCAATTAGAACCTCTTCATTCTTAACCCCTCTGTCTCACAATTTTTACTGAAAAAACCATGCCTTGATCAGATCGACTTACATCGCAAGTTCTAATATATAACCTACTCAAACCAATTACATGGCCAATTAACAAGTGAAATTAGCCCGACCATATAGCCTTGCTTCTAGTGACTTTCTCAAGGGTGTGTAGTGAGAAGATCATATAGGGTATACATCTTTATCTAAACACTAAGGTGTGTTTGAATAGAATGATATGGTATTTCATTGTTTGGACATTTTAAAAACTGATAGAATGATAAGGAAAGTGATGCTATCCTTATTGGCACAATCAAAATCATCTTCAATGGAATGAGACCTTTGTTTCATTCCTCTTCATTAGATGATTAGATACCCTAAATTTCTAAAAGAAAAATGAAACAGGTCAGGGGTACAGGCGCAGCAGAAGTTTCTTGCTGTGCAAGATACCAAGGAAGTTTCTCGTTGTCCTAATCGATGAAGCATGAAAACAAACATGAACATCAGATGTGACACAAATATTCACAGGTCGACATCAATAATAATTTTGAGCGAATGACATAATTTAATGTAATCACGAGTCGGAGTCGGTGTCGGTACTCTAAAGTAGCTAATAATTTCAAAACACAATCTAAAATATTTTGGTATGCAATCTAATATATTTTGGTGCACAATCTGAAATATATTTTGGTACATAATATAATATATTTTGATACTCAATTGATAATACCATAATTGATTGATTTCAATATTAAAAGAGTGGTCTGATTTCTACAGTGCAGTAGTTAACCGCACCGTTGTACTTGAGCTTGTTTTATCCTGGATGTTGTGTGGTTGATAGTCTGTTTTGCACAATTTTAGACAGTGTCACAAACGTCTTAAAACATCGATCTGGTCGTGACTCAATCCAATAACAACTTTGGTAGATATTTTTTTTTCATAATATAATTTGAAAATTCAAATACATCAGCTTGACAATACAAAAACAACAGTATATGAAGGGACATGGAATTTTGGGCTGACTTTTCATTATCACAATTATATTTTTAAACAAATTTTCTTGTAATAATGTTTATTATTAATCTTATTAAAAAATATAAGAATTTATATGACATTTTTTACATTGAAGTAGATAAATATAGTTTGCTGGTTTTTTTATGATTTTAAAATCACAAATTTAAATAAAAAAAAGAACGTTGTTCATAATATAAGGACGGACACTCACCAACCAATATAAGGAATATTATGTTTCGGTGTAATTTTTTTCTTGGTTTTTTCTAGATTACTTTCAAAAAACCATGGATAGTTTATCGACCAACCAATACAAGAGTAATTTATTAGTATGGTCAAAATAATTTGTGGATACCACTGAAAAAAACGTTCATGTGGGTATGTTTATTGGTTGGATAAATCACCCATCATTGTTCCATATTTTACCTTCATTTTAAACACTTATATTTATATATATTTATTCTTCATTTCATACGTCGAATTAGCTAGTATAAACTTCATGATTTTTTTAATTCATACAAACAAATTCTATGCCAGTTATTCTAGCCTTAGCTACCAAACCATAATCTTTGGAGTACCTTAATTGCACCTCATTGTTCAATATAGTTACATTTAATTATTCATATATATGTGCTTATTCAAGATTATTCAAGATTACACCCTCATCATCATGGATGGCTCTTCTTGCTCTCTCATTGCTATTTTCCAATTACCTTCTGGTTGGATTTTTTATTTTTTTTTATCTACTCTACACAACTATATTATTATATATATGGTAGTTTTTTTTTTTCTTCTCAATTTTCTATGTAAGTATCAAAGCAGAATGTTTGTAAATTAGTAGAAGAATGGTTTCTGAGTTCAGATCAAAGTGAAAAGGTTGCATCATCTGATCCTTTGGGAAAAAAATGTCGTTTTCAGGACAACGGCAAAAGAAAAGAAACAGTTCAAGACTGGCATAAATATTATGATCATCACATCAGCAGTATCAAGTGATTACCTACTTCAAAGAAGGCTTAATCAACAATTATGAAATCAACACATGTATCTCATAAAGCATAAAATAAAAACAATTGCCGAGTCAAAGCACAAAAACATCCAATTAACTAACTATCCAAACATAAAAACTAAGACAAATTCAAAGGAACCAATAAGCTGCTAAACACTTATTTGTGTAATAGTTCTTTATTGATACTTTGAGACCATCACACTCTCTTGAGGATAGATGATAGACTTAACAAGGAGGTTCGAAACTGCAACTCATTTTTTATAAACCTGATAGACCCTATCTAAACCAAGCTTTCCTAACTGCGGGTTGGGCGAAAGGATGGCTAGACAACCGATATTTACTAACGGCTTTGGACGGGTTGGATGGATCAGACATTTGATTTACTAAACATAATCGCTGAACACATCTCGACCACAGCTCTAGAACAAAAATATAAATAAGTTATATTCCAGGCATATCTAATGATCTTTTTTCTTAGAGATAATCCATTGTCATGTACTTCAATTCTCAAGAATTCTAATTGCAGCCTCATAATGTCATGCAAATCATCATCATCCATAAGATTCACCAAGTCACCCTCTTCATCAACATATCTCAGACTGAAATTTGCATCCGCATTAAAATTGAAATAAGACCGTATCTTAGCCCTCAACCCAACCATGTCAAGATTCATTTGATTATTCACATCCACACGAACATTGAAGTGCATGACGGTATTTCCAAATTTCACCTGCACAGATATAATAAGTGATATGATATGAAGTCCAGAAACAAACATGATATTTTTTAGGCTAATATGTATTTATTTATTTTCCCTCTATTTTATCTAACTTAATGCACTTTTAGTTTCTATACTTTACTTTGAATGGATTTTAGTCACCATTCCCAAAATTCACTATTTTTGGGAACGAAAATCAACCCTTTATTGAGGTTAAAAATTTGGGTTAGAACTTGGAACCAAGATTGCAAAGATGTGTAAAAATTAGAGAGAGAAAAAAAAATCTCAATTTTAAAATGAGAATTAAAATATAGTTTTAGTTAAAATAAGGAACAAAAGTGCATAATTTGACGAAGTGATATCCAAATTCAGTTTCATGAAACCCACGTTTTAGGGAAAAAGCAAATAATTGATATGGAAACCTTAACTAACATGCAATGTATCACTTGCGATTCAATTGACACAGTTCCATGAGTATTCCTATTAGGGTTTGCAATTGTTTTTTTTGAACAATTTAGGGTTGGCAATTGTATCCATTATTCTACAATAAATTAGTTAATTGACTAAACTAAGTTTTACACGGGTTGTAATAAGAATATCAATAACATACATCAGACGCAAAAAAAAAAACAAAATTAATAATCATTTCCACCATGAAATAATTAGCTAATTGACTAAAAGCAGTGCGTGCATGACGTAGCAAAAACAACTTTATAAAAAAGAAAAACGAATTGAAAGCAAAATAATAAAACGTAAATTAGAAAGAAAGGGGAAAATTGAGATCGGAACCTTAATCAGCAAAGAAGAAGCCATAGCTATGAAGGACGAAAGGAAGTGTCGCAATTAGGCAATAAACATACTCAGCATATATATATAGGACATATCTTATGAGAATGGTATTTTTATGTGAGAATGTGAGAATGAATTATCAACCTTTGGATTAAGATTTAATGGCTGAGATTAAAAGCTACAATTAATTAATAATTATGTCTTGCTGTAGCCTATCACAGGAGAATCAATAGAATTCCAAACGAATTCCACCTCCTGCAACAGTGCCTGCGCCGCCTCCTCGTCTTCTGTACACTTCTTCACCGGCCAACTCTCCACAAGCAGTATTATTTGAAATTAGGTTTGACTCTTCTTCATCGTCGCTGGTTCTGCTTGTGCCTCCGACGACGTTTGTTTCGTGATTGAAGATCTGAAACCGTTTTTCCCCACTCATCTTGTGTTTTCTGCTCTCTTGTGCTTCGTCTATATCATCTTTTTGTATCAAAGAACAATAAAAAAAATATATAACAAGATTGGTTTACTTTTAATTGCATTTTTAGTTTATAGAGATCGTACATCTCAAAGGATGAGTAATTACTACTTGTGTTTGTCAATTGGAATCCTTAAGATTGAGGTCCACTTTCTGTGAAGCAATATTCATCAATATTATAACGAAGAAGAAGCTTTGTTTCTGGTTTGAAGAACAAATCTTAACGTCAATGGTGGTGAAGGTTTGTAAACAGTGTTAACGGTGGGAGAAGCTTGGTAATTAGTGAAATACTGATAGGCTACAGCAAGACATAATTATTAATTAATTGTAGCTTATAATCTCATCCATTAAATCCTAATCCAAAGGTTGATAATTCATTCTCACATTCTCACATAAAAATACCATTCTCATAAGATATGTCCTCATATATATATATATATATATATATATATATATATATATATATATATATATATATGAGTTTGCTATCTTAGACCAACAAAAAAACATGAAGGTCAACGTTAGCAAAAGTGTACTTTTTCATTTGGACAAAAAAATAAATATTCACTAGTGTAAACCAATATAAAGTAAGAGATAGTTTCGTAAATATCCCTCAAGATATTTGTTATAAAATAAAAGTGGGTCTAAGTTAGCAAATTGGTCCAAGTTAAGGAATAAGTTTTAATGAAAATAACTAATGTAACCATCAAGTTATTAGTTTTAAATAATAAAGAAGAAGGTTATTTTTGTCCAATGAAAATGTGCACTTTTGCTAACTTGGACCTTCATGTTTTTTGTTGGTCTAAGTTAGCAAATTGGTGCAAGTTAAGAAATAAGTTTTAATGAAAATTACTAATGTAAACCTCAAGTTATTAGTTTTAAATAATAAAGAAGAAAATTATTTTTGTCCAATGAAAATGTGCACTTTTGCTAACTTGGACCTTCATGTTTTTTGTTGGTCTAAGTTAGCAAACCCCATATATATATATATATATATATATATATATATATATGTGCGTTTGGCTTTTCCAACAAGAAATTATTTTATTACTTTTTTATTTTTTTTCTATAAAGTGAAGCTACTTTTTTTCTTATTTTTGCTTAAAAAAAAAAGTTTCTTTTTACTCAAAAAAATGTTTTTCTTATTTTTATTCTTCTTTCGGTTCCGCGAACAAGAATACGGCGAAGATCTCCACCAATAGACAACCCAAAATAATTAAAGGGAAAATTACCATTTCTACAATTCATTACTAATGCTGCCTCATGCAACTACAAGTTTGTTGCTTTCACTCTCACACTAGCATGTTCTTGTGAAAATCAACCTTTAATCCCGACATCACTTCAAACAAAATTAGAATCGCTTTCATGGCTGCCGCATTAGACCAACTTTTTTTCTCCCAAGAAATGTGTAGCGTCAACAAACTGAAAGTGGAAAAGGTTGACCACCCACCTTATAACTAATAAATAAACTCGCTGATATTGTCGTATTCATCATTACATTTAACCCCTCTGCCGCAATCAAAAACATAGAAGGAGAAGAGAGTCACCTTGCCCCAACTCCCTTTTCAATGAAAACTCATATGTCGGGCTCCCATTAACTAACACGAACGTCGTAGTTGTGAAATTACACTCCATGATCCACTTTCTCTACAACACCGGAAAACTCACTTTTACTTTGACTACTTTCTCTTATAGCTCAATTGAGGGACATTACACATAATATGCAAGGGCCGGGTTCAAACCCCGAACTCTCCACTAATTTCTCTTATATGGTAAAATTCTAGTCACTATACAATTTGACAGAAAAAATGCAATAGCGTTAGTTGTCTTGCCAAAGAATTATGACAACATCGTAAATAGGAAAATCTACTCTCCGTAACTATGACCAACAACAAAGCAATTTTTATTTTTTGTAATTGATCCAAATTTAAGATCAAATACATCAACTTTATTTAACTTATTTTTTGTTTATAATTAGAGACACATAAAGTAACAATTAAACACAGTTAGGGTCCGTTTGGTACGCAAGATATAAACACCATTAGCGGCCGCACGTGGCATAGCGACGACGAACTGCTACGCTAATCATCGTATCAAAATCAAATAGTGATCGCTTCAGCTGCTATAGTAGCGTAGCGGAGTGGATAGCGGCCGCTTCAGCCATTATTTGATTTTAGTAGAAAATTTTCAAATTGACCATTTTTTAAAAATCTTTTTAGGGCATTTTAGGGATTTTGTAAACCCTAACATTTTTTGTAAACCCTAAGTCTGTCTTTTCACAGAATCTCTTCCATTGTTCTCACACATCTCACAAAATCTCTTCATCTCTTCCACTGTTCAGGTTCATTTTGTTCTCTTCCTCATTTTTCTTTTCTTATGTTCTAGTTGATTTTGTTTTCTTCCTTTGTTATCTTTTCCTATGTTATTTCTTTATTTGTTCCTTTGTCTTTATTTTGATGGTTTCTCTGTTCCTTTTTTTTTCTTCCCCGGCTGTATCATTTCTATTTTCTTTTTTTCTTCCTCTGTTTTGTTTTGTTTTATGATTTTTGTATTTGTTTCATTGTTTTTTTGTGTTTTATTTATGTTGTTTCATGAGATTTGAGTGTTATATTTAATTTTCTAATAAATAAAAGTTTCTTAATTTGTTGAGAAATATATAGGTTTGTTTATACTTTATAGTTTTTTTTTAGGAAATACTTTATAATATTATTCATGTAATTTGTCCAAAAAATAATCAAATATCGGTGACCACTATGTGTCATACTGCTCTATGCTATCCCACTTTTGGGGTTGGCTGCTATCCGCGGTTGACTACCATGGATAGGATAAAAAATTGGATAATAATAAGATATGATAATGGTATGATAAATATTTATCATATCATGTGTTTGATTTACACATGATAAGAAATATGATAGCATTATTTATGGAAAAAAAAACAAATCAATAGATCAAACAAAAGTACAAAACATCTTGAGAATTTTCTTTTTTTTGGAAACTCAAACTGATTGAACAATTAAACAAAAATAGGTCCAAACAAACACATTGGGGAAAAAATTGGGAACCCAGATCAACAAATACATGAGAAAAAAAAAAGGGATCAACGGGTACAATCCATGCATAAAATATTGGAATTGGGAACAAACAATGGTCAATGATGCAATGAAACGATTGATTGCAATGACTCCAAATAGCCAATCGATGACCACAAATGCAATGAAGCATTTGGTTGCAATGAAATCTATTCAAGCAATATGACTCTAATTTATGCAATAAGCCAGACGGTGGTGCTCATGATGGTTGAAATAGAATCGTTGGAGAGAAAAAACAAGAACTGAAATACCATTTTGAAATAGAATCGTGAGAGTGGGAGTCGAATGAGGTTTTTAAGGAATAGAAGAAGTGTGTGAGTTTAATTTAATTTATCATTTTCTATTGGTACACCTAACAACGGATTGAATATGATGTGATAGTTTAATCACATTTTGTCTTCCTATTTGGTGTATCAAACGAGCCCTTACAATCTTCGTGAGCTATAGGAAATTGCGATATACCAGAGTCGGGGTTCAAACCCATATAATTTTCCATTTATTCATTTCTAACCACCGGGTCGTTTGACGAAAAAAAAACACCCCATTAATTAAAAAAACAGTTTAAACAGATACAAGAAGGAAGTAAACTAGTGGCAAGGGTGTCTGGGAGGGTTTTTCAAGAGAATCGGTTAAGTTGCATGGGAAACTACAGATTAGTCATTATAATTATGAAAAACTTCATACAATCATACTATTTTTACCCTTGTTTTGGGTCCAACATAAGACTTGTGATCTGTGATTCTTTCATCACATAAACTTCATACAATCATACTATTTTCATTACACAGGTGTGTCATTGCTATCCCAGTTGTTCTAGCCTTAGCTACCTAACCATAATTTTGATAGCACCTTAATGACCTCATGCAAGATTCTCATCCTCATGGATGGCTCTCTTCTTGCTCTCTTTGCTTTTTTCCAGTTGCCTGCCTATATTATTTTCGCTATATTGTGCCAAAGCATAACGCAGAGGATATAAGTTGAGATTGTAAAAAGTTTCATCACATCAGAAGCATAAGTGATAAAAAAAAAAGGGAATTATAACAAACAACTTAATATCCTATGTTATAATCATTATTTTTGTATTAGTACCTTGTATTCCTTCAATCAACTTAATATCCTATGCTATTACATCAAACTTACTATATCTTTGCATATAAATATAATAACATAGCTAAACAGCACCTTCTTTAAACATGGCTCAATCAACATTTGATCAAATCAACAGCATGTATCTCATCTCATAAAGCATAAAATAAAATAATATAAAACAAAGATATGTTGAAGTGTCAAAGCACAAAAACATCAAATAAACTATCCAAACTTAAAAACCAAGACAAATTCAAAGGAACAAATATCCTGCTAAACATTTTTTTTTTCCTAATAGTTTTTATTATTAATTATTCAGACCAGCACACTCTCTCCAAGGATGATAGACTTGATAAGGAGGTTCAAAAGCCTTGAAAGACCCTATTTAAACCAACCTTTACTAACAGGTGGGGGTGGAGGGGGTGGGGGATGGACGATTTGGACATTTGGTTTACTGAAGATAATCGCCGATACCAACCCAACCCAAGCCACGACAGCAGAACCATAATATATTGCTTCATCCTTCCGCATTATTTTGCCGACAGATTTATGGATCATATTTCTCCATTGAGAGAATTCCAATGGCAAGATTCCATTCCCGCGCACAAAAATTCTCCAGAATTTGAATCGTTGTCTCATCAAGTCATTCAAATCATTGTCATCGACAAGATTCACCATCTCGGAATCTTCATCAACATAGCTCAGAGTGAATTTTGCATCATCAGTAAAATCAAAAATAGACCTTATCTTAGCCCTCAACCCAGCCATGTCAAGATCAATTTGATTATTGTCATCCACAGAAACAGTGAAGCGCCTGTAGGCATCTCCAAACCTCACCTGAACAGAAATAATAATAGACATGATATGAAGTATGCCTATCATATATAAAACACGATACTCTATTTATTTGAGATTAATTTCTAATATTACACCATCATCAAATAGCAAAGCAACTGTGTAATACGTCAAATCACCCCACTACACCTCACTTTAATGGTATTGGTATGACATGAAAAAGTTTATTCTTATTGGATGTTAGTGTAAAATTAGCCAAGCTTCATAGATACCAATCCCAGAATACTGCAATTTTTAAATGATTAAGGGACAGATACGTCAATAAAATCAACAAGTTTTGTTACATACTATAACATGGGAGAGCTAAATTTTTCAAATGCACAAATAATCTCATATTATCATATTAATATATGAGAAAGCCATTTCACACAATACAATAATGAACAAAAAAGGAGTACCACGAGTAAGCACATGTACTTCGTCGTCGTCTATAATTACCCACGTTTCGGAGAAAATTCATTTACACAGAACGATTGATCCAACATATAACCCTAATAAACTAACACAGAACGGCAGTGAAAAGAACCAATTAATATCCTCGTTCATGAAAGCCAAATCCATTTTAATAAGATAAGGTAATCCTAACCAAAATATAAACAAATAAATTCGACTGTCATGTTAGAAATAAGATTATTTTCATGAAACCCACGTTTTAGGTTAAAAAAATAATGCAATTCCATTCAGATTAAATCCAATTATAAAAAATTCTACCACTGATATCAAACAATATAATCACAATCGGACTTAAAACTCCAAATTAGATGCAAAAATCGTATCAGACGAAGAACAAAACGCAGTGCATGACACAACGAAAATAGCATAATAAAAAAGAAAAAGATTTGAAAGCAAATTAATAGATAAATAAATTTGAAAAAAAAAAAGGGAAAATTGAGATCGGTACCTTGATCACAAGAGCATAAACCATAGCTGACAGAAAAAAAACGAAGGACGAAAGGGATAGAACTGAAAGAAACCCTAACCACTATACACGGAGAGTGATTTATATATACGGTTCTTTATTTTATTGGCTTTGCCAACAAGAAATTTCTTTTTTACTTTTTGTTTTGAAAATAACCTATTTTTAATTTTTATTCCTATCATTTTTCTAGGATATTGATGCTACTTTTTCTCAAAGTTAGTGATGGGATCCACAAACATATTTTAGAAATATATATTTTTTGATTATCGATACAAATATTTTTTTTTAATGAAGATTTTAATGAAGATATTATCCATTTATCTAATTATATAAACAATTTAAGTTACTTGATTGGTAAGTAAGAATAAAATAGAGAAAAAAAAGTTTAAGATATAAATTTAAAGAAAATAAATATTATACCAAAACTTATTATATTTTTATATAAAAATATAGATATTTGAAGTTAAAAACTTAGTGCATTTCCATAATTATTTTTTCCCGTATGGTTCATTACTAAATTATCCATGATTTCTACAAATTAATAATTTTTTCATAGTTTAGTATAAACAAAAAGATGTATTGTTAGTTAAGAACCATATGATAAACATCTATGTTTTGTCCATATTAAATTTTTTTATTATTGAATTAAATTGTAAACAAAAATAGTTCATTTTTTCGACTAAAATAAAAAATAGTTCATATAAATGGTGAAAGTGGAAAGTAAAAAGGCAAGCCATAATAAATTTGTATTCGTTTTTTTTCTTTCTTTCATATTTAATTTTTTTTATTATTGAATTAAATTGTAAATAAAAATGGTCCATTTTTTTTAACTAAAATAAAAAGTAGTTTGTATAAATGGTAAAATTGGAAAGTAAAATGGCAAGGCATAAGTTTGTATTCATTTTGTTTCGGACTAGGTCAGGATCCGATCCATAAGTGAACTGAATCACCATAAGCCAGTAGCTCTTAAACGAACCATGACATGTGGAATCACTTTAGATGCACACTAAAACAAGGTCGCTGACCCAAACAAGATCGTTTGATCAGGATCACCTCATGATCTATCTAAAACTGTCATTTAAGACAATTGTTCAACCAGGGTTTTGGGGTCCTAAAACCCTAATTCTCTAACTATAAAACCTAACTTATGGTCTAGGTACATGCACATTATTCTTTGCCCTTAAAACCTCACAGTCACAAGACTTACTTACTTGGTCATCAAAGTGTTTGCAGGTACACCCTCTTGGTGGAGATGTAAATTAACTTTTAACATCTTAAACCTTTTGTCACCCATTCATGTTGTTGATCTTATGTCTAAATGGATTAATGGTGTCATCTCTGGGAAATACACTTCACTATTTCACTGCCTTTTTCTTCTAAGATTGTATGGCTAACATGAGACATGGATAAAAAGATGCTAGCTCAATCGTCTGCAACTTCTATCTCCAACAAGTTGATGGAACTACAACTTCATCATCGTCACCTAAAGTGAATCCGAACAAACATCAAATAAAAACATTGCGAATTCACTTCCAAAACAAGAAGTTCATCTTCGAAACATGGAGATCATAAGAGTCACACCCTTCAATAGTGACCAGAAGACTAATAACCCCCTTCGTGACATCTTGTTGGTCGTCCAACGGTTTTCTGAAGCCATAACAGAGCAAGGCGAGCGCCTGACTCGCATCACGAAAGACTTTCAAAAGCTATCGTTAGTTGTTGGTGAAAATTGATACCTTCATCAACATGCTATCATCCTTCAAGAGGACCCGAACCTCTACCTAGAAGCTTCATATCTCCATCTCAATCTACTAGAATATGTGGCCATCATGCAGGTGGCCGCAAAAGTTACCGTCCAATTATCAACTTTACTGCTCCACATCGTTAGAGATATTGGTTTGAAGACGAATTGCCGCATCCAAATGCTTTCACAAACATGATCAATGGTTACCTATCTCAAGGCCACTCCATAAACCATTGTCGTTGGGTTCTTACAACAAAAACTATTGATCAAGGTGATCACATTAAGACGGATGGCACCGTTCTTCACTTTTTGCAACATTAGGGGTTGAATTAAGTTTATAATTTCAAATAATATTTCTCTTGTCAAAGGACATGAGAATCTTTTTGCAAAAGCTTTCCTTAAAACATTTCAAAAACTCAAATAATTTTTTATCATAATATTTAACTTCATTTAAGAACAACAAAAAGCTTATGCTAACTTGTGCTAAATAAAGAGGAATGACACGATAAGTTTATACTAGTTCACAATTTACACCTAGGCCTCACATCAGAGATTTCCATCAATATAGTCGATGACTTGATTCACTAATTACAATCACAAAAGTATCTTTAACTGCCTGGCTATAAATTGGGTTTCCCGCAAAGTATCTGACTCAATTAAGTCTTTTGCTACTCATCATTCTAGCTTCGTAAATGGCAAAGATCCTAACTTAGGTTAAGTATATTGTGTAGGGTAGATCAAAGATTGAGTCTGTATCAAAGTGATACAATGTCTGGGTTGGTTGGATAACTCTCATTGAAAGAATATTACAATACATTCGTATATCTAATTTTTTAAGTGTGCTCGATTTACATGATCTAATGACTCTTAACTTTAGAGGATGTACGTACAATAAAGATTGAGATACATATTCATGACTTTTTATGATAATAATTTTTAGGGAAATGCTAACCGGTGCCCTCAGGGCACTGGTTAAGGATATGAAAAAGGAAATTATATTGTAGTTAATGCATTATTAGGGAAGTGGTGTTGGCGTATGTTAGTGGATAAGGAAGGGTTATGGTATCGAGTCTTAAAGGCTAGGTACGGGGAGGAGGGAGGTCGGTTGAAGGAAGGGAGGAGGGACAGTTCAGTGTGGTGGAGGATGTTGTCCGCTATCCGTAGTGGTGTCGGATCGAGGGAGGGGGGCTGGTTTGAGGAGAACGTCCGTGGAGTGGTTGGTGGAGGGAGTAGCACCTATTTTTGGCTGGACAATTGGGTGGGGGGCGCACCCTTACATGTGCGTTTTCCACGCTTATTCTACCTGGCTGAAAATAAATGGGCGACGATGAGGGAGATGGCTGGTAGAGGATGGGTGGTTGGAGGTGACGCTTGGGAGTGGCGGAGGCGTCTTTTGGCGTGGGAAGAGGAGTTAGTTACTGAGTGTTTGTCCTTGCTGTGTAATATATTTTTGCAGGATCATGTTCATGACAGGTGGCGGTGGGTGTTGGATCCGATTAACAGCTACTCAGTTAAGGGGACTTATCAGTATCTCACGCGACCTGACACATCTGTGGAGCGCGGTCTTTACGACGCTGTGTGGCTGAAGCAGGTTCCGTTAAAGGTATCAATATTTGTTTGGCGGCTTCTCCGCAACAGACTTCCTACCAAAGATAATCTTATCCGTAGGAGAGCTCTTCATCACGAAGATATCTTTTGCATAGGTGGTTGCGGTTGTCAGGAGATGATGAATCATCTTTTTTTTTCAGTTGCGTCATCTTTAGCAATGTTTGGCTAAGGGTTTACCAGTGGCTTGGTTTCTCTTTCATTTCTCCAAATTCTGGTCGTGACCATTTTCATCAGTTTGGCTACATGGCAGGGTTTGTAACGCCCTCTTTGAATTATTTGTTTTATTTAATTATTTAATTGAGTCTAGAATTTATTAAGAAGAGTTAAGAATATATTTATTTGATTATGTGATTTATTAAGTGGCTTATTTTAGTATTTATATGATTTAAATGATTATGTGGTGTGTCATTATTTTATTAAGTAGTGTTATTTTATTATTTAATATAATAAGTCTTGAAAATAGAAATAAGGTTAAGTTGTGGGGGCTGATTTGGAAATTAGAAGAGTTTAGTGGAATAAGTGGAAATATATGTAGAAAATATATGTTATTTGTTATAGAAATACATGTTATTTGTTGTAGAAATACATGTTATTTGTTGTAGAAAATATATGTTATTTGTTGTAGAAAATATATGTTATTTGTTGTAGAAATATATGTTATCGTTGTAGAAAATATATATATATGTTATAGAAATATATTTGTTATAGAGATATAATTGTTATTTGTTATAGAAATATTTTGGTAGGCAATCTAATATATTTTAGTGCATGCTTTGAAATATATTTTGGTACTCAATTGAGATATTTAAGTACTAGATCTAATAGGTGCATTACTTGTTCCCAAAGTTTCTCACTTATTAGTTGTAAACTATCTCTATAAATAGAGAACTCACACAGTGCATTCTACACACCGAAATTCACAGTTGATGTTTCCTGTGCTTTTCTTCTCTTCTCCCTCTTTTGACTTGTGTTGACGAGTCTTTCTCCTTTTTCTACTCCTTTCTGTCCCTTCGGAATTAAGAGTGTTCTCAAGACCATAATCCCTCTTCTGTTTAATGTCCTTCGTCGATCAATCCAAGGTAAGGGTGGGACTAACATTCAATAATCTTGAGTCTATGATTCTGAAAATTGTATTTAACATGTTGTAGGTTTAGTTTTTGAGAATTAGAGAATTAGAGTTAAGAGTGATAATTGATGGATTATGTTACTTGGTTGTCAATTGTGAAGTTTGAATAATATAGGTTGTTTTTCCTGATTTTTCTTAATTCTGTCCCGAATTTTAAAATGAAAACTGGTATTGATCAGTAAAGAATTGGTCTTAGGTGTAAACACGAAAGTTGTAGGTATGGATGTTAACTTTCTAATGTATTTGGTTTGACTCCAAAAGAATTTATAGAACTTGAGTTATGGTCAAATTACTGCATGTAGGTCACAGTGGATAATTGAATATGATTGATGAATTAGTATATGTATGTATATGTTTGTGAATAAGATATTGTTCATGATTGATAAAGTGTTATATGAATTTATATGTCCATGAGTATGATGTTTATGATTAATGAATTAGTTATGAATATTATATATGATATTAATGATGATCTGTGAAACTGATTTATGATGATTTGATGTTGTTCATATTGTGATATAATTGTATAGGCATTACTTGAATATTTGAGATATTGATGACTTGCATTTGATGTTATTATGTCATGCTGTTTTGTATACTGTCTATGTTGCTTGAATTATGATTCTTATGTGCATTACTTGAGATGTATGTGAAGTTTGTGTGATGTTTGAAAACAATGTTTGCAATGATATCTTATTATCCTGTGAATTACTTTCTGCCATGTTGCTGTTTACATTTATTAAGAGCTGCATGTGTCGGTCCAAGATGTTTGTGATGTTGCGACGTTTTAAGATGTTAGACTTGTTTAAATCATAAGATGTGAGTCCATGCATATTCATTTAAAAGCGACGATGGAGCTTATGCTCAAAGCGACGATGGAGCTTTTGCTCAAAGCGACGATGGAGTATATTAATGCTCAAAATTTGGTACCACATGCATGATTTAGAAGATTAAGTTGCATAGTCGCATTGTCGAGTCAAGTTGTTAAGTTGCATAGTCAAGTTGTAGTCGTTGAAGTTGCATTGTCATTTTTTAATGAGTTGTTTATGAAGTATTATTATTATTATGATGTTTATGATGTGATGATTATGTTGTTATACGATGATGTTTATGATGTGATGATTATGTTGTTATACGATGATGTTTATGATGTGATGATTATGTTGTTATATGATGAATGTATATGATGTGATGAATATGATATTAATAATGACTAGAAGTTGATTGATGATTTAATGAAGTACTATACGAAGAATTATTATTATAAATTGATGATGTTTAAGCTGTTAAATATAATTGTTGGATTATATGCTTAATATTATTGTTTTGTGAAATCTCACCCCTTCTGTTGGAATTGCCGCCTCGTGGGCAAGTGTAGGTAATCAAGCTTAGGTGCGTATGTGAGGAATCCGTTGTGTGTGGTGTCTTTAGGTGCTCTGATACGTAACGGGATGGGAACTTTTGTTGCATGTTTTTCTATTCCTTACGTATTGTTTAAGAATTTACAAGATTAAGTTGTTTATTGGATTTTTTATGAGATATTTTAATGAGGCCTTCGTGCCAAAGACTATTTTAGATGTTGAATAAATTCCGCTGCGAAGTATTAATTATTATGTTATTGATTTATGAAGGATAAATAGTTATTTATTTCATTTACGATTTTTGAAAAGAAGTGTGACATTCCGTTTATGTTGAAAACTCTGATTTTCGTAAGAAATTTTTATGTTGGGAAAACGGGGTGTTACAATTGGTATCAGAGCAGGTTGGTCCGTCCGGCCAAGTAGTTGAGTCGTGTCTTGTTGAGTAGTAGTTGTAATATTGTCTTATGTTATATTATCGTTGTGTTTTCTGGTTAATGGCTATATATAGTTTAAGATATTTAAGCAATAATTGAATTTATTTTCTTGTTTGCTTTGAATTTCGAGGACGAAATTCTTTTAAGGGGGGTAGAGTTGTAACGCCCTCTTTGAATTATTTGTTTTATTTAATTGAGTCTAGAATTTATTAAGAAGAGTTAAGAATATATTTATTTGATTATGTGATTTATTAAGTGGCTTATTTTAGTATTTATATGATTTAAATGATTATGTGGTGTGTCATTATTTTATTAAGTAGTGTTATTTTATTATTTAATATAATAAGTCTTGAAAATAGAAATAAGGTTAAGTTGTGGGGGCTGATTTGGAAATTAGAAGAGTTTAGTGGAATAAGTGGAAATATATGTAGAAAATATATGTTATTTGTTATAGAAATACATGTTATTTGTTGTAGAAATACATGTTATTTGTTGTAGAAAATATATGTTATTTGTTGTAGAAAATATATGTTATTTGTTGTAGAAATATATGTTATCGTTGTAGAAAATATATATATATGTTATAGAAATATATTTGTTATAGAGATATAATTGTTATTTGTTATAGAAATATTTTGGTAGGCAATCTAATATATTTTAGTGCATGCTTTGAAATATATTTTGGTACTCAATTGAGATATTTAAGTACTAGATCTAATAGGTGCATTACTTGTTCCCAAAGTTTCTCACTTATTAGTTGTAAACTATCTCTATAAATAGAGAACTCACACAGTGCATTCTACACACCGAAATTCACAGTTGATGTTTCCTGTGCTTTTCTTCTCTTCTCCCTCTTTTGACTTGTGTTGACGAGTCTTTCTCCTTTTTCTACTCCTTTCTGTCCCTTCGGAATTAAGAGTGTTCTCAAGACCATAATCCCTCTTCTGTTTAATGTCCTTCGTCGATCAATCCAAGGTAAGGGTGGGACTAACATTCAATAATCTTGAGTCTATGATTCTGAAAATTGTATTTAACATGTTGTAGGTTTAGTTTTTGAGAATTAGAGAATTAGAGTTAAGAGTGATAATTGATGGATTATGTTACTTGGTTGTCAATTGTGAAGTTTGAATAATATAGGTTGTTTTTCCTGATTTTTCTTAATTCTGTCCCGAATTTTAAAATGAAAACTGGTATTGATCAGTAAAGAATTGGTCTTAGGTGTAAACACGAAAGTTGTAGGTATGGATGTTAACTTTCTAATGTATTTGGTTTGACTCCAAAAGAATTTATAGAACTTGAGTTATGGTCAAATTACTGCATGTAGGTCACAGTGGATAATTGAATATGATTGATGAATTAGTATATGTATGTATATGTTTGTGAATAAGATATTGTTCATGATTGATAAAGTGTTATATGAATTTATATGTCCATGAGTATGATGTTTATGATTAATGAATTAGTTATGAATATTATATATGATATTAATGATGATCTGTGAAACTGATTTATGATGATTTGATGTTGTTCATATTGTGATATAATTGTATAGGCATTACTTGAATATTTGAGATATTGATGACTTGCATTTGATGTTATTATGTCATGCTGTTTTGTATACTGTCTATGTTGCTTGAATTATGATTCTTATGTGCATTACTTGAGATGTATGTGAAGTTTGTGTGATGTTTGAAAACAATGTTTGCAATGATATCTTATTATCCTGTGAATTACTTTCTGCCATGTTGCTGTTTACATTTATTAAGAGCTGCATGTGTCGGTCCAAGATGTTTGTGATGTTGCGACGTTTTAAGATGTTAGACTTGTTTAAATCATAAGATGTGAGTCCATGCATATTCATTTAAAAGCGACGATGGAGCTTATGCTCAAAGCGACGATGGAGCTTTTGCTCAAAGCGACGATGGAGTATATTAATGCTCAAAATTTGGTACCACATGCATGATTTAGAAGATTAAGTTGCATAGTCGCATTGTCGAGTCAAGTTGTTAAGTTGCATAGTCAAGTTGTAGTCGTTGAAGTTGCATTGTCATTTTTTAATGAGTTGTTTATGAAGTATTATTATTATTATGATGTTTATGATGTGATGATTATGTTGTTATACGATGATGTTTATGATGTGATGATTATGTTGTTATACGATGATGTTTATGATGTGATGATTATGTTGTTATATGATGAATGTATATGATGTGATGAATATGATATTAATAATGACTAGAAGTTGATTGATGATTTAATGAAGTACTATACGAAGAATTATTATTATAAATTGATGATGTTTAAGCTGTTAAATATAATTGTTGGATTATATGCTTAATATTATTGTTTTGTGAAATCTCACCCCTTCTGTTGGAATTGCCGCCTCGTGGGCAAGTGTAGGTAATCAAGCTTAGGTGCGTATGTGAGGAATCCGTTGTGTGTGGTGTCTTTAGGTGCTCTGATACGTAACGGGATGGGAACTTTTGTTGCATGTTTTTCTATTCCTTACGTATTGTTTAAGAATTTACAAGATTAAGTTGTTTATTGGATTTTTTATGAGATATTTTAATGAGGCCTTCGTGCCAAAGACTATTTTAGATGTTGAATAAATTCCGCTGCGAAGTATTAATTATTATGTTATTGATTTATGAAGGATAAATAGTTATTTATTTCATTTACGATTTTTGAAAAGAAGTGTGACATTCCGTTTATGTTGAAAACTCTGATTTTCGTAAGAAATTTTTATGTTGGGAAAACGGGGTGTTACAATTGGTATCAGAGCAGGTTGGTCCGTCCGGCCAAGTAGTTGAGTCGTGTCTTGTTGAGTAGTAGTTGTAATATTGTCTTATGTTATA
This sequence comes from Medicago lupulina, assembly GCA_958299785.1. Taxonomy (NCBI): domain Eukaryota; kingdom Viridiplantae; phylum Streptophyta; class Magnoliopsida; order Fabales; family Fabaceae; genus Medicago; species Medicago lupulina. The sequence goes on along the minus strand of OY283143.1, from coordinate 13,010,011 downwards.
TTATCGTTGTGTTTTCTGGTTAATGGCTATATATAGTTTAAGATATTTAAGCAATAATTGAATTTATTTTCTTGTTTGCTTTGAATTTCGAGGACGAAATTCTTTTAAGGGGGGTAGAGTTGTAACGCCCTCTTTGAATTATTTGTTTTATTTAATTGAGTCTAGAATTTATTAAGAAGAGTTAAGAATATATTTATTTGATTATGTGATTTATTAAGTGGCTTATTTTAGTATTTATATGATTTAAATGATTATGTGGTGTGTCATTATTTTATTAAGTAGTGTTATTTTATTATTTAATATAATAAGTCTTGAAAATAGAAATAAGGTTAAGTTGTGGGGGCTGATTTGGAAATTAGAAGAGTTTAGTGGAATAAGTGGAAATATATGTAGAAAATATATGTTATTTGTTATAGAAATACATGTTATTTGTTGTAGAAATACATGTTATTTGTTGTAGAAAATATATGTTATTTGTTGTAGAAAATATATGTTATTTGTTGTAGAAATATATGTTATCGTTGTAGAAAATATATATATATATGTTATAGAAATATATTTGTTATAGAGATATAATTGTTATTTGTTATAGAAATATTTTGGTAGGCAATCTAATATATTTTAGTGCATGCTTTGAAATATATTTTGGTACTCAATTGAGATATTTAAGTACTAGATCTAATAGGTGCATTACTTGTTCCCAAAGTTTCTCACTTATTAGTTGTAAACTATCTCTATAAATAGAGAACTCACACAGTGCATTCTACACACCGAAATTCACAGTTGATGCTTCCTGTGCTTTTCTTCTCTTCTCCCTCTTTTGACTTGTGTTGACGAGTCTTTCTCCTTTTTCTACTCCTTTCTGTCCCTTCGGAATTAAGAGTGTTCTCAAGACCATAATCCCTCTTCTGTTTAATGTCCTTCGTCGATCAATCCAAGGTAAGGGTGGGACTAACATTCAATAATCTTGAGTCTATGATTCTGAAAATTGTATTTAACATGTTGTAGGTTTAGTTTTTGAGAATTAGAGAATTAGAGTTAAGAGTGATAATTGATGGATTATGTTACTTGATTGTCAATTGTGAAGTTTGAATAATATAGGTTGTTTTTCCTGATTTTTCTTAATTCTGTCCCGAATTTTAAAATGAAAACTGGTATTGATCAGTAAAGAATTGGTCTTAGGTGTAAACACGAAAGTTGTAGGTATGGATGTTAGCTTTCTAATGTATTTGGTTTGACTCCAAAAGAATTTATAGAACTTGAGTTATGGTCAAATTACTGCATGTAGGTCACAGTGGATAATTGAATATGATTGATGAATTAGTATATGTATGTATATGTTTGTGAATACGATATTGTTCATGATTGATAAAGTGTTATATGAATTTATATGTCCATGAGTATGATGTTTATGATTAATGAATTAGTTATGAATATTATATATGATATTAATGATGATCTGTGAAACTGATTTATGATGATTTGATGTTGTTCATATTGTGATATAATTGTATAGGCATTACTTGAATATTTGAGATATTGATGACTTGCATTTGATGTTATTATGTCATGCTGTTTTGTATACTGTCTATGTTGCTTTGAATTATGATTCTTATGTGCATTACTTGAGATGTATGTGAAGTTTGTGTGATGTTTGAAAACAATGTTTGCAATGATATCTTATTATCCTGTGAATTACTTTCTGCCATGTTGCTGTTTACATTTATTAAGAGCTGCATGTGTCGGTCCAAGATGTTTGTGATGTTGCGACGTTTTAAGATGTTAGACTTGTTTAAGTCATAAGATGTGAGTCCATGCATATTCATTTAAAAGCGACGATGGAGCTTATGCTCAAAGCGACGATGGAGCTTTTGCTCAAAGCGACGATGGAGTATATTAATGCTCAAAATTTGGTACCACATACATGATTTAGAAGATTAAGTTGCATAGTCGCATTGTCGAGTCAAGTTGTTAAGTTGCATAGTCAAGTTGTAGTCGTTGAAGTTGCATTGTCATTTTTTAATGAGTTGTTTATGAAGTATTATTATTATTATGATGTTTATGATGTGATGATTATGTTGTTATACGATGATGTTTATGATGTGATGATTATGTTGTTATACGATGATGTTTATGATGTGATGATTATGTTGTTATATGATGAATGTATATGATGTGATGAATATGATATTAATAATGACTAGAAGTTGATTGATGATTTAATGAAGTACTATACGAAGAATTATTATTATAAATTGATGATGTTTAAGCTGTTAAATATAATTGTTGAATTATATGCTTAATATTATTGTTTTGTGAAATCTCACCCCTTCTGTTGGAATTGCCGCCTCGTGGGCAAGTGCAGGTAATCAAGCTTAGGTGCGTATGTGAGGAATCCGTTGTGTGTGGTGTCTTTAGGTGCTCTGATACGTAACGGGATGGGAACTTTTGTTGCATGTTTTTCTATTCCTTACGTATTGTTTAAGAATTTACAAGATTAAGTTGTTTATTGGATTTTTTATGAGATATTTTAATGAGGCCTTCGTGCCAAAGACTATTTTAGATGTTGAATAAATTCCGCTGCGAAGTATTAAATATTATGTTATTGATTTATGAAGGATAAATAGTTATTTATTTCATTTACGATTTTTGAAAAGAAGTGTGACATTCCGTTTATGTTGAAAACTCTGATTTTCGTAAGAAATTTTTATGTTGGGAAAACGGGGTGTTACAGGGTTACCGAGAGTTACACATTCTTTCTTCAAAGTTATCTGGCATGCTTGCGTTTGGACAGTTTGGAAGGAAAGAAACAACATGATTTTTAAAAACAAAGCAAAGGATATGACACAATTATTAGACATTGTAAAGTTTGTTTCTTTTTCTTGGTTAAAGGCTAATATGCTAACTACAACTTTCAGTTATAATGACTGGTGGCGGCACCCTTTAACTTGTATGGGTGTTATGGAGTAGTTTTTTTCTTCATTTTTTTTTAGTTGTGTTTCATTTGGCAACAAATACTTGAGTTGTATTCTTTTGAGGAGTGATTATCTTTGCACACCTTGTGCGAGATGGATCACTCTTGGTGATTATTTATTTCATTTTGGCTTCTTCAAAACAAAAACAAAAATATTGTAGTTAATGCATTGAAACTGTTTAATTAATTTATAATAATGTAAAAAATAACATCTTTTTATGGTAATAATTCTCTTTTATGATATGCTTAACCATGTGCTCCGGGGGCACCGGTTAGCAGGACACTAATTTTTATATTTGATCATTGAACTTTTCTAATTTATTCTCTTATACATGAATGTTCAATAAATACATCCCATGGTTTCAACTTCCTCTTTTGAACCATATGTCATATTGTGATCTATGATTGGCTTTCATCTTCTTATCATATGGTTTCGGGCGTAGAACATATTCATTAGAACAACTCGTCTTCAACACATAATAATTTCTTCTTAACCTCTGATAGTTGAGTACAACACGCACTTCAGCTCAAAGATTATTTCATTTATACAATTAAATGATATATACATTGAGACAAATGTTCGTACGAAGATATGTTGAATGACTTTCATGAGTCTTATATAATGTATGCGCATAGTGTGAACTATTGTACCTTAGGCACTACTTTCAATCAACTACAAGGTACTGTCTCTGAATCAACTTGGTTCTTACACCAACTATCCCCGCAAGGGGAAGAACGGGAAAGACGGAGATGGTTAGTCGCAATATTGAAATTTCAACATCTTTTTAATCTATCTTTCATTGTGTTGTAACTATGTTTTCCCCAAAAATTTGGCCATCAATAGAGAATGGATCACTTTCGACTCCTTTGAATATTTGCATTTGTTTCTCTTTAGACAATGATCTTTCTAACTTGGATTTGGTGATTTTTTATCTATCCTATATGCAGCCTAATTATGGATTTAATGTATATACATTGATGATGTAAAACTATTTTACACGTGCATCCAATCAAATCACATCACCATGATGCTACAATTTAGGTTTCTTCCAAAATACACCTACACATATCTATTTGATATAATTTGATTGAATACATGTATAAAAAAAATTACGTTGTGCATATATAGAAATTAATCTTCTATCTCCTATACTATTTGTTTTTCCTACTATATTATATCAAAGAAGTGCATGTTGATAAATTAGTAGAAGAAAAGTTTGTGAGTTGAGGTGAATGTGAAAAGGTTGCATCATCTGATCCATGGCAAAGAATGTCATTTTCAGGATAATAGCAAAAGAATTGAAAATTTAACACTAAAAAAATGCAAAGCATATAAGCTAAGTTGAGATGGGTAGACAATAACAGTTTCCTCACATTAAGTGAAAAAGGGGTAAAAAGAGAGGGTTTACCTAAGTTAAAATCTGTATTTTGTACTAGTAACTTGTTTTTTTCTTCTTGACCCTGGATTTGGGGTTCAAGTGACAAAGGTAGTACATAGTTTAATACTAATAGTTTGTAAAAAAATCTTATATTTAGGAACCGAAGCAATAAATATTTTAAAATATCCTTTGTTCTATGATAAAAAAGTTTAGAATTAGAGTTTCTTACGCAATAATCACCGAACCCTGCTCTTTACCTAAACAATTTCGCTTATTCCCAAAATAAAAGTCGAAAATATTCCGACGTGAGTTAACTCACGTTGAGTACTATTTTCGTTCTAAACCCAGCAGGCAACCACAAAGCTCAATTTTTTATTTCCCTTCACCCCCAAAAACCCAAAAAGTGCGAATTTTTTGGTCAAAATCTTCGTTTCAAATCATTGCAAATCGTCAGGAAACAAGTTTATACGCTCATCAAGCATCATAGAACAGGTAATGTATCCACAAAACTCATCCCATTTTTACTAGTTTTCTGCCTGTTGCGTTATTTTTCGTCAGTAGACATAGGGCTTAGCGTGAGTTAACTCATGCTAGGTGTAAGAACAACGTGAGTTAACTTGCGCAGAAGGATAACACTAGCGTGGGTTAACTCACGCTACTGTGTCGCCCAGAATTTGAATTTTTGCGCCACTTTTTTTACTTGCTTTGCTTGCGGCACAAGTTATTTATTTATTTTTTCTTTGTTATTTTTTTATTGAGTAGGCATTGAGTGACATGGTTGAAAATGTGGTGGAAGATGCCGTTGAACCTAAACCGGGCAAAAACAAATCTTCCGGCGAAGCTTCCGGCATAGGCGTAGGTTCCGGTGTAGCACCCGGCGATGTCAAACCAACCAAACAAATGGGGTTTAAAGTGAAAATTCATTTTCAAGCTTACATAGTTTAAACTCGGATTTGCTAAGGCCTCCAATTTTTGCTTTCCTAAAAATAATTTTAGGGAAAATTCAATAAAAGTAATATTATTAATTGTACTTTTGGTCTTTCTATTTTATAAAACTCGATCCCTCAATTTTCACATTTTCATTACAAAGCCATGTTTTTTGCCCCTAAAGTCGTGATTTTTTACTCCAAAAAATGTAATTTAATGTTTCAATTGAATTTAAAAACAAAATATCACTTTTTGAGATCAAAATGCATCTTTTTTGGTACCAAAAGTCACCATTTTTAGGGTAAAAATATGGATCGAGACCAAAATTACAACAAATATGAAAACAGAGAAACACTTGATTTAAAAAAAGATGGACTATGTTTCCGAGCTTGACAAATTAAAGGACCAAAAATACAAATGGTATAATAAGTATGTTATCGAGTTTTACAAATTAAAGGGACCAAAAATACAAATGGTATAGTAAGTATTGTGTGTAAGCTTGGGAAAAAAGTATAATGTGTCAACAGCTTTAAAAATAACACAAAAATAACAGGTAACTAAAATGGATTTGAATTGTATCTCATCAAAGAAAAATGTACACATAGCATGTCGGTTTGGTCGAATCAAGATAGTATAGTGCATAACTAACTACATGCTAACTAATGCCCCTACGACATTAGTTAATTTAAAAACTTTTAAGAGTGATTACACAAGTTCAAAGATATTTATACTATACTTTTTAACTAGTGTCTGAGACACTTGTTAATACTATACTTTTTAACTAGTGTCTGAGACACTTGTTAGTAACATTTTTCTATCAAAGGGCTCAAAGTATTACAAATGTAAGATTAAAAGTGTAATTTTTAAATATCCAGGGGATGCAAGTGCATCACCTCACCTCTACGTAGCTCCGCCAATACTAGTACCTGTATTCATTTTAGTATATCATTTGCTTTTAAGTAAAGAACATAGATAGATAAACGACACTTACATCAAACAAGGCTCGATCAACATTGACCAAATAAACAATTAAACACCATGTATCTCATCAAGCATAAAATAACACAATATAAAAAACAAAGATGTGTTGCAATGTCAAAGCACAAGAACATCCAATTAACTTCAAAAACCAAAAACCTGCTAAACACTTATTTTTCTAATAGTTACTTAATGATACTTTCAGACCATCACACTCTCTAGAAGATGATAGACTTGATAAGAGGTTGGTAACTGCAACTCATTTTAGATAGACCCTATCCAAGCCAACCTTTCCTAACGGTGGGTTCAACGGGTAGGATAGGTTGGACAGGTTCGACAGGTTCAATGAGTTGTTGGGTGGGGAGGATGGATTCAACTTTTGGTTTAGTTAAAATAATTGCTATAATAGCTGAACACAACCCACCGGCAAAAGCACAACTAAAAGCTAATACTTCTTCCTTCAATATAAATTCCCAGACGGATTTACTGATCTTACTTCTCAATAGAGAGAATTCTAATGGAAGGAATCCTTTGCCATGTACTTCAATTCTCAACATTTTTAATTTCTGCCTCATCACATCATGCAAATCATCATCATCCACAAGATACACCGTGTCACCCTCTTCATCAACATATTTCAGACTGAAATTTGTATCAGCATCAAAATTGAAAACAGACCGTATCTTAGCCCTCAGCACAGCCATGCTAAGATCCATTTGATTATTCTCATCCACACGAAGATTGAAGCGTTTGAAGTTACTTCCACATTTCACCTGTACAGATATAATAAGTAACATGATATTTTTCTTTTGAAACAGCCAAAAAACAACATGATGATATTATTTAGGACTCTTGATCTACGAAGCACGGATACAGGAACGACACATACATGCCGACACTACTAATGATTTGAGAAAATTGCATAACTAAGTGTAATCATATGTGCCGGTGTCGACGCGTGTCCGATACCAAAACATGCTTAATCCAAAGAGTGTTCGTGCTTCATAGCTCTTGATCATCTATTTTACCTAGCTTAACCCACTTTCTGTCTCTCTATTTTATCTTGAACAGGATTTTAGCCCCAATTTCAAAATCCAGATTGCTCCAAATTTGAATTTGAAGAGTGCTTACAAAATTATCACTTTTTAACCAAAAATCACCACTTTGGGGGGGGGGGGGGGGGAAAGTCAACGCTTTTCAGGTCAAAAAGTTGGTGTTAGGACCAAAATTGCAACAATATGTAAACATTATATAGCAAAAATCCGTATTTTGAGATGGGAGATTAAAATCTTATTTTATTTAAAATAACGAAACTAAAAGTGCATACACAAGGGAATTTGATGAAATAACAACAGGCATCCAAAGTCACTATTATGCTATGAAAGTACGGATACACACACGGACACCGGCATCGACACAATTAATAATTTGAGAATATCACATAATTCAGTGTGAGTGAAACTATATGTGTTGGTGTCGGACATGACGTGCTTTACCGAGACAAGCCTACTTAACATGTAACGTGCTTGCCATATACTAATAAAAATTCGACCAAAAATTGAAAACATTATAATCATTATCCAAAAAGGAAAGAAAGAAAGGGACCTTTGCCACCAGAAGACTATCCATAGCTGACAGAACGAAAGGAAGAGGAGTGAAACCCTAACCTGCCTGCCAACTGCTATATATACACACTCACTGAAGTCGAGAGTGATATATATATCGCTATTCTTTTTGAGGAATATATATCGCTATTTTACTCTATTAATACTGATTTTTCATTACTTCTCGGTAAAGTTAGCATTGTTGTGGAACCAATTGGGTGTTATTATCGATTGGGTTAATTTTTTTCTTTTTTTGGTCTCCGGAGGTATACAAATTTTTATTTTATTCTCTGAAATTTTCAATGAAATTTTTCAGAATTGTTTATATTTTATAGTATTATCAGAATATTTTTAAAAGAAATATATGTTTTAACAAAAACCACATTATATATGAATTTTTTTATGTTTTTGACCCTTAAAAATTTATAATTAGTTTATGTTTTTTTTTTAAAAATTATAATTTTTTTTTTTTAGAGATTCTTATAGGATTCTAAATATTTATTGAAATTTTGGTTCAAAAATACGAAGTCTACGCATAAGTTGATTTACAAGTAGGATCAAAAGTGGTGATCGAAACTTTTGGGAAACTAAAAATCAAAGATTTTTTTTTGAGAAATTAAAACGAAAAAATGGCATATCTATTTTAGTTTCTATTATACATTCACAAATTGAAGTGTATCGATATATCTATTCATCGATTGAGTATATTTATCGATACACTTCACCTTCTTCTTTTTCTTCTTGGTCAAGAACGATAGAGAGACAGCGAGAAAAAGAGAGAAAGTAAGAACACATTGAAAGTATGAAAGATGGTTGTTCCTAAATTGTCTAAAATGATTGTATAAATATCATTTTTATAGAAGAATGATACACCATAAAAAAAATTGGTACTTTTGGATGATATCTACTCAGACATAAAGAATTAATTATACAAATCGTCCCTATAATAGAGGTCACTTTTAATTTAGTTAATTTAGTTCCACAATCCATTTTTTTTGTTGAAGTGACAAAATTGCTTACATGTCACTGGTGATTGGGATTAAGGCATGTCAACTCCTAAACTCTATCTAGTTTCATTATGGAATGGCAACAATGTCCTTAGTTCTCAAAGAAAAATTCATCTTTTTCAATACAAAACCCATAATATGCAAGGAATTAAAACAACAATAAAAGGAAATGGGTTCTCCCCATGTCAACAACGACACAAAGCAATAATCCAAAACCTTGAATTCCCCGAACACAACCAACCAAGACGATAAAACCAAAATCATCGACCAACTCAACCCATCACAACACAGCAACCATGAAGGAGGGAAAATAAGGAGATGAAAGAGAAACAAAAAAAGTACAAGCGGATAGAAAAATGATATTTATACAACCATTTTATAAAAACTTTTGGAACAACTCTCTCTCGCTCTCTTCCATACTCATATTGTGTTTTAGTTATCTATCTTCATATTTCTCTCTCTTGTTTTTCTTCCAAAAGAAGGGGGGAAATGGTTGTACCAAATGTTGTTCAGAAACTAGTTGTACAAATATACTCCTCAAGTTGATGTGGGTTACATAGCTTAACTGTCTTAATATGGGTTTGTTTACAATTTGAACATATGATTTCTTCTCCATCCTAATATTCCTATCACCCTCTCTCTCGTACACCACTCAACTTATCCCCACGGTCTTCTTAAACAATATGGAGGACATGTTCTAATCTTAGAAATTGGACCTTAACGGGAAAAAAACACAACAAAAAACAATTTTTTATGTAAATTATAAATAACCTTAAAAAATAAGAGACATGTTTTAATCACGACTTATTTATATGTTTAGTCTCTATAAATCGAGGTCATTTAATTTTTAGTTCATGTACTTACTAATCCTTTCAAATTTTCTCTGCAATTACTAATCATTTGGGTTTTTAATCCGGATTTGGATCCTCTCAAATCACATGAGAGTCTAGTAAAATCATATCCATTAAAAATTAATGCATGTGAAAATATTAAATGTTGAAAATAAGAGAGAGAAGATAATTAATGGTACAAATTGTGTCACCGTAGAAAACAGGAGAGATTTCCACACAGAAGAAATCCATTCCCCCTGAGCTCATTTAATTGATGGCACATCATGATTTAGCTAATGTGGCATTGACGAATAGGCCAACCAAATGTTGTCTCACACAAAATGAGGGTGATCTGACTAAAATACCTCTCTCTTTATCGGACATAGACGAAATGACCAAAATTCCCCACTTTATCCCATGACTTCCCTTCTCATGGTTTCCCTTCTCCTCCATAGCTGATGTGAAGGAATGATCTTTAGAATCTATAAGTGTCTGGAACAACTAAGGGCATTTTCGTCAATACAGTTCACTTTTTAATGACTCGTCAAACTTTTCCCCTAGTCATCCCAAGTAAGTTAACAAATCAGTGATGTTTCCGTGATTAAATGAGCCCAAGGACCAAAATCCAAATGATTAATATTTACAAAACAAAATTAGATCATTTCATGCGGTTCTTTCATGTTGTCCATTCTACCTTAATCTCAACCACTCATTCACTTTTTTTCTCTCTATTCGTTGTTATTAAAAAGGAGAGATGACTGAAACATGGAGGATGAGTTATGAAGTTTAGTTAGGGTTGGTTGAGTTTGTAAAACAAAACCTCTAAATGAAGAAGCTGAAGGTTACGATCTTCATGCTACTCCAGAAGCTGTAGAAGCTGTAGAGGTTCTCTTTACAAAACCTCTAAATCGAATTGTGAATCGAACTGTGCTTGTCCAATAGCTGTAGAAGCTGAAGGTTACGATCTTCATGCTGCTTTTCTCTTTACAATTGATGTTGTGGAGCTGCACATGAATTGAAAAAATTCCAGGTGATTTTGTTCTGATTTTTTGTTTTAGCTTCTCTTGTTTTCTCCCTCATGTTATTGTTCTGTTTGATTCGGGCTCGTTTAGTTTGAGTTAGGGTAATGAATCTTTTGATTGTGACCAATTTCTATCATGTAGGTTTGACCACCTCACGTTATGGTTTGCAGGGTTGTCTTTGAGGCTGATTAGGATATTTGTTGGACTAGTTGTTGCACTACTTAAGAATGTAAGTTTGATTTACTTATGCATGGTATTTATTAAAATGTACTTGTAAGCAATGAGACCTCATATTTTGAATGAAGCTATATACGTATGTGAGAACTAGAAACTTGCTCCTAAAGGATATAATGTTGGATTGTTGATAACTCTTGGTTTGGTACACTTTCATAGTTTCATTTAACACCCAACTTAAAAGCATCTTTATTCAACTTTTTTTTGTAGCTTGTGGATTTAATAGAGATGTAGCAGTATGTGTACAAGTCATTCACGCATAAACTAGGTGTGTTTCCCGATCTAATCGTGCCAACTCGGTCGAGGTTATAGATTCAATAGTGATGTCTTTGGATGCCTCTTTGATTGTTAAAAATAGATAAATCCTAAAAGCTTATTGGTATAAATTCATATTATGGTCATTAGTATCAATGTGAGAATTTTTCTTCAAAAAAAATAAAAAATTAATGTGAGAATTTAAATGTTATGTATGATAGTTGCTGGAAATTAAAGGAAAGTCCCATGTTGATATGCTACTACTATTATGCTACCATCTTCAAGCAAAGTCCCTTGTGTTATAACTTGCATCAAGTTAAAGAAAAGTTGGAAATGTACTATCTGCTTAATTTCCTAATTAAAATGTTTAAATAATAATTTTCACATTAATGTTTCATTATAATGTTAGTGTACTGCTATTGAATTGCAATCTAAATTGGATTTATATCATAAGTAGATTCCGTCTAAGATTATTTTATTTATGGGAAAAACTTAATGGTGAGAGGATAGTTGACAAATTGCAACGAATGAATAAGCACCATTGGATTTCATTTTGTTTTTACTCAAGTTCTTTGATACGAGCAAGGATATTGGCTACAATGACTTGAGATTGAAAATTGAGTCCAATGAATTAGGGAGGCCCAAAGGATCATACTACACCTAACAAGTGGAATGACTATGTTACCATTTAGTAGTGACTCATTGGTTTTAGAAGATTGATGATTCACTAGTTTAGGAAGGTTCTAGAATAACTTTGCCTATATAATATCTTGTATTTCCTCTATTACAATCATCAATGAAATTAATCAAATCTCTTCTTTATCTCTAAATTTTAAGGAGTGTGATCTCTACTCGAATTGGGTCGTATCATTCTACTTTTATTAATTTAGAAAAATAATAACAGCAATGTCCACATTTATCGTACTCCGTGGCACAGTAATCTTTGGCACTACATAGCAATACTCTTTATTCATATATACCAAACCGCAGCCATCCACACTAAGAATTGTTTCCTTTCCAGTCACAGAAAATGCATGATACTATTCTGCTTCACAGGTCCTTGCACACCAAACCAGTCAAAGATGCCAATCCAAATTTTGTATGAAAAAGAACACTTAAAAAAGAGGTGTTGTGATGTTTCATCGTGTTTGAAGCAAAAGAAAACGCTGGATCTTTCTCTTCTTGAATCCACCATGACTCTTCTTGCCAAAGCAATTCTCGTTGGTAATCTGTCATGAAAGCTTCCACGCAAAAGCTCTTACTTTCAACGGCACATTACTGCTCCAAACTCACCTAACCGCGTTACTGAAATCACCACTGGCTGCTGCGTTTACTGCTACGTTTTTTTACAGTCTGCTGGAACAGTGTACCGCCTTACCGGATCCATCAACCACCACCATGTTCTTGGGACAATGGTTATTTTGGTACAATCTCTTCATAGAACAATGAAATGCTAAATTATGTTTAGGAAGGAATTATACTATAGAAATAATTCTTTTTAAAACAATTTTCAAGTGATCCTTTCTTTCTTAATCAATCTTTGAACAATTTTATCAATAGTTTGAAAATTTTGCATCCTTTAACGTGAATTATACAAAGTAGTCATATTCTTAACATGTTTTATGCATGTTTCATGCTCTCTAAGTCTTCCATCAATATTCCCTGATCAATCACCAAAACCCTCATTTACTAATGTAACATGTTTCTTATATTTCTTTTAAGCAAATGATAAAGGCACGTGTTAAGGAACTTAATCTAAAATATTTCAGTTAAAAGTTGTGCATTCAATTTTTTAAAAGTAAAAAATATTGTTTTTTTCATTGAAATTTTTTTACTTTTGTTTTTGTTAACATGTACCATAATGGCACAAGTTAACAAGACCATTTCTTTTGATATGTATATACATTGAGAGAAAGCGGCATAGAGAGTGATTTGATATGTTAATGTGATAGAAAGAGAGACATAAATAAAACAATGTGTCGAATGAACGTTGAGGAATATAGATGTTCAAATATCATTGTTGTTTAAATTTTTTTGGTTAAAGCATCTACTTCAAACAAGACTCAATCAACAATGATAAAACATAAAATAAGATCAAATAAAATGATATGTTGTTGTGTCAAAGCACAAGAACATCCAATGTTCAAATTAACAATCCAAAACTTAAAAATAAGACAGATTGAAAGAAACAAATAACCTCCTAAAGACTATTTTTTGTAATAATTTTGTTCTTCTTACTTTCAGATAAACTCACACATTTAGAGGATGATAGACTTGAGAAGGGTCAAAAGACCCAAAACTAAGGTGGGGTTTAGCATGGGAAAGGGAACTTGTTTCCCATGATGGAAAAGTTTTTTTTAGCCATTTGATTAAATAAAGAGCACACTCTTATCATGTTCTCTGAACACTGGATTTTTTCCACATTATCTTCTCCAACAATCCTATCTCCTCCATGTCTCTCTCACCAACCACAACCAGCAACTCTCCTTCAAACAAATCCATTTCATTCAAGTTTCAACAAAGAACTTTGAGGAAGTAAACAAACATACACTGTTGAATCACTATGTGTATCTATGATAAGAGCATTGAATCAGAATGAGCCTCTTTTGAATGTAGCTAATAGACATGACTAGTGGATTCTTAAGGTTCTTTTCATTCTTATGAAATTAAATTTTGTTGCAAAGAACATCCTCTGTTTCCCTTTATCAGCAGGGGCACTATAAGGTTTAGGGCGACTCTGCTGGCCCTTGGCTTTCCTCTCATTCACTACCTTGTAGTGAGCCTTCGTATCCTCTTCATAGATCCGACAGCTATTCACCAAATCCGGAAAAACTCTGATCTGCTGATACCCAATCGCCCTCTTAATGTCGGGCCTCAAACCGTTCTCGAACTTGATGCATTTAGAAAACTCCGCGGTCTCAGCAGCATAGTGCGGATAGAACTTCGCCAACTCCACAAACTTGGCGGCATACTCAGTCACTGACATATTTCCTTGCTTCAGCTCAAGGAACTCGATCTCTTTCTTCCCACGAACATCCTCCGGAAAGTACCTCCTCAGAAACTCTCTTCTGAACACGGCCCAAGTCACCACAGTTCCATCTTGCTCTAGGCTAGGTAACACGCTGACCCACCAATCATCAGCTTCCTCAGACAGCTGATGTGTACCAAATCGCACTTGCTGGGCTTCAGTGCACTGCATTACTCTGAAAATCCTTTCTATCTCCTTAAGCCACGTCTGGGCTCCATCGGGGTCATACCTTCCCTTGAACGTTGGAGGATGATTCCTCATGAAAGTCTCCAACATCCTCGTCTCAGCATTCACGCCAGCATTTGCATTAGGTTGCTGTCCCACAGCATTAGCCATTGCTTCCAAAGCAGCAGCAAGAGCAGCATCGTTCCTTCCAGCCATCCTGATATTCTACAACAAACAGTGGCAGCAACATAAGATTTAGTAATACAAATATTACTAAAACTCAACAAGACTCTCTAATTGGCCGGACAGACCGACTTGCTCTGATACCAATTGTAACACCCCGTTTTCCCAACTTAAAAATTTCTTAAAAACATTTATCAGAGTACACAACAATAACGGGATATCACATATAACATAATCCGAAAAATAGTTAAATAATAAATTAACTAAATAACTTCAACACATTGCAGCGGAAAAATTACTTATAAATCATAAACGTTTGGCACGCAGGCCCCATAAAAATATCTCAAAAGAGTTAGTTCCATTATTTGCAAAATATCATAAAGATTCACGTAAAAGAATGAAGCATGCTTATAAAACAACCTCATCCCGTTACGTATCAGAGCGACCTAGACGACACAGTGAGGCAAGGCCACTCACGAAGCAACTGCACACTAAGCACGATCACCTGCACTTGCCCACAAGGCGGCAATTCCAGCAGAAGGGGTGAGATTTCATAACAAAATAATATTAATCAACATAATTTAGAATAATAATTAACATCAAAACATTCTTAACATTTTTGCATAATTAAATAACAATTAGCACGTAGTCACATAATCAATCTTCATCAATAATGCATCATTTAGACACAACAATGCAACAATGCTCTTAGACTCCTTATATGCATGTGGTACCAAACTTCATCATAAGTATTAATATACTTTAAAACGTGCGGAGGACAAAGCTCCTAATAAACGTGCGGAGGACAAAGCTCCTATCATGGTGAGGACTAAGCTCAATGTATGCTAATGCATGGACTCAAATCAATCAACAACTTATCTTAATCACTTCATCATTATGCATCCAAGAAATTGGAGCTAAACAATAACTTATCATCATATATATATATATATATATATATATATATATATATATATATATATATATATCATACGATTTCAGTTTAATAACATCAGCAGCATAATTCAATCATCAAGAGCAGAATGATATCATTATATCAATTACAATTCAAAGCAACATAAACTTTATCATGTTTGCATAAGGTATAATACTTTAATCCTTGCTCAATTATCATGAATATATCTTAATCAACTTTACGGATTACTCTCAACATTACCATTAGGTCTCACTAACCCTTAGGGATCCCCTCTCAAAGTCTTGTGCGAAACAGATCGCATTAGCTTAGGAAATATGACATTCTGTCACAGCACATTTCGCCATGGCGAGCTAAATTCCGCCTGGCGAAATTACAGGTCAGAGGTATTTCGCCATGGCGAGCTAAATTCCGCCTGGCGAAATTACAGGTTACAGGTTCGTCGCCATGGCGAGTTAAATTCCGCCTGGCGAAATTACAGGTCAGAGGTATTTCGCCATGGCGAGCTAAATTCCGCCTGGCGAAATTACAGGTTACAGGTTCGTCGCCATGGCGAGCTAAATTCCGCCATGGCGAAACAATGTCAGAACAGACTACGGGATTACGAACTTTTTCACCCCAAATCCTATTTTTCACCATATTAGACCCCAAATTCGACTGAAATAACAGCATTAATCCTATTCTAGGTTCTGTAATCCATTCCTACATCAAATAAACAAATTCTACCGTTCAATTCATCAATTATAGGGATTTGACCTAGTTTTCTCACTCTCCCAATTCAATCCTATTACTGTTAATTGATCATCAAAACTATGCTAATTAACATTATTAAATCATTAGTCTCACCCTTACCTGGTTTAGAAGACAAAATCGCAGCACTCCTTCCTTCTCTTCTCTTTCACGCGTGCGTTTTCTTTCTTTCTGTTTCCAAAGTCTGAAAGCGTTACTGCCTTCCTAACCCTAGTTGCCTTATTTATACTGCCAACAAATCTTATCTTATTTACTCTTTCTCCCACATAACTCTCTAAAATCCAAAACTAACCCACAACTAAATATTTTTTTTTTTTTTCAAATCTTATTTTATTTAACAATAAAATAAGTCTCTTAACCTTATCCTTAGCATTATAACTTATCACCAAATCATCCAAAATATATCAAAACATATCATAACACTTATATATTATATAAATATAATATAATCACCTAAACTTGATTTAAATAAATAATAAAACGAACGTGGGCGTTACAAAGTTTCTAGAAAAAAAAAAACAAATAATGATGTGATGTGTCGCGTCATTTTTTGGGAGACCATCGCCGTTTGACCAGCTCTGACTCACTATTTTTTATTCACGACTGAACTTTTTAATTTTTTGGGGGAAGGGGAAGAAAAGTTCGAAATACCCGTTTGAAAGAGATTTGGGTTCGGGGGTTAGTTATATTTAGGGAAGGTATTAGCACCCTAAATATTCGTAGTACTCTACGAGAACCTTTTGACTTTACTTTTACTTTTTGTGCTATTACTTGCTTAATTTTTTTAAAAAGAAGGAAATTGAGAATAACAATAAAAATAAAATAAAATGAAAGAAAAGCCTATTGTCTACATTTTTTATTGATTTGAAAGGACGAGCGTCCTTTGCCTACGTACCCGTGAGGGATCAAAACCTCGTAGTTCGGGGTAGAAATTGACGTTTGATTGGTTTCGTATTTTTTATTAGTTTTGAAGAAGGTTTTAAAATAAAAAGCCAAATGGCGAAATAAGCTTGTTTGTGTTTTTTAATGTTGAAAAAAATAGACTCGAAGTAGAATTAAAGTTGCTTTGAAATTTGATTAAGAAAGGAAATAAACAGGAACGGTCACTTGATTAAAAATCAAGGTTTATTATGAAAAAGTATTTTTGTGATTTTTGACTATTTGAAATGTTTTTGTTGTTTTTGATACTGTTGTGTTTGTAGGAAAATGTTTTTGGGTTTTTGTTTATTGTGGTGCAAGAAAATGTTTTTTTTTTAGGTTTTTTATTATAGTGCTTGACAAGAGTTTAGTCTTGCTCCTACGTATCTCCAGGTGCGATGGAGAAATCAAAGCTACGTAGTTCTGGGGAGCAAGAAAATGTTTTTTGGTTTTTTGATTGATTTTATTTATGAAAATGATTTAGTCGCGCTTGGCGAAAAGTTTGCTAAAAAAAAAGGGGACGGACTCGCATTTGAGCGATGGCGATCCGTTTGAGAAAAAGTTAAACGCGCATGGCGTGAAAATAGATTTTTTGGTTTTTTTTGTTAATTTGACAAAATAAGTGTTATTTTATATATATAGGACCAGAACGTTCTGGAGAATGATTATATAAGCAGAATGAGAAAAATGATGTTAAAATGAATTCTGTAGTTTTTAACACGGACCAGAATATTCTGGAGAAATATAAAGTAGAACAATATTACTAATAAATATTGGACCAGAGAACTCTGGATTAATTTGATTATTAATTAGGACCAGATTATTCTGGAGAGTGATTATATTAAACAAAATATAATATTAACAATTAATTTAGGACCAGAACACTCTGGATTAATTTAATTAACAAGGACCAGATTGTTCTGGAGAAATATAAAATAAACAAAAATATAATATAAATAGTTGGTTTAGGACCAGAACACTCTGGATTAATTTAATTAACAAGGACCAGATTGTTCTGGAGAATAATTAATTTAAACAAAAATATAATATTAACAGTTAATTTTAGGACCAGAGTACTCTGGATTAATTTTGTGTGTATTTAGCGTAAAATAAATGAAAGAAAAAAAAGATGGAGAGAGAGAGAGAGAGAGAGAGAGAGAGAGGGAGAGACGAAAAAGGAAAAGAAGAAAGAGGAAAAAAATATACCTTTGCGGGGAGAATAGGAAAAAAAGAAAGAAAATGAGGGTTGTTTTGTTTTTGGTAGTGATAGTATTTTTTGTGTTGATTTATGGTGGTTTTATGTTGATTTGTAGTGATGATTGTGTGATTTTTTGTTGTTTTAATGGTGTTTTATGTGATGGTTTGTATGGTTTTAATGATGGTTTATGTGGTGGTTGTGTTGTTGATGATGAAGAAAAGAAACATGCTAAAATTAAAAAAATATGTAGTGGTGTGTTGCTGATTTTTTCTCTCCAAAAACTCCTCCCCTTTTTTGTGGTAAAACCTCCTTTATTTATAGAAATAAAGAAACTTGAGAAACAAGCTATAATGGAAGCTTAGAGATTAAATTTTGAGCTAATGAGAGCAAGTTGTCATGTGATGTCATCTTAGTGATGTCACTTGATGATGTCACTTTGATGATGTCACTTTATTTCATTTGTAGTATGACCAGAACATTCTCCAGAACGTTCTCCAGATCATTCTTGATAAATTTTCAGTTTTATGTTTCTTTTATTTTTCTCTCTTTTTTTTGGAGGAAATTAATAACGATGAAAAACAATATAAAATTAAACAAATTAAAACCTATTTTTGTGAAGAAAAAAAATGGGGTCTTAGGTCAAAAATTGGGGTATGACAGATGCCCCTATTTAAGTTTCTTCGTGTGGAGACTTGAAGATAAAATCTTTAATTTGACAGGCCGAAGAGACTTAAATACAAAGTACACCATTTTTGACCTAAGATGTTATGAAATGCTGGTGAAATGCTTATGATGCAATCATGAATGCAGGACGACAAAGGTGACTTGACTGAAATGAGAAATAACAACGGGATACCCAAGTTCTTTGGAGGAAAAGGGACCCGACTCCGCTTGGGGATAATGTAGTTTCGCTGGGGAAGACGGTGATGTACCATTGTGTTGGTTTGGAATGATAGGTTAATAGAGACACTTATTGATCCGATATACTGGGGATGACACTCGAGAAGAAATGACAGGTAAACACAAGTAGTCCGTTGTTTGGGACTGACCACTTAGAACTAGACAAAAGGTAGACTCAAGCTGTCCGTTGTTTAGGACTTACCACTTGAAGGAAAAGACGAAAAGTAAACTCAAGCTGTCCGTTGTTTAGGACTTACCACTTGACTCAAGCTATCCCTTATTTAGGACTGTCCACTTGAAAGAAAGACGAAAAGTACACTTCAAGCTGTCCGTTATGTAGGACTCACCACTTGGAGGACAGGAAAATAAACCTCAAGCTGTCCGTTATGTAGGACTTACCACTTGGAAGACAGAAAAATAAACTTTAAGCTGTCCGTTATGTAGGACTTACCACTTGAAAGACATAAAAATAAACCTCAAGTTGTATGAAGACAAAGACCTTTTTTTTTTCTTTTTTTTTTTTGACATCTTTTGACTAGACATACTAGGGATAACACTTTTGAATTTGGCATTTGCAGGCTATTAACCTGACTCAAAAGGTAGTTGCAGGGTATTAGCCTGGCTCAAAGGAATTTCAGGGTATTAACCTGGCGCAAAGGTATTTGCAGGGTATTAGCCTGGCACAAAAGGTAGTTGCAGGGTATTAACCTGGCGCAAAGGTATTTGCAGGGTATTAGCCTGGCACAAAAGGTAGTTGCAGGGTATTAACCTGGCACAAAGGTGATGGAAAGGTAATTTTGAAAGGTAATTGACAGGTATTAAAGATGTTTGCAGGCTATTCGCCTGGCATAAAAAGGTATCAAAGATGTTTGCAAGCTATTCGCTTGGCATAATGGAAACATAAGGAAAAAAGGACCGAATTGAAGGGATACAGTGAAACAGGACTTTTGGGTGGTTAATGCAATTATGTATAAATGATATTGTGCGCGTGTTGTAAACGCATGAATGTGTATATGTTTGTATGTATGAATGTGTGTGTATATGAACATATGAAAGTATTGATGCATGGATGCATAGATGCATGAATGTATGAATGTAACTTGTATGACTGCATAAAATGTATGTGACGGGTAGACTTGATCAGACAAGACATGACATGTAAGATGGGAGGCAGATTGATATCGCAATACAAACACTCGGCGATCTTTATTGGATATGACATTCTTGAGGGCATGGTGAAGCCATCTGACATGACAAGCTCAGTGCAAAGTAGTAACTGGTGCTTCCACTAGGGAGAACGTCCGCTCTTGACCTGAAATCTTGGAAGAAGTCGCCATTTTTGTACCAACGCAGTGTATTCTTCCATTAGCGTGCTTCCGTAGTCATAACTTTGTTTGTTTTTTTTTTTGTTTTGTTTTTTTTTTGTTTTTTCTTGAAAATCCCTAATTTTGCCTGGACCGCCCTTTCGGGTTTTCAGTCCACCGGGAGTGTTTTTTTTGTGCCCCTAATTTTTGCCTGGACCGCCCTTTCGGGTTTTCAGTTCACCGGGACGCTCTCTATTGCCTAAGTCGCCTTTTCAGGCTTTTGACTTAGCGAGCTTTTTGTTTTGTTTTTTTTTTTTTTGTGTTATGACTGCATCTTGCTTTGAAGCGGAGGTCCTCTCCATAATGCTTAGCCACGTTTCTCTTCCGGGATGTAACCGTACTCGAGGCGGATGTCGATGTACGTTTTGTATGCTTACGAGTTCAAAAGGAATGTGTTTGTCGTTCATGCTTTTCAAAAGGTGTAAAAAGTTTTGTATTTTGGAAATTATTTTGCTTCAAGTATTGTCGTCAAACACAGAAGAAATTTCGCAAATAGAATAAAATGAGAGTTCCATATAAATGGGAACAGGCTCAAATTTGATGAATTGAGTGGTGGCCTGCCAAGGGCATGGTTCCACAGATCCTTGAAAATTTTGAAAAATGGTAAATATATTGGAAGGTATATTGAACACAATAACCACTATTCTCCCTAACAACTTTGAATGCCCCTGTTCTGAGTCTTTGCTTTGCAGATGCTTCGAATCGGAGGCCTTTTGATGATTGGATGCTCCAGGTTGACTGTGCCTGACCGTATGCAGTTACTTTGCCTTTTGATCCTTAACTTTTGCGTAGATCGCCCTTTTGGTTTTTCGATCTACCAGGATAATCATTTTTGTTCATGCCTCTAATTTTTGCCTGGACCGCCCTTTTCGGGTTTTCAGTCCACCGAGACCCTCATTTTTTTTGCCTAAGCCGCCTTTTCAGGTTTGCGACTTATCGAGCTTCTTTTTTATTTATTTATTTATTTATTTGTTTTTTTTTTGATTTGATTGATTTTTGTATATTTTGACAAAGTATTTCTTGACTGCACCGGCATGCGGGTTTGTCGACATTTGTGGTCACATGAGTCACTGCACACGGGTCTTCATGGTTAGGCGTCCACTTGCCCCTGGAGTCTGGTTGGAAAGATAATGTCTTTTTAGCACAAGGTCTCTTGAAATCCACATGGACGAACCTTCCTATTGGAAATTTGTTTCAACCTCTCTTGATATAGTTGTACAAGGCCGTCATGCATTTAAATTCGGTCAAGCTTGGATTCCAGCATAACTCCTATTGACGGGACTTTGACTTCCACGGGAAGCATGGCCCTTCATGTTGTATACTTGAGGGAAGGAGGGGGGGTTGCCCCTGTTGAAGTGTGCGCTTGAAGCATGATGGTAGCATCTCGTGCCAGTCTTTGTAAGTGAATGCCCTTTTCTGAACACTCTTCTTTGTTTTTGATTTTGACGGCTAAGATGCCCTAGTAGGCGAGAAATTTCATTGGGGATTTCTTCATCTTCGAGTTTTGGACATAGGGAACTCAAAGTTGGGAGAGAGTACAGAGTTAATGTGCTCAACGGGTTTATTAATGCATGATTTGATTATTGATTTTGACAAGTAAGTATAAGTTATGATTATGCAGTTTTGAGAATGATTAAAGAGATTTTTTTTTTTTTTTTCGTATTACCATTTTTCCTGAAAAAGCACAAAAACAAAATAAAGCAAAGTCGGGATCAAGACGACTTTTTATTGATGATGCCAATTCATAAAGCAAAAAGCCCTACACAAGTTCACTTTCGTCTCGGGCGGGACAAAAGGATTTTTGAAAAGTATAAAACAAGCAAACAAACATTATTTGAACTACTGAGCAGTAGAAGGAACACTAATAAAGACCCAGGGATGGTTAAACAATCCGCATGTCAGCGCCAGGTATCTTTTTAGCTTGGATTAACTTTTGGACTGCAGTCCTCAAACCATAGCACTCTTCAGTATCATGCCCTAGGGCCCCTTGGTGGAAAGCACAAAACTGGTCAGCCCTATACCATGTCGGCAATCTTTCTGGCACTGGAGGGGGAACCCTGGTTTGAACCAAATTTTTGTTAAGTAGAGTTGGGAGCAACTCTGCATATTTCATGGGAATTGGATCAAATTGTGGTGCCCTTGGGTTGCGACCTTGTGAGTTGTATTGTTGAGAAGCCTGTTGTCGAGGTGGTCGTATGCACAGGGGCTGACATTGTTGTTGGGGTTTCCGCTGCGCTGTCAGCGAAGATACCAGGTTGGTTAACTTTTCCACCTTGGCCTGGAGGATTGTCACCTCTTCACGTAGCTCGTGGACCTCTTGTTCCAGCTGATCCATTTTATGCGTTTGCGCGAGTGATTGCACGTGCGAACTCAAGTTGAAGGAAGACATCAGACCACTTTACTGACGGACTGGCCCTTTTATAGAAGAGACACAGTGTGAGACACGGACTAGAAACTATGGATGCGAGATGATGCATGATATGTTTATGCAAAAAGGGATAATATTTTTTTGAAGGACTTGCCAAAGTGAATCGTAAACATTGTAGTGGAACATGGTTTTACTTGAAAATTGGAAAGATATTGCAATCGGTTCCCCTTTCAAAGGTAAAAAAACGAAACCAAGGAAAAAGTTCTTAAAAGCTAAAGCTTAGTTAAGATTTTTGAAGTTGAGTTTCTTGGTGTTCGTTCTTACAAGGTCCGTTCCTTTGATGTTTACAAAAACTTGTCGAAGCCTTTCGATTTTTAATGAGAAAATTATTATGGATGAATGCATGTATGCATGATTTATGCTACACAAACGGTGAAAACATGGTGAGGTTTAGTCCATAATGTTGGAGTTGAGGGTAAATACGCCATTGGTGAGGACTATGGCTTTATTTGCACCTATATCACGGGTTCTGCAAAGTTCCCAAAGTCCAACCCCCTTTGAATTTTATTGGATGATGGGACAACACCCAGTCCAATAACGTCCGTAGGAAAGTCTCGTTTGAGTGTAGTATCCCGTGTCGACTAATACCAAGACAACACTTGGTTAGCCACCGCACTACATCCTAAAAGGCCAAGATGGGTTGAGGGTAACTAAAGGTCCTTAGCTTCGACGGACTTAAAAGTAATAAAGTCTAAACGTGACAGCACACGCCGACATATACTACCTCAAGGTCCTGCGCTAAGTGTGGTTATATCACATGTTCCAAAACACGAGAATACTCTCGGAATGTCACTATGATTCTACCACTCCTATCTTAAATTTCTCTCAAGCCCGGGTTAGGACTTATCTCACCACTCACGTTTTAAGAACGAAAAAATGAAGGGAAAAAACATATACACATATTTCCCTTTTTTGTTTTGTTTTTGTTTTAAGCAAGCAATAGCACAAAAGTTTTAAACAAAGTCAAGTTAGGCTTAACCCTCGAACACTATCCCCAGTGAAGTCGCCATTTCTGTCGCGTCATTTTTTGGGAGACCATCGCCGTTTGACCAGCTCTGACTCACTATTTTTTATTCACGACTGAACTTTTTAATTTTTTGGGGGAAGGGGAAGAAAAGTTCGAAATACCCGTTTGAAAGAGATTTGGGTGAAGTAGATAAAATAGTCACAAGGAAGGGGGGGTTTGAATTGTGACCCTTTAAAAATTATCCTGAAACTTAAAAGTGCTTCTCAAGTTGTTTACTTGGAATGGTTAAGTTAACTTTCTGAACTCAGAACGTTCTGAAGTTCATACACAAAAACTGATTAACAAAGTAAATGTGTTGGTGTGTGTTGTGTATACAGAAAATAAAGAGTATAGGGAAGAGAGAAAGAACACACAGAGATTTATAGAGGTTCACCCAATGTGGGCTAGTCCTCTCCTCACAATCTTGTGAGAGTTTCCACTATGATGCCTTGAGATAACCTCCCAAGTCCTGCACCTTACAATCTGTGTTCACCTGAACACTTACAAATCTGTATTCTCTAAGCCTCAGCAGGCTTGCACCTTCTTGCTAAGTTACCTACTTAGACTTTTACACCTTTGCTCAAAACTAATACTTTAGTACCCCTAAAGCTAGATGAGACTTTGTTACAATTTGTAAGAGATGTGAATGTTTGAGAATCAAACAGAGGAGGGAGAAGAAGAAGAAGTTATCTGCGAAAGAGATAACAAAGAGTTATTGATTTGCACTAAGGAAACAAAAGCCTTAGAGATTGATCAATTTCACTTGCAAAAGCTTCAAACAAAATCAGAGTTGTTTTCTTGTATGCTTTGCAATGGTGCTAGTTTTGCTAAGGCCTTGATCTCTATTTATAGAGCCATGGGACTCATATAGCCGTTGTAGGGTGTCCAATGGTGTTATGCCATGTGTCCTTGGGTCCCACAAGCTTTAACTTGAAAATCTGGGTGAACATTCTGATCTCTGATGAACATCAGAATGTTGTTGCGTTCATGATGATCTTCATCTGGGTTCATCATGTTCTTCATCTGGGTTCATCATATATGAATGAACATATGAAGTTCTGGGCGTGCCATGTGTTTTTTACATGAATTTCTGGGCAATAGCCAAAGTATGAACTTTTCTTCAAACTTCAGAAAGTTCATTTCCCAGATCTGCCTTGGGACTTGGTGCAGGATTGAGTTAGTGGATTCTGCATCTTCATGCCCATGCTTTGAGAGATTGTGTTGTCCTTGTACAGTACCAACTCCCATGCGTGTCTATCTCTGATTGATCAAGATAGATTTGCTTTGCTTTTGCTTTTTGCTTTTCACCTACTGTACTGTTCATAAAGTAAGCATGTGCAGAGCCTGAACATTCTGATCTTCAGAATGTTCCTTTGTTTCACTTAGGATGATTTGTAAGACTACCATTTGATGTAATCAAATCCTAATAGTGAAACAATAATGAAGAGCAGTGAATATAACTCCTAGGATGATATTTTCCTTTGGAATATTCTTAGTACTTTAATGTTCATAGTCTTTAAATGAACATTAAGTATCCTTTTTGACATAATCCTTGTGTATGCCTTTATTGCTTGATTGATCCATGCAGAAGTACTTTCCTTGACATATATTTATGTCACATGTGCCTTGCATGACCTTGATTAATGTTCTTGAGATTCTGGGCTTGTATGGAAGCAACCTTCTGATCTCTTGTGCGAACATTCTGATCTCTGAGCAACATTCTGATCTCTGAGCAACATTCTGATCCAACTTTCTGACCTCAGTGTTAGATCATGAATTCAAATGTACTTTGATTCTTTGAATCTTGGTATGATTTAAACCTTGTTCCTGTCTTAGTAAAACACTCAAGAGCACAAGTTAAATACCAAGGAATTAATCAAAGTCCATTAATTCTTTAATCATAATGGTTTATTATCTTTAAAATTAATTAGGGATTTTGCCTCAACAATCTCCCCCTTTTTGAAGATGATAAACCTATGATTTAGGATTAAGGATTTTGATTATATAAACAGAGATAAACAGAGCTTAGAAAATTTATTTTTAATGCTCCCCCTCATTTTTATAATCTATTATGCTGAGTTTTTAAGAACTTAAAAAGCTCCCCCTCAATTTCATAATGCATTTGCATATATAAAAATAAAGATATGCAAGATTGAACCAAAATCAATATCATTCATTAATGTAAACATGAAGTACAGTTACATGAATTATATGGTTCAAAAAAGAAATTCAAAGCATGTGATCAAGCAAAAGGTGAAGTCACTAAACTCCAATAACTATTGATCACTTAGACCTACTTAGGGCCTAAAACTAAGAAAAAACTTAAGACATAAATCCTAAAGCTTCTCCCCCTTTAGTCATCTGCAAAAAGGATAGGGAGGAATAACACAAAGATTCAGGGAGTAGAATCCCCAGAATCAGAAGATGGTTCATCTTCAAAGATGGAGGGGTCATCAAAAACTGGAGGTGAAATGGCCAATCCAGGGGCATGCACCTTGACAGTCCAGTCAGCCAATACACAAGCAATTTTGTGGGTTTTGGTGGAAACCCTTAGTGCTCTTGAAGCTATCTTCTCAGCCCTTGAAGGCTTAGCAGGTGCAGCAGCACCAGAGGCTTCAGCTTTCTCCTTGTTAGCAGACACAAAAGTGTTGAGAGAGTCAAACAAAGCAGACATGTTTGGGAGTTTGTTTGTAGCTTTCATTGGCGGTGGAGGTGGAGTATATGAGGGTATGGTGTTTGGAGTAGGAAGGTTGGAAACCAAGAAGTTGCTTGCACCAGCAACAGATCCCATGGTAGAGGAAGAGAGGTTAACGTTCTGAACAGTATGAGCCATACGTTGAACTTCTTCAGAAGGTAAAGATCCGGAAGCCAAGGGCATTGGATCTGCTGACATATCAGGCTCATTTGAAGCATTTTGATCAATATGTTGATCAGCAAAGAGTTGATTTTGCTCAGCACCTTGAGCATTTAGATCAACTGTTTGTGCTTTGCTAGCAGTTGGAGCAATTTCCTCAATGGGAGCAGTTTCTTCAGCTTGAATGGGTTCAGCAACTTGGACATTCTGAACTCCTGGTTCAGTAGCAGAAGCTTCAACCTTCTGAACTTCTGGTTCAATAGTTTGTTGAGAGATTTCCTGACCATCTTGAAACACTTCATTGTTGAAGTCAGAATTGAAATCTTCAATGTTGAGGTCAAAGCCAGTTGAAAATTCCATATGCTCATCTTGAGCGAGCTCTTCCCTACTCATGTTGGAAGCCAAAATCTCAGCTACTTCCTGAGTTTCTTCATCAACATTCTGAGTTTTCTTCTCAGTATTTTCTTCAACTCTCTGATTTCCAGCAAGAGAGTTTTCCTTAGCCATCTCAGCAGCTTTTTCACTATTCATGTCTTCCTTTGGAGAGGATGCTTCTTTATCCTTCTGAGCGTTCTCTTCAAACACTGATTGACCAATCAGGGAGCTGAACTGTGAGCTTCCTTCTTCCACAATCTCCTGTGCAAGCTCTGCTACTTTGGAGAATATCTCTACAGCAGGTGGAGAGGAGGGTCTGACTTCTTTGTCTTTAGGAGTCTTATCTTTGATTTCTTCTAACTTTCTCTTCTTTGTTGCCTTCTGAACATTCTGACGAGAAGATCTCTTTGTTGAGCCAGATGTTTCAGAGGTTGTGAAGGAAGCCATATTTGTGGTGGTGATGCGTAGTTGACCTAGAGTTTTGGAGGTAAACCTCATGAAGTCAATCTTGCGTGGTTCACCGTCAAGTGGCACTTTTGCCTTCTGGAAGATAGGAGTAAGGTGCATTCCATAGGGTAATCCAGCAACTGTTTGCTTCATGGCCAAGCATGAGTCAATCATGTGTTGAATGATGATGAAACAGAGATTGAGTTTGGTCTTGCTTATGAGGTGGTGGAGGATGCAGAGATCCATATCAGAAACAACATCAAAAGATCCACATTTTGGTACTAGAGTGTGCCTAATCATGTTGTGAAGGATTTTTGGAACATCTACTAGATTTGTGGAGTTGAAGGTGAGATTGTCTTTGGTGTATTTGGCTATGAGTTGTTCTTTACTAACTTTGAGGTCATCAAACCATGAGCAAGAAAATAGTTTGTTACCTTCATTGGGGATTTTCAAAGCTTCAGAGAGAAACTCTTGAGTAACTGTGATTTGTACTCCCTTGACAGAAGAGATGAGAAAGTTCTCATTCTCCTTCTTCTTTTGCTTCACAATCAGA
Source organism: Medicago lupulina (assembly GCA_958299785.1). Taxonomy (NCBI): domain Eukaryota; kingdom Viridiplantae; phylum Streptophyta; class Magnoliopsida; order Fabales; family Fabaceae; genus Medicago; species Medicago lupulina. The sequence continues at coordinate 12,981,698 of OY283143.1, read as the reverse complement.
TTGGTGTAGAACTCTCTGACCAATCCTTCATAAGTGTGTTCTTGTAGAGACACAAAGTCAGTCCATCCTTGTGGATCTGTGAACTTCTTCAGATTCCATCCTTTTGTCTCCAAGCTTTCAAACTCAAAGTACTTGGATCTGCTCATAGGTCTAAAGGCAATCTTGTCTGCTCTTTGAGCCTTGAAGACAGCAGCTACTTTAGTGATGTCTTTTCCTTTGCCATGCTTTCTTGGGGAAGATTCCTTCTTCACACCAGTCTCAACATTTTCTTCTTCATTCTGAGAAGTAGACTTTCCCTTTGCTGAAGAAGCAGACTTCTCTGTAGACAGAGGCATAGCTTCATTTGCAATCTCCTTTCTTTTCTTGTAGATTTTCCTGGCGGACTTAACAATCTCAGTGAGAGTTTGTTCAGAATCTTCATCCATTTCTTCAGGAACATCCTCTATTTGTTCCTCATAAGTTTCATCCAACTCATCATCTGAAGCAGAGCTTTCTTCTTCAGTGCTTGGTTCTTCCTCTTTTTCTTCTACAACTGTCTTCTCTTCTTCTTCAACAGAATTTGTTTCTTTCTCTTCATCAGAGATAAGATCCATGTGGGTAACTGTTGGTTCCTTTGAAGATTTCTTCATCCTTGTGGAGCGTCTTGTAGGAACAGATCTCGGTTTGATGATTGGTTGTTTTGAAGATTTTGATTTCGAGGATTTTGGTTCGTCGAAAGCAGGGTAGATAACGTCGGGAAGAACTGTATGAACAGGGGTTTCGTTCAAGGTTGGTTGATCAGAGGTTTGATCAGCAGCGGTGTTTTGTGGTGGTGATGGAGAATGTTGTACTTGAGAATTTTCACCATCAACAAACTTTGAAGTGGTTTTGGTTCTTGCCATTTTTCAGAAAAATGTAAGAAACAGAGTGGGTTTTTTGATTTTGAAATTTTTTTGTGAAGAGTTTAGAGAAGAAAGGTTTGGATTTAGATAGAAGTGAAATAATCAGAAGTGGTTACTGATTATATAGACAAGGCGTGCAGAAAGAAGAAAGGAAATGATAGTAGTTACATTGGGAAAGAGGAAAAATGGAACGGACAAGAGAGAGAAAGGGAAAAAGTAGCCGTTTGTACAAAGAGAAGTGGAAAGGTTGATTTGATAGTTGAGGCTTTACATGGTGGTTAAACCTTAAGTATAACTTCTTATAACCAAGCATTAATTGCTCAAAATTATAGAAGGATATTTGGAGAAGGATATCACAAAATCTTACGCAAGAGATTTCTGACCCAGATATCAGACTTTTGAACGTTCTGACCTTTCTGAACATTCTGACCTGAGGAACACTCTGAACTCAGGAACATTCTGAGCTCAGGAACATTCTGATGAATGTTCTGATTGAGATAGATCTATCTGATTTGCATCAGATGATATCAAGGGGTTTAGTCTAAGGCCCTTAGTGATCTGTAATCAATCTTTATTGGGATTTTTCATGATTAACAATTTTTCTTTAAGAAAATTGAATCTATCCTCAACAAGGGGTTTTGTGAAAATGTCAGCTAGTTGATTTTCAGTGTCAACAAAGCTTAATGCAATATTCTTTTTCTGAACATGGTCTCTAATGAAATGATGCTTTATTTCAATATGCTTAGACCTAGAATGCTGAATGGGATTCTTAGACAGATTAATTGCACTTGTATTATCACAATAAATAGGAACATTTGTGTACCTTAGAGAGTAGTCTTCCAGCTGATTTCTTACCCACAAAATCTGAGAGCAACAGCTAGCTGCAGATACATACTCAGCTTCAGTTGTGGAGAGAGCAATAGTGTTTTGCTTTCTGCAAGACCATCCAATCAATGCTTGTCCTAAGAATTGGCAGGATCCACTTGTGCTCTTCCTCTCAACTTTGTCTCCAGCATAATCAGCATCACAATATGCTACAAGATCAAAACTAGAACCTTTTCTATACCAAAGGCCAAGATCAGTAGTACCTACTAGATACCTAAGAATTCTTTTGACTGCAGTCAAGTGTGATTCTTTTGCACAAGTTTGAAACCTGGCACATAAACCAACTGCAAACACTATGTCTGGTCTGCTAGCAGTCAAGTATAATAATGATCCTATCATGCCTCTATATTCCTTTTCAGAAACAGACTTTCCACTTTCATCCTTATCTAAACTTGAAGATGGATGCATGGGGGTGACCATGATTTTTGCCTCATTCATTTTATATTTCTTAAGAATGTCTTTGACATATTTTTCTTGACTTATGAAAATTCCATTTGGATGTTGTTTAATTTGTAAACCAAGGAAAAAACCAAGTTCACCCATCATACTCATCTCAAATTCATTTTGCATAAGGTTGGAAAATTCTTCACACATTTTCTCTTTAGTTGCACCAAAGATGATGTCATCAACATACACTTGAACTATAAGTAAGTCAGAGTTATGTGTTTTTCTAAAGAGTGTGGTATCAATTTTTCCTCTTGAAAATCCATTTTCAATTAAAAATGTGCTAAGTCTATCATACCAAGCTCTAGGAGCTTGTTTAAGGCCATAAAGTGCTTTGGTAAGTTTAAAAACATGATTTGGTTTTTCTTTATTTATGAAACCAGGAGGTTGGCTAACATAAACTTCTTCATTTAGAAAACCATTTAAGAATGCACTTTTCACATCCATTTGAAAAAGTTTAATGCTTTTATGAGCAGCATAAGCAAGAAGAATTCTGATGGCTTCTAACCTTGCAACTGGTGCAAAGGTCTCATCATAGTCAATACCTTCTTGTTGGTTATAGCCTTGAGCAACTAACCTTGCTTTGTTTCTGACAACCTTACCTTCTTCATCAAGCTTATTTCTGAACACCCATCTTGTACCAATGATGGTTTTGGCTTGATTATTTGGAACAAGGTTCCAAACTTTGTTTCTTTCGAACTGAGAAAGTTCCTCCTTCATGGCTTCAATCCATGAGTCATCAACAATAGCTTCATTGATTGATTTAGGTTCCATTTGAGAAATCATTGCCATGTTGTTATCTTGAAAGGACATTCTGGTTCTTACACCATCAGTTGTGCTTCCAATGATTTGATCTACAGGATGGTCTCCTACCATTCTCCAACTTCTGGGTGGACTTTGGAAGGTTTGATCCTGAACATTCTGATCATCTTCTTTCTCTACTGTGTTCACAGTATTTATACTGGGAACGTTCTGAAGTGTTGACATCTCAGTGTCTTCACTTTCTTTTGGTTGGGAATATTCATCATATTCATCAAATATGACATGCATACTGATTTCAACTGTCTGGGTTTTTAGATTGTACACTCTATAACCTTTAGAAGTTGTAGAGTATCCTAAAAAGATAGCTTTATCTGATTTAGGATCAAACTTACCCAATTTTTCTTTATTGTTCAGAATGTAGCAATAGCAGCCAAATATGTGAAAATAAGATATGCTAGGTTTAATGTTTTTCCAGAGTTCATATGGGGTTTTGTTGAGAACTTTTCTTATTGAAACTCTATTTAAAATGTAACAAGATGTATTAATGGCTTCTGCCCAAAAGTACTCTTCAACATTTGATTCATTTAACATTGTTCTAGCCATTTCTTGCAAAGTTCTGTTTTTTCTTTCAACAACTCCATTTTGTTGTGGAGTTCTTGCACAAGAGAAGTTATGTTCAATACCATTTTCATCAAAGAATGTTTTGAAGGATGCATTTTCAAATTCTCCTCCATGATCACTCCTTACTGTGATGATATTAGAACCTTTTTCATTTTGAACTCTTTTACAAAAGTTTTGAAAAGCTTCAAAAGATTCATCTTTGTGTTTTAAAAATAGAACCCATGTAAATCTGGAAAAGTCATCAACAATAACAAAGCCATATCTTTTGCCATTTAGACTTGCAGTTTGAACTGGACCAAAGAGATCAATGTGAAGAAGTTCTAAAGGTTTTTGAGTTGAAATAAACTCAATAGTTTTAAAACTGCTTTTTACTTGTTTACCTTTGACACAAGCTTCACAGATCTTGTCCTTTTCAAAGCTAATCTTGGGCAATCCTCTAACTAGATCAAGTTGAGAAAGTTTAGCAATAGTTTTCATGCTTATATGACCAGCCCTCTTGTGCCAGATCCATTTGTCTTTTTCAAGAGACATAAAACAGGATTCAGCAGGCATATCATTTAGTTCTAAAACATATAAATTCTTTTTCCTTGATCCAGAGAAGAATAATTTGTTAGAGGAGGCTTGCCTTACTTCACATATGGTAGGTTTAAAGACAACTTCAAATCCACTATCACACAATTGACTTATGCTAAGTAGATTATGTTTTAAACCTTCTACATACTGAACATTTTCTATTTTAGCAGAGTTAGGTTTACCTATTGTGCCTTTTCCTCTGATCTTACCTTTATCATTGTTTCCAAATGTCACCAGTCCTCCATCCTTCTTTTCAAAGGTTAGAAAACAGTTCCTGTCACCTGTCATGTGCCTAGAACAACCACTATCCAGGTACCATGGTTTTGTTCTTGCACCTTGAAGCAGGACCTACATTTGACAAGATAAAAACTTTAGGTACCCATGTAATGTTGGGTCCTTGAGGGTTAGTTCTTCTAAGAGATCTTTCCTTATTGTAACATTCTGTTTTGTGAACTCAGATTTGTTACAGCAGGAACATATCTTCTTAGCCTTCTCAGCCTTTTGTGAACTTTCTGATCTATTAAGATGAGAACGTTCTGAGCTAAGATTAAACTTACTTTGTCTGATAAGTTTTTTCTTAACATAACATACTGATTCATTATGTCCTAATCTATCACAAAAAGAGCATTTCATTCTCATAATTGGTTTCTTAGGTACAAAGCTTTCAATGATTTTGCTTGGATCTTTAAATCCTAAGCCAGATTTTTTAGCACTTTCATTTTGAGATCCTAAGATGTTTTGAAATGTTTCTGTGGATTTTATAAAACCTGTAAGATCATTCTTTAATGTTTCAACTTCCTTTTTCAAAAGTTTATTCTCCTTTTGTAGTTCAGAAGGTAAAGAAAGAATGCCTTTTTGTTTTCTGTTTAATTCTTTTTGTTTTTCTGACATTTCAAAGTGAGAATCTTGCAAAACTTGTATGGTCTTTCTAGACTCATCATATCTGTTTTGAAGTATTTCTTTTTCTGCTTTTATCTCAGAAAGTTCCTTGATTAAAGAATGACATCTATTAGTTAAAAAATTTGAGTCATATAGGAGACTATCTATCTTACTTTCAAGATCTTTATATAGAGAATCAGTTTTATAGATGATTACCTCTTCCTCATCATCTGACTGAGCCATTAGTCCCATGTCTGCATCTGCATCTTCTTGGGGATCTGATTCTTCTATGTCATCCCAAGTGATCATTGCTCTTTTCTTTGGAGGAGGTTTTCTTTGAATCTTTTTGATGTCAGGACATTCATTTTTGTAGTGTCCAGTCTTGTTGCATCCAAAGCAAGTGACTTGGCTTTTGTCAGCTTCAGTTCTGGTGCTGTTGTTGGTGTTTGGAAACTTCTTTCTGATCTGATTTCTTCTTAACATCATTCTTTGAATTCTTTTAGAGATCAATGCAAGTTCATCTTCAGCTTCCTCTTCATGAATTTCTTCTAGCTCTTGTGGTTCTTGAACATCATCATCAGTTACTGATGGGGTTTGCTGAGATGCTTTTAAGGCAAGTGTTTTTACCTTCTTTACTGGTTTGTCTCCTTGAAGTACAACTTCATGAGCTCTTAGTGAACCAATAAGGTCTTCCAGGTTCATAGACTTTAAATCTTTGGCCTGAGTGATTGCAGTGACCATAGGTCTCCACATACTTGGAAGACATCTCAATATCTTTCTGATTCTCTCATGAGTAGAATATGCCTTACCAAGAGATCTCATTTCATTTACTATTGTAGTAAATCTAGCATACATCTCATCAATGGTTTCATTTTCACTCATTTCAAAGACTTCAAACTTTCTGACTCCAATGTCAATTCTAGTTTCTTTGACATCAGATGTACCTTCATGATGTATTCTCAAAGTATCCCATACCTCTTTAGCATTTTGACATTCATCAACTCTTTCACTTTCTTCCATGGTTAGTGCACATGATAAAAAGAGTCTAGCTTTAGAGTTTAACAATACCTGAGCTTTCTCATCTGTTGACCATGCACTCTTACTTTTGACAGCTCCTTCTTTGTTTGTTGGAACAAAATCTCCATCTGTGATAACTGCCCACATGTCATTGTCTTGAGATCTGAGAAAGAGTTCCATCTTTCCTTTCCAGAAGTAGTAGTTTGATCCATCAAAGAGTGGTGGTCTGTTTGATGATCCTCCTTCAGCTATGTACTTGACTTTAGACATACTTCCTGAATCTTTTCTCTAACACTTGTTTAAGTGTTCAAGCCCTTAGAGCCGGGCTCTGATGCCAATTGAAGTAGATAAAATAGTCACAAGGAAGGGGGGGTTTGAATTGTGACCCTTTAAAAATTATCCTGAAACTTAAAAGTGCTTCTCAAGTTGTTTACTTGGAATGGTTAAGTTAACTTTCTGAACTCAGAACGTTCTGAAGTTCATACACAAAAACTGATTAACAAAGTAAATGTGTTGGTGTGTGTTGTGTATACAGAAAATAAAGAGTATAGGGAAGAGAGAAAGAACACACAGAGATTTATAGAGGTTCACCCAATGTGGGCTAGTCCTCTCCTCACAATCTTGTGAGAGTTTCCACTATGATGCCTTGAGATAACCTCCCAAGTCCTGCACCTTACAATCTGTGTTCACCTGAACACTTACAAATCTGTATTCTCTAAGCCTCAGCAGGCTTGCACCTTCTTGCTAAGTTACCTACTTAGACTTTTACACCTTTGCTCAAAACTAATACTTTAGTACCCCTAAAGCTAGATGAGACTTTGTTACAATTTGTAAGAGATGTGAATGTTTGAGAATCAAACAGAGGAGGGAGAAGAAGAAGAAGTTATCTGCGAAAGAGATAACAAAGAGTTATTGATTTGCACTAAGGAAACAAAAGCCTTAGAGATTGATCAATTTCACTTGCAAAAGCTTCAAACAAAATCAGAGTTGTTTTCTTGTATGCTTTGCAATGGTGCTAGTTTTGCTAAGGCCTTGATCTCTATTTATAGAGCCATGGGACTCATATAGCCGTTGTAGGGTGTCCAATGGTGTTATGCCATGTGTCCTTGGGTCCCACAAGCTTTAACTTGAAAATCTGGGTGAACATTCTGATCTCTGATGAACATCAGAATGTTGTTGTGTTCATGATGATCTTCATCTGGGTTCATCATGTTCTTCATCTGGGTTCATCATATATGAATGAACATATGAAGTTCTGGGCGTGCCATGTGTTTTTTACATGAATTTCTGGGCAATAGCCAAAGTATGAACTTTTCTTCAAACTTCAGAAAGTTCATTTCCCAGATCTGCCTTGGGACTTGGTGCAGGATTGAGTTAGTGGATTCTGCATCTTCATGCCCATGCTTTGAGAGATTGTGTTGTCCTTGTACAGTACCAACTCCCATGCGTGTCTATCTCTGATTGATCAAGATAGATTTGCTTTGCTTTTGCTTTTTGCTTTTCACCTACTGTACTGTTCATAAAGTAAGCATGTGCAGAGCCTGAACATTTTGATCTTCAGAATGTTCCTTTGTTTCACTTAGGATGATTTGTAAGACTACCATTTGATGTAATCAAATCCTAATAGTGAAACAATAATGAAGAGCAGTGAATATAACTCCTAGGATGATATTTTCCTTTGGAATATTCTTAGTACTTTAATGTTCATAGTCTTTAAATGAACATTAAGTATCCTTTTTGACATAATCCTTGTGTATGCCTTTATTGCTTGATTGATCCATGCAGAAGTACTTTCCTTGACATATATTTATGTCACATGTGCCTTGCATGACCTTGATTAATGTTCTTGAGATTCTGGGCTTGTATGGAAGCAACCTTCTGATCTCTTGTGCGAACATTCTGATCTCTGAGCAACATTCTGATCCAACTTTCTGACCTCAGTGTTAGATCATGAATTCAAATGTACTTTGATTCTTTGAATCTTGGTATGATTTAAACCTTGTTCCTGTCTTAGTAAAACACTCAAGAGCACAAGTTAAATACCAAGGAATTAATCAAAGTCCATTAATTCTTTAATCATAATGGTTTATTATCTTTAAAATTAATTAGGGATTTTGCCTCAACATTGGGTTCGGGGGTTAGTTATATTTAGGGAAGGTATTAGCACCCTAAATATTCGTAGTACTCTACGAGAACCTTTTGACTTTACTTTTACTTTTTGTGCTATTACTTGCTTAATTTTTTTAAAAAGAAGGAAATTGAGAATAACAATAAAAATAAAATAAAATGAAAGAAAAGCCTATTGTCTACATTTTTTATTGATTTGAAAGGACGAGCGTCCTTTGCCTACGTACCCGTGAGGGATCAAAACCTCGTAGTTCGGGGTAGAAATTGACGTTTGATTGGTTTCGTATTTTTTATTAGTTTTGAAGAAGGTTTTAAAATAAAAAGCCAAATGGCGAAATAAGCTTGTTTGTGTTTTTTAATGTTGAAAAAAATAGACTCGAAGTAGAATTAAAGTTGCTTTGAAATTTGATTAAGAAAGGAAATAAACAGGAACGGTCACTTGATTAAAAATCAAGGTTTATTATGAAAAAGTATTTTTGTGATTTTTGACTATTTGAAATGTTTTTGTTGTTTTTGATACTGTTGTGTTTGTAGGAAAATGTTTTTGGGTTTTTGTTTATTGTGGTGCAAGAAAATGTTTTTTTTTTAGGTTTTTTATTATAGTGCTTGACAAGAGTTTAGTCTTGCTCCTACGTATCTCCAGGTGCGATGGAGAAATCAAAGCTACGTAGTTCTGGGGAGCAAGAAAATGTTTTTTGGTTTTTTGATTGATTTTATTTATGAAAATGATTTAGTCGCGCTTGGCGAAAAGTTTGCTAAAAAAAAAGGGGACGGACTCGCATTTGAGCGATGGCGATCCGTTTGAGAAAAAGTTAAACGCGCATGGCGTGAAAATAGATTTTTTGGTTTTTTTTGTTAATTTGACAAAATAAGTGTTATTTTATATATATAGGACCAGAACGTTCTGGAGAATGATTATATAAGCAGAATGAGAAAAATGATGTTAAAATGAATTCTGTAGTTTTTAACACGGACCAGAATATTCTGGAGAAATATAAAGTAGAACAATATTACTAATAAATATTGGACCAGAGAACTCTGGATTAATTTGATTATTAATTAGGACCAGATTATTCTGGAGAGTGATTATATTAAACAAAATATAATATTAACAATTAATTTAGGACCAGAACACTCTGGATTAATTTAATTAACAAGGACCAGATTGTTCTGGAGAAATATAAAATAAACAAAAATATAATATAAATAGTTGGTTTAGGACCAGAACACTCTGGATTAATTTAATTAACAAGGACCAGATTGTTCTGGAGAATAATTAATTTAAACAAAAATATAATATTAACAGTTAATTTTAGGACCAGAGTACTCTGGATTAATTTTGTGTGTATTTAGCGTAAAATAAATGAAAGAAAAAAAAGATGGAGAGAGAGAGAGAGAGAGAGAGAGAGAGGGAGAGACGAAAAAGGAAAAGAAGAAAGAGGAAAAAAATATACCTTTGCGGGGAGAATAGGAAAAAAAGAAAGAAAATGAGGGTTGTTTTGTTTTTGGTAGTGATAGTATTTTTTGTGTTGATTTATGGTGGTTTTATGTTGATTTGTAGTGATGATTGTGTGATTTTTTGTTGTTTTAATGGTGTTTTATGTGATGGTTTGTATGGTTTTAATGATGGTTTATGTGGTGGTTGTGTTGTTGATCATGAAGAAAAGAAACATGCTAAAATTAAAAAAATATGTAGTGGTGTGTTGCTGATTTTTTCTCTCCAAAAACTCCTCCCCTTTTTTGTGGTAAAACCTCCTTTATTTATAGAAATAAAGAAACTTGAGAAACAAGCTATAATGGAAGCTTAGAGATTAAATTTTGAGCTAATGAGAGCAAGTTGTCATGTGATGTCATCTTAGTGATGTCACTTGATGATGTCACTTTGATGATGTCACTTTATTTCATTTGTAGTATGACCAGAACATTCTCCAGAACGTTCTCCAGATCATTCTTGATAAATTTTCAGTTTTATGTTTCTTTTATTTTTCTCTCTTTTTTTTGGAGGAAATTAATAACGATGAAAAACAATATAAAATTAAACAAATTAAAACCTATTTTTGTGAAGAAAAAAAATGGGGTCTTAGGTCAAAAATTGGGGTATGACATGATGTGTTTTAAAAAAACATGACATACAATCCAATGACTCGAGATGATTAACATCTATGGAATAAAAAAAGGCAGCCGCCAGCTGGTGTCTTAAAGTTCCCCATATGCATGATATGGGAAAGGTCACCATCATTTGGTGTATTGTAAGACTTTTTATCCATGTGACAAGAAAATCTTCTGAACATCCATGGAATATTACAACAAACCCTTCTAAAATTTCAATTTTGTCATTTAATTTAGGCTTAAATATGCATTTCATCCCTGTAATTAGGGTCGTTTGAAATTTCATCCATGAGCTTACTAATCCTCCCATTTTGCCCTTGCAAATATTAATCATTTGACTTTTGGTCCTAATTAAGTTTTTTCGTTGAGGTGGACTGTCATTAGCGACGTGGTGCCCATGTGGCAAGTGGTGATTGGGCGTGGTGGTTGGCTTAAATAGATCTTTCATCCCTGCAAATATAGGTCATTTGAATTTTCGTCCCTGAAATTACTAATCAGATGTAATTAGGACCATTTTTCAAATGATTAATAATTGTAGGGGTAAAATGGGAGGATTAGTAAGCTTAGGGATGAAATACATATTTAAACCTTTAATTTAATCACATGTGAATAATTAATCTATGTGAATGATTCTATATTAGTAAAAATGGTATTGTTCAAACTTTCGTCATTTTTATTGAGGTCCACATACACCAAAAAAAAAGAAAGTCATTCGTATGGAAACCTAATTAACGTAACATGCATCCCTTGCAATTTCAATTTGTTATATCCGTGTTCCTATCATCAAAACAATAAAACTAAAACCGAAATTAGAAAGGGATGCACAAAAACGTCATGCAAAAAAGTTTCATGCAATCGAGATAAATTTCACTTCGACCATGCAATACCAAATACCTAATTAACTAAAAGAGTGCATCACGCAGCAAAAATAAAATAACAAAAAAAAAAAAATTCAAAGCAAAGTAATAAAACAAAAAATTGAGAGAAAGTGGGAAATGAAGATCGAACCTTTATCACCAGAGCAGAGCCCATGGATATAACAATGAAAGTGATGAAGGATGAATGGAGGAAGTGTAAGAAGAGAGAAGAGGAGAGTGATACTTTTGACTTATTATTGGTTTTTTTGCGATTGATGGTATTTTTTTTAGGTAAATCAGTTGTGCGAAGTGCATCAGATATTATCCATTGACTTGCTGCGTGTTTGTAAACTATCTAAAAAACAAAATTATATTTAGATGGAGAGGATCTTAACTCCCAGCTTTGATACAAATTAACTTTTAATCTTCTTATTTCTAAAAACTTTTAGTTCCCGTTAAGAAACTTTTAGTATTTTTTTTGGTCCCCCTCCAATATTGATAATGTGTCTAATTCCTTTATGATGCGGCGTTAAGATGGTCATAGTGAGTTGGATTTAAATGAGTCCATGCCATTTTTTAATTAAACTATTTAAGATTAATTTTAAATAATAATAATTTTTTAAAATAAAATAATAATAATAATAATTTGAAAGGAATTTTATACAGTAATATAAGATATTCTTTTTCTTTTTGGTACAATAATATAAGATATTTTATACAGATTTTTTTTTTAAAGAAATTCTATGCAAAAGTTATGCGCTACAGAAAATAGAAAGAAGAAAAAAACGGATCCAAATTATAAGATTTACGTACGGGCAAGCATTGATAATTCATGTTTTTTACAATAGACAATAACGAGTAATGACATCGATCTAGAGTTCATTGAAACTGTTCTTCAAGACTATCAAAAACTGGAGTTTTCAGGAACAAGACCAACCAAATGAAAATAACATAAAAAATGCAAAGCTTTGGAATCTCCCCTCAAAGTTTCAAAAGATGTCAATGTTAATTACATGTAATCTTTCTATGCCTGAAAAGTTATTTGTTCACTATTTTTCTCTAAACAATATTGATCGAAATCTTCTATGGCGAAATGAATTAATCTATAAAAAAAGGAAAAACTACTACTACTATTAATCATGATAAAGAAAACTCTAAACTAATTTACTTGTTTAATCTGAATAAGACTCTGACCAAGTGCCACACCACATCAAGTGTTATTCGTCTTCCTCGTTGAACCAAAACCTTACGACGGTTGCCGGCAAAAGTTAACATCACCAATAATGTGATCCATATCACCATGATGACCCGGAGAGACAAGATCAACACCGACGCAACCGCCACGGTGACGGCCATGTAAAGAAAGGGTGATGTTGAATGGTTGAAAACAAAATAGCACACAGCCAAGGTGACCAACAACGTTGTGATTGTGATTATGCTAATAATTCTGGTCATACTTGGCAGCAGGCTCTCATAAACCAAAGGAAGATGCTAAAATTAATAATGACAAAGAAGAACAAATTGGTGTATATATATAATATGTAATGTAATGTAGCCACTAACTAGTGCTTTACAATGGTGGACTATATTATATTATTGCATCAATCATGTGCAGCACATGGGCTATTGGAGAGGTGGTTTTAGGACTTAGCAGAGTGATGGCTGTGAATTTGTAATTTATAATAGATTATAAATAATAACATAATGTCTACGGTGTATATTGAGGGTCTGAGAAAAGGAAATATTCCTAAAGTGGTTACCAGTTCCTATCGAATATGTATTTTTAATTTTATGGGCTACAGTGTGATATTCTTCCTCCCAGCCTAACATCAACAATTATTACAACCGCGTTACTACGTGATAGTATAATTTGGGTCAGGCTAACAAGGATGTTTAGAACACTAGTTATAAAGTCAAAAACAAAAATAATTTATAAATTTAATATAGAAAAAAAATCCATTTTTTTAAGTTTTAATGTGTTGAATACATGATTTTAAAATATACTTTCTCTATTGAATTTATATATTGATAAAAGAAAATCTGAGAAAAAGGGAAAAAAATTCCGAAATTGATTTTATTTTCCTTTCGAAATTGATATGCCAAAAAAAAATACAAGATCTTAAGATCAAATTCTTCATGAGTTTTGAGACAATTACTACTGCTAACTAATCGTGTAGGAGTGCGTTCGTTTTCCAATCGATACCATATAAACAGCATTAAAAGAACATGGCGGTATGAAGAAAATTTGGTAAGAAAAGTGGTGCTTAATGCTTATTAATGTGGGTAGTTGCTGGTAGTTTCTATATATAAATTTACTAGTATATATATGATTACATGCTTTACTAGTATATGCATTACGTATAGAAAGGTAAAAATTACATAACTTTTTGTGTAAAAATTACTCATGTTGATTGTTTAAACAATTCTTCAATGACACTCATTAGCATTTTCAATTAACCAATTATGAGATCAAAAAACAATTAATTAACTATATAAGTGTTGGGTCGATACTCTTAAGAGGAGTCAATGATCATCATATTGGAATAATTCAAACAAATGAGTTTGACTCCATATTTTAACCAAATGTTGTGACTTCTAACTCACCAAAGCCTTATCACCTTTACAACACCATCTATGGTAGTACCACTTAAGGAACCACCATCAAGCAGCACACCATGGAAAGATAGCAACAAAGTATGTCCTTGTGAGCACAGCACACCTCACATATTCCTTCATTTCACATCCACAATTTGCTTCAACGCGTGTGGTAGTACTAGTAAGCACTATATCACTGTATGGCTTCTCTGGTTAACACTGAGCAAGTACTAGTAATTGGTAGAGAAAGGACTAGGATTTTGTAGACATTTCATCATTAAATCTCTGAACTCACTCATCAAATGCTTGAAAATAGTCGTGTATTGTAAACACTATTTTTACAATAGCAATCACCATTAAGGATGTTCAAAGCTGTGTGTACGTACATTACATATTAAGAATAAGAACTAGAACTATAAATGACCCATGAAAAAAAAAAGTGAAAACTACAAAGCTTTTTTAAATAAAAGTAAATTTTTTTCTTATTTGTTTATCACGATTCACATGCAAAAAAAATTGCTATTATGCAAGATAGTTAAAATTAAATTATGTTACCATCCACTCTCCTTAAGTAAAATACGTTAGGCAGCTTCCATGTCAAGCCCCCCAATTTTTGTTGGAGTGTCACTTCATAGATTTATAGTTCCTGATCAAGAAAATTACTTTTAGGACTCTTGGGAGTTTTGGGAGTTTTGGGAGTTTTGGGGGAGACGGCACTTCCGATATACTCCGTTACATTTCCAGGAACGTTCTTCAACATGGAGATACTTCGTGTTAACCAACCACTCTGTCCTTGTTCTTCCGATTCATGTGTCTTTTTCCTCTCTTCCTCTGCCAATATATCAGTCCACCTCTTGGCCATGTAAGACTTGATGGCTTTGACACCTTCATTTACAATCTCCATAGGTGGCAATTCAATAGGGTTCTGCTCTAAGTTTAGCTTGATTAAACTATCAAGGCGGCCAAATGAATCAGGAAGTGCATGAATTTGATTGTTGCTAAGATCCAATTCCTTGAGGCTACTCAGATCACCAAATGTCTCTGGTATTTCTTGAAGGTCACTGAAGTTACTACTCAGGTTGAGAAATTCAAGACTAGTCAATTTCCCGATAGCAATAGGAAGCCCATGTAGTTCATTAAAGTGCGCATCTAGATAGCGCAATGACTTCATCTCGCAAATAGATGAGGGAAGGGATCGTATCTTGTTTAAACCAATCAAGAGCTTCTGTAAATTCTGTAATTCAAATCCAATGTTTGTTGGCAAATATGACAGACTGTTAAAGCTGGCATCCAGCTCCACCAATGATCTGATCATTTAAATTATAAATAATTCAATCAATAATAATACACATTCATAGCTTAGATGCATATAAAGAAACAAATAAAGGCTTCAAATTGTTAATGAGATGTTGGACAATTCAAAAATATATGTTATAGATATGACAATAATTGCTACGAAATGAAATCAACAAAAAACCACTTGACCCAAGAATGCAATAAACCAAACAAACCAGAAAACTTAACAAGCAAACCCGAAACAATTAAAGAGAGAAGGAAGATAACACCAATAATTCACGTGGTTTAGTCTTGATACCTACTCCACGGGAGAGTGAGAGAAACAAGCTTTCACTATGATGAGGAACAATACAAGATCAAGTCATTGTCATAGCGTTTTTCTTTGCCCCCTACCAATAACCCAATTGAGAAACAGTTACAAGAATCCCAACGTCTTTCCCAATATATTTTTACACAATTATCTTTTATCTCTCTAATTCTCTTTTCAGATTGTAGACAGTTTACGTGAAATGCTTCACAATTCGATTCCTTGGATTACTCACATAGAGATACTATATGCTACTCATATAAACATGAAAATAAGCTACAAGTCTACAAAATATGATTCTGTTAAATCAGTTATGACAATTAGCTGATTAACAAACTGTAAGAAAATTATAACAAATTGTAACAGAACCTTCACAGATGTTGCAACATCTGTTTATAACTGAAGTCAGAATGCTACATCATTCATGCTTGTAACATGTTTTGAGACACTTCAGCCATATATTTTAGGTCACAAGTTGTAAATAAATAGTTCAACAATGACCTAGATCGAAAATTTTCAATAAGATTAACAATTTTATTTATATGGATATGCAAAATTAAAGTGCAATGAATAAAATTAGTTCAATAAAGACATATATAAATGCAAAGACTATATACTTCAAATCTACTGTTGCCCTTATATGTTAATCCACAATTATTACCCAAATTAACAACATTTAAAATAATATAAAGAGTAGTTTTGCCTAGATTTATCTGTAGAATATCTCGTTACCTGCACTGACCGATGGAATCAGGAAGAGCACTCAACTTATTTCCAGACACATTGAGAATTTTCAACTTTTGTAAAAAGCCAATTGAATCTGGAAGTGACTTCAAAATATTTGAAGAGATATTAAGATCCTCTAGATTTAGCAATCCCGATATTGTGTCAGGAATCACCTATCATATGAAGCCAAAATAAATAAACCAAATAAAAAATCTCCTCTTGGAAATCTAGTTCAAAGAATGTAAATTGACAAAGAAGAAGGTTCGTTCATAATTCACCATTTCCCAAATTTCACCTTTGAGACTAACTATAAAATTCAAGCATATGTGGTTCACATGTATCAGTTACTTCTTTTTCATAATTTAACACTAGTAAAAAACATGGCAAAAAAAATCAATTAAAAAAAATGAAAATAAAATCCTTAATCCTAAAAAATTCCCACAATTGTTTCCATTCCCAACCCACGTTGTTGACCGAACCGCACACTCTAAGCATCTTTCCTTTGGAGGACTTGTGTTTGAAGGTTGTGGACCGTCACGAGATTTTGACTTCGCTCGGTTAGAACAAGAAGGCTTTAGTGACCCGGCATTCTAACAGGGTCACATTCTAATACGTGGATGGCACCTTCCCATACTCGACATGATCCGGGACTAACCAATCCGAATAGAGTCTGAGTAAAATAATGAGTACATGGTTGTGTTAAAGAAACCCTAGCCAAATAACCTTAATGTAGGGCGCGAGATATCAGCCGGACTGTAAGGAAACCTATGACTTAAAAGGAGAAAACCACCAAGAGAAAATCAAGTCATTCATTCAACCTAAACACCAAACACTATATCTTGAGCACTGTATATCACCGGCAAAGTCACAGAAGTTTGATTCCTAAACAATAACCAATCGTAATTGTTAAGTGGTTGATTCAAAAACTATTTCTCTCTACAAAGCCAATAACATACTTCAATAATCAACACTTGTAGAATAAAATTAAGCTCAATTTAATCACCAATGAAAAATTAAACTCAAATTATGGGCCTGAATGTATAAACAACATATTTGCAACTTATAGCACAAGCGCTTATCATGATAAGCACTTATCTATAAGCTTGCATAAACTATTTTTATAGCAAAAGATCAAAATCAAATTATGGGCCTTTTTGTATATGTTATATGTTATAAGTTGTTTTCATAAGCTAGATTGGAGAACTTATGAAAATAAGTTGGAAAAAGCTTATGAAAACAGTAAGTTATTTCCATAAGTCCTCCCAAAGGTCTCACAAAACTTATGCCAAAAGATAAGCTCAAATAAATCTATTCAAATATGTCCTATATCTAACACTAAAATGGAACTTACCCTCTATGAAACATAAACACACATACACTTGACACAACCCACACGTACACATTGACACCAATAATAACTTGAGAAAATGACATGATCAAAAGTAATTACACCCCTTCTATCATAAGAACGAAAAGAATGAATCGCGTAAAATGTAAGCATTGTTACCGAAAGCTTATTCGTGGATAGGTTAAGCACAACCAAAGAAGAAACTTGACAAACCACCTCGGGCAACATCGTCAACCTTTGCCCGGAAAGATCAACACGCTGACCATCTTTCTCACACGCCTCCTGCAATATCCTCTTAACACGTTCTTCACATTCCCCATCATCAACCACATCATCATCATTACCATTACCATTACCATCACCACCATCATCCTCATAAATTTTCACAAGCCTAACCTCCGCGTCCTTAAGAAGCTTCTCATAAGCTTCATGCATCTCATCTTTTTGCAAAAGCTCTTTATAACCACGCTTCTCATTCTCAACATTTTCTCTACATTTCATTTCTCTTTCCGTAACATGAATTTTCCACTTCTGTTCGTCAATCTCAGGAGGCCGAGGAAGGGATACAATCTCTTCCAATTGACGTGACAAATGTGCTTCGAGGTCGACGAGTTTTGCCTTGGCATTGTCGACTTCTTCGTGGGTGGGACGGTCGCCGATGAGGTTGAGGACTGATCGGGCTTGGGAGACGTCGGAGATGGCGCGAGTCATTGCGGCGAGGAGTTTTGGGTCTGTGAGATTGGGCATTTGACCGATGATTGAGGAGGAGGATGGATCGAAGGGTGGTGGTTGTTCGACATCGGATTTAGATGGTGAGGATTTGGAGGTGAATGATGGGAGACGGGACATGACGTAAGAGAGGATTGGGTATGTTCCTGGGTTTGGGTTGGGATCCATATTGGTGATGTTGGAGTATGAAATGAAAGTATGAAACCAAATGAATCAGATAATGGGAATCAATAACTCACTCAGCCAAAGTTTCTGTAACTATTTGTTTTGTTGGCGAATGTAACCAGATAATTGATCATTGAGAATTTGAGATTTAGAATAAATGGTTGATTGGTTAGTTGGTTTGTTTTTTTCTTTGATGAGTTAGTTAGTTAATTAATAGATGTGTGCACGTGTGGGATAGAGTTTTGTTTAAAATAGTTTTGGAATTGAACTAAAACAGTTCGGTTTTGTTCAAAATAGTTTGGTGTGATTTGGAAAAGATCAGTTCGATTTTACCTTCTAAAATTTGATTTCTTTTGGTTTTTTATATTTTATTCAATGGTAACAATAACAGTTCAGTTTGATTCGGTTTGAATTTCATTTCAAACCGAACTATGTTGACCCTTAGTGGGAATCAGATTTAGGATTGGGAATTTGTGTGCAATTGTGTTAAATTATCAGACTAGTTTGGTTTTGTTTCATTTATCTACCTACTTGTGCAAGTTTAATGGATTCATTTATTAAAAATATCTTATTAACCAGTTTGAAATACTTTTTATTTAAATATTTTAAAACAATAATGGGCCACACTAATCAATTATTATGAATTCATGAACGGCTAATTAATAATATGTATAATACAATACAATATTAATAGAATTAGAATTTCATTTTTATAGCTGAGTTTCACGTTTTATTTGTTGGGTTAAATATGTTTTTGGTTCCTATAAAATTGGAAACTTTTAAGTTTAATCCTAACATAATTTTAATAGGTTTTTTAGTCCCTATAAAAAAGAATTACTTCTAATTTTAGTTCCTGTTACAACAAAGATTGTTTAATTATCTTTAAACTCTTAAATTTTTGAATGATTTTTTTAAGACAAGTTTATAACACTATGAAAGGTTCATTTACTAAAATTTAGAATTTTTTAATATGAAAAGAATTAAATATGAATTTTTTAAAACGGAAAAAGTTAACACCTTTGTCTAATAACCGGATACGTGTCGGTAAACAACCTCGACACACTCGCCAAAGTAAATTCTTAACTTTCGGTGGAACCTTAAGATTCCAAATACCAGACTAGTACCCCGGACGCCAGTTACAAGAGGAGTCAATTAACTCTGAGACACATAACTTACACGCACTACGAACGGAGTAACGTCCGTTCTTTTTGGCTTTCCAAAGAATTATATCCTCTTGAACCTGAGAAATGTACGGTGTATGTAAAATTTGGCTTTTCAAAGAATTATATCCTCTTGAACTTGAACCACGTATTCATTCCAGCTTTTATCATATAAATTCATGTTTTATGTATGGTTCAAGGTTTGAACCCTACATTTTCCGGTTATTCAATTTAATGAATTTTTTTTTGTCAAAGAATTTAATGAATTTCTAGTCATTAAACTATTTGATCTAGAATAAAAAGAATTATAATTTCATGGATTACATTTATATGACATAATGTTACGTGACATTGGTCGGTTCAATTGTGACACGTAACAATATAATTTTTTTTCCAACATAAAAAGATTTGAAGAAAGAAAAAAATAGTTAAATTGGTCTATGTGCCACAATTGGATTGACCATCATGTGACATTCTTACCTTAACGCTACAAACGTGGAGTCTGAATTTATGTTATACTAAATTGAGAGTACACCTTCCGGTTACTATTATAAGCAAAAATCAACATACATCCTTTAATGAATGAATTTAAAATATTGATTTTTCCTTATAACAGTGATCGGATGGCTTACTAAAAAAAAATGATCGGAGGGTGTATACAGGAAAACGTATTGTGCAAATACATTTGTTATCCTTTTTTCTTTTGCAACAAAATTTGTACTTTATAAACCGCCAACCCCTACATCATGCGCGATTGATTTATCGTCTGATTTGGTAAACTAAGATTTAATAACACCTTTAACCTCATGATTTCAAATTAATAACTAAAATTACTTATGCGTGAAAATCCAAATCCCATTAACAACAATATCAAGTTCAACCTTTTATTTTTATATGGTTAAGCTTTGTCTCTTGAGTGGTGAAGCTTTGTGTTATGGCTTCTGCATAATTGTTAAGTATTTGTTTGTATTTCCTCCGATTGAATAAACCTTGAGTAATGTTTCTTCTTGATGGTTAAACTTTTGATTTAATATTCTATTACTCATCTAAACGGGAAGTGTTGTGAAAACAAGGTATTAGAAATATTAACCAGTTGGTTCCATATATATATATATATATATATATATATATATATCAAGTAGATAAAAATCTAAGTACACAATTATTAAGTATATTCACACTCCCTTTTTTTAACATTATTGCATAATAATGATCTTAAACTTACTTTTAAATTTGATTGTTGTGAAGGGTATGTGCGGCAGTCACTCAAGAACTATATAAAATTGAATGAATGGTTTAATCCACAAACTAAAGGAAGTAGAACAAGTCTCAACTACACTTTACTCAACAAATGAAGTCCATACAATAATTGAGATGTTACGAGTCAAATACACTTCAAATGATCTCATGTTCAATTCCTCTTGATACCAATTTCAGTAAGTCTATTAAGAGTTTCACTCTGACTTTAAATGAGTCATGCAGATTAGCGATGAAATTATACTCATGAATTGGTTATTTCTTAAATTGAAATAGACTTTAAATGGGGTGAAGAAGTTCGACGAACATGTGAAATGAAAAACCATAACAAAATAACTAGAGAGATAATAGAGGAAAAGAATCGTTTCACTTAATCTATTCTTCGATAAGTTGATCATCCAAAATTTTACTACCGACAATCAATTTATTCATTCAGCACTTATCTATTTATAAACTAGCATCTAACCCATGTTGATGCACGGAACGACGATTACGCGTTTTGATCACTCGTTACGTAACTACTATCAAACAAATGAAAGAATCAAACTTGTTTCATGTTACGTGTGTGTTATGATATGTGTATATTATATTACGCATGTACGATTAAAGTTATTTCGTATAACGCATAAATGTGCTACATGTGTACGGTAAAAGTTGTTTAATGTTGCACAAACATCGTAGTAATCATTTAAAACATACCCCATAGGGAATTCAGTGCTAGATGGAGTTTCATTAAAAGTCTATATAATTTTCACAAGTGTCTTGCTATTTTGCTTGAAAGATATGGGAATAAGAAATACAACATGTATCAATACGGAATATCCATGATGTAGACTAAATTTCCAGCCATATCAAAGGGAGAATATTATGTTGGGTTTATTGCTCCTATATAAGAGAGGAGTATACTAGTAATTGCATTATAGAAGATGGAGGGATCAATGAATATTTATTTTGTTTAAACAATGATTTAACTAGATACTGAATATGATTTTCTCTTTTTCAAGATGTTACCAACTCAATTAAATGAGGTTTGCGAACACAAGTTCACAAATCCAATGACAATTGTTGGAGAAAATGAATTTCTATGGACAGTGGAGTGGAAAAATCTAAATGGATATATATATGGTTGGAGAAAGGATGGGATGAAAAATTCAATGACAATTTGTATTGAATTGTCATTTATGAACTAGAATGCAGTCCATCACACCATTTGTCGACTCTAATTAACACCTGAAATTGTATTGTCATTTTCAGCTATAATAAGTAGACATGGCGGTGTGACCACTTTATTTGTGTTTTGATCTGTCACACCAACAAGTCCAAACTAATTTTCTTGTTCAGCAGTATCCTTATTGTGGGTATACACTGTAGTATGATTTTTTTATTGAGAAATGATATTTGTACTATCATTTTGTGAAAAATTTCTCTCTCATATTCACATTATGTTTTTACTTTCTCCCTCTATTGTCTTAGTTTCCATGTCAATACATAATTTTCTTTGTAAATTTATTGTTGTCTCAAAAGTTGTCACACAAATGGTTGTTCAAATAACATTCTTCTTTTTTATAATAAAAATAAGGGGAAATTACACAAATCTCCCCTGGGGTTGATCTAAATGTAACATACACCCCCTCTATTTTCTTATTCATCACAAACCTCCCCCACCGTTTAACTTTCAAATGTCGGTTAAGTTTATTTTGTAGAATAAAAAAACTCAACTTCCACATTGTAAACTTTATACTTTACGTTTTCCTTTCCTCCAACCAGCTTTTTCACTTAGAAACTTTGTTCTCTCTTATAAGCACATACTCTTTATATATGTTGGCTTGTTATTTTGCAAATATAAGTTCTTTTTGTTCAATATCCTTTGTAATTTTCTACAATCGCAGGTTTATGCTTTCAAACATGCTTGAAGTCATGTTTTAGATTCCAATTTAAGTGAAGGGGTCATAAATGGAGATGGTGGTTGGGGAACAAAACGAATGGGTGACTAAATGAAGGAATCAATGTAAATGAACAATATTGGAATCTTTGATTTTGGTTATATATCGTGAGCAATATATGAATCCTAGACCATCTCTTTGTTACGTGGAGTCTTGAATTTTGTTATTGGGTTTGATGGTCATGGTCAGATTTTAAATCATCTCAGATCCTTTGATGATCTTATTTAGGTTTGACATCAAATGGTGTAATAGATTCTAAACATGACGTTGTTATGTTTCAGTGGTGGTTTGGTTAGCAGCCTGGTCTAATAATGTTGTGTACTGGTGGAGTTGCTTCCAAGTAATTGAATTATGACTTCATAATTCTTCTTCTGCAGCGTTCTTTGTTGAAGACAATTGGGTGATATGGATTTGCATTGAAGGCAATACAAGTTGCTGGTTTTTTAAGTGGAGTGGATTCCTTTTTGTAAATCCTGGATGCTGAATCTACTTTGGTTTTTTAATTTGGTTCAACTATTCTGTGTGTGTTCATTTTTGTTTTTAAAATTAACGGATAAAGAGAGAAAGAAACAATGTTAATAGGGGGAGGGGGTGGTTAATGCCTATTTTAAAACAAGAGGGAGTGTTTGTGTTATTTAAAGAGACCTCGGGGGAGGTAAATGCGATTTTCCCTAAAAATAAATTAAAAAAACAGAGTAATGCAATCTAATTAAAGGAAACTGATAGATGCACGTATCAAATATAAAAACTTTGATCAAATTAATTTCCCACTTTGTTATGTTAATTTCCCACACTTTTTTAAATTTGACATGTCAAAAATAGTTTAGTACATCATATCATATCTCAAATGCTTTTTTTTTAATTCCACTTTGATATGTTGATTTCCCGTAAATGTGTTACATGTGTACAATAAAAGTTGTTTAATACTGCACTAACATCATAGTAATAATTTAAATCATATCCCATAAAGTTAAAAAAAAAAACATGTTACAAAAAATCAAAATCTTAGTAAAAAAAAAACTATTAAGTAGATTCACACTCTTTTTTTAACATTATTATGTACCTTTAAATCTGATTGTTGTGAAGGGTATGTGTGGCAGTCACTCATGAACTATATAATATTGAATGAATGGTTAATCCACAAACTAAAGGAAGTAGAAAAAAAATATTAACTACACTTTATTTACTTCCGATTGAACTCTAATTAGTAAGTCTCTTTCCATGATAATCAGATCATTAGGTCAAAAACAAATGAAGTCCATACAATAATTGAGATGTTACAAGTCAAATAGACTTCAAATAATCTCATGTTCAATTCTTTTTAGTACCCATTTTTGTAAGTTAATTACGAGTTTTACTCTAACTTCAAATGGGGTGAAGAAGTTCAACAAACATGTGAAATGGAAAACCATGACAAAATAAATAGAAATACTTTATTAATGATCTTGTTACGATATTGACAATGTAGAGAGGCCGAAGGTGGATAATTTCGTGGATTAACGGATAAAGTGGGGCATAATAACCACTAAACACACACATGTGCATTATTAGAGACATAATAGAGGATGATAATTGTTTCACTCAGTCTATTTTTCGATCAGTTGATCATCTAAAATTTAACTATCACCAATCAATTCATTCAACACTAATCTATTTATGGTAACAAGTGTTCTAAGTGTATTCCCCTAAACAACGAAAAAATATGATTTAAAGGTGCATAAAAAGTAAGTACAAAATAACACGAGACATCACAATACAATATATGATAAGATAACGCATGACAAACTTTTATGTCTTTGACAATGTTATTGTCTTATACAATGTTTGATGAACAAAGGGTTGTTTTAGATATTTAGACAAGTTATACTTAAGACAAAAAATTGTGTTATGAGTGATGGATGGATAAGTATTTCAAGTTTTATCACGTCTTCAAAACAGTTTTACAATCAAACACATTACAACTGAAGTTGTCGTGTCATGTTTCTTATTTTTTTTAACAAATCAAACACACCCTAAATGCATTGTTTAACAAACTAAATGGTAAATTTTATTAAAGAAAATGATATAATTATTGCTTTGACAATAGTTTTTTATTTTTATTTTTAAGATAAATTTTTTATTATAAATTCCTTAAATAATATCGTTGCGAGTGTGAAGTAATTGTTCATTTGGTCAAATAAAATAATTTTTTTTAGAAGATAGAGAAAATATGAATCATAGGATTGAACTAATTTTGTAATAAAAAATCGCTTTTATATAATTGTATCCAAACAAACTCAATTATTTTTTTTTAAAAGAGTAATTTTTAATACAGTAAACAAACACAAAGTAGATTCTGATTTTTTCATAAAATCTTTATAAAACAATCTCTAAATTATTTTTTAACAAAATTTATTTTAATCTGTAACAAACAGTCCCTTAACCTTATATATTCTCCTATTCTTCTAAAGTCACTAATTCACAATCTACAAATAAAGTGAAATTGATAGTATATTAATCGAATTGATCATTATAATCATCCAATCCGGTAACTTGCGTTGCCTCTTGAGTTTTGTCTACTCAATGATTCTAGTTCATCGCGAACTAAAGTTTCATGTAAATTCTCCACTTATGACTGCTTGGAATCACTCACAATTACCTCAGCATTAGGTTTCAAAGACTAATCATTTATACTACTTTCATAAAATATTAGTTTGTAGCTTTAACATCACTTCCAAATAATCTTGTAGGTTCTAATAACTAAAAAGCTCACAAAAGAATTTTGTACACAAATTATTAAGATTTTTTTTTATACTGAATCTCAATTATCCCACAAATTCCATCGGTTCTAACAACTAAAAAGCTCTCAAAAGAGTTTTGTACACAAATTATTAGGATTTTTTTACACTGAATCTCTATTTTCTTACAAATCCCATTGGTTCTAACAACTAAAAACTCTCAAAACAATTGCCTACACAAATTATTAGGATTTTTTTTATACTAAATCTCAATTATCCCACAAATCCCGTTGGTTCTAACAACTAAAAAGTTTTCAAAAGAATTTCGTACACAAATGATTAAGATTTTTTTATATTGAATCTCAATTATCCCACAAATCCCGTTGGTTCTGACAACTAAAAAGCTCTCAAAAGAATTTCGGACACAAATTATTAAGATTTTGTTTATATAATAAATATCAATTATCCCACAAAATCAGCCTCTAGGTGAGTTGTGTCATTTTTATAACAATAACATATCAATCGACCACTACAAACAGATTTGACATTACATGAACTAGTAGAATAATCACGAAGAGGACAACACCCAATAATGCACACCCATAGGCAAACCAGATTCGTGTACCAAATCAGAATTTTCAATTAACCAATTATATGGACACCAAATCAAAATTCAAAATACAATGCACCTTATGACAACAAACTTGAATGCACAAATTCACCAAGTTGCAACAGAATTTAATTACATACTCTACAAAATTGCGTACACGCATGAAAAGATCCTCGTAGATCAATTTTGTATCAAAAAACCAGAACCTTTGGAGTTAACCTTCTATATCTTGTGTACAAGCTTCTTCTTTCTAATTTTCACTGCAATGTTTTTAATTTTGTTGTGGAAAAGTAGTCATTGACATGAACAATTTTGGGTGTGATCTTTATGTACTTGGTTATTATTATTTGTCTTAATTTTAATTTCTAACTCTTCCTTCAACCATCACTTTACATAACTTTTCCATTTATGCAACAAAATTTGTATTTTCTGATAAACCTTCGTATCCTGCACCATGTGGTGGTTGATTCTCGACTGATTGAGTAAACTTAGATCCAACAACACACATTTAACCTCATCTGATCTCAAATTACGTACAAATTCAGATCCCCATTAGGAACAATTTGAAGCTCAATCTCTTAATATTTTATATTTTTACATTGGAAGTAAAAAACAAATAAAACAGAGCAAAAATCAGATTCAAAAAACAAAAGCTCAAGCAGAGAAAAAAAGAAGCTCAAGCTCTATTTCAAATCTGTTTTTTGCTATTTACACCCTACTACAGATCGAGTACCAATACTTGATATTTTTCATCATCATCGTCAACTATTATCTATTTGCTATTTACACTCTCCGAATCTCATAAACACAACTCAAATTATAAAAGACTGCATAGACATTTGATATGGCTCGAGAGGGAAACTGCAATTTCTCACTTCTCAACACATAGAACAAGCTCTTTAGAAGAAACCAAAATCTCCAACATAACTTTTCCTCAATGACAATAATTATTTGCGAACCGGTAAAGGAATCTAGGGCTTCCATCTAATTGTCTTGTGTAACAACTACCTTTCAGACGGTTAAGCCGATTCACAGCCACATACGGCGGTGATTCCACGGAGGCATGAGGCGAACCAGGCAGAGAGTGAGTTGAGCTGGACGAAGAAGACGGAGGAGGAGATAATTTCTTGAGTGATTTGGGAGGTGAAAGAATGGCTCTGATCTTTAATGGATGAGTTAATGATGAAGAAGCTCGATTGTATTCTTCAATTATATTTTTCAGATCTTCATCGCTTGTGATTGAAATCAATGTCTCTAAATCTCCGTTTGGTAATGGACATTTCAGTGTGACTGATGAACCGCATGATTCAACAAGCTTCACCATCAACTCTGCAAAAGATAGAGAAATCGAATAAGGGAATGAAAAATAATAAACCTTCAAAACATCACATATAGTCAAGAAATTAACTCGATGGCATTCAAAATTTAAAATAGTCTATAAATTATTTATTGTTCACTCCAGTATCATATGGTTTACTGAACGAGTGGTTATATCAATTTCATAGGATTATTATATTAGATCAGTGAATCACGGAGATACTAACACGCCAACACAACTAATATTTTGAAAAAATCATATAATTCAGTGTAATCACAAATGTTGCGTCGGACACGTCTAATCCGATGAATATTCGTGCTTCATAGTATTAGATACATTAATTATTTAATAAATCAATGTCGAACACTTGTACATAAACACTTGTGATTGCATTCAATAATGTCATTGAAGTTCAACATGGATCAGAGACGCAAAGACATATGTGATTAATTCAATAATATTATTTCTACATGAATCAATAACAGTGTTGTGTCCGATGTAAGCGCAATTGAATGATGAATTAAGATTGATTAAATTGAAAAAGTTTGATGGAATGAGAAACGAACCTGAGAAAGAAATGGGTGGAGGGAGAGCGAGGACTCGGGTGTGGCCACCGGTGTAGCGGAGCTTGCCGTCGGTGAGGCGGGGGAGGATTTTTCCGCCGTAGCTAAAGAGGAACTTGATGGTATTTTTGGGGTTTGATTCCATGTTGGTTAATTAGTTAACAGTTACGTGGAAGAAGAGACGAGGAAGAAGCGACAAAGGAGGGATATTGTTATTTGGACTAGGAAATGTTGTTGCTTGAAAACACTTGTTCATGGGTTTCGTTGATATTTATAGGAGGAAGCATGCGTCACGTTACGGTAAAGCAAGCTTACATGGACAAATACTCACACAACATGCCAACTTGCCAACACGCGTCATGGTATCAATTAAGAACAATTATTAATAACAATAATAGAATAAAAAGATAATAATACTCGTTTATTCTATCCCGTAAAATTAATTATTTTATCAAAAAATATATGACAAAGTTACTTTTGGATTGAACTTAAGGTTTATTCAATATTTCTAATTTTTAAAATTTACATGTTCTTTTGGTATCAAATGTGATCAAAGTCCGCGGAATTGATTCCAATTTAAAAAGTCACGTGAATTGTACTAGGATTTCAAACGATGGTTCCACTTCCCATAGTGCTTATACAAAGGAAAAAAATTCCGGCATAGTAAATAGAAAGGCTTTGAAAAAAAAAAACAAAAAGGTAAAAATGTCTAATTCAACTTAACTTAATTGATAAGGGTATTACATAGAGTTCGAACACAGACACTTTAAAAAGATGAATTTCTAGTCATTATCCTATTTGACTACAAAAATAGAAAATCAGAGATAACAAAAACAATGATATTTTTTTAGAATGAAACTGTTTTATTAGGGGAAATCAAGTCAATACAAGGTCGTCGACACCAGTGGTGGGTGGTCACCAACGAGAGAGCTCAGGTTGAAGGACACTGAGAGAGGCAGTAGGGAAAGAGAGAGAGGAGATCAAGTTGATGAATAATACTTAAAAGATGTATGGGTGTGAGTGTACCGTGTGTGTATTGTAGACAAATACAATGTGACGTATATTTGTGCGAAAATTGTGTTGCAATATCATAACTTAATAATAAAATGTCATAAATTACTAAAATAGCCTTAAAAACATAACAAAGTAAAGACTAAAAGTAACATTAATACAAGCTTTGTTGCACTAAATGATTCTTCATTTTTAGAGTTGTCAACACCCAAAGAGCATGAGCTAACAAAGGTGAAGATAAACTAGCAGGAAACTCTTAAAGCATTATCAAAAACTCTAAGTTAGTAGCTCTCATATTCGCTAGAACGTCTACACATACATGAAATCTCTAATAACATATAGCTCATTAGCATAGGGATGAAACTCAAACATACCCGATGACTAATTGTACCACATGTAAGGAATTTAAAAAACACAAGTACAATCAAATACCCATCAAAAACGCCTGAGTTTTTACATGAAAAATATTGGACAAACCTACACAACCATCAAAACTTATTTAACTAATTTGCCGTATAACATACTATTTCCTTAATTCGCCAGTTTGCCATATACTACCTAGCTCTTTTTGGTAGACCCGACCTCAATTAATATGTTAATACTAGTATTTGATTTTAGTGGCTGTCTTTTTCTCCTGTGCGGTTCACGTCCTCAAGTGGTGATCTATGCTGATACCATGAGTCCATGACCATCTAGCACATGAAGAAAGTGTGTCCGGATAAAATGATTCGAGTGAATATTTAATTTTTGTTAATAACAATGTTTAGGTTTGTTTAATCTTAAATAAATTTGTAATAAAGCTTATATTTAGTTTTAATGACAATGTGAAATTAAAGATTCAACATAAAATTGATTATGTTTTGTTTAAAAAAAATAAAATTGATTATGTTTATAAAAAAAATTCAATATAAAACTTATGGTAGCTTCTACATAGGCATTGAAGTAAACCAATGCACTAGTTTTTTAAATCAATAAATTAATTATAATATTTACAAAATAAAGAACTATTTGTCGATTTTTATATTTTAAAAAATATTAGTTAATATAAAAAAGGATCGCTGAATTGTTTATAAGAATCATACTAGTTTTTTACATTTTATTGTAAAAAATAACCAATATTCATTCTTATGAGTAATAAAAATTCTAAAATAAATAAATTATTTCTCTAATACTTTTGGTAAATAAGATATGATTATCATAATTATAATGATGAAAAAATATCTTTCTTTTCAAAAATCATCACATTTAACTCTTAATTCAAATATCAATTCGAATTTTAAAAGTTGTTAAAACTTATTGGTTTTAATTTAAAATATGACGGATATTTTTTAATAACATGGTTATATTATATGACAATATTTCTCTATCTATACGCTAACTTTTTAATGTTTGTACTTTGATCTTTTTCACCATTGATACTCTCAAGTCTTAGGATCCAAAAACATGTACACTCGCAATTCAATTGTGACCGCAAACATCATGAAACCTATGACTCACAAAAGATTCTTTCTTTGTAACATCAAAACAGATTCTTTATAATTATATTATATATTCATGTCGATCGAGCCATATTCTACTGGTACTGTGCTTAGCAACGTCTCCATATATATAACATATAGGCCAGTGTATATCATGCTGTCTAAAATATAGGGAAGAAATCAGGAGTCTAGGCTGAATTTTATATAACTCAACTCATGAAAGATAATGATAAAAAATGAATTTTTAAGTAGTTAACATGCGATCCTAATAGCAAGCTTTAAAAAACGCTAGACAATAATTAAAAATAGTATCTCGGGGTGTGGAGTAGGGTGGGGAGGGTTGGAGGTGGAGGCGTAGGTTGTGGGTGTGGGAGGAGGAGCTTTTAGAGGAGCTTAGGGCCTTACTGCTTGATGTTTCTTTGTTGCATAATGTTTCAGATAGATAGGTGTGGTTACATGACCCTTTGGGGGGTTATACTGTTCGAGGAGCTTATGATATTTTATCGGAGGGCGTTAACCCTCTCACGGACGACGCTTTGGAGCTAGCATGACATCATCAAGTCCCTTTGAAGGTCTCAATTTTTGCTTGGCGTCTTCTTAGGAATCGTTTACCTACGAAAGCAAACTTGGTAGCTCGTGGTGTTCTCACTTCCGAGGCGTCTCTTTGTGCTATAGGATGTGATCAGGTGGAAACATCTGATCATTTATATAACTCAACTCATGAAAGATAATGATAAAAAATGAATTTTTAAGTAGTTAACATGTGATCCTAATAGCAAGCTTTAAAAAACGCTAGACAATAATTAAAAATAGTATCTCGGGGTGTGGAGTAGGGTGGGGAGGGTTGGAGGTGGAGGCGTAGGTTGTGGGTGTGGGAGGAGGAGCTTTTAGAGGAGCTTAGGGCCTTACTGCTTGATGTTTCTTTGTTGCATAATGTTTCAGATAGATAGGTGTGGTTACATGACCCTTTGGGGGGTTATACTGTTCGAGGAGCTTATGATATTTTATCGGAGGGCGTTAACCCTTTCACGGACGACGCTTTGGAGCTAGCATGGCATCATCAGGTCCCTTTGAAGGTCTCAATTTTTGCTTGGCGTCTTCTTAGGAATCGTTTACCTACGAAAGCAAACTTGGTAGCTCGTGGTGTTCTCACTTCCGAGGCGTCTCTTTGTGCTATAGGATGTGATCAGGTGGAAACATCTGATCATTTGTTCTTATCGTGTTCATCTTCCGTATTGTTGTGGCAGCAGGTGCGTAATTGGATAGGGTGCATGGGGGCGGATCCCAATAATCTGCCTGATCATTTGATGCAGTTCACTTACTTGACAGGTGTTGGTAAAGCTAGACGTTCTTTTATGCAGCTAATCTGGCTTCTGTGTACTTGGGTTGTGTGGTTAGAACGCAATAACCGTCTTTTTAATAATGTTGTAACAGATGTACCTAGGTTGTTAGATAAGGTTAAGTTGTTATCATTAGGGTGGCTCAAAGCTAAAAAAGCCATGTTTGTTTATGGTACTCAGAGGTGGTGGTCAAATCCTATGGCTTGTCTACGTATTGGCTAAACCACTACTTGTTTCTTTAGCATGTTGGTATACTTTGTACTCTTCGTAGCAGTTGGTGGGCATACCTTGTGCTTAGAACTGCTACGGTTTTGTTAATATAATTCCATTTTGATTTGTTCAAAAAAAAATAGTATGTGATAAGTAATAGGTCAATCAGTTTTGAATTTTTGGCCGACCAAATTTATTTATGTAATCCAATCTGATCAAAATAAATGTTGGCTTATGTCAAGCAGTAATATACGAAACGAGTTATGATGTGTTTGTTACAACGTTTTCTTTTCTTCAGACACACGACAATCCAAAAGCTACCTTTTGTAGATTTTAAATTCTTGCGTTAAAAATGCATTGAGAAGTGGTATTTCCTAACGAAACGTCAATCCAAACATTGCATTAGAGTACTGTTTATACCGATTTTTGGTAATGTAAACTTCATTATCCATCAATGGTGATAAATGTATTTTTAAAGAGGATCGTTCAAGTCTCGCGGCTTATGACATCACTTTATGCATTCTTTAAGAACATTAATGTCAGAATTGCATCCAACATCTTTTAATAAC
Organism: Medicago lupulina; assembly: GCA_958299785.1. Taxonomy (NCBI): domain Eukaryota; kingdom Viridiplantae; phylum Streptophyta; class Magnoliopsida; order Fabales; family Fabaceae; genus Medicago; species Medicago lupulina. The sequence continues at coordinate 12,949,201 of OY283143.1, read as the reverse complement.
AAGTTGTCTCACGACAACATGATAGAAAAATGCTCAAGTGAGCATGTTAAAAAGAAGAAGAAAGGGAATAAAGATGAAAAGAAATGCAAAGAGAAAAGAAAAAAAAAATAAAGCAAGAACAATAACATTAAATTGCATGAATGCAAAGGGTGGTTGGAATCTGTCAATCCATACACTTATGAACCTGTTTGCTCCGCGGCGTGGGTGTTAGAGATTTTGGAAATCAAGAAACCAACCAATTGTTATTATTACAAACTGATATATATAGACCTTGTAGAAAAAACTACCATTAAATCCTACAGTCTATATTAAAAGTAGAAATAACTTCCTATAACTTCCTAAGACACTAGGAAATAACTTCCATGCACTAAAACACTAGGAAAGAATCTTCAATGCACTTCAGCCTTGTTTATCACCGCAAATTTCACTTCGCCTTGTTGCACTCCAACTTTAACTTCTTTGGTCGAAATTGCGGTGTGTCTGTCTGTATGTTATTGGTCGAAATCCCTTTGCACTTTGCAGCATGTCGAAAAACTCATTTGCCTTGTCGAAAATATAATCATGAGTTCGACCAAATATTTTATTTTTGGTACTAACAGAGGTCCCCAATATGTTGTTTCTCGAAAGACATGAGAGGAATAACATTTTGAAACATAATACCAAAAATGAACATTGTATGGTCTTCTTCGACCATTTCATCAGAAGTTCTTTTTCATCTCTCTAAGCCAAATTCAAATTTAGTATATTGGCTTTAATGAACCTCAAATAAATCACTCAAAAAATCAACCGGTATTATATGCATATACCATTCATGGATACATGACTTTGATTGTATCTAAACTAATCATAAAACTTTCGAATATTTATCATCATAATCGACACAAATGAGATCAGTCGAAAGTTTTGTTTTTATGTGCTCTAACAATTAATGGCAAGTACCATTTTATGGAACAATATCATGTATCAAAGGACAATCTTACATATCCACTCAATTAAATTTGAAATGATGGCCAAGTACCATATTTTTTACCTGAGCATATAACATTACATTGATAATAAGAGAAATCTTCTTTTTCAACAAAATGACAACATTAAGTTTGAATTCAATAAGAAGAATTCTTCTGATTGGCTTTAGATTACCGGGTTCTATAAAACTTTCAAGCCTTTCATATGATCATGGTTTAAAAACAAAACCATTTTGATTTAAGGTTTCAAAAACCATTGTTATGCATATAAAGTGTTGGGTCGAGCAAAACTTGAAATTGTCCCACTGGACGTGCCAATTTGTTTACACCGATTTTTGGTAATGTAAACTTTATTATCCATCAATGGTGATAAATGTATTTTTAAAGAGGATAGTTCAAGTCTCGCGGTTTATGACATCACTTTATGTATTTTTTAAGAACATTAATGTCAGAATTGCATCCAACATCTTTTAATAACAAGTTGTCTCACGACAATATGATAGAAAAATGCTCAAGTGAGCATGTTAAAAAGAAGAAGAAAGGGAATAAAGATGAAAAGAAATGCAAAGAGAAAAGAAAGAAGAAAATAAAGCAAGAACAATAACATTAAATTGCATGAATGCAAAGGGTGGTTGGAATCTGTCAATCCATACACTTATGAACCTGTTTGCTCCGCGGCGTGGGTGTTAGAGATTTTGGAAATCAAGAAACCAACCAATTGTTATTATTACAAACTGATATATATAGACCTTGTAGAAAAAACTACCACTAAATCCTACAGTCTATATTAAAAGTAGAAATAACTTCCTATAACTTCCTAAGACACTAGGAAATAACTTCCATGCACTAAAACACTAGGAAAGAATCTTCAATGCACTTCAGCCTTGTTTATCACCGCACGTTTCACTTCGCCTTGTTGCACTCCAACTTTAACTTCTTTGGTCGAAATTGCGGTGTGTCGAAGTCTGTATGTTATTGATCGAAATCCCTTTGCACTTTGCAGCATGTCGAAAAACTCATTTGCCTTGTCGAAAATATAATCATGAGTTCGACCAAATATTTCATTTTTGGTACTAACAAGTACCTACAAGTATTCCGACACTATGAAAGCAAGAGTTGCGGTTACAAACCACAAATATCAATGTTAAAAATAATGATAGTTGCAAGCATTACATAATTTTATTTTATTTTTAAATGACAATCAGGGCGCAATTGGTGGCAAAGATGTGATTGGGACTGTGATAAATTTATTGGGTTCGAGCTTAATATACATGTAATTTTCCCATGAACTTTGGACCTGGCTAGAACACAAACTACTTTCTTAACTGATGGGGCAATCAGTGAGCGTTAGCCAATGTATATGGGAGAATCAAACTTAGAAACCTTCTCCTTTCGAGCAAAGGATCTATCATCTAATTAACAAGAATTGAGATGAATTAATCATTAGATATGACGTTTAACTTTTATGTTGTTTTTACAATTGTATTTTTATGTCTTTTTTACTTCTATTAATATATTTTTACGTAGAGAAATGTTATTTGAATAACCATTTAGTTGACAACTTATGGGACAACCATAATTTACAAAGGAAAAGTAGATATTTGCACAAAAACCAATGCAATAGAGAGATAAAGTAAAAAATAATGTAAGTATGAGAAAGAAAGTTGTCAAAAAATAAATGTTCAAATATAATTTCTCTTTTACGGGTGCATGCTTTATAAATGTATAAAGATCATTCTATTAAAGAGCATTGTTTTTATATTTTTAAGAATTTGATAACGCATGTTTTAAGATATTTTGACTAGAGCTTTGCTATTTGCAGGGAACTTAATTTCGCAAATTGCTCGTGAATAGATTAACACCCTTGGATCTTTTTTTTCCTACAATACATAGATGGTTGGAATAATACATCGGTGTGTGAATAAAAGTCAGACTTGGCTACAACTAATGCATATTGAGAATCCATCGTGAAATTCTTTTTTGATATAATTAACTTTTTTCTGTTTACTATATGTGCTTTTTTAACTAACATTTCAGAGACACTTTTTAGTATATTTTAATATATAGTACTAACGATGGAAACATCTTGAATTAGAATGTCCCACCTCCTATCATTTTTTCAGCAAAAAACTAATTTATTGAAAGAATGACTACAAGAGAGTAGAGATACTCTAGCTTGTCCTGACTTCCACTATGTCATGAGGTGATCAATCATCAAAGTTGAAATATTAACATCAAATTAACACCCACCTTAAGCACTACCATGTTTCATGTCTCTTACCTCCTTTTTTTTTCCTAATTGCTAACCACACAAAACATATAACTTAAAGTTGAAGACATAAGTGTGTCATTGAGAATCTATGTTGGGTACAACAACTGATAGTTAACTAACTCAAAACAGTGTAACTAAGACATTACATGCATCACCACTCATTTCAGCACCCTTGGCCCAATGGACCTGACATCCTGATTCCTGATCCTTCTTAGACCATGTTCTAAGTTTCTGTTATCTCATGCATGGTGGTGCATTACCGGTCACTAGCATAGACATAACTCCACGCATGTATGAGTGTGGGTTTTTCCTTTGTCTTAGTCTCATCTACTTGTGACACGTTTTGTTTGATGATTTAGTACATGCTGACTCGATCGGTTTCATATGCTTCTGTCTCAGAACACACCTAACATTGTCACATGCTTCCTATAACATATTATCCATCATATTCAAAGTTACCCCACATTTCAAGACGATGTCCAGTGTATATATGGATAAATGGATAAACTATTATCTTTACAGAATATTCTTTTTATATTCCTTAATTTAAAATTTAAAATATTAATAATAAAATAAAATATTAAGAATACCTTACAAATTATAAATTCTTTCCTTTAAAAAAAAATTATAAATTCTTTAACTCAAAATATAAAGTATATTCCATAGAAAGTATAAATCATTAAATAAATAAAATACTGTTTTTCAAAATAAATAAAATATTTTTTGAGACATATAATATATAAGATAATTAATACCTTATTTTTGAAACATAAATAATTAATACCTTGCATATCAAACATTCTTTTTACTTAAATTAACTTCAAACATATATGGATTGTCATAAACATGTACTCTCTTTCTCATTCCAAATATCTTGCGCAAACCGACAAAATGTTTGTTTTTTAAATATTTTATTTTATTATTTATTAATTTTGTTAAGTCTTAACCTAATTTTTTCCCTCCACTAATCATTTATTAGATTTGCAACAACTCTATCCTAAAATCCTTATTTATTAATTTTGTTAAGCCTTAACCTAATTTTTTCCTCCACTAATCCCTTATTAGGTGCAACAACTCTATCTTAAAATTTTGGCTCTAAATTTGCATCATATATGTTTTTCATTTCTCTCTCTAATAACCGTGAATATTTTTCAAAGCAAAAAAATTTAATAGATATCTTAATCCTTATCCTCATTATTTATTAATTTTATTAGGTATGCAACAACTTAACTCATTGTTTATGTAGATTTCTTTTTTTACAAGTTGTTGTACACTTATGTAATACATTTACAAACAGAATACCTTAATTTCCATGCACATTCGGCTACCCTAAATAATTTGTTAGGAACCATGAACTGCATTAATTTTTTATGTTTAACTATAAAAGTAATAAATAAAATTGACCCGTGCAACAATATAATTTTGTATTCTTTTTATCTTTTTTCTTTATATTTTTTTTATTATCGTTTGATTGTAATATTGTATCTCTAATAATCTAATTTGCGTTTATTGATCGACCCATGATCTTACGGGTTAAAGATTATTTATTGGTCTCTATTATAGTCGAGAAGACCCGTGCATCGCATAGTTATATATTAATATATGTAGTTTGCAACAAATTATCATACTCTCTAAATTATTGATTAGAATAAACTATAGTTGGTTTTCAAACTATCATCGTTCTCTAATTTAAGCTATAGAAATATTCTAAGTAGTTGATAAACTGTTATAAATCGATCAAGTTAATCCATCAATTCTCTTATGAACAAGAGAGAACGATGATTCAAAGAATATTTTGATGGATTAAAAATAATTCAAGGACTATAGTAATTTTTAAATTATTCGAGGTCAAAATCACTTATTTTAATCCGTAACATACATACCCAATTCCGAATCAAATCAAACTATTTGAAAAAACTGAATGATGGGGCAGATTAGAAAAATACCATGTGGCAAAAAGTACTTAAATTTCATAATCAGTCAAGAGATTTATAAATTTTGTTGGTATTTTTGTATACCTAGTGGATCAAATCGGATTGACTTGAGGAGAATAGTTTGTTATTTATCCTTCGTGATTAGTTTGTTTTTCGTGATTAGTTTTTATTATGTTGTTATTTTTTTAGGCAAATTCTATGGTACATCCATAAATATGAGTGTATTGGTACACCAAATCAATAAATTAATAGTTAAAAGTGTTATTTTTTGAAGAGAAAAATTGTTTTCTATCACCTATAATTAATTCTTATTTACCAAAAACGTCAACAAAATAAAATTTATTTTTTCTAAATTTTTAGTACTCATAATAGAGAATTTTGATTATTTTTTACAATAAAATGTAAAAAAAATTAGTATGATTTTTATAAACAATGAAATGATATTTTTTCTTATGAAATGACATTTTCTAAAATATAAATATCAACAAATAACTCTTTATTCCATAAAAATAATAGTTAATTTAAAGATTTTTGAAGTAGGAGTACCGGTACACCTTAAGTTGCGGGTGTACAGTAGAAGCTCCCATTTTTTTATACCTATTTAATCAAATCAGTTTTACTTTTTTTAAGAACAAATCAGTTTTACTTTTTTTTGAAGGATCAAATCAGTTTTACTTTAGTAGTTTGTTATTTGTCTTTCGTGATTAGTGTTGGAGTTGTTATATATTTTGATTGTTATCCAAATTCCAAAATTATCAGTGTTCTAGAATGTTTTATTTTTTTTGTTAGATAATCTTAAAATATTTTTTTGATTTCTCCCATTAAAATCGCCTAAAATCTTTAGTTTGAAGTTTAACTCTATAAATAGCATAAACCTAACAAACTAAATACAACTTTCCAAAGCTAAACCCTAAACCTAGTTTCTTTCTTTTCTCTCCAAAGCTAAAAGCTAATCTGTTTCTTTTCATATTACTCTCCAAAAGAAAAAAAAAAAAAAAACTAACCGATCACTCATCATGAATTATAACTTTAGCCTGAAAATAAATTCAATCGAAGAACCAACCTTTACAATCCCAAAAGATTATCCTTTTAGTAACTTTTTTCACATTAATTTCCATTACGACCAAGTTAATTTTCCCTTGCATTCCAATGCCTCAAACTCAATCCGTGATTGTAAGACCACCATAAATCGAACCTTTTTGATTCCTCTCTGCAATCCCAAACTATTAGATGGGGAAGACAACATCTTACATGACTATTTTTCCTCTCTGCCTATTTATTCTCACATATCAAAAGAAATAGTGCCCCAGATTGGTCAACATGCTAGGGAGATGATCGCTAATGACGACGAAGATCAGAATATCTGGGGGATAGACGTGAAGCTTGATGTCAATACATGGTATATTGAAGATAATGATGTTGTGCAAGCCTTAATTGTCGTGGATAGGTTGAAAAGGGTTGAAATGGATCATTCATCTTGTTACTCTACGGACCAGTGTGCAATTTGTTTGGAAGAGCTCTTCAATGGATCAAAGTCAGAACATGTTGTGACCAAATGTTTGCATGTTTTTCATAAAGAGTGTATTTTTCAATGGCTTAAAAGATGCTTCCATCGTCAATTATCCCTCTCGTGTCCATTGTGTCGCAAGAGTGATGGAGCTTTTGAATGAATTATTTTCCTTATGTATTTTTTGACTGGATTGTGTAATTTTCTTGTTATATATAGTATTATGAGGTGATTTTTATCGTTATTAGTGTAATGGAGCTTTTCTTAGTATTAAAAATAAACTATCTTGAATCCTGTATGTAGCCCTTTTTGGAAATTTGTTGCTTAAACAAACAACCTTTCATATTGTTTCAGGGCTTCTGGCTTCAAACTTTATTAGAACAACGCCTTGATCTTCTATTATTTCTATTGCTTCAAACTAGGTTCATGTCATACAAATTTATTTAATTTGCTAGATGGAAAATAATCGCATGATCATCATTAGTCAGAAAAGAATTTCGCTTGGTCATCATATATTAATTAAATTTTTTACATAACTCAAAACATGTAGTCCCTCCGTTCCTTTTTAAGTGTCTTTTTAACGTGTATTTTTCGTTCCTATTTAACTGTGCTTTTTGTATTTTTAGGGTATGATTTGTCAATTATACCTTTTTCCAATTACTCTTAACTTTTTCAATAAATCTAATTAATGTTATCTATTTGGAAAACTAAAGTTTGTTTTTTTTTAAACAAAGTTTGTTTCTTATTATCTTCAAATTTAAACAAAATTTTGTTACAAACAATGGTTCAAAGAAGAGTTAAAATTCTATAAATAAGATGAATAACAATTCTATAAATTTAAAAATTCTATAAATAAGATGTCGCACAATGCGAATCTAGCATTGATTGAAGCCATAGTTGAAGTCTTAACTTTGATTAAAGGAGTTGGAAGGAAGTAAAGTTTTTCTTAGTTTTTGATTAATGTGAAGTTGGAATAATTTTTATATTGACTTATAATAATTTAAAAGATGTGCGGAATATTTAAAAAATTGACAATTGTTTATTTTGGGAGAGAGAGCGCGTAAAAAAATAGGAATTTGTTGGAGAAAAAGATAATAACTAACAACTGTTTGTTACGAGAAAAAGATAACATATTAAATTTATTGGAAAGATAAAGTGTGTGCAAAAAAATATGAATTTATTGTTGAATTAAAAGGAGGGTATAATTGGAAGAAAACGTGAAAAAATACACTTTGCTATTTTGATGGAAATTTTCTAAAAAGACACTTAAAAAGGAACAGAGGGATTATATTTTTTTATATAATTTGTAGATCAAATTCAAGAGAGGATGATAGTTCGAAGATCAAACTGATAATTTATTCTTTCGCCACGGTTGTCTCATTCTGTCACATTAATCACACTTTAAAAGCAATCAATGGATGGTTTGTTATAGATTTAAAAGAATGTATTTTTTTATATTTTTTTTTTGAAAATTTACTTAAAAATAGTAGAAGTTATTTCAAATTCATTTGTTATAAGTTAAAAAAAAGATTTTGATATTCACTTAAATATTTATTGTTAGAGATTATACATAACAAAAATCATATATTTTTAAAAAACAAATATTTTAAACAATATATTTTTTCAAAAGATTTCTAAATTAAACAGTTAATTAAAAAGAAACAATAAAATATAAATAAATTAAACACTTACACTTTGTACTAAAAAAAAAAATTAAACACTTACACTATTTTTCAATCACATTATCATACCTCTTGTAATCAATCATTAAACATAGAACTTCAGTGGAGCTGGAGCATCAAGTACTTATATAGATCTTCCTTGCTCTCTTCTTATAGTAAACTAAAGAATTGTAAATTAGTAAAACAATGTTAGCTATTTTGCCATCGTAACAAGGACACAATTCATATTATTGTATATTTTAACATAATTTAGATGATTCCTTCTAAATAAATAATTAAGTAGTTAAATTTAAGTGATTAATCAATTTCATCTAACTTCTTTAAAGTGAGCTTCATCTAAAGATGAATCATTCGAAATAACTCGAATTTCATTTTTTATTTGAATAATTTTTTGTCAGACTTTAGGACTATTACTTTTTCCACCGTACCCATTTCTCGCGTCCTTTTTTTTTTTATTACAAAAATGCAATGTGATTTTTCAATTTGATAATCTAAATTGAGTTTTCTCTTTGTTTTGGGTTGGAAAAATAAGTTTTTCACCTATTTGGATTTTATAATCTAAACACCCTAAAAAATAGGGCATACGTTTTTTTTTTTTTTTTTTCGGATTATAGAATTCGAACACCTCATAAACACCTTTTTTCAAGGGAAAAACTGTTCGGATTATATAATCCGAACTATATTGTGATTTATGTGTTTTGGTTGCAGGGAGTGCTCAAATTTTAAGTTCTTATAAGAAGATAGTGTATGTTGGTATAATTAGGACTTTGATATCACCAAGAGGTAATATAGTTGAAAATGTTGAGGATTTTGATGATGATAAAACATAGCTTGGTGATGGTAATCACATTCATTTCTGCCTTGTGACTAGAGATTCTTTAATTATAGTAATTATTAGCTTATTTCGTTATCTTGCATATGATTTGTGAAACATCTAACAAAACTATTTACAGGTAAAAAAATCTCAAAGGTCCATTGCCAAGATCTCAAATTCAGATTCTAGTGAAGCTTTTGCGGAGAAACTATCCGAAAGGTGTGAATGAATGTGGACTTACTTTAATTTGGAGGGATCTAATATTTTTTAGTTGGTCTCTTAGGATCGTGAGATACCAGGGACTATACAAAGAAAGTTTGGATATGATGATGATGATACCTGCTGATCATTTTATTCCAGCTTTGGAACTTGCCCCTGATCAGTTTTTTTTTTTTTTTTAAAAAAAATACGAATCGTGGCCTTGTGTTCTTTATTTATAAATATTATACTTATTTGAGATCAATTTTTTTACAAACATTGAACTTTTATTCTATTCTAATAATCAAGACTGGATTTGATTTGACAAATGAAGCTTTTGATTTCTTGGAGAAAATATTTGTCGCGTTTGATGTTGATCGTGTAAGTCCTTCGCTCACACCATTTTGAATATTCATCTTTTTTTGGCTCCTAGTAGTGATTTCAGACATTTTCTCAACTGTCTTTATTGTGATAAGTTAACACGTTAAAATTTAACCGTTTGTATTCATTCCTCTAGGATGGGATTTTAAAAACAAAGAACTTGAAGAATTGTTTTCTACTCCCCCGGAAAGGTAGGTTGCTTCTCATATACACTTATTTTTACTTTATTATCCGCAATTTCATGGTGGACTAGCGCTGGTTTCTTCTTAAACTGTTGATAATGGGGGCAGACCGACATGGAATATTTCCTATGTTGTGTAATTTTTCAAAATTATTCATGCTAAAAGATTTGGCACATACTTTTAACTTTGCTTCTTGAATGTTTTTACAAAGTCTAGAATATGGTTTTTTTTTATATGCATGCTTTTCTTGAATCTAGATGTCAATGAGGACTCTTGCCAATGATATTTGATGTTTTAGGATTTTTAATTCCAGTCCTTGGATTGAAACACCTGATGCTGCAAATGAGAATGCAATTAGAGGACTATCACGTGATGCGTTTGTGTCAAAGGTGCTCAAGTCTTTTATCTAAGTCTCTATCCCCTCTTCCTTGCATTTTAAGTCTTTTATGAACTTCTCTAGTCTGTGTATCTTTTAAGTGCACTTAACATTTTGTCTGGAAAAAGAGGCGTAGCAAAGGGAAGATAATGATCAGAATGAAAGTGAGTTTTCATATGTGTGTAGTATATCATAAACATTCGTAGATTGTCATAATCCAACCTTTAACCAAACTTGCACACTGTGAGTGACCGAGTCACTTACATAGTTGTGTTAGTATTTTTCTTCTCTATTAAGACACCAACTTCTTTAATCTTTTAACCAAACCGATTGAGTTACGTTCAATTAGATCAGATTTTGGAACATAACTCACAACATTTACCCCGCCAAAGAGGAAAAAACTACAAAATTAAAAACCAAGCAAAATTAATCGTAGATACTTTGTAGATTCTCCTGTAGAAACTAGATAGGGTACACTAGTACGTACGTAGCACGCGAAAGTAGTTGTAAAGATAAGTCAACGAATTCCAACAACTGTACTTAAAAAAACACAAACAAATGCTATCCACTATACACTTCAATAATAATCAACCAAAAAAAATCAATGATTTGTTCTCGTGTAAACAAGGTTCTCTCTAAAATACAAACATTCATTACAATTCTATTTGATTCAAAAAACTAGTCTACACGTTTGGGCGAAGAAGAAGTATCATATTCACACAAAAAAAGCTTTGTATTTGAATATTCAAATGTAACTAACTCCTTCTATCTTCTACACTCGCCGGCGAACAAATCTCCGGCATGAATATCCCACTCTTCCACTCCCTCACCATCCTCCTCCTCCTCCTCATCCCCACCACCCACTCCCTCAACTTCCTCCACAACTCCTTCACCACCACCACCAACCTCACTCTCATCCCCGACGCTCACATCCAACCCCCCGTAATCCGCATGACCAACGACTCCAACCAATACTCTTACGGCCGTGCCTTCCACCCCACAAAACTCCCCATGCTCAAACCTTCATCTTCCTCAACAAACATCACTTCCTTCTCCACTTCCTTCATCTTCTCCATCTTACCAGACAACCCCACCAGCCCCGGCTTCGGCCTCGCTTTCGTCCTCTGCAACACCACTTCCCCTCCCGGTGCACTCGCTAGTCAATATTTCGGCTTATTCACAAACGCGATTACCCCTTCTTCAATTTTCCCTCTCATCGCCGTTGAATTTGACACCGGTCAAAACCCTGAGTTTAACGATAAAGACAGTAATCATATCGGAATCGATTTGAATAACATCGAATCCAAGATTCAAACACCTGCAGGATATTATAATTCCACCGGAAGCTTCGTTCCGGTGCAGATGAACACTGGGGAGAATATTCGAGCTTGGATTGAATTTGACGGTGAGAGGTTGGAGATAAATGTTACTGTTGCTCCGGTTGGTGTTTCAAAGCCGTTGAAACCGACGCTATCTTATAATGATTCGAGTATAGCTGATTATGTTGCTCCTGAAATGTTCTTTGGTTTTTCAGCTTCGAAAACGAATTGGATTGAAGCGCAAAGAGTTTTAGCATGGAGTTTTAGTGATGATGGGAGTTTGAAAGAGTTGAACACCACGAATTTACCGGTGTTTAAGCGAGGATCATCGTCAAATTCGCTTTCCAGTGGAGCTATTGCTGGGATTGTAGTTGGTTGTTTTGTTTTTGTTGTGTGTTGCACGAGTGTGTTTGTATTATATCTTCGTCGGCGAAAAAGAAGAGAAGATGATGATGATGTTGAAGATTGGGAAATGGAGTATTGGCCTCATAGATTTTCTTATGAGGAACTAAGCAATGCTACAAAGGGTTTTCAGAGAGAGCAGCTTCTAGGTTTTGGAGGGTTTGGAAAAGTTTACAAAGGTACATTAATGAATAAAACATTAGTTGCAGTTAAGTGTGTTAATCATGATTCTAAACAAGGGTTAAGGGAATTTATGGCTGAGATTTCAAGCATGGGAAGGCTTCAACATAAGAATTTAGTACAAATGAGGGGGTGGTGTAGAAAGGGTAATGAATTGATGTTGGTTTATGATTATATGCCTAATGGAAGTTTAAACAAGTGGGTTTTTGATAAACCTGAGAAAGTTTTGGGATGGGACCAAAGGCGTAGGATTCTTGTTGATGTGGCAGAAGGGCTTAGCTACCTTCATCATGGTTGGGACCAGGTTGTTATTCATAGGGATATTAAATCTAGTAATATTTTGTTGGATGGTGATATGAGGGGAAGATTGGGAGATTTTGGTTTGGCTAAGCTTTATCAACATGGGCAAGTTCCTAATACTACACGTGTGGTAGGGACTTTAGGGTATTTGGCGCCAGAGATAGCGACAGTTGCGGCACCAACTTCGGCGAGTGATGTATATAGTTTTGGGGTGGTGTTGTTGGAGGTGGCTTGTGGGCGGAGACCGTTGGAGACGGATGTGGTGGAGGAGGAGATTGTGCTTATTGATTGGGTAAGGGAGTTGTATGCAAAAGAGTGTGTGGTTGAAGCTGCGGATAGTAGGATTAAGGGTGAGTATGATGTGGGTGATATGGAGATGGTGTTGAAGCTTGGGTTGGCTTGTTGTCATCCTGAGCCGAATAGGAGGCCTACTATGAAGGAAGTTGTCGCACTTCTTCTTGGGGAGGATATTGCAGAGGCGCCGGGGAAAGTGTTGTCTGATTTGGCTCGCGGTGATGATAATGGTGGTGGCGGCGGCAGGGAATCTGATGAGGAGGTGCCTTTGCAATCCACCTCTCCTTGACTAGTGACTTCACTGCATATAGTTGATATTTTTTGTGATTGGATTTTTCTGGATTGTTTTGATAATTGAGATTTTTCCCTGTATTTGTTTTGATTTTGATTATTAGATTACTTCCACTTTCAATAAGTCCTTTGTAGTGTGTATAGTACCTGGTACAATGATTATGTGGTTTTAGTCAACAAGTACTATTAGATACACTGACCATGTTGGGAATTTGGTACTTGTATCTGTATCTGATATGTGATTTAGTTGCTTTCCATTATTGTTCATTATTCTTTGTTGGATGAATGATACGTATTTTGCATATTTGGAAGCAGTTTAAAATAGAATACATGAATGATCTTTAATGTTATCCTTTTTGTCTGGATGACTGTTTCTATAAAGATTTGTTACTTTACTTTTAAACCACATTCAAGGATAAAAGGGGGGAGGATTTTGATTACATTTATATGTGAACTATATATGATTCTACACGTGGGAACTCAGATAGCTTATTGAAAACTTGGGAGTGAAGGCAAAGGTGTACTAAATCACTGAACAACAACAGAGTTGTATTGATATTTAGGTCACATTTAGACTTCTAAAGTGTGAAGTTGAGAGAGTGAAAAGTGAAGCATGGTTCTGTTCTCTTTACACCTAACTTGAAACACTCAGATCCTTGCTGACACGCGGATGCGACTGATTCCTTCATGCTCTCAGGACCACAAACCAAAACTCCAATATCAGATCCACACATTTCATTCTTGAATTTACCTAATATATCTGTTCAAATAAAAAAAATGTACTAGTTTGTCAATTTTTCAGTCAATATATACTTTTAGAAATGCAAGGAAAGAGACAATGGAATTACCTTTAAAGTTTGGCCTGCCTCCAAAGTGAACTTCATGTTCTTCAAGGGCATTCTTAGTTTCAGCTGAACTTAGATCGAAGGGTTTAATTTCCATCTGCGACGTCTGTGGAACGCCTTTCTTAGGAATCCCTTTCTTCAACCTTCTCCATCTCAACACAATTGCTATCAATGCGCTGCAAGATAAAGCTATGACAAAAGAAGCTATCAGAAGTAGATCCACAATCCAAGAGGGAGTCTTTTCTTTGGACAATTTGGAATGCTTTTCAGATGGAACTATGGTATGGTTGAAACAGATTAGCAAAATAAGAAAACTGATGGAGCAACATCCTGTAATAGCAGCCATCCAAACTGGACTTTCAGGTCCATATGCTGCATAATAATTGGAACTTACACTGTCCAATTGCAGGGTTTTTACTTTCACGAACTCATCTAGCAGCTCCGTAATTCCCACGCTTAGTTGCGTTTCTTGGGTTACAAACAATTTTAGTTTCAAATGAAATTTTTCGCTTGATCGGTTGATTAGCAGATGTGCGATTGAATGCAACAGACAAACGTCTTGTGCCCTCTTAATGACATGTACAAGTTGTATCCTTGATGGAAATTTATTTTTGTTCGTAGTTGAATCAATTTCTGCCAAAATGCTCAGAAATGGAGTTATTCCACTACCTCCAGCAACCATAACTACACTGTCATGTCTGCAAACAATTTTTTTAATTATTCTCAATAATCTTATAGAAAGTAGTATATTAGAAGCATTTGGATATTGGTGTAATGTTTATGCTTACTTTAAATAGTCTAATGAAGCAGGTCCATATGGTCCTTCAATTGCAACAGGTATACCTTTCCTTTTATCAGCAGCTTTGTTTAATTCAGTTTGTATCAAGTCATAAAGAGTATTGGTCCACCACCCTTGACATTTAATCATCACAGACATGTTATTGTCATCAGCTTTGGAACTTGATATTATACTGAATGAATGCCATTGAAGATGAGATATAGTTGGTATCTTCAAATATACAACACTTGTAGGGTTATACTTTAGCCCTGCAAATGGTCAAAAAATACATCGTTTGAATGGAATATTAATTTTGTCCCAAAATATAATTCAATTTGAGATAGCTGTACATAAAGTTAATACTTGGATCTTTAGGCAGAATTAGCTCCACAGCTTCACAGGGGAAAATTATAGCCGAAACCATGCAGGTTTTTGGACTTGATTGAATTATACGTAACAGTTTGTCAAGGCTAAAAAGGAACACTCCTGGGAAGACCATATAGAAGTGCTTATCCCCAGCATGAAACAAGAAAAATACTAGAAAGACTATATACAAATGATGTGTGTAGTAGAAAATTTCAAACTTTCTCCTTCTAATTTGGGGAAGTGAGGTAACAAAGATAACTAGTCCGGCAACAAGTGTAATCTCCCCAGCAAGGTATATACGTCCTGTCTTTTGCCATTTCCAAATCTGTTTAAAAAATATGAGCTAATCACTCACTACTAGTAGCACAGACACATAGTGCAAACACAGTTGATATCGAAAATTTTAGCTGATAGCTAATACAGTGATTCAGATTAAAATTAACTATAGGAACATGGTTAGGGACAGTTCTTCTTAACTTATTTGAGCTTATCTCTTGACATATTCATAAGCTGTTAAACTCTTCAGGATATCTTATGAAATTTTTTTATTGCTTATATGAATACATTTTGACTTTATTTTAGTTTTTGATTTAGAAATAACTTATAGTAAGCACTTATATGATAAATGTTTTTAATGTAAGCTCTTAATTAAGTTGTTTATCCAAATAGGGAATAGACCTCACCTCACTTTGTATATGGTGGCTGACACCCCAGACAAACAAAGTGCTGGCGCCATGTATTGTAGCGAAAAGTATCATAGCAGTTCCAATCCATGTATGATACTTAACTGAAGCTTCAAATTGAATACCGAATATGCGAAATACAGCCAACCCTCTTAAAATTGGAAGAAGAAGCAACGCCAAACAAGCTTCTGCTAGCAAACCAAACCTTGTTGCTATTCTAAGAGACTTAAGTTGCCATCTGAAAATTAAGTTATGTTGCATGCAATTAGTAAAACAACAGCTTTTCTATCATCAAACATGAATAATATCTTGATCAAAGAACACTTACATTTTCAATTTCAGTGATTTGTCTTGCATCAACTTTTTGAAATCATTGGAAATACGTGCATAATAAGTCCATGCCAAGAAAATGATGAAAAGCAAAACTACTAGTAGTTCAATACTTGATAAGATTCCTAGTAGACTATTCACCACGACTGGATTTGTGAGGACAATTGATGAACTCCTTCCATTTCTGCAGTTTATAATTTCAGTGAAATGAATTTTGAAGTGAAACTACCATTCAAATAATTGATAATGATATATTAATAATTTATTACCTTCTTTGATATCCAGCTTTCAAATCCAAGAAAAGAAGTCCAATTATAGCAATAGCAATTATTGGAAATGTATACACAGCAAAGTTTAGACCTGCAGAAAACTTACTATTTAGCATTTGACTAAAATTATTGAAGTTTCATGAATTTACTTATCTATAGAAAGTTAGAAAAAATGACATGCAATAGAGATTTTAGGAGTGTACCATAGTATCCAAAAATTGTATTATTAGCACTTTGTTCTGCATGTTTCCATTTTTTTGTCCATACTTGAGTTGGCTTCAAAATCCAAAGAGAAATCCAAGCTGCAAATATGAAAATAATCATAAGTCTAAGAGTTGTAAGTAAAGTGGAGCTTGCCATCTCTGACTTGACTACTCAGGCTGAAGGGTCTAATTTTTCTTACTTCATTTATAATATGCTTAAGGTCTTGAGTATTTATAATGGAATCTTGTTTTGATTAATTTTGTAATGGAATCTTATAGTAATAAAGATAGGTTGCCATTTAGGAAGTGAGAAGATCAAATCTAGCCCCACACCGCCACTAACATTCAGTGCCTGTCGCTTACAATAGCATTTCCTATGATTCACCAAACTTGTGTGACAAAATTTTATGTCCTTACTTGACTTTTTTTTTTCTTGGAAAGGAATGTCCTTAGTTGACTTGTTACTTAAAATGAATTGAATTGATGTATATAACAAAATATCTAAAATACATAACATTTCTTTTATAAATAATAGTTTTGAAAACAGAAATGTTATACAAATATTAAACCACTTTGTTTGGTCTCAATACTCGTGCTTGGGGATGTGGACCACCAATATTATATTAAGGGTTCAACATCCTCTCGCAAGGGACAATTAACCCTAAGGCGTGCCCTTCCCTCATCGCTGCCTTAAATGACTTCTAGAAACATCTAGAATGTACTGTAACATAAATGGCGTGACTTGGGACCTAAGTTACTTAGAGTCTAAGTCACGAAAATACAAACTTAAGAAAGACTATAAATACCCACTGTGAGATCATTCTCAATGCATAAGCTAAACAGATTAAACGCTAGTTTTATAGATTCTACTCACTGCAAGTACAACACTAAATGATAGATAGATAAATTAATTAGAAACAATAAATCTTAAGAATGATTAGTGTTTCACAATGTGACAAATTAAAGTTTGAATCTTGATGAAAGATATATTCATTTTAATGATAAAAATATTATAAATATGAATATTTGAAGTGGAAAAACCTTGTGGAAAAAACCCATTAAACCAAGGTTTTTTTAGAAGTACCCTATACTCACCAGATAGAGGAGCTCCGCTGGCCTAAACACCAATATTAACATAAGTGTGCTTGATTTTGTGGTGATTAAAATTGGTTATGAATAATTATTTTTTTTGTAAATTGATTATTATTCATTATATATTACATTTTTAGCATTTACATTTATAATAACTAATTCTTATTTATCAAAAGTGTCAGACAAAATAAAATTTAATTTTTCTGAATTTTTACAAATCAATAGAGGATATATTGATTCTTTTTTATGATAAAATATAAAAAATTAAGTATGATTCTTATAAACAATGAAATAATTTTTTTTATGAATGATATTTTGTAAAAAATAAAAGTCGATAAATAGTTCTTTATTTCATAAAAATGATTGTTAATTTATAGATTTAACAAACAAGAGTACATGTACACCTTAATTTACGAGTGTACGTTGTAAATAATAGAAAATATTTTTTTTCCAAAAAAGAAAACTCATTTAGCTGTGAATTTAAAGTTTTGGTGTACGAGTACACTCAAATTTTGCATTTCGAATCGATATAATTCACAATTTGTGGTTGACGTTTGCCCTTTGGTGTGATTAAAGCATTAGGCACCCCAAAATGATGATACCATGAGATAGCTTTATATATTTATGAAATCAGTAACCATAATAATCACATAGTAATATTTCACTACATAAAATTTGATACTTATCATGAATTTATAGTTGCATCGCACCGATTTTATGCTCTAATTTTTTAATGTTAGAAAAGACCTTAAGGCCAATGAAAGAGGAACACCAAAGGAAAACAAACCCCAACAAGGTCACTTCAAAGAAAAAGAATACACTCATCAGGAGAAGAAAATAAATAAAGACCTAGCAATAAATAATATTGATCCTTCCAACCTAGACAATATGTGACCCTATAACCTTCTCTAATCTCTATAATGCTGAAATATGTGAGCAATCAGGTCTCTTTGAATCAAATGATGAATACTTTGAAGAATGGACCATATAGGTGGGAAGGAGGGCAACTCTTTGGAATAAGATTGAATTACAACGACCTAGAGTCACTCTCAAGCCACAAATATTTGTATTTTTTCTTCTATGCAAGCTTCAAATCATGGCAAATGCCCTAACTATGCCATAAAAATAGAAGAAAGTGTCAATATCATGCTTTAGTATTTATAATATATCAACATTGTCATATAACAAATACGAAATATTGTAAAAGATTAACACATACATCAAATCATGCATTATTATTATGTAAATATTTGAGAAAATATTTTGCTCGGTAGAAATTTGTTAAAATGTTGTAGATAATAATATAATCTAATGATCTGATGATAAAATCTGATTGTACGCACAAGTATACAATTATTTTTTGGTGAGTGGGAAAAAAAGAATGTTAAATAAATAAGTTGGATTCGATGCAAAGAGCTTGATTATTTATATGAAAATTAATTTTCTTTTTTCACTATGTAATTTGCAATTTTATTTTTGTTTTCTTCTCTACTACCCATTAGATGATGGTGTGATATTGGTTATGTGACAACTCAGTACCATATGGCACAAAAATGAAAATTCAAAAGCTATTCTTTTCATAGATTTTTTTTTTAATAATTTACAATTGAACTAATGGCACGGGCTAACAAGACTACCTTATTTAAATATTTTCTATTTTTTTTTTATAATTTACAGTTATGTTATTTATATACACAAAAACGGCTCCGTATCCCAACACCCTGTGTGAATGAGTGTAGACATTGGACACGAGAAAAAGCATCTGAAATGAAAGAAAAAAATTATTCAAATCAAAAACGGTATAAATAAACGGTGTTGATGTCGTATTTTGGGTTAAAAAAAAAAGCATTTATCTTTCTAATTTTGGATCTTTTAATTTAAAAACTCTCTTTTTTTTTTGTACAAAAACTCTTATCCAACTTAGTCAAAAATATATTTAAAATAATATGAAGTTTGTTGCAAGTTAAATAACAAGATACATAATACAAAATAGACTAGTATTGATGATAAGATACATGAAGTTGTACATAGTACATACACTAAATAGTTAAAAGAGCAAGTTTCTACCAAAAATGGAAGGCAAGGGTCGGCATAGAGTGGCATATCCAATGAATTGCTGATATTGACAAAAGAGTACAGCAAAAAATATGCATGCAATTGCTATTAGACAAAATTGAATCTCTTTTCTTCACTTATTTTGAGGCTTCGATAATAACGAACTCTTCATGTAATTTAGAATCAACCAATTCATTGAATTGTTATTTTTTTTGAATAAATTCATTGAAATTTTAAAAGGAAGGCAAAGACATGGAAAATAAAGATAGCATCCCAAAAGAAGCAAAAGATTACTATTCTAGATCAATATGGTGGTCAGAAACAGCACAAGCATTTCAGGATCATAAAACATATGACACAAATGGAACTTTTAGCTTCCAAGAAATAGTAACTCCAGAAGTTTCTGAAACATTTGGAGATCTCAAAGGTTTAACTAGTAACAGAAACAGAGTTAATGAAATAGTACCGGACACCGGTAGCGAAGAAAATGGTGAATCTGTTCCTTACTCTATACAATTATTGTCGAGAGAAATTGTGGAAATAGTTGAGGATGGAAAGAGCATAACAATCAACAAAGATAGAAGAGTTGATGACCTTTATGTTGCTGTTGGTGAAGATGATATGGATGTTGTGAAATGGGTTCTTGATCATGCTGTTTCTCCTGGTGCTAGGATTTTTCTTGTCCATGTTTCTCCTCCAATCACATTGATTCCAACACCAGGTAAAGAGCAACACCCCTAGCCTATGAAACACGCACACCAACGCTACATCGACACATATATTTACATTGAGTTATTTGATTTTCTTAAATTATTATTAGTGTCGACGTGTTAGTGTCCGATGTTTGTGTCTGTGTATCTGTGCTTCATAATCCCTAGGCTTATAAGTTGCTATCATCTTCGTTCAATCCAAACAAACCATCAAAGGGAGAGATTAACATAAAACTCAAAAGTGTTGTTAGGCTAATCAATAATTTATTTTAAGAGAAAGGAGACATATTGCGAATGTAAATTAGTTTTACACTGATGCTTAATAAGAATTGAGTATTAGACACTTAATTTGAAAAGGTGGATATAATAAAGGCCTAC
This sequence comes from Medicago lupulina, assembly GCA_958299785.1. Classification (NCBI taxonomy): domain Eukaryota; kingdom Viridiplantae; phylum Streptophyta; class Magnoliopsida; order Fabales; family Fabaceae; genus Medicago; species Medicago lupulina. The sequence goes on along the minus strand of OY283143.1, from coordinate 12,928,395 downwards.
AAGAAAATATGATGAGTTCTTATATTCAAAAAAAAAAAAAAAAATATATGATGAATTCTTATTAGATGACAATGTAAAACTATATAACGCATGGCATCTCCATTAAACTCTTTTAATCAAACGGATATTAGAGTCTAAAACAATGATTTATTTTAGTAGTCTTACATAAATTATATGAACATCAAAATGGTGCATATGCCTGTGTATCAAGAATACATCCCAATAGCTGAATTTCAAAATGGTATGTGCATGGTGAAAATGTTGAAATTGATAGTTGGGAGGCTTGAAAGAAGCCAGCTGACCCCACAACAAGTAAGACGTTACCTGAATCAAGTTAACAATAAGAGGAAAGATCTTTTGCAAAAGTACATTCAGCTGAGCACTGAAGCCAAGGTAATTAAAATATATGATGATATCAACAAAAACTATAATCCAAAATTAAACTAAATTCTTGTTCTCTTGTCCCCATGTTTTTCTTTTCTCTCAGGTAACTGCAGAAACGTTGATTCTGGAGAGCAAGGACAAAGGAAAAGCCATTCTGGACCTCATCTCTATTCTTAACATAACCAACCTTGTATTGGGCGTCAAAAAGCTACGGTATAGTATAATTATAATATATGCTACCACTCAATTAGTGACAATATTGTCACTAACATGGTTAAGGAATATTTATCTTCTTTAACTAATTAATGATGTTAAATTATGTATATGAATTAACAGGCGCAGTGATAAATTAAGGGAAGGAGAGTTTGTAAAGAAAAATGCACCAAAGACATGTGATGTTACATTGATTTACAATGGTCAAGTGTTTATGTATGAGATTGAAGCTTTTTTAGATGAATGCCAATCACAAAGTAAATATCACTCAAAATGCAACTTCTTTCATCAGTGTATTTGCTTTTCAGGCAAGTCAAGTTAATTATGGCTTTCTTTAAATTAATATCATAGCATAGTATGTATAATTCTCATATTTTTACCCGTGAGGATGCAAATTTTTTAACTAGTAGTTTAATTTTATAATCTCTTACTCTAAATTCTAATACTTGTCTTTCCCTTGGTTACAGGATGTGTGGGAGAAGAAAAGGATAAGTAGTTAGCTAGTAACTAGTAATGATGTGCCTAAATTTGTATCCTTCGAGAAGTTTGAATTGTCAATTGTCCATGGAGCAAGCGGATTAATTTGTTGAATGAGAGAAGCTTTTGAAATCAAAAATTTACTTTCAGTTATGTGGAAGTAGATATAGCTTGCAAACCACAAGATCATATGTAAACTTAGGGTATTAAGATTGTAGAAGACTATTTAATTTTTTTGGAATAAAATGTCATGTGAAAGGGGAAAATTCTGTATGATCAAGACATGCTAGCTGGATAATGTTATTATATTATTAATTATTAATTCTGTAACATTGTATTGCTTTATTTAATTATAGGATAATGTTAGATTTCTCGAAAACAAATCTCGCGAGAGAATCACGATACACTAAAATTCGTTCGGGACAAATAGCACTGCCGTTTACCATGGATAATGCTGTTTATCGCGACAACAGCTTTTCCGAAATTATCTCGACCGTTACATTTTTATTGTAGCACTTCCATGTATGGCAAGTCGGTCCTATTTTATGTCTCTTTTTTTTTTTTTTTGCTACAACTGCATTTTATATTCTTGAAAAATTCGCTTGGGACAAATAGCACTGCCGTTTTACCATACCCCACCCATGTTTTCAATTAAATGCAGCATTAAAAGGTTGTAACTCATTTGCGAATGGTTCGTGTATTTTGGGCTAAGATCCTCTCCATTTATTAGTCTCTCCATTTCTTCAATTTGGAGAAATATAGACACACAAAAATTTGAAAATAATTAATGGTGGTGGGTTCCACTTAATGGTATGATCCACCACATACTTTTTTGTGTCTATCTCTCACCAGATGACTTGTCCATTTATTTTAAACAAATGGAAAGGATCTCAACAAATGGTTCGTGTATTTTGTTGTCACTAGACATAGCAATACGGCAATACCCTTAATTATAATTACAATAAGTGTAGTAATGTAGAAAGCATGTAGACAAATACAACATATTCTTTAAGTTCCCTAAAAAAAACATTCTTTACAAAAACTCCACACATTTGAAAACTCAACCATTTGCATGAAAAACAACTTTAATGAGAACAAAAATTGTGGGAAAGTGGAATATCAACATTAACTAACCTTATGATAAAAAAGAGCCCCATCAATTACGAGCCAACAATTGTAAACACTAAAACTTTTCTTCTTTGGCTTTTCTCCAATTTGTTGCTCTCTCATCTAAGAGATGAACCCTAATTTCAAATCTCAACAAACAATATTAAATACAGTCAAAATACAACATTTTGTGTCGCATGTCTAACAAACTTAAACTTTTTATAACATAATTTTATTAAAAGGCTAACGACATAAACAATTACAAACTTAAAAGACTAACTTATAAAAAAATTACAAATAACGTATGTTTGGTTTCAATTTTAGATGATCAAAACCGATTCTAGTGTTTGTAGAATTGATTTTATCATGTTTAAATAATTTAAAGGGGAATTGATTCTAATAGAAGCTACTGTAATTCACAGTTTTTAACTTTTACAATTGATTTTAACTTTTATATAAATACGTTCGTAATCAATTTTAAATGAAAACAACTTCTTATATCTATTTGCCCTAAAAGAATGCTCTAAAGATATAAGGCGGTTTTGTCTTGCCAAACACAGCCTTATAATATTGGCGCGTGAGACGTACTGACATTGATTCAAAGACTACAGGGAAGAACCAACAACTCTCATCTCTCGAAGGCGCGAGTGAGTGTTTGTCTCGAAACCTAAACCAATCCATCACACTTCAAATCCAAATCGCGCTTTTCCGCAAACCCTTGAATTTCAAATCATGAACCCTTACGACAATAGATACTCCGATTCCACTTCTTTTCGCGGCCGCCGCAGGTACCTTCGTTTTCTTAATCTTCTTTTTTATTGTTTATTATCATAATTGGAATGAAACAAACACGTTTTTATTGTTGTAGTGATCTCGTTGGACCTATGCCGCCACCTAATTTCGGCCGCGGCGGTCCTGCTCCGTACGGTGCTGCTCCATATGCATCCCATGCACCGACTGGCTTCGGATCCGCTCCAGTTACGCCTATTCCTCACTTTCTACCACCTCCTGGAGGAGGTGGATTTAGCATAGGTCGCGGTGGAGGTGGTGGTTTTGGCCCTAGATTCGGCAACGGTCACGCGAGTGATAGAAAGTATGATTCGGGGCGTGTTGGGAGAGGTGGCGGTGGTAGAGGTGGAACTCAAGGTTTTAGTGGTGGAAGAGGTCGTGGAGGTGGTGGTGGTGGTGGCAGAGGAGGTAGTGGAGGAAGAGGTGGTGGATTTGGTGGTAGACATGGATCTTCTAAAGATGATTTGAACAACATTACACTTCCAAAGCAAGATTTTAGGAATTTGGTTCCTTTTCAGAAGAATTTCTATGTTGAAAGTCCTATGATACAAGCCATGTCTGATCAGCAAGTTATGCAGTACCGTGCTAGTAGGGATATTACAGTTGAAGGGCATGATGTGCCGAAACCAATTCGGGCTTTTCATGAGGCGAATTTTCCTGGTATTTTGTTTGTGTTTATTATTATGCTCCTTATGTTTGTATTTATTCATTGATTATTACTTTTTGTGCATTGTTTGTTTGATTATGTGTTATATTGTGCTGTTAGATTACTGTCTTGACGTTATTGCCAAGTTGGGTTTTGTTGAGCCTACTCCAATTCAGGCTCAGGGTTGGCCCATGGCTCTTACTGGTAGAGATTTAATTGGCATTGCTGAGACTGGTTCGGGTAAAACTTTGTCGTATCTACTTCCTGCTTTAGTTCATGTCAGTGCACAACCTCGATTGGGTATGTATTGGAATCCGTGTTTAATTTTTCGTCCATAAAGGTTTCCATTTTATCGGTGGCTTAGCGAACGTGTTTGCTGTTTTTTCAGCACAAGGGGAAGGTCCTGTTGTCCTGGTTTTAGCACCAACTAGAGAGTTAGCTGTTCAAATTCAACAAGAAGCTATGAAATTTGGGTCACGGTCAAATATTCGATGTACATGTATATACGGTGGTGCTCCAAAGGGCCCTCAAATCCGTGACCTTAGAATGGGTAATTGTTTTGCCTTTACAAAAATGAAGGGCCTGTTCAATATTGTGGTTTAACATGAACATGATGATTAACATTTGGTGCTTGGCAGGTGTTGAGATTGTTATTGCTACACCTGGTCGTCTAATAGATATGTTGGAAGCTCAGCACACAAACCTGCAGAGAGTGACATACCTTGTCTTGGATGAAGCTGATCGAATGTTGGACATGGGTTTTGAACCTCAGATTCGGAAGATTGTAAACCAGGTAGGCACTGTTTGTGACTAACCTGCAATTAGTAAGTAGTTGAGACAAAACCTAGAATCCGATTCATTTGTCATGTGTCCTCTGGATTATGGTTTTGAGTGACAAGAATCTAGAAAATAATAAAAAACTTTTGGATGCTATATTAAAATAAATAAAAAATTTGAGGCTCCTAAAATTGCGTGGCCCGGCACCGTAGCTCACCTTGCGCTTGCTAAGGGCCGGGCCTGAGCATAACCCTTTTTAAAATTCATAGCTAATTACTTCAGTTAAGGTGATTACAGTAGAAAGTTTATAAGAACTTATTTGCTACTTGAATTATATTATGTTTGAAATATTAGGAGCAATGAACTTCATTGATTAGTAATGAATATGTGTTTTAATTTTGTGCATTTTTCTATGTTTTAGTTTTCATATGCGTAGTGCTTGTGCTTGTATTGTTTCCCTAGACTTTGACATAGGGGCCATACCGTTTTAGCGTTTGGGGCCCGGCTGCTACGCTATCTCTGCTACTGACTACATAGGTAGAAACTATCCTATTAGGACATTATTTATAACTGGGGGGTTAATATCAAGTTGGCAAATGGAACTTTACTCTACTCCCATAAGGGTATATGTTATAACTTATCCCCGCAAGTGAAAATCGACAACTTTAGCTAGGCTATGCATTTAAAGTAATGCGTTTAATTTTACTATCTTTTTCATTTAAATCAAATTTGGTTTTAAAGTATCTTCAAATTGACAACTTTAGCTAGGCTATGCAATTAAAGTAATGCGTTTAATTTTGTATTTGTTACTATCTTTTTCATTTAAATCAAATTTGGCTTTAAAGTATCTTGAAATGCTGATACTGTTGTAGCATATTGAATCTGTTTGCTATAGAGGTACAGTTAATCAGTTCCATTGTGGTGTTTTGAAATAACAGATTCGACCAGATAGGCAGACATTATACTGGAGTGCAACATGGCCAAAGGAGGTTGAATCTCTGGCAAGACAGTTTCTGCACAACCCATATAAGGTTACTTGAATAGCTTTCCCAATTCATATGTAAACTTTTCTTTATGCATAGTTATATTTCTAAGTTATTGCACTATGAATTGGCTTAATTAAACCTCATTTAGGTGATTATTGATTAGTGTGTTTCCTTGTGGGATATCATGATCTTATAGGTAGTTATTGGGTCACCATATCTGAAAGCAAATCAATCTATAAATCAAATTGTTGAAGTTGTCACCGACATGGAGAAATATAACAGGTTTGTATCCTCGGTCACAGGTGATAAATAGTGAACAATAGTGAACGATGTTTTTGCTTGCCAAATTAAAACTTTGATGTTGCTAATACAGACTGATCAAGCTGCTGAAAGAAGTCATGGATGGGAGCCGAATTCTGATATTTACAGAAACAAAAAAGGGATGTGACCAAGTTACTAGACAATTGAGAATGGATGGATGGCCAGCATTATCCATCCATGGTGATAAAAACCAGGCTGAAAGGGATTGGGTTTTGGCTGAATTTAAGAGTGGCAGAAGTCCAATAATGACTGCCACTGATGTTGCTGCACGGGGTCTTGGTAGGATCACTGTGTGTTTAGAATCATAGGATTTTTGATATAAATCTAAAACTTAACCATAGACGAGTTGGCCGGCTGCTTTCCAGTTCCCCTTGACAACAATTTGTGGTTTGAGTGTGCGTGGGTGGGGGTCATATTTTGAGTTTGTTGGAAGTGCCTGTAACTTGACCAGGGGATTGATGAGATGTAATTGTTTCGCTGCTGTCAGTAGACTGCTTGATGGAGTTAACTTGGGAACCATCCTCTTAAAGATGTCAAGTTATATGGATGCCTAGGCTCTAAGGCAGAGTTCCTTTGATATGGCTGGGATATTGATCTCTACTTTCTGATGTTAGTATCCCATGTATGATCCTGTATTTCACGGGGTAGGTTAATGTGTGGCGATTTACTTGATTGACAAAACAAGGTAAGTTTATCAATAATTTGCCATTGTTGCCTGAAGTCATGTCATCCTAGTCATATCACTGCTGGCAGTTTTTTAAAAAAATAGTCAAATTGATCGATCCCCATCCACAGTTATGGAGCTGGTTATCTTTGCGGCCCGGTTGACTCATACATACTTTGTTGATAATTGGATACGGTAGATGACAGTGATGGTGAAGCTGCTCCTTATCCCTTAAAGGTTCAGGTGGGCACATTGATGAGAGGAATGTGTTGACTTGAGTTTGATCTCTAGAATCTTACAGGGCAGGGATAAGGATATTTGCAGTTTCTCCTCAAACATTGCACACAATTCCTTATGATGTTTTACTTGTTGCTTGCAGATGTGAAGGACATAAAATGTGTGGTCAATTATGATTTTCCTTCAAGCCTCGAAGATTATGTCCATAGAATTGGTCGAACTGGTCGTGCAGGAGCTAAAGGAACTGCATATAGTTTTTTTACCAGTGCTAATGCGAAGTATGCTAGGGATTTGATTAAGATCTTACAAGATGCTGGTCAGGTTATTAGTCCTGCATTGTCTGCATTGACTCGGTCAGCTGGTTTTGGTCAACATGGTAATTCTAGTTAGTTTTTACGTTTAAACATGAGTATTTTCTTTTTGGATTATGTGTAAGTAGTTCTTATCCTTTTGTAGCATCAAGGGGAGGCTTTCGCTCAAGAGGACGAGGAGGAGGCGGCTATGGCAATCGGGGTTCAACATCAGGATCCAATGCCATTCCTGTAGGCGGGAAGAGGCCGTGGCAGTCTAGGTAGTTGGTGCTAAGTTAGTCAATTTCTTGAGCTTTGTTTATTTGAAAGTAGTCACCGAATACATACTTTTTAACTACAGAAACTACATGTATTCACCAGCATTACATTTGAAACAACACATTAGTTGTTAGGTTATAGGAAGACAAAAAAAAAGAACTAATCTTCTAGTGACTGAAGTCAACGAGGAATGTGCTGTAAATGATTGATGCATGTAATTAGTTGGAGTGACCTACAAGGCCTGCTAATTTTCTAGTTGTTTGTTACTATGCCCACCATTTAAATACTATGATTTTTAACTGACAGCCAGGAGTCATTCCCCGTGACATCAAAAGTTGTAGTTGGTAAATTATTCAATCAAGTATATGGAGGTAAGTTCTTATTTTGGCTAATCACATTTTAAAGGAGTTAAGCCTAGGATGAACTCTCGATTTCGCTTGTAGACTTGCTCCTTTCATACTCTGACCCTCGAGTATTTTTCTTTTTCTTGATTTCAGGAGTACAAGGGTACTCTAACCCGTCAAATATACATTGTAATTTCTCTAAGCACACTATGAGACGAACACACCAATCTACAAATTGCAAGCTGGCATTTCTACTAATACTCACAAACCTCCTCAAGAAAACTAATTTAACATATGCAATTACATCTACCCGAATGCGAGGATTTTTTTTTTTTTTTATTTATACAGAAAATTGTGACAATTGTTATAAAATATTAAATATGATTTCTTTTACTTAGGAAACAAAATGAGTTTAAGCAAAACGACAATCCAAAATATCTTTTATGTTTGGCTCCTGTTCAATTCCATATTCATTCAAAATTTAAGGATATGTTTGGAATCAGATTAGTGGTATGATGTAGAATGGAGTAATATGTAACGAGTCTTTTACTGTGTCAACTAAGATGTTTTTAAATAGGAGTGATATCTGAACAACTAAGATGTGATAACTGTATAAAAATTCACAAAATAAATGTTGGTTTAATTATAAGAGAGAAAAATAAAAATAAAAGTTAATTTTATTATAAAAGGGAAAAAATTATTATTTGTAAGACAACCTGGTGATGGACTAGTTCATTACAATGTTTATGCCACGTCCTTCGTTTTGTTTTGTTTTGTTTAGTACGAACAAATGTTTCTCATGTGATTTTGTTTGTTTTAGAAACCAGTTCTCTTACGTGGGTGGTAGAGCTCACACATAAATTTCACAAATCTGAGGTGTATTATAGAGTAGTGTGGATATATATGGAGTACATCATCGAATGAAAACTAAACTACCAATAAACGGGTGCCATACGTTTTCGTAGACATTGGTTGGACACGAAATTTCCTTGTAGTAGTACTAATATTCATCGTTTCTAAAACTATGCACAATAAATTTTATCTACGCGGACTCAAGTATTTTATTTTTGCTTTGACATCCTCAAAGTACCTTTCAACAACAACCCGTGTGTATTGACTAAAAGGTCGTCTATGATATGATAAAAGAGTTTCATTACTTCTTACTCTTTAATTTCTCACTAGTTTCGTTCTAACTCTCTAGTTATTTCGTATACAATTTCAAATGAAATAAATAAACATACTTTATAAAAAAGTTGTACTGAAGTTAATTTAATTAAGAAGTTTCCACACTTTGCTTTTGACAAATATATGTTTGTTAGTTGAAGATATATTTATTAACATGCTTGACTTACTATTCTTGGAGCAGAAGAATCGTGTACAAAGGCAAAGGAAAGAGTGACAAACAATCACCAAGAACACCTTCAAGTTCTTACACAATAGTACGAGGTAATACACTAATACCATCATCTTCTTTCTTAATTTCATGTTTTTTTAATAATACCATAAAATTTATTTCATTTATATCTCTGCAGTATTAGTTTTCAGTTTCCCAGCTTCAGTTTTTGAAGTATAAGAAAGAAAGTAAAGTGGTTAGTTAGTGTTGAACGATGAAAAGCCCTAACCCTAGACTGGAAGAGGAAAAGAGCCTTGACGAAGAGCTGTTGATACCGATTTTAATGGGAGAGCAAGTGATAAAATTAGCAGAGGAAGCAAAATCATCGAAAGTTGAATGTCACGAACTAGCGAAGAAGGTGGAGATACTTTGCAAAAATCTTCGAGGTGTCGTGCGAGTGGTGACAGGGAGCCATCAATCGTTAAACGATAGACCAATCCGGCGCATGGTGAGGGAATTATCAAAGAATCTAGAAAAAACGTTTGTACTTGTGCGGAGGTGCAAAAATCAAGGTGTTGTTGTCCTGAGGAATGTGTTAACCATGAGGAGCACGGGTGATTTTCGAAAAGTTTGGAATCTTCTAGAATCTTCTAACGGTGATATGATGTGGTTGTTGAACATATTTGAGTCTAAAGGGACTAATCTTTCGATATCTCCTATTGCAAGTAATGATCCAATCTTGGCTTGGGTTTGGACTTCAATTTATACCCTTCAGCTTGGTAACCCTAAGGATCGTGTTGAAGCCGCTAACGAATTGGGTTCTCTTGCTAAAGATAATCATCGGAACAAGTTCATCATTGTGGAAGAAGGTGGTGTTTTGCCTCTGCTGAAGGTTCTTAAGGATTCTGTTTACCCTGATGCTCAAGTTGCAGCTGCTAATGCTCTTACTAGCATTGTTTCTGGCGATGATGATCAACAAAGGATCGTTCGGTTCCTTCTCAGTAACCTCGCTGTTCCTGTTATTGTTCAGGTTCTATCGGATGCAGTATTCAGAGTTCGTGTTTCGGTTGCTAATTTGGTATCTGCTATGGCTGATCAAGAGCCTCTTGCTCGTGAGGAGTTTATACGGGCTAATGTGACCAAACCGCTTGTGTTGTTTATGTCTTTGGATACTGTTCTTAACAAACCTGTCGCTGCTCGAAGTGGACTTCATTCGGTGGTTCAAAATTTATCTGAGGTTGATTTTGATGGAAGCAACTGCAGAGGAAAAGAAGCTGATCAGAGCCCCGAGTTGAGGAATGATGTTAAAGTCAGTTGTGCTAAGGCTCTTTGGAAACTATCCAAAGGGTGTCTTTTAGCTTGTAAGAAGATTACTGAGACTAAAGGCTTGATTTGTCTGGCTAAGATTATCCAGTCCGAGAGTGGAGAATTGAGGCTCAATTGTCTCATGGCTGTTATGGAAATTACGGCTGTTGCAGAGTCCAATGCTGATCTTAGAAGGGGTGCTTTCAAGCCTACAGCACCGGTTGCAAAGGCTGTTTTGGATCAGCTTTTGAAGGTGGTTCGAGAAGAGCGCGATTCTACATTGCTAATTCCTGCTATTAAGTCAATTGGTTCATTGGCCAGAAACTTTCCTGGTAAGGTTCCTCATGTTCTTGGTCCTTTAGTTGCACACCTTGGAAACAAGGATTTAAATGTGGCTACTGAAGTTGTTGTTGCCTTGATAAAATTTGTGTGTGCCGACAATTATAACCGTGTCGATCATTCCAAGGCAATACTTGAGCTTGATGGGATTCCTAAGCTAATGAAACTGCTGAAGATAAAGGATGGTCATCAAGTGTATGGCCTAAAATTACTTTGTTATCTTGCCTTAAATGTTGGCAATAGTAAGGTTCTTGAGCAAGAACGTGTATTGAGTACTATAGAGAAACTTGCTCGTCCGGTTCTAGCTCAAAATCCTGATTTGAAGGAACTGTTTGCGAACGCTATACACCACCTATCGCTTTATCAGTCGGGTGCTCAATTGCACAGACATCCTTTGGGATTGGGACTATAAGTCTCACTGATTTAGTGAATCAAAACAATGGTCCTTGTAATTAGTGTTTCAAATGGAAAAGTAAGGGTGTATTGCAATTACACAATGATTGAACATCGACTGTTTTTTTGATATGGACTGACGGATAAATGATAATCCAAAGGTGATCAATGTATATTTGTATTCCTTTTAAAGCAAAATAAATAAATAAAACAAAGTTTTGAGTTTTGTATGTATGTGACACAGCAGCTCTAAAGTTATACTGTTATATGTTCCTACAGATCCCGATTGTTTGTTGCGATGGTCATTTTAATTTGCGGTGTTCTTTAGAAAATTTTAATAAAACATATTGAAAATTCGCACATTTTTCCATGTAAAAGCAATTGTGCTCCTACCTTGGTTTTGTTTGTTGCTCCACCTAATACCGCCAACAAAGTCACATTTGGTTTTGAAATTAATAACCAGCGTGAGTTAATTTACACGGGCCAAAATACTCTTGCGTGAGTTAACTCAAGCAGCGTGAGTTAACTTACGCTGGGTATAACACTTGCGTGGGTTAACTTAGGCAGCGTAAATTAACTCATGCAGATGTATTTTTGGAATTTCAGTTGGGCGCAAGCAAATTGTGTTGGGTAAAGAGCAGAATACCCTAAAAAAAATTGTGATACCTCATTGCACTTGAAATAAGCACAATGAGAACACTCAACTCGTGATGAGCTAATCAATGAAGTTTTAAGTTTATATTTTGATCAACAATGGTTGGGGTGTTTGGTTCCTCTATCTCTTCATCATCATGGTTAAGCTCATGTTGTTGCTGTTGGATTGTGTTCACTAAAAGCCTAAAGGGCCTCGTTCTACTGTCGCAGTTGCTGCAACTGGAGTTGCATCGCCGCGATTGTGTTAGGGTCTGTTCCGTCCTCAACCATTGTTTTGTGATACGGCTAAGGGTTTTTAGTTTCGGGTGTGTGTGGCCTAAGCTAGTTTTACCGAGGTCTCACAATGGACGTCAACTCTACTTGAAATAAGCATAATGAGAACACTCAGCTCGAAAAGGAGTTATGCAACAAAGTTCTAGGTTTATATTTTGGTCATGTTTGTTGAATGGTCCCTAGGTGATATTTATAGCTCTATTTATCCTCTTTTTTTTTTCCTTTCATAAACTGGTTGGTTCTCTATTATTGGGAGAGCATGGGGCTTATCTTTCTAAAAGCTCCATGCTTGAAGATAGGGATGAGAGGGTGATCCCCTGTGTTTAGGCAGCACTCGTTTCTTCCTTTTAGGTCTATCTGGAATCATAACGGTCCACTCATGATGTAATTTGTGCGAGGTTTGAAAATAGTCTATAACATTTTGTTGGAAAGAATAGTCCCTAAAAAAAATAAAATTACATACATCACCCTTGTAATTTTAGATTCTTCATAATTAGCTCCAACATTGTTAAAAAAGTATTTCTCAATTAGCCCTTGTAATTTGTGCAAAGTCTAGAAATGAAATTACGTGGGTGAAATATGTGTTTTTATTTTAGAGGCTATTTTGAGAATTCATCCAAATTGATTACGGAAGATATTTGAGGTATTAACTAGGGGTGTTCAAAATCGAAGGTATTAACTAAGGGTGTTTAAAATCGAACCAATTCAATAGAAAAATTGGAAACCAAATCAACTCAAATCAAAATCGCATTTGGTTTGAATGTATTCAGATCCATTTTTTTACTCAACCGCATGGTTTGGTTCGATTTGCAGTTTTTATTTTATCAACCAAACCAAACCGCAACATACAAAAAACATTAATTAAACCTATGTCATTTAGACCAATATTCAAAGAACTTAATGGAAACTTTATAAAATGACATAGTTTTTCTCTTGTTAAGTTTCTTTTTTGGTTTTTATTTATAAAATGTATTTGTGTGCTACTTGAACTTTTAGATAATGAAAAAATCTTAGTTTTTTTACATTTCTTAGAAAATAAGATTACTTTTTGTTCACATTTTTAATTTGGTCTATGTTGTTTGGTGAAAATAAAATTGAAGTGATGGATGAAATATAAAATATTGTTGGAGACATTGCTAGAAATATTTTGTGTTTTAGTTTTTTAACTTAATTTTAATGTTAAAAACAAAATATTGTATCATCTAGAAAAACGCGTCAACCGAACCAATTCAAATCACATTGGTTTGGTTTGGTTTGGTTCAGATGACTTTTTAAAAGCTAATCGAACCAAATTAAACCACATACTTTTTTATATAGCGATTAGGATGACTTTTATGCTCAAAACCGATCAAATTGTGCCGTGAACTCCCCCTAATTAACCATATTTTTTTTTGGGTGGTGGCCGGAGTTTGAACCTCAGACCTTGCATATATTATGCATTATCTTTACCAACTGAACTAAGTTCACGAGGACAATATTAATCATATATATATATATATAGGTCTTGCTAGAAGCCACCCATGAATGTGTCTTTTAGCAATTCACACCTCAAGGTGTGATTTCCACTTTTTAGTTATAACTTTGTTAAAAGACACCTTCATAAAAATTAGTTGGTGTCTTTTACCAAATGTTCATAAAATAACTTGTTAAAAGACACTTTTATAAAAAATGTCTTCTAGCAAAACCCTATATATATAGACACACAGAGACACACACGCACGCACAAGGAATGCATTTTGAATGCAGTATCTTACCAAAAATGTCAAGGGCTATCATGAAACGTTTTTTGAGTTTTATTTTAGAAATACAATTTCTTTAAATATACCTTTAAGTCCTAAGTTGTAATTTTCTTTTGAGAGGGATATTGTTTAACGCAAAACATTAATTTAAGAATGTTACTAAGGAAAAAAAAAATTAGTATACTACTACTATTATTTATTTTTTTGATTTTATATTACTACTATATGTTTTTGTGTTAGTTAAATAATAATCTCTATAAATATTCAGAATTTTGCTTTTACTTCCTACAAAAAAAATTCTAATTTTTAGTTCCTATAAAATTTTCTATCTACATTTTTAATCCCCGTAGAATTTTCCATCAACATTTTTAGTCCAGTAAAAAAAAAAATTGTTAACATTTTTTGTCCGTAAAAATACTATAGGAAAATGTTACGAGACTAGAAAATACGATTTTTTTATAAGGACTAAAAACGAAATTCATGATATTTATTTATAGATACCTTTTTCTTAATTAAAATATGTCATACATATCATAAATAAAATAGAGCAATTGGTGTGGTTATCAGAGTGAAAACTTCTGATGGTTTGAAGACAATAGGCTCGTACCCTGAATTCCTGTTAGCTGTATTGTGTTTAATATGATCAGTTAGTTGTTGTGAAGACATTGTCACTTGTTTTAAGAACAGTGTCCAAAACGTTTCTTGAGTGTTACGAATTGGAATAGAAGTCATGTTTTCAAGTGTTAATCACAAGCACGTGACTCTAAGTATTTAGTTGCTCAATTACGTATCAAACACTATCAAATTATGAGTTTATGACTATTATTCAGCCATTGGGTTGAAAGTAGACGCATACACTTGATTTAACGGTCATTCACAAAGATAGATACCCCTTTTCCCCCAAACTTTCTGGTGGAAAATGGAGCTGCATTTTTGCCTATGGTAAATAAAAAAGTACATTTAAATCCAATTTAAATTTTTAAATTCTTTCATGTATAGAGAAACTTTACCTTCTTAGGTAATGAAACTGGTATTGTCTTCTCTTTTCAAACAAATAAGATGTGTTAGATAATCAAATGTTGTATATCTTAAGAATGTGCCCAAATTATGACTTTGGCAATGTGGTATTTCAATTCAATTTCAATTCCACCTTCACCATTTAAAAAAAAAAATTCACCCTCACACGTACATGTTAAATAGGCTTGAATATCAATCTCAAAAAATATAATACAAATAAGATAACGGCTTTAAACAGCATCTTTTCAACATTTTCTCAAATACATCATTTGTGAAATTAATGCGAGTCATACACTTTAAAAATTGGTCTCACATCAAATAGTTAGACTCATGAATTTCGTCCAATAAATAAGTGAATGTTATAAAAAAAATAATAATAATTAAAAGAGATGGTTTTTAGCACTGCTCTTCAAATAATGATTGTGCCCAAGTATATGTGTACATCTAATCTCCCGTGAAGAATGGGAATGTGAAACTCCAATATAATTTTAATAACTTTGTAATTGGTTTATTGCTTGTAACTTGTTTGGTAACTTGAGTGAGAAGGAATTTCAAAATTCAACTTTTACTTAGCCTTGTTAAACCGAGTAATAATTCATGAAGAATTTTGATGAAACTAGAAGGCCACACCATAACACCCGTATATGCACCATTGAATACGCAGTTAGAAGTTTCGGGGTTTGATAGTTGAGGAAAGCACAATTAGTGAAAAACACATTTTCTATGGATGTTATCTTTGGTGTATAGCTATTATTAAGACGTATTTAAAAAAAAAAAAAAGAAGCTATTATTAAGACGTTCAAATTAAGAAATGCTTTATGTACTTTTAAGTTTTATTCGCTTTCTCAATAATAGCCCCAAAATAAAAAAAATTAAATAGAAAAAAGCAACCTGTTTCTTTTGCTAAGTTAATGTCATAATCACTTGTTAAGCCATACAACCGAGTTATAAAAACAACGAAATAAATACTAGAGTTCTTTAAAAAAAAAACTAGAGTTAAAATTCTTTAAAAAAAAACTAGAGTTAAAAAGTAAGGTGGTGAATATATTCATCACTTCACATATACTCCCTCCGACCTAAATTGTATGACATTTTGAGCATTTTACATACTTCCTCTGGTCACTATTATAAGCAAATTTCTACTTTTTAGATTCATTCAATAAATGATGTATGTAGTCTATAGTGTAGACCACATACATCATTTATTGAATGAACCTAAAAAGTCAAAATTTGCTTATAATAGTGACCGGATGGAGTATGTTAAAAAATGTAATTAATATTGTGTGGAAAAGAGATATTATGAGTTGTTTTACAAAATTGTCCATAATAAATAATATGGAAAAAACAAATGAAAGAATTGAAAGAAGAGAGAGTAATAAATAATTAAAGTTATAATAGGAAAAATAATATTAATGTTGCATTGGTATTGTAAAGTGACATACAATTTAAGACAAATATTTTTCCTTAAAATGATATACAATTTGGAACGGAGGGAGTATGCAATATCTCTAAAGTTAAATCTATTCAATTCCTAACATTAAAAATTAATGAATTAGATCCAATTCATCTGATTAATTTCTTTAGATGGTTGGTAATTTATCAAATTTCTTTTCGAAATGACATGGTTTTATGAGAAGGGGAGAGATGAAAAGATAGAGAAGTATCTCAACCTTTTTTAAGAACAAAGAAAATTTAGTAATTAAAATAGAGGAAGTAAAAAAAGAAAAGGGAAAAAGGAACAAAAGAACAAAAATACGGAGGGACAAAACCAAAACATGTGATAAACAAATTTAAGACCATTCCTATTATACTTTTTTAGGCAATTTTGTGTGTTTCCTCTATTCATATATTTGTGATTTAGATGTAACCATAGCAAATTCAACTTCAACAACAACATCATCAATTGATCAATGTGATAGGCAGTGATCGATCTTGATCATCATCTACCTCGATCTTAACCTTACCTTAAATTTTTTTGCCTAATATTTCAATACAATGAATGACATTGGAAATTTTGATTTTTAGCATTAGATTAAACTGAATTCTTAGACTTGGTTGCAACTTTTGAATAATCTACAATAGGGATATCTTGGTAAGGATCATCAATTTCATTTTTTTTAAGGAATGATCGATATTTTCATGACTCGTAGATAATGCATCCAATTCATACATATTGACAACCCTAAGTAAAAGTACTTTTTTTTTTCTTCTTCTCAAGTTTCCACTATTTATCAATTTTTACCAAGGTTAAAAAAAGAGTTGCAAAATGTCAAACATAATCACTCTTAGATATTTTTGCATTTTTTTTTAAAGCCAAATAGTAAATATAATAAATAAAATAAAGTGATACAAAGACTAGGGGGACATAAAACCTGACCTAGGAATAACTCAAATGGGAATATAACAAGATAAATCAGTCCAAGTGGATCAACTCTAATATATCCTAACAAAAATTCACCAATCACAAGCGCAACCCAGCGAACCCGCGTATGGGCATGAAACCAAGTTACAAAAAAAAAATGAAAAGTGAACATCCGCATCAGATAGTTAGAGTATAACTATGGCGAATGGATTGACCGCCAACACGGTAACAAAATCCAAGTGCCACTGCTCCCTGTTTAACAACAAGCTTCAAATGCTCTTTCGAGCAAAACGCGTAAGAACTCAGACCGAGGGATGAGTCCAATACGTCATCAACCAAACTCTTTCGGGTTAAATGAACCAGACCCTTTCGGGTTTTAGTACACACCATACCCTTTCGGGTTTACGAACTCAGACCACTGCAAAAAAGCCAAATCCAATCCCACCAGTCTATGATCAACAACGAAACACAACACCAACAACAGAAACAAACACAACACATAACGTAAAAACATAAACAAAAGCAGCCTCCAAACACTCTGGCGCGATGACAGCGAAACAACAGCCATGAACACTGCAGATCTCAACAGATTTGAAACAAACCAGAGCTCCAATGCCGTCCAAGGTGAAGAAAAAACCAAAAACAGAGCTGCAACCACCTTGTTCCGTGATGACCCACCATCGAGAAGTTCGCAACCACCAACCGAAAACAGCAAGGAAGCAAGGTAGAACGGCGGCGCCGCCGACAACCAAAATGAACCACGTCCCTCTGACGAGACACACAAATCCGAGCTGCACACCCACGAAACAAGAGCACGTGAGAGCACCAACACACGCGTCAACTCCAAAAAATCAGATTTGACGGATCGTGAGAATGGAATCACCGGACAGGAAGAGGCTCTCCGGTGGTGCGGAGAGAAGATCTCGTCGCACCACCACCATGGTTGTCTACACCACCACCATGGTTGTCTACATCTTGCTGGAAAAAATTGGATTGAGGGAAAAAAGAGGGCGGCGGGAGTAGTTGTTTTAGAGAGAGTTTAGAGCTGGGTTTTTTCAGCAATAAATTAACATTGATTCAAATATTTTTATAGTGACTGCATTTAATCATACTACAGACATTGTTTACTTTATCATAACTTTACTACAATTATTATTCATCGATTTTGATTACTATAGTGACTGTAATTCTCGCATCAAATTCATCATTCCCTATTGCATTGCAGTTATAGAATGTGACTTCGACATTTTTTTTTCATTCTCATGACCATGGCCCATTTCCTCTAGAAGCATACGAGTTAAGTTCAACGCTTTACTCATGCATTTGATTTTAACCCAACACCATTTATTTTGGCGCCAATCACAAAAGAAATACATCAATTGTTGGCCATCATTTCAACCTAATGTAATTATTATGCAAATTAATTTTAGCTTTGACATAACATAAATATTCTACGAGCTCAACAACAGGTGTACCTCAAGAGCATATACTCTCATCAAATATTGTCCAATATTGCAACTTCAAATTTAAAACAGTTTAAAACAGAAAAAAAAAAAAATTAAAACAGTACATCACATTAATAATAATAACAGTAGTAGATTACAAATTAAAGCATTTCTTGTATAGACAGATACGTAAAAATTTATTAGAAAAAATGTTATACATATATTATTAACACCATGTTGTTACTTAGTTCCTTTCATGCATGGGGACAGCATCTTTTCGGTGTCCCTTTATCACATATGGTTAAGAATTTGTTCAGAGGCCATTGTTCAGTAAAAGCACCTAGATATCATTTGTCGGGTGCCCCTTTAGTTGACCCAGAAAAGGCTACAAACAATACTAAGTATTTCACATCATCTTTATTTTTTTAGCACGTTGTCTTCCTTAAATACACTTTTTCACCTTTGTGACGAATTCAAAATGGTGCTAGATCTCCTCAGCTATAGCTGGAACATCCGTCGGCATATGTATTTTGAGTAGGGCTATGGACAATCTTTTACCTAACACTCACAAGGCAAGGCAAATATTGTTTTGTTTATACCCTTGACTAGTTATTTTAGGTTATAACCTACTCCCCTAATTTTTGTAATTTCTCTCCATTTTAATTTGATAAATAATAAATTAATTGCATTGTATGTGTTGAATTTTATTAGTATGCACAATCAATTTAAAAATATATTTTTGACAAGTAACTCAGTGGTTTGAAATTTATCTTTTTAAAACGAATAAATGAGGGGTCCAGGGTTCGAACCTCTTCCCCCTACATATATAATGTAATGTCTCTATGAACTGAGTTTAGCTCACAATGACAATTTAAAAATATTTAGTTGTCAAACATTCTTAATCAAAATATCATTTAAAATATTTGATCTTGATTAAGAATGTAATTAAAAAATTGAGAGCACTCGTTTCCTTCAACTAACAACTGTCGAAATTGTTAGAATGGAACTATATTTTTTTTACATCAAAATGGATAGAATGGAAAAAAAAATACAAAAAATATTTAACCCACAAAACGGGAAAAACACAAGGGATACTCGACCCAAACAAAATAAACATCATATATTAAATAAAAAAAATGTTAAAGAGTGCCGAAGAGAGAGACATTGATTAAACATCTAAAACAAGTAAGTTTTATAACAAAGTGATGTAATCATTATTTGATCAAAAGTAACAATTTATACTTTTAAGACAAAACTTTTATTTATGGATTGTTTAACCAATGTCCAAGACCCATTAATAATATAAGAACCTCTTATTTATATGTGTGAGTTTCATCATTCATGCGATACTTACCACTCGGTTTATAGACAAAATTACATCACATTACATCAAAATTAAATTACCATTTTCATTTCATCAATCATCACGACATAAGAGAACTAAAAGGTTTAACAAACTCTTTCATATTATTGTCAACAAAAAAAAACTTTCATATTAGTCAAAAACACACTTTAATAAAGGTTGTAGGAAAGTGGTTAATTTACTCATAACATTGAGCCTGCTTTTCACGGCAATGTTACAATAATTACCTCTGATTTTGCTCAAGATGACCGTAATGACTTTGACCACAGACACGTATTACTGCCTCCTTAATTTGATAATTACCAAAGCTTGGTGGCAGCACCTTTCATAAATTGCGTATAATTTTTGTACATGTTAATTGTGGCTTTATCATCATCTTTTCTTATTGTCAATGTCTCTTATTATTTAAAGCTTTAGATTAATTGTTTCCCAAGAAGCCATACATGATATATAAGCTCCATCTACTTAGCTTAAACACTTCAAGTTAATTAATTAATTTATGACGATAAGGTCATGTACTGTCCATTTTTCTTTTATGATATGGTTATGCCTAAATGCACAGCTGTTCTAATTCAAGTAGTGATGACTTTCACCGTCTTATTTTGGTATAATGGAAAAAGTTGCAAACTAGGGTAGGGCCATTTGAGTGATGCGTTTGGGTCGGAGTTACCTCACTTTTTTGTATTCTAGTTAAGTCAATATTGGCTCAAAAACACATGCACTCTAGTCTTAAGTAAAATTGAACAATTAACATCATCTATGGTTTCTCTTTCTCATGTGAGATCATAATTAGGATCTTCATGATTTTCCAAATCTACAGGACAGATTGACTTTTTTGGATTGGTTTTGCGTGAAAATTTAGAGCAGCTTTATGATGATTTATGACTCACTTTTGGTGAGTCGAGGAAAATCTACTGTATAAATCCTTAAGGAATTAGGTATATAAGTTATTTATTTTGTATATGTATCTAACATTTCGTTCATTTTTTATAAGTGGGATTAACATACCGCCCAGACTTGAATCCAACACTGACTAATGGAGAAATGGATTTGGTGCGTAGATGTGCCGTGCTCTTTCCAATCTCAACTCTGATCGCATATTGACATCTAAGATCATTTAAAATTATTTTGTTAAGTGAAATGTGAGCTATTTGATCTCACATTAACGATCGAGATCGTTTACCGTGTGTAACATCTACGTTTTCTATGGCGGACAATCTGGATCTTACCAATGACTTATGTTGATTAAAATATTGGATCACCAATTTAATCCTCATATTGTCAGCAATCAATTTGAATAGTGCATGAAATTAAATTATAAATTATAAAATAGAAAATTTTCAATCAAATTGTTTGAGACATTTTTAAAGGAACTAATATGATTGATGTTTTTAAAATTTTAGGGATTAAATCATCAACCACCTAAAATTTCAAGTATAGGTGATTTACTCTCTAGTCACTAATGAATGGGGCACCAACTTGTGTGGGTTGTCTCTTCTCTCATTTGCTTTAATTGGTCACCTTTTGCAAAAGTAAATAGAAGGGACATGCATTATATAAGCAGCAGAAGGAACAGATAAGCTGCTATAATTTGTACTCTTACGTCCTCATTGTTTAACTTTGACAGCATAATTTCCAAAAACCATCAGAACCCCAGAAAAGCCAAGATATACATATAAAATATATATAACCACAAATTAAATATGTATAAATTTGCATATTTGTTCTAAACCATAAATGTTATACAGATAAAGAAGTTATATAGTTTCAGACTTTAATCATCTGTATTACATTCATAGGATCTCTCTCTCCAATAATGTAGATTTTGTGCAGCCAATTTCAGCATGTTGGAGGGATTCAGTCACCTATACATGGATGGTGCTGCAGCAGCTGAATCATATTATGCCAGCAAAAAACAGTATCCCTTATTATACGATATGACAGGATAATATAATCTTCCTAATCAAAAATATCTGCCAGACATATATACATGAATGTGTACTCAGAAACACACGAGCGTGTATGATATAATATAATATAATATAATATAGTATAACTAAACATTATATTATTTTATAAGTGAAGCATCGAAGAAAATGAAATTGAATTTGTAAGTATATGATGCAATGTATGGGTTTTTGTCTTTTTGATCATATTTGAGTCTTTGACCAGCTTCACTAAAGGACAGTAAAAGGTAGCTCCCATAAGAGGATCATGATTAATTAAACGTGAAAAAATTAAAAAAGAGATAAAGGGTGATAAATATGTAATACTAATAATTCAATAGTTGGAGTGTTGGACAATATAAAATATTACAGCCACAAAACAAAATTAGCTTCAATCATTAATCTTAAAGAATATACCGTTATTCAAACTTTGGCTTATGAAAACAGATACATCAATCAATGGTAAGGAAAAAAAAAATCCGGGGGAGGGGGGGTATCATCTCAATCTCAATCTTAATATTATGTACTATCAACACCTTTCTATATTTTCTACTTTGAACAATATAATAGAAATATATAGGTAAAAAAATGAAAAAAAAAATAAAGAAAGAATTTACAATTCATATATGATGGAAGACATCAAAATTTGCTTCTGTTAAATCTTCTGAAAGTGATGTTAATGGATAGCTAGTGAAATCTTCTATTGAATTATGAGTTTGAAGTTGTCCTTCTTCCCATGAACTAGTTCCATAATCTTCAGATTTTATAGCATTTACTTGGAACTGAAACAAAGGGTCCAATTTGTTCTCTGATCCATCCCAACAGAACCCTGCATTATTATTTTCAATCACAGTACTTCTCATTTGAGATGGATAAATGGTACTCATGTTTGAGCTATTGCTTGAATTGCTCTCTTTCCCTTGATCATTGATGAACAATGAGCTGAATTTTGAAGCTGAATTGTTGTCCGAAAACTCTGTCATCGATACATTTGCGTGATCTGAATTGGTTAGACTCGGCATTGAAGTGAATCCATAGCTTGAATTAAGTCCGAATTGACTCTGATCACATGGTTTAAGGCTTGTGTGATAATTACTCATAGGTAAGTTATAACCAGATTGGAAATCATAGCAGAATAAAGGGTCCGATGCTTGTTTGTTGCTGAAAAATTCTCTTGAAGCTTCTGTTAAGCCATTATCATCATAGTAACTCGAATCGGTTATTAGAAATGCGGAACCATGAGATGTAACTGATGGTATTTGCATAGGTGGTACCGTTGTTTCTGTGATTTTGTTCTCTTCCTTAAGATATGCTTCTGTTAGAGGCTTGTGTGTTGTTGGATCAATCCCTTGCTTTAGAAGCTTCTTCTTTAAACATGAATTCCAAAAGTTTTTTATTTCATTATCTGTTCTCCCTGGTAATTGTGCTGCTATTTGAGCCCACCTGTAATGTTCAGAAAAAGAAATTCATTTCGTCACTGAAGAAATATTTTTAGATTCGCGGTGAATTTAACAAAATCACAGTAAGCCCCCATAATTTTTGTTAAAGCTCTATTACAGAGCTTCAACAAAATCCCAGGGCTACGATGATTTTGTCAAACTCACCGTGATTCCAAACATGTACAGAATGATGTATCTTTATATTACCTATTTCCAAGGACTTCATGAAGACTGATTATAAGATCTTCTTCTTGTTGTGAGAACATTCCTCTCTTTAAATCAGGCCTCAAATAGTTTATCCATCTCAATCTACAACTTTTTCCACATCTTTGAAGTCCTGAAGAATTTCATCAACAATATTAGACTCTTCGTTTCGAAGAATGAAAAATATTGGAACATGATTTTAACAATAACTTACCAGCTTGTTTAGGAACAGAACTCCAGCAACCAACACCAAATCTAGTTATATGATTGAAAAGCTTTTCATCTTCTTCAGGAGACCATAAACCTTTCCTCAGTTTTTGCTTTAAACAACATGAATGACGACCCATTTGGATTTGGGTGAGAAATGTTAAGTTGGTTTTGGAGGAAGAAGAAGAATAGTGTGAAGTATGAAGTGGTCACTGTCTCTATATAGCGTGAAATATTACCTGAGTGAGTGTTTGTGTCATTTAAACGTTTTCAAAAGTGGTAGAAAAATATTGTTATGTTGTGTGTGGGGTGAAGAGGGAGTAACTCAAACTAATTGTGTTCATTTAAAGAGAGAAAGAGAGAGAGACCTAAATCATTAATCATACTTAGGATTGAAGTTAAGAGAGAGAGAGAGAACACTGAGAGGAAGGTGCAGCAATCAAGTGGGTTTTACGCAATTCCTGTGCTGCTTTTGCATTGGAATGGATTGGTTTTTAAGATACAACTATTCCTAGTAAATTAACTTATTAATTAAACAAAACAAATTGGGTATTTTTTCACGCATTTGTAAAGACTAATTCTTTTAATCGTTCGGATTAGATGGACAACAAAGCTATCTATCAAAAAAATGTATATCATTGTAATTTTAGAGTTGACTTCGAATTCATCATCTCGAATTAAATTAAAAAAAACTCAAATCATTTCATTTAAATGTTTTTAAGTAAATAGCAAAACATTAATTGTTAAGCTATCCATCCACATGTATATAGAGGGCGTGTATATGAGTGAGGATAGAGTTAAGTGCTTCCTATTTTTTGATTACTTGTTAATTAAGTACTGAGTTCTAACTCGGTTTTCATTTTAGTTCAATTTGAAATTTAACTTCATATAGTAAAAAATAATAAGAGATATTTATACATCTCTGCATGTTAAATTTAGACCTCTTTGGGCTTTGACGCTTTATTGGACTAAGTAATATATATGAATATTATATGATATCATCCTCCTATCTTCATAGAAGGTTGCGTATATTATTATTATTATTATTATTATTATTATTATTATAGATCTATTTCAAGAGTCTAAGAGATTGGATATTTGGAGACGAGACTTAATAGTGTATGAATTTCGTATGAATAAAAGATGAATATGTAGCTCGAATGTTATTTAAGTAAAAGAAACATTTATATTTTAGAGGTGAAAATTGAAGATCATACCATCACACAAGATATACAAATCGGGTATCATAAACCCATTATACAAAACAAAGAAGAAAAAGAAAATGTAAATCATCGAATTCAAGTTAGATGGTTGAAATTGATGAGGTATTTTATGTGACACGAATGTACCCCTAAAGTTATAAAAAAAAAAAAAAAAAAGATTAATTACACTTTTGGCCCCCTAAGTTTTCTAAAGTTGTGCTTTTAGCCTCCCTAAAAAAACAACTTTTTTCAGCCCCCTAAATTTACTTTCTGTTGCTATTTTGGCCCCTCGCGCCAATTTTGACCCAATCAACGAACACGTGGGCACCACGTGTGTAATTTTTTTAATTTAAAAAATATATATTTTTGTAATTAAAAAAAAATTAGTTTTTTTATTACAAATGAAAAAAATTAATTACAATTTTTTTTGTTTTTTTTATTACAAAAATTAAAAATAAAAAAATTTATTATTATTATTTTAATTACAAAATAAAAAAATTATTAAAAAAACAAAAATATTAAAGTGGGCGTCACGTCAGCGTTGACTGAGTCAAAATTGGGCTAGGGGGCCAAAATTGCAACAGAAAGTAAACTTACGGGGCCTGGAAAGAGTTTTTTTTTTAGGGGACCAAAATCACAACTTTGGAAAACTTAGGAGGCCAAAAGTGTAATTAAACCAAAAAAATATATTGAAAAACTATATGATTGACGTTGTTGTATAAGAGTGAGTGTTTGCTTGTGAAGAACGAACACAAAAATAAATTAAGTGTAGAATTGATGATGATGTTGCGTTAGATTTGTGGTAATACTATACAAAATATATTTAGAAGTGACATTATTTAAGAAAGCGTTGAGGTAACACCTAAAGTAGAAAGTATTGTGAAAACTAGGCTTAGGTAGTTTGAGCAAGTAGAGAGAAAGTCTATGATTTTATAGTAAAAAAAGTAGATTGGATGGAGGATGGTAAAATCCTAAGGGCAGAAGAAGACAAAGAAAACCTATAAGTGAACCTGTTAAGAAAGATTTAGAGATTAACTAGACTTTTGACCCGCGCGTCGCGCAAATCTAACTAAAAATCATAAACAAACTTAATAAGTATACAATGTTATGATTAAAATTAACTTAATATGCATTCAACAATATTTTAGATGAAATTTATTAGGTTAAATTGATGCTAACCTAATGCAGTATTTTAGAGGAAAATTATTAGGTTTAGTTGTTGTAGACGTAACAAAATTAATAAATAAGGATAAGTGTACATAAGATAGAAATGAATTTTTTTTTAAGGAATAAGAGATTATCATTTAATGATGCAAATTTATAGCCAAAATTTTAGGGTTGAGGATTAAGATTATTTAGAGGCAAAATTTTAGGGTTGAGTTGTTGCAAATCTAATAAGGGATTAGTGGAGGAAAAAATTAGGTTAAGACTTAACAAAATTAATTAATAAGGATGCATAGAATAAAAATATCTATACTATATATAAAGGAAACTACCCCTTTCAACATACATTTGGGTTGAAATTTTGTTTCCAAAAATACCGTTAAGATTAAATACAAGTAACACATGTAACAAATAATTAATTAAGAATAAATTTAAATATTACTCCCTCCGTTCCTATTTAAGTGTCTTTTTAGCGTGTATTTTTCGTTCCTATTTAACTGTCCTTTTTGTATTTTTAGGGTATGATTTGTCAATTATACCCTTTTTCAATTACTCTTAACTTTTTCAATAAATCTAATTAATGTTATCTATTTGGAAAGCTAAAGTTTGTTTTTTTAAACAAAGTTTGTTTGTTTTTTTTAAACAAAGTTTGTTTCTTATTATCTTCAAATTTAAACAAAATTTTGTTACAAACAATGGTTCAAAGAAGAGTTAAAATTCTATAAATAAGATGAACGACGTGACCTTACAAATGGAACGATGTGACCTTACAACTTTCCTCTCATACCACTGCTTAACTGGTAACTTTTTGATCATACACCTGAATTGTCGGCAGCGATACGGTCAAGAGGGGAAATAGTTTTAACAGTTGCTTCGAGTGGTATAGCTGCATTATTAATACCCGCACATTCGAGATTTGGCCTTCCCTTTATTATCGATGAATGCTCCACGTGTAATGTCAAACCTAAGACCCCGTTGGCTCAGTTGGTAGTCCAAGCAAGATTAGTAATATGGGACGAGGCTCTGATGATGCACAAATTTTACTTTGAAGCACTTGATCGTTCTTTCAGAGACGTTATGAAGGAGGTGGACAAGCGAAACAAATACATCCCTTTGTACCTGTAATTCCTAAAAGCACAAGACCAGAAATCGTTCATGCTATTATCAATTCTTCAAAATTATGGAATTATTGTGAGGTTCTTACCTTGACTAAGAACATGAGGCTTTTGTTTGGTGAGTCAATAGTAGATATGGAGGAAAAAAGACAATTTTCAGAATGGGTTTTAACTATAGGTGATGGACGAATAGGGGAAGACAATGAAGTGGACAAGACCATTGCTATTCCGTCAGATTTGCTCATAGAAAGCGCAGGAGATCCTCTTGCTGCTATTGTTGAAAGCACGTATCCTAACATCTTGGAGAGCATGAGTGACATAGGTTACTTTCAAAATAGAGCTATATTGAGAACAAAAAATTCCATAGTCGAGAAGATCAACGACTATATGTTGGACATGGTTCTAAATGAGGAGAAGGTTTATTTGAGTTATGATTCACTTATTCATCGTAACATAAACGATGATCATATTGACAATGTTCATACACCTGAATTCCTCAACACCATCACTGCTTATGTACTTCCTAATCACAAATTAAGGTTAAAGGTTGGTGTGCCAGTTATGTTGTTGAGAAATATAGATACACGATATGGATTATGCAATGGAACCAGATTAGTTATCACTAGGATGGGAAGATACGTCATTGAGGGGAGGGTCATTTCCGGAAGTAATGTTGGTGAACAGGTTTTTGTATCCAGGTTATCTATATCGCCTTCAGATGTCAGGATTCCCTTTAAGTTTCAATGAAGACAATTCTCTTTCTTTGTATCATTTGCAATGACAATTAACAAAAGTCAAGGACAATCGCTTAAACATGTTGGTGTATATCTACCAACACCTGTAATTTTTCACAGACAATTGTATGTTAGTGTTTCAAGAGTTACATCCAGAGAAGGACTAAAGATATTGATCACGGATGAAGATGGTGAAGATACCAATGTGACTTCTAACGTCGTATATGATGAAGTATTTCGCAATTTGCGATGAAACAACATGCCAATTCACTAAAAATTTCATATTCTCTCACCGAATTATTGATAGGATTACCGAATTTTCTTTTATAATATTTTTCAGATTTTATACATTTTATGGAGCGTTTTATTTTGTCTACTCTTGATTATCATCTGTTATTTTTTCACCGTTACCAATTATATATTGCATTTTATTATCCGTATGTCATTTCTTTAGCAATAAACCCGTGCGAGCACGGGTCCAGTTTCTAGTTTTAGATGGAATTTATTAGGTTAAATTGATGCTAACCTAATGCAGTATTTTAGAGGAAAATTATTAGGTTTAGTTGTTGTAGACGTAACAAAATTAATAAATAAGGATAAGTGTACATAAGATAGAAATGAATTTTTTTTTAAGGAATAAGAGATTATCATTTAATGATGCAAATTTATAGCCAAAATTTTAGGGTTGAGGATTAAGATTATTTAGAGGCAAAATTTTAGGGTTGAGTTGTTGCAAATCTAATAAGGGATTAGTGGAGGAAAAAATTAGGTTAAGACTTAACAAAATTAATTAATAAGGATGCATAGAATAAAAATATCTATACTATATATAAAGGAAACTACCCCTTTCAACATACATTTGGGTTGAAATTTTGTTTCCAAAAATACCGTTAAGATTAAATACAAGTAACACATGTAACAAATAATTAATTAAGAATAAATTTAAATATTACTCCCTCCGTTCCTATTTAAGTGTCTTTTTAGCGTGTATTTTTCGTTCCTATTTAACTGTCCTTTTTGTATTTTTAGGGTATGATTTGTCAATTATACCCTTTTTCAATTACTCTTAACTTTTTCAATAAATCTAATTAATGTTATCTATTTGGAAAGCTAAAGTTTGTTTTTTTAAACAAAGTTTGTTTGTTTTTTTTAAACAAAGTTTGTTTCTTATTATCTTCAAATTTAAACAAAATTTTGTTACAAACAATGGTTCAAAGAAGAGTTAAAATTCTATAAATAAGATGAATAACAATTCTATAAATTTAAAAATTCTATAAATAAGATGTCGCACAATGCGAATCTAGCATTGGTTGAAGCCATAGTTGAAGTCTTAACTTTGATTAAAGGAGTTGGAAGGAAGTAAAAATTTTCTTAGTTTTTGATTAATGTGAAGTTGGAATAATTTTTATATTGACTTATAATAATTTAAAAGATGTGCGGAATATTTAAAAAATTGACAATTGTTTATTTTGGGAGGGAGAGCACGTAAAAAAATAGGAATTTGTTGGAGAAAAAGATAATAACTAACAACTGTTTGTTACGAGAAAAAGATAACATATTAAATTTATTGGAAAGATAAAGTGTGTGCAAAAAAATATGAATTTATTGTTGAATTAAAAGGAGGGTATAATTAGAAGAAAACGTGAAAAAATACACTTTGCTATTTTGATGGAAATTTTCTAAAAAGACACTTAAAAAGTAACGGAGGGAGTATAACAAATGTAACAAACACGATATGAATATATGTATATTTTTTTTCCTTTATCATTTAAAAAATATAACAAATTAGATGAGTATATTTATACTTACTTTTTCATTATCCCAATTACACCCCTAAACAACTTTTTCTATAATAAAGACTGTTGTTCGTGTCATTAAAAAAAGCAACAAACATTTATATTTTTACTTTTAATCAAAACCAAAATTTCATAAAAAAAAATATCATTCATAATTTTCAAACGTTAGCGCAATAAAAAGAGCGAAAAGACAGACACGGAGTGCCCGGCTTTTCGCTATGATATATAAAGTAGTAAAACGTCGTTTGATCCATATAGATGACCCCACTTAATATGGTAAGGCTTGGTTTTTGTATTATTATTATTATTATTATTATTATTATTATTATTATTATTATTATTATTATTATTATTATTATTATTATTATTATTATTATTATTATTATTATTATTATTATTATTATTATTATTATTATTATTATTAATACTACTACTATTACTACTACTGCCACCTCAAATAACCTATGGAATTTGAGTGAGGTCAGAAAATAACCTCTGCAGAAATAAAGACATAGATTGAACCACTGAAAATGACCTATGAAAAATCCAAGATCACATGAGTGAAATATGTTTTAATTTTTACGGGGATTATTTTTCGACCTCCTCCAAATTATAGAAGCTATTCGAGGAATTATTATTATTATTATTATTATTATTATTATTATTATTATTATTATTATTATTATTATTATTGGAACACATCTCTATTATATCTTCTTCTTTTCTCTTTTCTTTAATTATCCTTCCGTAGAATTTGAAGTTCCAACCTCAAGTTCATATTATTTCATTTCCAAACCAATATGCTCGTTTTGAACTTTGTGTGAATATTCACGAAATTGTCCATCGTAAAAGATGTCTCGTTGAATTAAGGAGTGAGTATTGTTTATACACTATTATTAACTTCGATTCTCAAATAATGATGAGCTTTTTGGTGTACAAAAAGTGTACCATTAGTCGAGGCTAAGGGACATCTAAAGGGTATGTCAACCATCGTTTGTGGCTTAAACCTCATTACCACAAACGGTGCGAATGGTCCGAGCTCAAGTCAACAACGCTGCATTTTTAAGGTATTGTCTATGTTGAACCATGTGTGAGCCTTCGAGATTTTGTCCTTTATAAAATACATCACATTAAGTTTAGAAGTGTGTGTAATTTTTACATGAGTTGTGCTAACAACAACTATTCTAACATTTTTCTCTACAAAATTTACCTTCATAGGAAGTGAACTATATGTGGGTCTTATCAATGACTGTGGTGCATAGTTTCAAAATGGTAGGGAGTTAGCTCATGACACTAAGCTCAAGTCCAACACCGTTATGGAGTTTGGCAAATTAGACAGTAAATGGTTTGAAATGCATACAATATGTCTTGTCTGAATGGATTAGATGAAAACTGATCAGCACATCGTGGCCATCAGTGGACTAAGTAGAGTGTAACATAGATCCTTCTTTTTCTGTCTAGTTTAGTCATGTGTGTGTATTGATCTTTACTTTAGAGATGAAAGGCAGTTGAATAGATGCGGGAACTTAGCTTGAGGAATGCTATTTTTGAGATGGTTGTTTAGTTATTGGCTTATTGGTAGATCATTTTAAGCACTCTCAAAAAAATATCACCAAGTTTGCTAATTTGATTGTTGAGTAAACAAGAGACTTTCGTTGTATCGTTTAAATTCTATGGTTGAGTTTACTAGAAAATAAGTTAATATGATTGACCATCAACTATTAAAAGTGGTCATTTCTAGCGGTATTCATAGTTGTTAATGTTATCAACCTTTTAAACATGTTCTCATTTTCTTGTTGATAATAAATAGTACTACTATGAGTGATAGTAGTAGAACTTTTAGGCTTATAAATAAAGGCTTCTACAACAATAGAAATTAAGTTGTAAGAAAACATTTGTAGTATGAAGTTTATCAAATTATGTGAATGTCGTAGAAGAAATAATAATAATTATGAAGTTTCTCTAAAAATTCTTAGCCTAAGTGCATTATGATTTAGTTTTGACACTACTTTTCTTGTAACCAACATTATTTTTATTTTTCTTTTCAATTTCTAATCCTACTTTTCTCTTGCTTGATGGAGTAGTAATACTATTCCATGCTCAAAACATCTAGTTGTAACAAAAAAAAAAATCTAGTAAGCACTAATTCTACTTTTTAAAACGATCATCTAAATCTTTATTTAAAAAAAAAATATATCATCAATAAATCCTTAAATTCCTTATGTATTATATCCATTCTACCTTACCCATTTGTATTGTGCACCTTATTTTTACGAAATGCATTAACAATGCGACAAATATGAGTGAATTGTGGTTCGCTTGCTTGCTACGTCCACCCGGTGCAAAATGAAAATGCATTTGTGTTTTGGATATGCAAAAATATTGAACACATTTTTTTGTCGTTTTTATTTCTTAGTAGTTGTTGGCCATTTAGCTGTTTTTATTTCTTAGCTGTTTTAAGTTAATGTGAATATCTTATCTTATTACTAAATAATAATCAGCCGACAATGGTATATGGAAGGGTGTGGGGGCTCCAAGGATATATTGACTCCAAATATAAAATGACTCAAATAGTTACTAATATTTCGAGAGTCCAATAATAAAAACATCAAGCCTCTCAACTCTCAATTTCAATCCACGCTTCTTCCCCTCATTTTTGGTCCCAATGTATATTCTCTACCACATTTTTGGTCCCAATGTATATACTATATTCTCTATCTTTGGCACTTTTACTATTTTCTACAATTTTCATTACAACATCTTTCCTCAAGGGGTTTGGTCATTCGTTGGAAATTATATATTTTTTTTAGGGAATTTTATATATATATATATATATATATAAGTTCTTGATGCAATAATAGATCATGTATGACAATACTGCCCAACTTAATGTGTTTAATTGATTATTGATTATTTTAGTTTATAATACAAGTTGTTGAGAATTCAATGATTCTAAATTTTCAAATGAAAGCTTCAATATCTTACAAAGAAGATTTTTGTCGCTATGCATGGAACAAAAAATTGAACATTTTTTTCTTTCATAATTAGCCTTGACAATTGGCAAGAATAATTAGAAAAGATTATTGTCAATGTTGTCAAAATATCCTATTTTAGACGCATTTTTAGGAGGAAAAACCTACTCTAAATTTATTTTCATTTATTATAAAATTAATATCCATCATCATTTTTTTTTAAATAAGCGGGTCCCAAGAGACTTTTATGTGTCATCAATTATGTGTTAGCAAAAGTATATAAACCACCTTTTCCATAAACATTTTATTTTATGCATGTTATATTCATTTAGGCTTGTTTCGATTGATCGAATAGAAGAGAACAAAGTTGAATGAAATAAAACAGAATGAAACGGAATGAAATGAAATTCAGAGCTCATTTTATTGTTTGGGTGACGAAACGAAATAAATTTTCCATTCCATTATTTTGAAAAGTTAGTTGAATGGAATAAGTTATAAATTTGTTATTCCAATTTTCCCCTTATTTAAAAATTGGTAATATGTATCATTAAAACATTTTTTTATTTATAAAAAAATTCTTTCATTCAATGTTTAAAATTGTTGGTCATTTCCCTAAAAAAAATTGTTAGTCTTTGACATTGATATTTGTTAATTACGGGCTTAATCTAACAGTTAGGACTATTTAGAAATTGCTTAGTTGCTTCTTGTTTAGTTGAAAGAAGAAGAAAAAGTCTCATTCTCATGTCATGTCATATTGATGCCATATTTTATACATGATGTTATATTGTTTAGTTGATCAAAAATATAGTTCTCGTTGGATTGAAAAAGGATAAGGATGAAACTGTAATTAAATAATTATAAAGTTAATTAAAACATCTCATTCCTCTTAAATTGGGGAAGCAAAATAGAGGAATCAATGGAATAGAATGTGATGGAATGGATGTCATTATGCTCCATTCAATCATGTTTTAGTGTATATCCAAACAACGAATCATACTATTCTATTATATTTTATCTCATTTTATCTAATAACTCCATCATATCACGAATATATCCTTGATAAAGTTAGTGATTTGTTACCATATCTACTAAAAGATATTTGACTTTCATAATGTAGCGAATCAATATTTAAATTTTTACCAATAGAGATAATTGTATGTGGTGTTTGGTAGGCCTCAAATATGATTTTCATTAATTTAGGAAATCTATAAAAAAAAAAAAAAAAAGTGCTTATTGTCAAAATAATAATAATTACGTGGCCCGTTAAAAGAAAAGAAAAAGTGCATCTGCTCCCTTCCCTATAAAAAAGAAAAGTAACTACTACATTCAAAGGAAAATTTCACTCTTTGTAGTTTCTAACTATTTAAGCTTAAGGTTATAATACTCCACTCATTTTAATATTTCATTGAGATACCGTAAAACAAGTTAGAATTTTTTTATTTTTTTTATTGTTTTTTGGCTAAAATAGCTTGTATTTTAGGAAGCATGTATTGCATAATATGGTAGACGCTTTTTTTTTAATTGAAGCTTCTATAAAAAATTTATTGAGATACTATAAAGCAAGCTAGATATTTTTGCTAAAATGTCATTTTTATTTAAAGTAGTAAATGTAATTTTCTTGGCTATTACTTTTCCTATCCTATGAGTTTGTCGCGTGCTTTATTCAGATTCTAAAATCCAAAATGTTTTAACGTGGTTTGTAAGTTTTTATAGGGTGTTTATACCATTCGAATTATATAATCCGAACAAAATAGGGTGTACAAAAAATCAATAGGGTGAAAAAAGAAGTCAATTTCCTTTTGAAAAAAAGGTTTGACCCAATTTCCAGGCGAAGTGAACAAAAGAATCCTGCTCTTTACCCAAACTGTTTCGCTCATTCTCAAGTGAAATGTCTAAAATGCCCCTACACAAGTTAACTTGCGCAGCGTGAACTCACGCTGAGTACTATTTTCGTTCTAAACCCAACAGGCAACCACAAAGCTCCATTTTTTCTTTCCCTCAACCCCTAAAAACCCAAAAGTGCGAATTTTTGGGTCAAAATCTTCGTTCCAAATCATTGCAAATCGTTAGGAAACAAGTTTCTATGCTCATCAAACATCATAGAACAGGTAATGTATCCACAGAACTCATCCCATTTTGATTGGTTTTTGTGGCTGTCACGTTTTTTTTCGTCAGTAGACATAGGGCTCAGCGTGAGTTAACTCACTCTAGGTTTAAGAGCAGCGCTAGTTAACTTGCGTGGATGGATAACACTAGCGTGGGTTAACTCACGCTACTGTGCGCCCAGAATTTGTATTTTTGGTGGTATTACACCCCGACATATTTTTTTGTGGCCGATTGTGTAATTTGGATATTTATGGCCAATATGTAACTAATATTATATAGACTTAATTGCAGTTTTAACCCCCTAACTTTCACAAAGTTGCGATTGTGGCCCCTAGGAATAAAACTACAAAACGGCCCCCTAAATTTTGCATCTGTAGCAGTTTTGGCCCTCCAAGGCAAAATAAAAATAAAAATAACACATGGCACCTCACTTAGGGTGCCACGTCAGCATAGACCGAGTCAAAATTGACATTGGGGCCAAAACTACCACAGATGCAAAACATAAGGGGCCGTTTTGTAGTTTTTTTTAGGGGGCCAAAATCGCAACTTTGTGAAAGTTAGGGGGTTAAAACTGCAATTAAGCCTATTATATATTATATAAATATATGAAATGAATTTTTTTTTGTGGCCGATTATGTCACACCAATTATTGGTCGCATTACGTAGTTTAACGATGAATTTCCGTCATTTTGACAGTTTATGTGAGATTATGTAATTTTATAAATTTATGGACAAATTTGTGTAATTTGGATCGTTTACGTGTCATTAAGTGTGTTTAAGTGATTACGGGTCATTACTGGTAAATTTGTGAAATTTGGACCGTTTTGATCGTTATGTGTGATTACGTGATTGTGAGAAAAACGATGTTTTGTGTAATTTTGATCGATTATGTCGTATTATCTGATAATCTTGTTAATCATAGTCTTCTACCAATCAGCTTATGCCACGTAACTTCTATGTCACTAATGACATGTCACATCAGTAATCAAACGAGATTAGGACGAATTTTCATATGCTTAATATTTACAATGGCAAAATAGGAAGATTGGTAAGTTCCGAAATGAAATTTCAAAGGGCCTATATTTACATGGATGAAATGCATATTTAAGTCATTCGCATGTTATGATTTATCCTTCTTGCAGTGTCGGAAAACAAGAAAGAATGTGGATGGTTCTATCTCCCTCTCTTCAAACACAAATCCACAAGACAATCACAACACAAACCTATCAGCATCATCTCCAATTCAAACCCAAAACAACAACAAGAATCACTTTCCCTTACAAATTAAAATGCCAACAACAAAAACAATCCCAACCCAAAACCCAAGAAGACTTCATCCCATTCAAAGACGTAAAAACACTAGCAAAATTCAAATCAAGACACAACTACATCCGCGTTCTAGAAGTTTCTAGAAAAGCCGACCACCCATTCCGCGGTTCCCGCCTTCTCCTCCTCGATAATCCTGGAAACATCCACAGCATTTCCTTCCTTTTCAAAACCCTAACAAACACTTACTTCGACGTCTTCGCGACACTCCCGCCAATCCTACCACCAGGGCCCATTGCAATCCTTGGCTTTGGTGCTGGCTCTACTGCCAGTATCATCCTCAAGTTTTACCCCAATGCGGTTGTCCATGGCTGGGAACTTGATACTTCTGTAATTGATGTTGCACGAGAGTTTTTCAATCTTGAAAAGATTGAACGAGAGAATAAAAATAGACTTTTTGTTTATGTTGGAAATGCTTTAACAGCTAGTTTGGTAGGTGGATTTTCAGGCATTATTGTGGATTTGTTTTCGCAGGGGAGTTTGATACCGGAGCTTCAAGAGACTGCAACGTGGGAGAAACTACGCAAGTCATTGAGGAAAGGTGGGAGAATAATGGTGAATGTTGGAGGGAGTTGTGTGGAGGCTGAGGATAAGGGTAGAGATGGGAATCTTGTGATGGAAGAAACATTGAAAGCTATGAATATGGTTTTTGGTGAGAAGCTTTTTGTTCTTAGACTTGGGAATCGTGGGGAGGATAGTTCTCTTGCTCTTACTGGTGATTTTCCTGATATTGATTCGTGGAAGAATGCGCTTCCGAATTCGTTGAAATGTTATGTTGATTTATGGAGGCCGTATTCTGGTTAGTGTAATTGTTTGTGCTGAAATAAGCATGCTCACCAACTGTTTGTGTTTATTCCTATGTGAAATCTAGGATTTGTTACCTAATTTTTTTTAGTGGTTTGAGAAGGCCACGGATAAATCATAAATCCCATTTTGTGCAGAATATGATGCTTGTAATGTTAACATGCAATTAAATTATGAGCAAAATGCTTAATTGTTTCACATTTAATTTTCCACTTGCAGATTGTTTTAATTTATAGAACTGAAGTAGTAGTATAATCTCATGTTCTTGTGGGAACAAGTACAACAGTCTATAAATTTTCCTGGACTTCTGGCTGATGGAATTATTCGAGTTTGGGTGTAGAGAAAATGGTTCAAACCAAATTCAGAGTATCTCAGTGTAGCTGATTATTTTGTAGCCAAATTCAAATGCATATTTTGTAGCTGAAATTCTCCTCACTAAGCATATGTTTGGTTCAATAGCTCGTTAGGATGGGAGAAATTTTAACAGAGGAAAGGTGAGTTGACAATGTTTAAATTGATCTTTGAAATTGTAAACAGTAATAGGTTGGTCATTGCAGTCTTCACGTCAAACATTTTTGTTAAAGGATGTGTGAGCTGGACGTTAAGATAGTTTTCAGACCAAGGTCGAATTTATTAGTTAGTATACTCTCGTAGCATGATCAAAAGTTTGCCTCAAAATGGTGAAATTTAAAACTTTTGATTTTGCAATGTGAATAATATGCACCCTATTTGGCTACGGGATCGAAGATAAAAGCATATCAGTGTATTTGCTGCACTGGATCAACAATGATCGTGTCTGGCTGAAGTAACATGTTCCATGCTCCCGCAAAGAGATGCAGGAGTGTAAAATTTCATGTTTAACAAAAACAAAACAACAAAAAAAAGTGAAATGTGATGAAAAAGAGAGGTAATTAGGAAAAAGAAATATAATAATAAGAAGAGGACTGCTGTTTAACACCAAATTTGTAACCAAAAAAAAAGGTTTAACACCAAATTTCTCAATGGAAAAGCTATGATCTTGTCTAAACAAATCAGTGCTGGTTGGAACAGTACATGATGGTTGTTGGAATTGGAATACATGGAAAATAAATAAAAGTAAAACCATATTTTCATGCAATTTCCAACTAGATTTGTTCTTATCGTTCATCATTTTTGAAGGGGAATTGTGAGAGAACTAGTGTGTGTTAAGGTCCCATCACTATAATAAATGAGGCTAGGACTCTTTCACAATTTCTTCATTTTCGTCTAATCGAAAGTGTTGGAAGCCTTTCATTTTTGCTCTCTATAATCAATCTTGGAGTAAAATTCGATCTAAATTTGGCTAGCAATTGGCATATCCTTGAGTCAAGCACAATTGGAAGCTTTACTTTACAGAACTTTTAATTCCCTACCACATACTCCACCAAACTGTTTTACCTTTTCTCATAAATTTGGCACAAACATGAAATCGATACCTATAATTGTTAGCATCTCTTTAAAGAATCTAAATGCATGTTTGATTCCAATTCGAGAGGGGCCAAACTTACTTCTATAAATATATAATTGATACATATTTGATTGTTTTCAACTAGTTTTGTCTATATAATTAATTATATTTGAAGCTATGATTCGTAACTTTTAAATCTAGAGTTGATTTTTATATTTAAATTTAGAGTTCAATTCACTTTTACATGAATGTATCTAAACACGAATCACTTTGCTTATAACTAACTGTTAGCTCGATTTGGATAAACAATTTATTGGCGGCTTATAGCACAAGCACATATCATGATAAGCGCTTATGTATAACTTATATAAGTCATTTCTATAGCAAAAGATTAAATAAAGTTAAATTGATTTTTTATATGTTATAAACTATATATTAGAGAACTTATGAAAATAAGCTGAAAAAAGCTTATAAAAGTGTCATAAGTTGGTTTTCATAAGTTATTTTAAACGGTCTCACAAAAATTATGTCAATAAATAAACTCAAATAGTCAACTCAAACAGACTCTTAATTAGAATCAATTTCTCTCACCACAAAACCAAACATACAATAAATAATCATATTTCTTTGATTTCTTTCTTCCAAAGAGAAACCAACATTTTCAGTTTTGAAATCAGACACTTTAATTTTCCTATAAACATTTTGAACTTTCACATCAAGACCACCAAAATATCTAAGTTTTGGTAATCTTAATTTTTCTTTTTCTTTCAACACAAACCCTTTCTTGCTAGAAACAACAAATTTAGCCCAGCACTCACTAACCAAAATTAAATGTGAGGCTTTATAACTTACCTGATTTTTATTTTATTTTTTTGAACATGCAAAACTTACTTGATTATGAGAAGTTTAAAAATTCAAAACGTTCTAGTCGGATAATTCACAAGTGACATGAGTTGTCTACTGTTTCTAATAGTATTTTCATGCGATACAGCTGTTGCTAAATTTGAATTGTTGATTATGATTGAACCAAGGTGTCTGGAAATTGTTGGTTCAGCTAAAGAATGCGACACATGGATTCTAATTCTCTGAAAACAGGAATCAGAATCTTGTTGAGTTAAAACTTATCTGCCTAGCTATGATAAACCTTACACGTTTTGGCTAGTCTAAAAACTAGTTGCTCTTATTCCTTAAAACCTTCTTCAATTAATCACTTCACTCATAAATCTTTTCATGAATATTCTCTAAGCTTGCATTGGATCGCTCATAAAGGTACAGATGGGTGACTGGAATTGAATTTACTTTTCTTATGATGATAAATGAAGTTTTTGTAGATTTTATAAAATGATACTACTGTTTAAAATCATTCTCATCATGTGTTTGTATAGTCTTTTTTTTTTGGAAAGGAGCGAGTAATATTATTATTATTTTGATAATATAATAACGTGTTCCTACACAAACCCTATTTATGTTACATAGGAAATTTTCATCTAATGTCTCCCGGGAGTGTATGAAAAGGAAAGAGCAGCAATGACATGTCGTATCATGCAATCTCATGCTTCCTCTGAACTTATTATAACATTGCAACACATTCAACATGCTCAAATTAAAACTGAACAGGGGTTTCCAAAACATTCAGTAGTAAGTCAGCTCATGTTCATGTTTTTTTGAACAAGCATCAGATCATGTTCATGTTTTTTTTTTTTTGGGTACAAGATCATGTTCATGTATAATTAATTGAAATGAAATATATACATTTACATTTTTTTACTTATATTAATTAAAGACTAGTAGAGTTTTAAAAGATTTGCGTGCTTGAGTAAAAAAAAAAAAGAGAAAATTCCGTGTCAAGAAAAATTGTGAGTAATGAACTATATAGCTTTTGAGAATAGAAGGAATAAATTCATTAAAAAGTGTGAATCGATTAACTTATTCACACATAAATACTTTACGGACTAATTCATTGTTTAAAACAATATTTATTAGATAAACAAGAGTCGATTCACTCATTCATAAATATGAAATGTGAATACGCAAATAAAAGTACAATAAGTCAATTTTCATATAGTGAATCAATTCATATATATATATATATATATATATATATATATATATATATATATATATATATATATATATATATATATATATATATATATATAAGTGAAATGATTCATATTAACAGAGCTTTCAAAAACATGTAAATACAAGATTTCTTAGAGAGTAGCGATGTGATTCTTAATGGACACTTATTTACATAGATTTTAAAGTACTATTTTTGGACACGAATTAAAACCTAACTCAATCTAAACTAGATTTAGGTCCTATGAACTTGCATTAAAGGGATCAAATGTGAAGACATGCGAACAGTTATAGCACAAACATTTGATTTTTTTTATACGGACTATAAATGAAAAACCCAAATTTTATAAGACCATAAGCATATTTAATCCCAAAATGACATACTTGAGCGATTCAAATTTGAATTGTTGGTCAAAGCCAACAATAAATATTGTTATAAGTGTTTATTCTCATATATTAGAGATCTACTGTCTTTCTTGAGCACACTGCTCATATGGTTGTTTTCAATATTTTAGATTCGTGACAGTCACTTTTCCTTCATGCTCTATATCCTTTGTTTTGACATCGTCACATACTTTATGTTATGATTAGTCGTAGATAATAAAGTTTATGAGGTTATTTAACCGATTATATATTGTTTTCGCAAATATTAAATTCGCACTTAAACAATTTCACTTTGATCTCACCAAAAACTTCAACTGAACCGAGTGTAAATAAACATGATCTAGAGATCACATTGCATAAAATTTTCATGCCACTTGTTTATATTAATTTATTTCATCAAGTGCATTAATGTTGTAGTTGTCGGGGTTTAGTTACGTTAGACGTTAGTTACAACAACATAGTCGTCTCATTATTGATGTATAAGGTGGATCATATTGCAACCTAAAAAAACCATCTTTTTAGGAGTGATGTAACAAGGAAGCTAAGATCAACTAAAATTTTTTTGCGGTTAACCCTTAACTACTTAGCTAAGGAGAATGATTAATATGTATGAAATGGGCCATTATTTTCATGCTAAACAGAACCGTTTAATTAAAAAGTAAGATTTGATGTTTTCCCCAAAAATGTTTGTAGGATCTGTTTGAGTACATAGTTAGAGAAAGACTGAGAATGCAAGACATCCTCACATTCTTGATATCATTATTAGATACTATACAACAAGGTCATAGGTTATTCTCTCTAGTCTATATACCTCCATTTATTAGCTTTGTCTTTTGCATCCATTCCTTCTCCATCCACTCAATGTTGTTTCTGTTTGCCCTTCTACTAGCTATCACCTTTTTCCACTAATTTATAACACCTTTCACATCTCTCTCCGGCTCACTAACACTACTCTAAATTTCCTCTCTTCAAATTAGGGTTTCCTCATAGAGGTGCTTCTCCTTAGCTTAGACTACTTTCTCAAGGGAGGGGAAAAAGAGGAGCTTCTCAAGGATAAAAGGTACTTCCCTTTTAGTTAATTTGAATCTAAGAAACCTACATCACAAACAGGTAAAATCATGTTCATGTGTCATTTTTTTTTCTTTCTTTCTCTCTTTTCCTTATGCATGTATAGTTCTTTTTCTCTGATTTTGTTTCTTTCAAATAAAGTAATAGTTGATAGTTCCGTTGATACACACAATAAACAATATACTTTTGTTGGACTTTTCCATTTTTAAGTTTTGTATTGTAGCAATTGAACTATAATAAGCCAGATCCCTGACTCAAACTGATTAAATTTCAGAAGGTAATTATAACCTGGTACCTCTGATCATGCAGCAAAATTCTAGCAGAAAAGGAAAGGCAAACTGGCAAAGTGTTGTTATATTTGTACAGTAGAGTATGTTTCCTAATATGGAATTAATGATATGAAAACAACTTCTTAAACTTAAAAGACAAATTCAGATCAACACTTTGCAAAAACTTTCATGTTTGAATGTTGAAACTAAAGAATTCTTTGATGATTTTCTCTAGCTAATGAATCTAAAATGGTAAAAAGAAAGGAAAGAAAAAATATATATTATTTAGAAAATTTTAAAAATAAACTAGGAAAGGAAAAAATTATTATTAATTAAAGTGATATTAATGACCATTTTGTCTCCGCTCATGAGAGAATTCGAACTTTGTTTGTTGAAGTTAATAGGTCAAACTTTAACCGTTGATCTCAAACCTCGTGGACAATTTATATAAAAATAAATAAGAAAAGATAAATAAAGTAGTACAATATGTTCCTTAAACTCATACCAATCATAATCTTTTTGCATGTATAGATGTATGTTAAAGATATAAGGAGGGATATGTAAATATTATTCTAATTCTAATTCATTAGGAGAGTTTTTCATGATTGGTAGTCTTATTATACCAAATACCAATATATATTTTGAAATTAGTTTTATTTTGAGTTTTATTTTGATATATTGCATTATAAAAAGTTTTAATTTTTTACCTTCATCAAAAAGAAGTTTAAATCTAAAACTGCTTAGTGAAGAACTTGGCATGATTGTAGATTGTTAAAGGGTTCAAAATGCATCTATGATGAAGTCTCTCAATATCTTAATCATGTGCAGAGAATTAATATAAATAAAAATGGCATCATCATCCAGCTCTTACAATTCACCTTGTGCTGCCTGCAAATTCTTGAGGAGAAAATGCATGCCAGGATG
The DNA here is from genome assembly GCA_958299785.1 of Medicago lupulina. Lineage (NCBI taxonomy): Eukaryota > Viridiplantae > Streptophyta > Magnoliopsida > Fabales > Fabaceae > Medicago > Medicago lupulina. The sequence goes on along the minus strand of OY283143.1, from coordinate 12,885,493 downwards.
CATCTTTGCACCTTACTTCCCTCCAGAAGAGCCTCAAAAATTTGCAAACGTACACAAAATATTTGGTGCTAGTAATGTCACAAAGCTTCTCAACGAACTCCTCCCTCACCAAAGGGAGGATGCAGTGAACTCACTTGCTTACGAAGCCGAAGCACGAGTTAGGGATCCAGTGTATGGATGTGTAGGAGCCATCTCTTTTCTACAAAGACAAGTTCAAAGACTTCAAAAGGAACTCGACGCTGCTAACACCGATCTTCTTCGCTATTCCCTCACCGATATCCCTCCACCTCCTCCTCCTCCAGCCTCTCTTTCTGTGCCTCAAGGAATGATATCAGTTCAACCAATTCCACAAAGACAATTTAGTGGAAGAAACGAAGGGTTTTATAGACAATCTCCTCCTACTACTTATTCTTCTTTTCCTTATTCTCTTCCTTGGACCGATACTTCCTCGGTGGATATGAGTGAAGGTGGAGAAGGAGGAGGAAATCATATGTGAATTAAGTTTTGTATTAATGTATAATAACTCATCCAAGGATTTATACTTTTTGAGAGGCATGGTGTGCAATATTCTCAAGGCTTGATTATCTTATATATGCATCTATTCTGAATTAACTTTGGCTATAAATATGTAGCCTCAATTATTGGACTCTTTTATCTATGTGATTCAAGGTCTATTGTGTGTCATTAATAAATTTTATTTGTTTGCTTCTCTTTTCTACGATAGGAGATATATTTCTTGTTTTTTTACCAAATGTCACAGATTAATTTGTTAGTGGAAAAAAAAATTGTTAGAAGGTAGTAGACATGCAAACTAATAATGTATGGCTACTCGTAGACCTCTTATTGTGTGTTCATAATGCAAACACTATGCATGTGCAATGTGAAGTGGATTGAGTTGACAAATTTGTTTGTCATTGTTTATGATGAAGCCTATGTTTGGAGCAGCCAAGATTGAATTGACAAACTTGTTTGTCATTGTTTATGATGAAGCCTGTGTCTGGAGCATTCACGATTACTTTTGTTTATGTATGTGTAAAATTGATTTGCCATCTTTAATTGTTAATAGAATTGATTTTGTTTTTCAAATCAATTTTTTTTTCTTGAAAGGAATTAATTTTTTTTTTGAAATTAGAATTCGTAACTTTTTAGTTTAACATGTTTTTTCATAGAAATTTATTCTTTTAACTCACTTTTCTGCAAATGTATTGACACCTAAATCATTTTACATTTAATTCATTATTAACTAAAATCAATTTTATCGAATAAATTTAGTCGAAATCAATTTTTGGATTCTCATAACCAATCATGCACTAAGAATATGAGACCAATATATAATATTACTTTAATTGATTGAAAAGCCTGACCCTATGGTTTAGACCAAAGCTGTATATTCTCACCTCTTATTTTTTTGTGAGCCATCCTTTTACTGTCATTTTCTGTTTTTAACTTAATTAGTAAATACCCTAATTAGATAATTATAAATCTAAACTACTGTATTTTATCATTTGTAGAATTGTATTACCTTTTTCATGTAAAAAAAAGTCTGTGTTTCTTATCTTAATCCAACAAAATATATAATGTGTTGCTAGATTTTTTTTATATGGGGACATTGGGTATGGTGTTGGATGAACTACTCAAAAAACAAGAAAAACGAGGAGTGTATTTCTGAACACATGTTTATGCTGCAAAGCAATCCAAAGTTTTGAATTTTGTCTTCAACATTATCTTCTGATGAGAATACTGAGGCTGATCTTCATCCCCACATTTTTAATCATAAAAAAATAAATCTCTCAAATAGTGAGCCACAGTTTCTATCCTTGTTTGATTCCTCAACTCAATCAACACAGAAAAAAAATAGTAGTAGACAGTTGTTCATCCTTAGGGTTTTCCTTCTCTCTCTATATCTACTCTTCAAATATGTACCCTAGCTAGACCTTCAAAACTGTTACTATCTTCAACCACCAACACTCATTCTTCAGACAATACAGTGCAAATAGTATGCCCCTCTCATCCTCTTCCAAGACTGTAGCACTGAATTGACAACAACTTGCATGCAATACACCAGAATTAATGATTGTGAAATATCAATTATTTTATCCGGGTAATCATATGAGAAACAAAGTGGCGTGGTTTCACTATCTAGGCAAATAGAACTGGAAAACCTTCTTGACTTTTTATATTTTGGTATTTGTAAACAGGTGAAATTCTAAACAAACCCTGGTGAGGTCAGAGTCCCACACAAATTGAAGTGTTAACAAAAATTGAAGTGTTAAAAAAATATTTCTTAATCAGCGTAAAATTAAAGTAGGAATGGGATTAGGGTTTTTTCCATGACCAGTTCCCTGGAGAAAGTAACAGTGAAATGAAGCCTTTTATTTTTCAAAAGAAAAGACATGTCCCTCACTTTATTATAAAATGATCAAGTTAAAGCTTTAACATTACCTTACTGTATAAATTTTTTTGTTAAAAAGAAAGAAGGAAAAAAGGATAGAGGTTATATATATTTTTTAATCATATTAATATAGCTATAATCATAATATGTATTTTTTAAGCAGCAAAATAGTATGCCATTAATTATAATATGTGGGTACTTAAACTCAATGAGATATCTTAAACAACACTAGCTTTCTACATCCTTAATAAACAGTTCGTAATGTTATAGCTTAAAAAAAAAAAACATTTTGGCTTGTTAAAAAAAAATACTTTTTCATATAAGATCTAAGAATGCAGAGAAATTAAATTCATAAAATAAAATAAAAAGAAATACAGTGCAAATTCATTAAAAAAATCATTAAAAAGTGTATGCGTATAAGGACATCACAGAAAAACAGTAACATTTTAAGGGGTGTAATAATGCTTTTGGGGTGGACGACGTTGTCATGTCAACAAGAAACTTTGTTTCTATTTTAAAAAATAACATAAAATCCAATTTACAATTTATCCTTACACTTAAAAATTGTGGGTTTTTGGTAAAAAAAAAACTAGTGGAAGCAGGATTGGTAACTTAATTTCCTAAGTGGGTGTAGACTTGCTAACTTTCTTTCATGTTTTTTAGTGAGAGTAAGTTAAAAGTCCCCCTTTGTATATATAACTCTTTCCTTGTGATGCTCCCTTTGTTAGGGTTTGAGGGAGAATGGTGTATAGCGTCTCTCATATCCATTTCCATCAAGTTAAAATCGCCTTGTCATGCTTCTCAAACATTCACTATGACGGTCGATGTTTTTAACCCCAAACGGCTTCTTGCCTCAAATCACTTCCACCCCAAAATCGAATTCTCCCCGAAATCACTTTCGACCACAAATCACTTCCACCTTAAAATTGGATTCTCCCCAAAAAGCTTTCACCCCTCAAAGTTGTATTGCTCCAAAGATTTCTCTAACTGACCATCCTCCACCTTTAGATCTTGTTGATAGGGATGTCATCTCAATTGTTGACAAGACATCCGAGCGCCCCCACACTATGCCAACATTTTTGTTTTTATTTCTTCATTTTTCCTTGTTTTGAGATCTAATTTCATCTATTGGTGTTTTTCCTCATTTGGTAAGGACGTTGTTCGTGGATATGCCCATTAAATCAACACACAGACAAACCATTGTGTGTGCAGAGAATCGTGTGGCCATTTTTTTTTTTTTTGTTACTCTCCCAAAATGGTTTTATTTTCAGGGATACTCTCCTACAATGGTTACTTATCAAGGTTTAAACCAAAAGTCCATCACCTTAGAGAGGACTAAACTCTTCCTCTATCCTGCCAACATCGATATTCCATATCAACTAATAATTCCCTTTCTTTTATAAGCAAAGAAATATATAAATACATGTACAAGGAGTACACTAACACATTAATTATAAAATGAGAGAGACAAACAATTTGATACTCCTTTCGTTTTACAATACTTGTCGCTTTTGAAGAAATTACATATACCAACAAATCAAATAGATTTTGTTATTTTTGATAAAATTCTTTGTATTTTTTCTATAATCCTCTTACCAATTTATTATTTCATTCTATTATTTCTCTCTCTACAATAAATAAATAAATAAGGGTATTATTGATAAACTAATAATTAATGTTGCATTGAAACTTAAAAGTGACAAGTAAAAAAAAAATTATTCTCCAAAAACGACATGTATTGTAAAACGGAGAAAGTATAAGCTGTATTCAGATGGATTTGAGTAGAACAAGCGTACTCTTATTTTCTCAAACAACATACCCATAGATAGACAATGAGTCATGTAATGTATCTACTTTTGTTTAATGTGAATAATCAATCCCTAAAAAAACGGTGATTTACCAATAATTTGAGTCGGACAATGTGTTGAAGTACACATTGTGAATTCTCATTTTTCAATCATATTTTTTCTAATTCACAAAATTGAATCCTAATTCATGCGTGTTTGCGATTAATATGAGCAAGTATACAAATTCAAATGTTCAAATCTATTATGTTTGTCAGCACACAGCAAAAACAACTGTACATGTTACAATCACAGTTCAAAATTAAAAAGTCAGAACCCAGGTCTTCCAACAATACACACAAAAGACTATGGGTATGAGGATACATTACACGAGGGCCTGGCAGAAGCTACCCCTGTTGATACAGTCACGTCCATATTAATTAACACCTCAAATTCATCACCACCCTAACCCTCGAGATCACCAAAATCCTTCATTCACTTTTTCTTTTTTGGAAATTTTTTGTAAACACAACCTATTCTCATAACTTTCCCTAACAATTATATGGTGGCATTTAACATGAAAAATCATAGGACCCTTGATATATTAATAAAAATATTCAAGGGTTGAGATTGTTTACTTGTAACCTATTGTTTTTAAAAATTGCACAAAAATTATGACCCACATGATAAATGTTTAATGATATTTTATTTTATTTTATGTGCTATTGGCTTTATTTTATTTTGAAAGAATTTTATTAGTTATTTAAATATTGTATTATGTATAACTTAAAAATTTAAGAGTAAATTACACTCCCCTCCCTTCAAAGATGCATGAATTACACTCTCCTCCCCTCTTAAGTTAAAATATACACTCCCCTCCCCTCTTATTCAAAACATATTAGAATAAATTTCACTCCCCTCCCCTAAGAGAAGCTTGAATTACACCCCCCTCCCCTCTTATGTTAAAATCTACACTTTACTCCCTCAATATTCTTTTTTATTATTTCTAATAATCTAGCAAAGAATAATAATTTATCACACTTAAAAAAAATAGTATTGTGGGTCTATTTTAATATAATAAAAAATTGAATACATATTTTTTGCTATTTTTTATTCAAAATTTATTAACATGTAGTTTTAAACCCTATTATAAAATATGAAACAACCCAAAACAAAATTAAAATATATGAAAAATTACTAAAATCATTAAAGCATGATTATTTAAAAGTTAATTTTATACTCTAATTTATAAAATCAATAGCAATATATTTAAATTTAATTATCATTGACATTTAAACTATAAAGAAATGAATTAATTTTTCTTAAATGGTGATTCAAAATTAATATATATTATAAGAATATTTATTTATGTTCAAATAGATTAAAGTGTAGTGCATATTTAATTATTAAGGGAGGGGTTTGTAATTCAAGTATCTTATAAGGGAGGGGAGCATAAATTTTAACATAAAAAAAATATTGAGGGAGTAAAGTGTATATTTCAACTTAAGAGGGGAGGGGAGTGTAATTCAAGCATCTTTGAGGGGAGGGGAGTGTAATTTACTCAAAATTTAATTAAATTAATTAAAAATCTATGAACTTGTTAATCTTGTATTCATAACAACACCAACACCTACCTACCTGAGAATAGATTCATCATATCGATGTGTTGCTTCTTTCTCCCACGCCTTGATCAATACATGATGCTACCATGTTTCAATACCCTTCAATATCTAGACCTAATAATATTCATCTTTTTCTTTCTAAAATTCTTCTGATCCATTCTCTGTCAAACAAGCTGTCATTTTCTTTCCCCTTGTCTAGATCTATAATTTGAAGCTTTCAATGTTGATTTTGATTTCTAGATTTTGAGAAAATGAATGGGGAATCACAGTTTCGGGATCACAGATGGAGAATCCCAGAACATTAATTAACGATTTTGAGATGCAATGAAGAGGAAGAACAATCTTTTAACAAAGAGGAAGTTTTGGTTTATGTTTTTCTATAAGGTTTCTCGGTACATATACTTCAATGAAGAGAAAGAACAAGTTTTTAATTTTGGGAGAAAAAAATTCTAAGATTTGATATAACAAAAATAATTGCATTAATTAAAAAACAACAACCCAATGTTGAGTGTTTGTGAATTCATTTTATTAAGTTTAAGAAGATAGATGTAAGCCTCTCTTGAACAAGCAATTAGGAAACAAGTGAAAAGTGTGGGGTTTTCTTTCATGTTTTTTTAAGCTTCTCTTCATGTTGCTCGTGTGGTTGACTGAAAAACAAGGAGGAGAGAAGAGTGGGGGGTCTGTGGGGAAAAGTACTGTTTTTTTTTGGTGTGGATAGTGCTGTTTTTTAAATGGGGTGTAGTTCACACTTTAGTATCTTTCTTACTAAAGCTTGTCTAGTCAAGCAATATCATCTTTCTTACTAAAGCTTGTCTAGCCAAGCAATATCATACCCTAATTTTAACCTAATATTTTCCCTCCATCATCAAAGCATTAAATTCTCCTTAGTGTTTTTCCTAATCATCACTCTAGGTTCAAAATCCAAATTTCCCTCTCACACCACTTTTAGTCTGCCGATGCATGTACCCAAGTCATAAGGAAAATGGCATTTAATAGCTACTACACTCATTTCTCTGTTTCCAAGCTGCATATTTGTGTTCTCTATGCAGCTTTTAATCCACTCTCTTTTCCACGTGTTTTGTTAAATTTACACTCCAACTTTATTAATCAAGGTCGATGCATGTACATGTATGGCGTTTACTACCATTCTCACTCCACTATCTATTCCCAACATATCTCTTATATCTTCCATGTAAATTAATATCCACCCTATTTCCCATGAATATATGCATTGCACTACATGTTCTCTATATATACGTGTGTTGTTCTAAGAACTTCATTTGCCTTTACCCTTCACACTTCACATCTGTCACATATCTATTACGATCATGGCTGATAGGACATATATTGAGGAGCTGAAGCCGGTTCTTTGTAGAATACTTACAAATCCAATAGCAAATGAGAGCTTCCTGTAAAAAAAAAAATTTTGGTTCTACATTGTTTTATGTTCTGTTTTTTCTGTTTCAACATTAATTGTTCTTTTTAACATGAATCTTTTTATTGTTAAGAAGAACATTCTAATTGTTTTTTGATCAATTATTTTAAATTAGACCTATTTCTCATGTATTTTTATTCTTAAGAAGAAATTCTAATTGGTTTTTGATTATTTTTCTTTATCTTTCAAATAGCAATAATACAAAGACTGGAAAATATTGAAACTGATTTTAATTGACTCCTCTTATTTATTGTTCCAGCGCTACCATTCTACATAAAAGGAGCAGAGCTGAGAGCCCAAATAAAAGTATTAACGCCTTGGGTTTAGTTTGTTTATCAATTTAGGGATTTTCGTATTGGGTATTTTTTTCCCAGTGATAATTCAGTAGCAATCTTAGTTTTGCAAATGATAATTATGATAAAAGGGGTTGCAGGCACACATTGAAGCAGTGCTAAGTTCACCACCAAGTTTACTTTCAAAATTTTAATTTTAGTTTGTTATTTGCTAACGGTGTATGTAATTTTGGAAAGGCTTTGTTACTTTGCTGGCGTTATGTGACATGATATACTTTATTACAATGAGTTTTAGTTTTCTATTTAGTAACTCAAGCACTTGAGCAGGGTTTAATTTAGATTTTTTGAGACATAAAGGGCTAAAAAAAGTGCTGAAATTGATTTGGCCAAATTGGATTTGTAATATCTTACACATTATAGTATTTTTGGTCCTTAAATCTTGATTAAACTACCTATACATGTTTTGATTAGTTTTATCGAGTGTAACTTTACACACTTTATATTATTTTGGCATAAGCAAGATTGTGCACGGGTTAATTTAAAAAGGGACAATATATGATAGATAATATTGATACCGAGTATTTGGAAGAATTTTTATACTATTATAAATCATTAATTAATTTTATCTCTATATGGTTTGTATAATTTTTGTGTCTATGTTTTTAATTAATATTGGTTGAGTTACATATACCTAAATATAAAAATTCTACATTAGACCCGTGCGTCGCATGGGTCGGCGATCTAGTAATAAGTTATTAGTGAGGTGCCATTAGGGGTTTATAACTGCAATTTTTGGAAATATAGGGGTTTAAAAGTGCAATTAAACCTTTTTTAAATGAGGTGTAGTTCACAGTTTAGTATAATAAGTTATTAATGATTTTTTGTCTAAACTAAGTACCAAACAAATTCAATTGCAACTTGTTCAACTCGCAGCTGCAGGTTAAAATCTGTCTTTCCCAAGGTGAAAAAGGATTAGCCTTTCTCATGTTAAATGCGACCCAATTATATATACGAGGAGTGTTATGGACTAATACTTACCTTATCATACTCTCTTATTTTGATATTTAACATGTTTTAGAGATTTTGACTACTATATTATTTAATTCCAGTTTATAAAAATGCATTTAAATATGAAAAAAATTATAATCTAATTCAAAGTACATAATAATAATAATAATAATAATAATAATAATAATAATAAACAATATTACTTGTGTTTATTTAAGTAGGCCGATCAGGTAGAGTTAAGAGACATTTCTTTATGGCTTGTAGCCTAGTTATTTTAGCTACATAAATTTATAGAATAGTCTAAATTTTCTCTATTTAAGAAAAAAAAAACTTGGCACGACCTGATCTATAGTAAGCTAAGCCGTAAGCTCCGGTAAACCAGTCAGACTTATAAGTCTTTATTAATTGGTTTAATAGTTCATTAGAATATTATAATTCAATAAATAAATGGTGAGATAGTGAACTGATATAGGTCAGGAAAAAGGTGAGTATGGCATTCTGGCCTTGTTGTTTGTGTGAGAATGAATGAATGCAATTTTGAGAATCCATCAAACACATCAATCTTGTGGACACTCTGCTGCAGTAAGACGTAGAGAAGAAGCAAAGAGCAGGTAAAATATTGGCAGGGCAGGGTGAGGTTATTAAGAAAAGGACAAGCCATGTGATTGTGAGGGGAGGGGTCCTATATGCTATATCTCTATTTATTTATGCCCTTCATCAAATTCTTTATGTCCTCGTGGACCTATGAAAAGCCAACAATGGGTCCTGCAGGGACTTGTATCTTTTGCGTTACACACTGGTGGTGCTATAATGTACTTATAGCTTGTGTCATTAATCACATTAAGTATTATATATGGTCAAAAGAGACAACAAGTCTGTTGTTTTGATGGTTTTTACTATTTACAGACAAGTATACGTGCACATGTGATGGGTCAATTTCAATTGTGTGTACCCAAAATATTCTAGACTCTGAAAAGGCTTGACTCTTCTATTATTTTCTGCTAATCAAATTAGTTTGTCATGCATTCAAGATGTTGTAACCGTGAGTCTTGATAACAACTTATCACCACCGGAGTTTTTCAATTTTGCCATGACTTCTTTCACTTTTGTTTGTCTCATTTAGGACGGTCAAATGGATTGGTGTAGCTTGCTTTACCCTAATTCGATGGATTTTATTTCACTAATTTTGAGTTTGATTATTTTGTCTTTATCTCTTTCTTAAGCAATCATTCTCTTTTATTAAAGTAATTTAGTTTAATCATTCATATATCAGTCAAATGTATTAAAGTCATTAAAATTTAAAGTCATGTTTTTCTTATTCGATTGGTCAACTAGGTCAGATTGATCTGGCCCGCTTCTTAGATGAGGCTTCAAACATTTAGCAGAGCGCAAACATTAACGGTTATATGAGCCAATAGACCATAGCAAACCATTTTTTGTATTACCATCTTTGTTTTTAAAAAAAATTATAAAGCGAATATTAGACTTATAATACTACTCTTTCCATCTCTAATTATAAACATTGTTTAAAGAAATTTTTTGTCTTTTAGTATAAGCTTTTATCCAAATTATTAGATGTGTTTATTATTTTTTCCTAAACATACCTCTAATTAATACAAATAACTTGTTTTCAAATATGAAAAGTCAAATTTAATACACATTCAAACAAAAAACAATTTAGTAATATTCACACAAATAAACAAATTAATTGAAAAAGGCAAAGATGGCTTATATATAAAAACAGATGAAGAATATTATACTATACTAATGGTAGAGTAACCATGAGACCAAGTTTTCTAGTAACTTTAAAAACAAAAACTAGTCTATCGAGCTAACCATCTTCAATTGGCAAGAAGAGGGAATTAATATGCTATTAATAAATGTGAATAGATTTTATTTGGCTTTCATAACATAGACATTAATAAATAAATAAAGATATATATTCAACATACTTTTGATAGAGTAACCAAAAAAAAAAACATACTTTTGATAGCTTAAACTTAATATGAGATGTTATTGATTTAACAAAAACAAAGGGAAATACAACTTTCGTTTATTATAGAAACACAGTCGCAGGAGAGTGTTTCGCAAATGCAAACGCTCTCTCATATCTGTTGTTAATGTGAAACTTAGTGGAGGCTTAAACAAAGTGAAATCAGTGGTTCAAATCACCTTAAAATCTAGGCATATTGGACCAGAGCCATTTTGATAACTCTGGTCTCCCCTGTATCTTTTTAAAAAGTCAAATTATGCATAGAATTAGTAATTGTTGTATTAAGTGTTAGTTTAGTTCTGCATCAATCAAGAACTAGCTAAATGTTTGATATATAAAATATGTGACTCATATACTTGATGTTGTAAGGTTTTTAGTAGACATGCAATATCCGATCTAGTGGTGGTTCTGTATATAATATTAACCTAGATCGGACATAAACAAACCACGTTTGTCTCTTAAACCTATACCAATTTCAACCTTTCTTTAATGCTCCAAGAATGACGCGCCAATGTTACATTTGCTGAAATTTTGATGAGGATGCTGCCAACATATGTTGTTATCCGATCTAGTGGTGGTTCTGTATATAATATTAACCTAGATCGGACATAAACAAACCACGTTCTTCTCTTAATCCTATACCAATTTCAACATTTCTTTAATGCTCCAAGAATGACGCGTCAATGTTACATTTGCTGAAATTTTGATGAGGATGCTGCCAACATATGTTGTCTAACAACTAGCCACCTGCTTAACTAACACTTGCCCTAATCAATAATTTGCACTGAACTTTCAATCTCATTTTCCTACACTTTGGCATTTCCACTTTTCCATAAGCTCCACAAATTTGTTGCAAAAACAAAGCTTTTCTCGAGTAGGAGATCCTCGTATTTTTGCATATGGCCCAAACTATTAAATACATAATCTAATTTAGAATTTACACAATTTAGATGATTTTTTTTTACAAATAGTTATTATATAGAACAAAATTTACGACATTAATTCAAAACAAATGAAGTAACGAAGCAATACAACTTGAAAACAATTCAAAGTTATGATGACTAGCAAAACACTGCGACATCTTTGCTCGAAAGTGAACGGCATGATTTGCTTGTCTCATACCAAACCAAATAGTTTGAATTAAAAATAAGACGATCTAACACTTTTGTAACACAATACCAGATTCAATATGATGAAAGTTATTGCAGTGAAAACCATCTATCACTGGCTTGAAGTCCAACTCTACTGTAGTTTTGACAATGCCCAATTCCTCTAGCTAAGTGATAGCCTCATATAATTTGACAACATTAGGTTCCTCTGCAAGAGATATATAGACCCCAAATCCAAGATGTTCCAGGCTTCTCAAAATGCCCTTGTAAATCCCTCAAACACATAACATAATGATACCAGTTACCAAAACAACCGTGATCCTTAAAAACTGTTGGATCAACATTAAACTGAAATAAGGATGAAAACTACTTCTAAGGCTTCTTAACAGAAAACATAATAGAGGGCTGCTGAAAATTGTTATAGTGATTGGTAACAACACAAGATGTCTGAAAGGTCTATTTCATCCTCCATCAAAATGCTATAGGAATCTACAATTCTCTACAACTGAAAAGGCTTTAATTAAGGTGTGACATAAGTTTGAGATGAAAAAAATGCAAATCAAATAAATGGTAAAGCATAATTAAATCACTTTTATATAAAAAAAAGTAAAATATATATATAAAAAAATAATTAGGCAATGGACAAGAAGTGTCAAAATAAAGAAGGAAAAGTCTATATCGTTGATGCAAAACTGACACATCCAACCAAAGCAAAAAAGAGCCAACTAAACAACGAAAAAGAGCACACAAAATAAAAAGTATTCAACATCTAGAGTTTTTTTTTTTTTTTTTTGTTAGAATTCCAGAAATAATATTTATATTTGTACAACCATTTAATGATAATTTTGACGATAACCTTTTTTTTCTTTTATTATTGTCATAAAATAGTTGTATAAATATCATTTCTCATTCATCAACTTGTGTGACTTCACAAAATGGCTAAACAAAAACTTACATAAAAAGCACTGCAGTATGAGTTTAGAATAAATATCAACCCAGCAAACCAACTCCAAGAGCACACTATAATGAGGTCTAAAATCTTGAACATATCAAAATAGACTCTGTTTTCCGTGGATGACCTGAATAGGTCTCCTAAAGTAGGAGGCATGTATTTTTTTTCTTTCACAAAAGTGAATAAGAATCATTGGATAAGGGTTAACCAATCCCTAGATTAAAATGCTTACTATGCACATCCAACACTCAATTGTTTTCTTTTATTCTAAACTAGTAGTGTATTTACCCGACGTTATTTGGGGTTAGACTTATAAATAAGGACCGCCAAAATTATCTCCATATAAAATTTACCACAAATCAGTACATGGCGAATATTTTAATGGGTATACATGAAAAAAAAATCATATTTTAATTATTTGTAAGTTAATAGATGCACATGCAGATGAAATTAATAGGATTTAATAGAAAAAGATGACAAACAAGACTTAGTAAAATTATTAACACATAGAATAAAATAAACATTTTTTAAGTTCTCAGATTCGCAGAAATTCATCCCCATTATTAAATTAGTAAAATCATATGATTGTCGTATTACTTAAATAGAAAACTTTTCATCATTAAAAAGGATGATGGTAATTTTATAACAAAACTCATTTTTCTATCTAGCATAAACATCTCAACAATTCGTATCTACTTTAATTTTACCGTCCAAATATTTTATGTTTTTTTTTATTTCATGACGAGAAGAGTTTTATTTCATATAAAATATAAGGGTTAATGATCTGTTTCATCATTGCAAATAGGGGTCGTTTAAAAATTCGTCCCTGTATTCGTTAATCCTTGCTTTTTAGTCTTGCAAAGTTTAATCAGTTAAAATTTCGTCCCTCTCCCCACTTAATCACTGCCATGTCACTAAACCACACATGAAATTCCAATTTTACCCCTGGGTTTCCAATTCTTTCTTCCCCTTCTTAAGGGCAAAATTGGAATTTCATGTGTGGCAGTGATTGCCACGTCATCAAATTAGTGACGTGGCAGTCATTAACTGGGTCAAGGGACGAAATTTTAACTGATTAAACTTTGCAAGGCTAAAAAGCAAGGATTAATGAATACAGGAACGAATTTTTAAACGACCCCTATTTGCAAGGACGAAACACATCATTAACCCAAAATATAAAAATGTTTTTTATTCTATATGTGTTGATAATTTTACTAAATCCAGTTTGTCATTTTTTTTACTAAATCTTGTTAATTTCGTCTACATGTGCATTTATTAATTTACAGGTACTTAAAATAAGATTTTTTTTTATTCGCGTGTACCAATTAAGATATTGGTCATGTACCAGCTCGTGGTAAATTTTATATGCGGATATTTTGCATACAAAATTTTGGTCGTCCTTAATTATATATTTAACCCAAACAAAGCTGGAAAAATACACTAGTTTAAAAGAAAAGAAAGCAATTGAGTATTGAAGGTATTTAGTGAATAATATGATCCAAAGGTTAGTTAACCCTTTCCAATGATTCATATTCATTTTTGTAAAAAAAAGAAAGAAAGAAAAAAATCATATCTCCTATTCAGGTCCACTGTAGACGGAGCCATCAAAATAGCATCCAGTGAAGATATTATTGTTTCTTTTCGGCCACAAAAAATGTATAGAATGGCAGAATATAGGTATATTTGTGTATACAAATTTATTTGTAATCTTGTAAACAAAGTAAAAGGATGTGCGCATACATCCTTTTGGTTACTAGTTGCCATTAATAATAATCTAATAGTCTGGAAGGAAAAAAAAAAGTGATTGCAACATTACCAAACTCTTGGTAAGAGATATTAGACAAAAGCTCACATGATAACTATCAAAATGCTTGTTTTACTCGGCACTAGGATGGAGAGAGTAGATATTACCAGTATTGAATTAATATAGTCGTTCGTTCTTTAAATATCCTATCTTTTAATTTCAGATCCTTCATTCGGCTATCAACATTTAGATTCAAATTCCTTTGTTTGACAATGAAATTTACGTTCTTTCTCAACATGTTTGTAAATTTGTTTTTTCTTAGCGTAAATTTTTTCGGGAAAGAGCCTTGAGTTCCTACTATTTCTCTAATTGAACTACATCAATTCTATGAATTTCTGTTTCTTTTGTCTTGGGTTCTTGCTCGGGCTCTCCTACCAAGTCCTCTGTCAAAGAGAGCTATGCTTCCTTTGTTTCGAGAACCTTTTCACGTTCTTCAATTTCCCCATACAATTCCTCGTGAGCTTCCTTAATTCTTTCAACATAACTAATTTTCTTTTTTAAATTTCAAAGTTCTTTAGAGCGCTCGCCAATTTCTCCCTTTATGATTGCAGTCTCTCCTTCTTTTTGTCTTTTATTTCTACATTCCTAAAACAATTTTGCCACCAAGATAGTTCATTCTTCAGCAATGAAAATGATTCTTCAATAGATTTTCCTAGCATTTCAACATTCCTCGACAAAGGTTAACACAATTATTTATCGATGAATGTTGAAATGTTTGTAAAATCCACTAAAGAATCATTTTCATTGCCCAAGAATGAACTTTTCTTGGAAGAAAAAACGTTTGAAGAATGCATAAAGAAAAGACAAGAAAAAGATGAGAGACTGCAATCCTTAAAGATAGAAATTGAGGAGCACTCCAAAGAACTTGGAAATCTGAAAAGGGAAATTTATCTCTTGTAGTCTCACCTTATTCTTGTCTTCTATTTCTACATTCCTAAAATGTTTTTTCCACCAAGATAGTTCATTCTTCAGCAATGAAAATGATTCTTCAATAGATTTTCTTGGCATTTCAACATTCCTCGACAAAGGTTAACACAATCCTTCGTCGATGAATGTTGAAATGTTTGTAAAATCCACTGAAGAATCATTTCCATTGCCGAAGAATGAACTTTTCTTGGAAGAAAAATTGTTTGAAGAATGCAGAAAGACAAGACAAGAAAAAAAATGAGAGACTGCAATCCATAAAGAGAAAAATTGAGGAGCGCTCCAAAGAACTTGGAAATCTGAAAAGGGAAATTTCTCTCTTTATGAATGTGGTCTCTCCTTCTTCTTGTCTTTTATTTCTACATTCTTAAAACGATTTTTCCACCAAGATAGTTCATTCTTCAGCAATGAAAATGATTCTTCAATAGATTTTCCTAGCATTTCAACATTCCTTGACAAAGGTTAACACAATCCTTTATCGATGAATGTTAAAATGTTTTTAAAATCGACTGAAGAATCATTTTCATTGCCAAATAATGAACTTTTCTTGGAAGAAAAATCATTTGAAGAATGTAGAAAGAAAAGACAAGAAAAATACGAGAGACTGCAATACATAAAGAGAGAAATTGAGGAGCTCTCCAAAGAACTTGGAAATCTGAAAAGGGAAATTTCTAGCTTTATATATGTAGTCTCTCCTTCTTCTTGTCTTTTATTTCTACGTTCCTAGAACGATTTTTCCACCAAGATAGTTCATTCTTCATCAATGAAAATGATTCTTTAATAGATTTTTATGGCATTTCAACATTCCTCGACAAAGGTTAACACAATCCTTTGTCGATGAATGTTGAAATGATTGTAAAATCCACTAAAGAATAATTTTCATTGCCGAAGAATGAACTTTTCTTGGAAGAAAAAACGTTTGAAGAATGCAGAAAGAAAAGACAAGAAAAAGATGAGAGACTGCAATCCATAAAGAGAGAAATTAAGGAGCGCTCCAAAGAACTTGGAAATTTGAAAAGGGAAATTAGTTACGTTGAAATAATTAAGGAAGCTCACAAGAAATTGTATGGGGAAATTGAACAACGTGAAAAGGTTTTCCAAACAAAGGAAGTATAGCTCTTTTAACAGAGGACTTGGTAGGAGAGCCTGAGCAAGAACCCAAGACAAAAGAAACAAAAGTTCATAGCATTGATGAAGTCCGCTTTGAGAAAGAGCGGGAACACAAGGCTCTTTCTCGAAAAATTGATGCTAAGAAAAAAACAAATTGACAAACATGTTGAGAAAGAGGACAAATTTCATGGTCAAATAAAGGAGCTTGAATCTAAATAAAAGTGTGTTGATAGCCAAATGAAGAATCTGGAATTAAAAGATAGACAATTAGAAGGGCGAGAAAATGGGCTGGATTTAAAAGAGGAGCAGCTCAAAGGCCGAGCAAAGGAGTTTGATTGAGTACTCTCCAAAATGCTTGTGACTATTGGAATACACAACACTGGATCCGCGTGGGAAAATCTATATTACCACTGTCCAACGTAATCTATACATTGGATGTTGGTGAAAAGAGATGTGATCTAGGACATCAATATCTCCACATGCTAACAAAAGAAGAAAAAAATATTATTTTTTGTTGCCTTTAATTTAAGAATCAAACAAACGAAGATGAAAATTTTGTGGCTAAAAATGTGTAATATCATCTATATGAAACTATAACATTCTCCAGATTTGGCAATTTGTTGGGGAAATTAAAACAATTAGCACAATTAACATTAACAAGACAACCACCTTTAGTAGATTTGGCGATCTTGATCTACATGCATAAACTCGTAAAATAATTGATAAAATAAAACAATTGTGAGCATTCACCACAACATAAATTAAAACTCAATCATGTTACAAATGCATAAATATTAGTAAATCTCTTAAAGCTGTCAATATTTCCAGCATACATAATACAAATAGTTGACAAATAAACATAAAGCACAACCTTATTCATTGTTGCAGCCCAATAGACTAAGAAGTTATCTAAATACCCACATATCACAATTTTCAGGATCATAGTTAAAACTATCGAGAAATAGCATCTCTAAGAGTTTATTTTCGATTAAATCAAACTCAAGAATAAAATTCTTCATTGAATCTTCATGTAAAACCAAGCAATGAAGAGCCCCATCAAAGAGCTACCATGCTATAGGAACAATACTATCATTAGAGGAGACACTATTGATATAAGGGAAATGAGTACCCTTAAGTTCTTTCCAATTATTATCTCTCAAGGAGAAAAACTCCAAACTCGAATAAATATGATCATATATAGTTAGATCAAAGGAGATTGAAACCACAAAGTAATCATCTCTTAACTGATCATACCCAAAACCATATAGATGAAAAATAAATATGTGGCATTTAAATTGGATTCAATAAGAGACAAAGATATTTGTTTGTGAACTCTGGTGGATGGATTCCATAGGTAGAAGCTTAAATTACCGTGCAAAAATACAAAGCCTCGACACAACCTTATAATTTGAATGAGACAATCAGATTGGGGATGGATAAAACTAGGGTTTGGTTTTTCAATAGCACTATCTTGTCAATAGATGCTTCAAAATCTATAGATATTGTATCACTTAGTGAATTTGACAAGAACATGATTCTACGAGTGTGTTGCGGCAGCGAATTGAAAATATGAATAATTTGAAAAATGGGAATCAAAGATAAGAGAAAGCCAAAACTTACAAACACATTTGAAACCTAAGAGAGACTTCACCAGCAACCTCAGTTGGATTTCAATTTTCAATTCGTGAGGAACATGCAGTGTCTCCTTCGCCTCCATAGTTGTTTTTCGTCTGCGATTGTTCATCATGGTTTTGATATAGTAGTGAAGATTAACGAACAAGGTAATGGAAAGTAACCATATACTTATGAACGATGAGGGACAGTATGCCAAGCTTTAGGTTTTGGTGCAACCCTTGTGTTGTAATTATGTGGCATGCGGCTGGTTTTTGGGTTATACCATTGTCTTTTTTATTTAAAATATTGGCTTTGAAAAAGTGTGTTTTGAAATATTATCTTTTAAAAATGATTTTTTTTAACGAAAGTCATATTTTTTATTTTATAATTATTTGGTCAAAAAGAATTAATGGAATTGCAATTATTTTTTGGTCAAAAAGGAATTGCCTTTATTTTTTGGTCAAAAAGAAATTGCCTTTTTAATCATATCAATTTTTATCTTATTAAGAATTAAAAAATTCCTTAAAAAAATTCAACTTTTTAAAAGTTTACCTCTTTTTAGTTATATCTTTTTTTAATTGTATTTTATCATGTTTTCATTTTGTGCAAGAGGTGCCAACTCAATATTGGCTTGGCTTGCAACTTCAATGGACAATCTTTATTTTTTCGACTCAACAACGGAATGTTTTCCCGTATCATATGATAATATTTCAAAATAAACATTAAATGTTGGTTAAATCTATCTTTTGAAATGATAGAAACAATTATTTAAGGGGTTTATAAATTTATATTTATTTTATATTTGATATTTTTTATTTAATCTATATTAATGTAGAAAAATACTTTTTGTTATTAAGTCTCATATGAGAATATTTTTTACTATAAAGTTGCCTTTTTTTTTTATCCAAATCAATTTTCATCTCTTATCCTTATAACAACCTTTCAATACACCCTCTCCTTTCTTATCCTTTGATTCCAATCTAACGGCCTACGATGACACTTCTTTAGAACAAATCAGGGCCGCTGATTTAATCAGTGGCTTAGACCCGATCTGCTAAAGCCCAACGCGCCCCCTATGTCTCTTTAAGCCCATTTCACTTTCTTTTTAATTCTGCACCCCCCCTTTATTATTGTTAATACCCCCTGACTGTAATTTTTATTTTTCATGCATTTTTTTGTTCTTTCAGCATTTTAATTTCTCATGCATTTTTACTAGTTTATGTCTAATATTATGCACTTTATTATCATTCATGCATATTTACTTTTTTCGTCGTTTATTTTATTGCACAGATTTTAGAATGTATATTAGACCAATGTAAATCATTCATACATTTTTAGTTTAGGTTTATTAGTTATTCATGCATATTTATTTTTTCGTCATTTATCTCAATGCATGTGAATTAGAATGTATCCTAGGTCGATGTAAATAATAAAAAGTGTGGGAGTGTGTTTTTTATTTTTTATGCTTTATGTATAGTTTAGGTTAAAGGTTTTTGTAGTGATACAACGTCACTACAAAACTCCTACGTTTTATTTTTCTTGCTCCGTTAGTTTTAATTTTTGTTTAATCATTATTTAAAAACAACAAAAACATGCAAATAATCAAAATCACAAATATTTTCACAATAAACCTTGATTCAAAATCAAGTGATCCCATTTTTATTTTATTTTCTTAATCAAATGTTAATCAATTTAATCTTATCTCGAGTAATTTTCTTCAATATTAAAAAACACAAACCAATTTCTTATTTGCCACTTGGCCCTTTATTATTTAACTTTTCAAAACTAATAAAAAAACACAAAACAAATTAATCAGAATTTCTACCCCGAACTACGAGGTTTTGATCCCTCACGGATACGTAGGCAAAGGACCATGTCCTTCTAAATCAATAAAAAATGTAAATGAAAAACCTTCACTCTCTTTTAATTAAATCAACCTCCTTCTTCCAATCACTACTCTTTCTTCTTTAAAAAATAATAAGTACGTTATAGCACAAAATTTAAAATAAAGTCGAAAGATTCTCGTAGAGTACTACGAACCTAAAGGGTGCTAATACATTCCATTTATGTAACTAACCCCTGAACCCTAATCTTTTTTAAAATCAAGTCGTGAAATAAATATTGAGTCAAAGATAATCAAATAGCTATGATCTCCGAAAAATGACGCGACATAAGTGTCTTGTTAACGAGTGCCCTCATGACATTGTTTAATGATCCCAAATTTAAAAATTATTTCTTAAAAAATCAAATATTACAAATTCAAATGCATTGATACACATATGAACAATAAGTTACATAACATGAAATTAATTTGCTAAATTTGTACCAAAAAAAAAAATTTCCTAATTTTTTTGCAAAGTAATGTGAATTTACCTTGCTTAATAATTTGTAGAGTAATGTAGTGTTGAAAAACACGTTAGTTTATTGTAGAAGAACATAACATGAAGAAGAATGAATATCCTTTTAAAAAAATTACATTTGTTAGAGAATAAAGTAGTTTGTTAAATATAGGCTTAATTGCACTTTTGGCACTCTATCTTTTCAAAAGTTGCGATTTTGGTCCTCTAACTAATTAAAATACAAAACAGCCCCCTATGTATTGGATCATTGGCAGTTTTGTCCCCAAGGCCACTTTTGACTTAGTCTTCGCTAACGTGGCACCCTCAATGGTCGACACGTGGCACCTCACTTAAGGGATGTGGGTGCCACGTCAGTAAAGACTAAGTCAAAAGTGGCCTTGGGGGCCAAAACTGCCAAAGATCCAATACATAAGGGGCTGTTTTGTATTTTAATTAGTTATGGGACCAAAACTTTTGAAAAGATAGGGGTCAAAAGTGCAATTAAGCCTTAAATATAATATGGAAGAAAAAATAACAACAACATACATGTATGTTTCTTCTTCTTCTTCATGTTTGCTGATAATATTTTTTTTGCATAAAAAATAAGTTCCATTGATTAGAAAAATGTAGTTGATAATGAGGAGAAAATATAGAAATTATGAGTGAATGTGTGAATTTGAATTTTGAAATGGAAAGAAGAAAGGTGGGAAGATAAATTTGATCCATAGTCTATTAGGTGTATTGGAAGGTGCATTTTGAAAAGTGAAATGATAGATAGTGGTGTAGTAAATCAAAGTGTAGTAAAAATATAATATAATAAGTTGAAGTTGTTAAGAAGCTGCCATATGTTAAACTTTTGTACAAAATTATCAAAATAACCTTGAATTGTGACTAATGAAAAAAGTTAGGGTAGAGACAGTTAGATAATTTTGATAGTATCTTGTTTTCGTATATTGTTAGTAGATAGATAGATAGATAGAAGTTGATAGATAGATAAATAGATTAGTAGATAGATAGAAGATAAATAGATATATAGATAGATTGTACTAACAGAACTCTTCTCAATATATTTTATGCAAACAAATAATTCACATTAAATAATATGAATATAAACTAAATAAATTACAATAACTTCACAACTTTTATAAAAGAAAAAGGTTAAATATGTTTTTGATCCCTATAAAATTGGAAACTTCTAAGTTTAATCCTTACTTAATTTTAATAGGTTTTTTGTCCCTAAAAAAAAGAATTACTTCTAATTTTAGTCCCTGTTACAACAATGTTTGTTTAATTATCCTTAAACTTTTTAATTTTTGAACAATTTTTTTGAGACAAGTTTAGAACAAATATGAATTAAATATGAATTTTTTAAAACGAATTAAATATGAATTTTTTAAAACGACAAAAGTTAAAGATAAAATTAACAAAATCTGGACGTAGAAATCAAATTTTGCATCAATTTTTTGCAGAGGAACTTTTAGTAATGTTCTTAACACGTCTGTAAAAAATTGTTCAAGAACTCAAGAGTTTAAGTATAAATTAAACAAATTTGAATTGAGGAGGGACTAATACTAAGTGCATAAAAAAATTTTAGGGACTAAAAGAACTATTAAAATTACGGAAGGACTAAACTTGAAAGGCCCCAATTTTATAGGGACCAAAAACATATTTAACCAAAAAAGATACCTAGCCCAATAATAAAAAAACTATGTGTATTTTGTCAAATGAAAAAAAAATTTAAATTACACTAATGGTCCATGGTCCTTTAAGTTTGAGGTTTGTAACAGATTAGTCCTTTAAGTTATTTTGATCACACAAGTCTTTAAGTTTGTAACAAATTTGTCCATTAAGATATTTTGGTCTCAAATAAATCCTTTAAGGTTATAAACGTTTTCGATTTAGTCCTTCTATTAATCAAACGATGGCGTGGTAGAAGGACTAAATCGAAAACCTTTACAAACTTAAAGGACTTATTTGTGACCAAAATAACTTAAAAGATCAATCTGTTACAAACCTCAAACTTAAAGGACTTATGTGTGCCCAAAATAACTTAAAGAACCAATATGTTACAAACTTTAAACTTAAAGGATCTTAGTATAATTTAAAAAGAAAATGTGTATGTACTATGTAGTGTGAAACTCATTAAGAGCTTTTCGAAGGAAAATAATAATTAAGAGTTTATCAGTGCCTCTACTCATTAGAAATTTGTTACCGTAGTAGTTTTTAGGTCAAATGTATCTAAAGGTCCTTTTAGTTTTTGAATCGTTTCAAACAAGTCCTTTTAGAGGATGATGGTGATGATTCAGATAATAGCAACAAAGAGCATTATCCACCATTTGCCATATCTAAAAAGATGACTAATTTTAAATGGGTGTTAGGAGCCAGATTTGGTACCAAAGATGAGTTCAAGGAAGCAATTACCAACTATGTTATCTACAATATGACTTGTTTGAAACGATTCAAAAACTAAAATGACTTATTTAAGACTTTTGAAACTTAAATGACCACTTTAGGAAAAATAAAAATTTAAAAGAAGCCCAACATGCATTAAGTCAATTCATTCAATAATTAAGTTGAGGTATTTTTAATGGTTTTCTGATGAAAATTTACTTAGGTTAATCAAATTTGACATGGATGCGAAACAGGTTCAAAACACGAAGCTAAATAAGATAGACAACACAGCACACTCACCTGAATATGCACCGTTGAAACAACCAGCACAACCCCATTCACTGAAGCTCACAGTAAAATTCAAACACATTTCCACACAATCAAACGACATCTACCTCTTCACATGCAACACTCACCCTCTTCTTTTACCAAGTGTTCACTCCCATATCCACGTGTCATCACCTCCTACCTCCTTAATTAAATTAAATTCTCACATTTTTCTCGTTATTATGTCACAAAAAACCCTAGTGAACTAAACTAAGAGTCTAAGACAATGGCTGAAACTCTGAGAGATGACTACTACTACGGTTACCAGCAGCAGCAACAGCAACAACCCATAACATTCTCCCAAACAAGAACAAGAAAGGGAATTCATCCTTCAACTTCACAACTCATAGTACTTGCTACTCTTGTACCTTTTGGAGCAACTCTTCTCATTCTTGCTGGTCTCACACTCACCGCCACCGTTGTCGGCCTCGCCGTCACCACCCCTCTGTTCATTTTCTTCAGCCCCATTTTGTTAGCTGCGGCCGTCGTCATTGGTTTGGCCATTGCCGGATTTTTGACATCCGGTGCTTTCGGTGTTACCTCGCTTTCTTCCTTTGCTTGGCTAGCATCATATCTCCGTCGTTCACGGCTTCTGGAGAAGGTTAACGTTATACATCATCAGACAATTGCAAAGCCGCCACGTTTGGATGTGGATGAGACTTTGGGCAATGAGGACAAGATTACTGAGGAAGATCGTGATCGTGTTGAAAGCATGGCCCAAGATAAGGTTCAGGAGGCCCAAAATGATCAACGTGAAGTAGGAAAAACGAAGAAACAAAACGCAAAAAGATCTTCGTGAGTGTGGTTCGTTGAGTGAATAAGAGTTTGCTATGACGTATGAGGAGTCACTATTTTCTCTGTTTCCTGAAGCATGTTTATCTCGTAGAGTAGTAGTGTGTGTTTTTAGAGAGACAAAAAATTAGTTGTATGTTTTGTGATTATTAGTGTTTAAATATGTATCGGTACTTTGTAAGAATGGTTTATGTTTTGGCATCGATATATGAATAAATTCCTCTTGTCACAAAAGTATATGAATAAATTTTAAAAAGTCGTCTTATTAAGACACATTGTGCTCCAATCTCAAGTTCACAATACCTCATGATGTTTTGTTGTGTTGAGGAGTGTAAGTGTTGTTTAAAACTACTCTTGATTTTGATTCCCAAAAGCAATCTGAGTGTACCTATCGGATCGGCCGGAACACTAGCCCCTCAATCGAAGTCAAGGGGGTGAAGGTCCTGTAGCTTATAATCCTTTTTCTTGAGCCAAAGTTCCGACTTCAAGTTCACCACACTCCATTTTTGAGGTATTGTTGACATTGGAACTTGTGAACTTTTGTAACCTTTTACTGTTTTATCCTATATAAAAAGACCTCTTGCTGGGACGAAAGTGTATGTTATACTCTCTCCGTCTTATTTACAAGAAATACAAAAAACAATTGACTTTTAAATACATTGTCTAGAAAAAAAATTAGATACATTATTTATTTAAAGAATCTAATTATAAAATTACCTTTGTTTTCGAACATGGTTGGATATCAAAAGGAGTGTGACTAATCATTAGCCTTTACCTTTATCTAATCAACTTCGACTCTCTATTGGATTAGGCCTAAGCCCAAATCCTCATTAGGCTTTACCAAAAACGTAGTACTAAGCTTAGATGCCGAAATACTCATGTAACTTCATCAATAAGTAATCATATGTATTGGGAGAAACATGTACACGCTCTAATAAAATTCTCTCACTCATCTTATTCAGAAACTAAGTTGAGTAGTTTGAGTGTCAAAGTGATTGCATGTTTCACTCTTTTCGATGAGCTCAATCATTGTACTACTCACACCAATGAGCTTGAACTCAATTGTCATCCTACGTTGTGCACCACACCAGCTCTGAATATCATCGATATATGTCTCCTTCGAATCATGACCATGAGAACTTCCCATCCAACCCCTAAAGAAAAACTCGACCTTCTCGAACACTAGTGATGAGGGCATAATTGTCTGTGACACAAGTGTTTTATTTCAAGGGCTTGGAGGACCAGTGATAAGGGCAAGGACCAAGAAAGCTAAGGCCCTAATTCAGTTGGTCCTAACTCAATTCGTGGCAAAAGTCTTGGAGTTCAAACCTACACTAGGAAGCATGACGAGTAAAATGGTCATGTGCATTAAACCATTGGAGGAGGGGTGGGGCGTATCTCTTGCTTCCCATTTTATTTAGTTATTTTTGTTATGTTGTAATAAAAAGTAAAAGGGAACATTATATGACCAAAGACGCTTAGTTAAGTTTTTTCTAATTTTAAGGTCATCTTAAAGCTTCCAAGTTTGGAATGGTAAAGTTGTGTGTTTAGTCATTGAAATAAAGGAGGAAACAAATGAATCTATGGTGCAATTAAGATGAGAGAAGACACAAGACAAGAAAAAGTAAGAATAATCAGCATTTAAAGAGCTCATAATGAGGCAATCAAGGAAGGATTTTTAGCATTCTAACCTCCTTCTTGCCTTTGTGCCTTCTCCATCAAGCTCCTCATCAATGGAGTTTTCAATTTATAACTCCTACCATTCATATGACCGAATATTCATTATATGAAGTTTTCAATTTATAACTCCTACCATTCATATGCCGAATATTCATTATATATATGATTAAGTAGGATTTAGTTTTTGTAACATCTAGCATTCAAGGGCCGAAATTCCATTACTATGATTGAATTAGGTCTCTTAATTAAAGCTTCGTAATAAGAAAAGTCCATTGCTGCCATATATATGGCACAAATGAAGAATGAAACATTAGTTGAATTTTGTTTAAAAAAGTGAGTAATTGCTTTTTAGGTTCTAGATTGCACCTTGTATAGATCATATCAAGAATCCTTTTTTGTGGTGATCTTCATTTCCACATACTTATCATTTTCTAGGATTAGAAAGTGTGGCGTCCTTAAACCCTCCATTCCATTTCTTGTTTGAAACCACAAATCAGCCTATACACCAATTCACAACCAAACTCTCTTTCAACTCAAATCATAGTCAAAATTAATCCAATACATAATTTTCGTTTCCTTTTTACACATCATTTCATTAACAATATTTTTAGTCCATTAAAAGTCAAATATGAACAATTTTCACAAAATAGTGTTCATCAAGTAGCAAGGTTACAACAAGAAGGTTATTTCTAGTGAGTTTGAAGCTGGAGATCTCAGTTGTTATAGGGTTATAGCGAAGACGAGAACAGAAACCTACAACCTTGAAACCTTCCTCAACAAGTCAATCCCTCAAATTTGGAAGCAACAAAACTTAAGAAGTACTAGTAGCTGAAAAGGGCTACTATATTTAGAGTTTTTTTTTCTTCTTTTCATTGACTTGTTAACCATTCCTATTTAGAGATAGATTGTGTGATTATACTTACAACATACCAAATCTATTTAAGCTAAATCTTACCCGAGGCTGCCTAATTCCATTTTCCACCATGTATCCACTTTGAAGGCTATTTACATAGAGCTGAAATTGTGATAAAATGGAGAGGCTTCTATTTATGCATATATGGATGAGCATAATAGCGTTACTACCTTTTACGGCACACACGAGTATTATTATACTTATATCCGAACTATCATTGTTTCTTTATTATTATAAATACATTGTCAATAACAAATTTCCATTTTCACTTCTGTATGGTTGTTAACCTATCTATTAACTGCATAAAATGTTCATCTGTATCCAACATGCTAACTCTTACATATTTTGGGCTGGCCCCAAATTGTTGGCCACTTCTAGTCAAAATCTTGTGTCCTCGAAGGAAACTGTCGCAGTCCTCTATATCCCCTTCACACTTTAACCAAGCAAAAGCTGCAAGAAATTAAAAAAGATTGTTAGAATTCATATCTAGAAATGAAAATCTACTTGCAGACATGTATAAATTATTAAGAATTCATATCAAGACATGAAAATCTACTTGCAAACATTCATTAAGTTATTAAGAATTCATCTCTAGACATGAAAATCTACTTGCAAACATGCATTAAATTATTAATTTCCCTAACAATTCGAGTAATCCGAGTCTGGATTCTATGCTTCAATAGTACCACACAGTTACACAATGTAATCAATCACAATCATTAATAATTTGAGATAGGACAACTTAGATTAGACAGGCACTATATTAAAATTAAAAATCTCGACCATCAACTCTGACCTAGTAGCAGATGACCAAACGGATATTGGATAGACTCTGATACCATTTTAAAATGTGTTGTACATAAATCATGATGTTGCTATCAAATTTGTTAATCATTTGTTTACCTGGTTGAATCTCCGACTCTTGATTGAGAAAGGTGCAGAATGCAGAAGAAAATTCGGGCAAACTGAATAAATCACCACTATCAACTGCTGCTCTCAGTAGCTTCCACCTTTGCTCCAAGGCCTTGTAGCTGTACTTGAAAAATGATTCTTCTCCACCTTGGGAATTTTCTTCTTCGCAGCTGTCAGACACTGCTTTCAAAACCTTGGCAGCTCTGAGTTGAGAATCCTTTGAGACACCAATTGTATTTAGCTCTATGAACTTAGTCATTTTCTTTGCTACCTCAGGATCTTTGACAAGAGCCCACCTGCATGTGAAAACCATAAGAAATTCTATTTTGAGTTTTTGATAAATGTTTAGCACTATTTCCAATCATGTGTCATTTCTTGAACTTTGTATTTGAATTGGTAAATAATTTAACAATTAAAATGACTCATGACAAAAATTGTGTATATTGGACTGGTACAATTTATGATTGATTTTCATTTTCCTAACACAGGGTTATTCTTAGAATTTTGATTAGGTCTAACAGTAATTACAAAATCGGTAAGGTGAAGACCGCCTTGGCTTACAAAGTTATCTTCGGGTGTTATCTCATTCAATGTGAGACTCTTTAACATTACCCTCATTTCCAGAATAGGGCATCTCGAAATGTGACCTCACCCTGATTTCCATCCTCCATCATAATCAATTCCGAAAGTGGTTGTCCATATCTTATTTTTATACTATTGACAAATTAACTGTGATCTTAATTTACCAAAAACCACTCCACATACATAATTGAGTGTGACCAAGTAGTATTATGAGCTTACCCTATGCGCGTTCCAGCGTGACCGGTGCTTTTTGAGACGGTGAAAAGAGTAAGATCATAATCTGAAGCAAATAATATTGGAGTGTATTGTGGCCAATAGTAGGCAAGGTCATGGATTAATAGTCCTTGGTTTCGGTTCACTACTGATTTCCTTGTATATCCATCAGGATTATTAGGAGAAGTAACAAGTTCAATGTAAGGACCATCTTTGTTAAAACTCACTGCATCTCCAGCCCATTTGTAAAGTCCTGATTTCTGGAAATCTGTCATTGATGGATAGGACTGCAAGTAAATTCACCAATTCAATGTTAAAACCATCAACTGATCAAACCAAAAACCAGTAATAAAATTATATGAAGTACAGACACATACACGATATGACACTGACACATGTTAGACACTAGACATACCTTCATTTGAAGTGTCGATGCTACATCGGTAAAATTATATTTTAAGTTGAAGACATAGATCCTAGAGTTATGCTACATCTTCCTAGTGATTATCCCAATAATACTACTATTTTAGAAGCATTAAAAAATATAAAATATTATATTCATTTAAATTTTTTCAGAAAAGTTGATTAGGAAAATCTAAATCATTACAAAATCAGGGGCATGGGCTACCAGAAAGATTAGTTTTAAAATGCAGTAATGATCAATCATCATAATAATCTCCCCAATTATATTAATAAAAGATATTAAACACCTTTTATGCTGTCCATATGTTAAATACACTTAAATTTGCCACTGATGTATTGCTGATTCCTTTCTGAAAAATGAAGCAAGGTGACCTTTTTTCTTTCATTTTTTAATAATGAATAGACATAATGACCATGTAGTTTGGGTTCAAAATTATGGACAGTATGAAAGCTAAACTTTAGGATATTTTTCAACTGAGAGCATGTGACTGTTTCATGTGATCAGGTGCAGGCATGCAAGGGTATGTGAAAGAGAGGAAGACATTGATGAAGACAGACAACTATAAGAGCCAAAGAGGAGGCAAATTCGGTAACCAACACATGCAAAAATTCTTTTAGAATTTGGATTGAACCTAATTCAGGCAAATTCTACGGTGCATAAGTGAGACAAGTCTTGCATCAGACATAATCTGGTTTTCATCATTGGATCAATAAATCTCACCATTTAATTAAATGAGACATCTTGTACAAAAAATTAAATGAGACATGATATGATTTATTGATCCAATTATGAAAAAGATACTTGTGCACGGTATAAGACTATTTTGTTTGTGCATACATAGCCCTTAACTCAACCCTACAAAATTGTAAGGCGAGGACCACCCACCATTTATTAACAATTTTTTTGGCCATCCAATGTGGACCACCCACTATCTATAAACACGCTTTCGGTTCATATCTCATCAAATGTAAGACTATTTACACATTCAAGACTCTACGTCAAATGTGACTCGAGTGACTCTGGTAGATAGTTCAACAGATTTTTGATATACTTTAATATCATATTAGAATATAGGTTGTATCCGACTCAATCCTACGAAATTGGGCGACAACCGTCTACCATTTATAAACACATTTTCATTTCATATCTCATAAATTAAATTCCTTTAAAACCAAACAATTACAAAAGTTCTCTCAAACCATCAATCTAATAAACTCTCAACAACATGCTTTTGCCTTTTATTCATTAAATTTTACTACTTTTGGTTAATGAGCACATGACTGGATTCCAAAACCAAGCAAGTTCAAAGTTTAATATTGTCATAATAATAGCATAGTTGCATATTTTGGTAAACTAATAAATGTAGAAAGACATTATGGAATAATGGCACATGAAGGACTCACTCACCGAGTAATAAGGTACGGCAGATACAACGCTGATGGGTTCAGTAGCATGAGGGGAAGAGAGAGCATAAAGAGCAGCAAGAATTAACTGAGATGAACCTGTTCCAACAACAACGTGTCGACCTTGTGTTACAGCATTTCCAACCACATTATGTAACCTCACTACTTCCTTAGAAAATTCTGGCTCAAGAAACCAACAAATGCTTGTTGGATCAGAAAAATAACTCATAGATTGCCATCCTGGTATTATTATTGTGGTCTTGTCTCCCATTTGTCGCCAATAACGTTCGTACATTGTTGGGTCGCCACTGCAAAATTATTAATTTATTATTATTAGTTTTCAAAGTCAATTTCATTTCATATACAGTTTCTTATTCAACTCAATGTCAGAATTGTAGTGAACTTCATCAATATCATTAATTATTTCCAACAAAACTCTTATTTAAAATTTTAATTTCATGATTGAAAAAGAAAAGTACACTTAAAATAAAACAACATTCGCTCTATATTTTCAACACTCACTCTTTACAGAATAAAATTCATGTAAATTCCACCGTTTTAAAAATGACCTCACATAAAGTGTTGAAATCCAAGTGAATTTTACTCTAGAATAAACATCGATTAACTATGTTTATGATTGGAAAAATATTTGGCTAGTTTTTACTCATCTCTCAGTTGAACTTGAATCACTCTGAACTCATTTTTTCTAAAAGTTGGAGTGTTAAAAATAAAAGATCTATCATAAATAAAAGAAGTAGTAGTACTAGCAGGATCTATCATAAATAAAAGTAGTAGTACTAGCAACTTTTAAATATAGTTTATATATTTATCAATTTGTATTATTATTTTTACTTTTTAATAAAGTTTGGACCAGAGAGCTAGCATATAACGTGGTGTTAGTGTATATATTGAACTTCGCACTGTAAAGTATGACTGTGTCAAGAATAATATAATCGACCCATAAGTAGATGTAGGGCATGCATGATCTAACTGAGATCAAAATTCTGAAACAACATGGTGCTATCCTGAGCAATCTTGAGTAGGGTAGATTGCAAGAACAGTGAAATCACAGTAGGACAGGTAAGAAAATGAAGGAGAAGTAATGAAGGACTGCACGGAGCGTTGTGGGCAGGGTATTGAAAATTGAAAGGGAATAGAAAACCTAGAGAGTACATGTATATCAGCCAAAAATTATTAGATGATTGTTGAATTTTACATCATCAATTCAATGGACTGACCTATACCATGCTACGCTATAGGGAGAGACAAATACGTTAGACATGGACTTCAATTTGTACAGGCCCCACTAAGTATATACTCCAACAGATATTTTCCACTAAAGTTTTTTTTTATTTAACAGAAAAAACACATGTTACGTGTATATGAAAAAGTACAAAGAAAATGCTAACAAGTATCATTAAAATAATGATTAAAGTGTTAAAATAAGTAAGTTTAAATAATAAGTGATGTAACTACTGCTAAGATAAAAATAAAAATTATATTTTCAAAATAAAGTTTACTAAAAGATTTTTTTAGCATCGGTTAACAAAATCTTGGCTACCTTTGAAACTCATTGGGGCGGCCAAATATTGTAAAAGAAAATTCTCTCTCTTCAAAATCCAAGGAGCACTTTCACTCATAAAAGTCTTTTGGTCATGGCAAGGCTAAGCCTTTGATTCTGTATGTGCATCATGCACATGGCCCTCACTGTAATAGGTATTCTTCCAAGAATGCTACTAGTACTGTTGTTGCTTTATACTATGCATTGTGCTCCTAAAACACATTGATTTTTGAATACATGATACTCCTTCCGTTCCTTAATATAACCCCCTTTTGTTTTTTTTTTTGTCCTTAAATATAACCCCTTTTTCAAATTACAACACACATTAATTATTTTTTTCATAGATACCCTTATTTAATACTACTACTAATTCTAAAAGTACAATAAATTGACTTTTCACTTTATCTCTTTAATGAGGGTAATTTTGTAAAATTGTACTATAAAACAGACACATTAACTACACCAACAACATTTCTTAAGAAATGTGAAAAAAGCAATAGGTGGTTATATTAAGGGACGGAGGGAGTATTTATCTTTAGTTTTTAACATCTCATTCTCTCTTATCTCTTTCTTCTAATTACATCATTTTCTCTATTTCGATCACGTGTGAAAAAAAGTGTATGAGTGTCTATTAAATATTTTCTTTAATTTTAAATGTTTTAAAATATGATGTGAACATTGATACTGAAATTTAAAAGTGTAGTATTTTTAATCCTCCTAAGCACCATTTAGTGTTTTTAATCCTCCTCAAATCAATCAATTGTAAGTAATATTATAGTATTTTTTATAATATTGAAAATGAGAAATGCTAACATGTATTCTAAAGACACAAGTTAGTATATCAAAAATAGAAATTATATATTAAAATTTGTGTCAATTTATTCGATCCTATTGAAAAATATGTTGATTGTCTTTCTTTCTTTTTTGAAAATAAGGATTCAATGCATTTCATTTTATTCAATAATAACCGCCCATGGTGCTACATACACTTTACCTCTATAAGCCAAACAAGCTAAGCTAGCATTAGTTTATAGTAGTAGTGTCTAGTAGTGCTTGATAAAACAACATCATGAATTCTGCTATTTAGGATACTTCCTTAGTTTTACAATAAGTGACAATTTCAAACATAATAAAAAAAAAGTGTAAAAATGAAAGAGAAAGTAAAAATATTTTTACTAAAATACTCTTATCAAATGTAACTTCAAATGAAAATTATTTCAACATACAATTATAAAAAATATGATCGTTTAATTATTTTCTCTTTTGATTTTTTTTTTTATGGAAAATGTTAACTTTTGCAATGAGTTAATGGTAAAAATATTTTATTGTAGTTAATACAATATTTGATTTAATTTTTTTAGTTTTAATCATCTCTAAACTCTCATCACATCCCCCAACAAAATTTCCGACCCTCCAACTCGGGAACAGAGAGATGACAAAATACCATCATTAAACACTATGGATGGCATGCTTCGGTTAGCAGTTACTCCACCTAGTGGACAAGTCCCAACATGCAAACTACTCACTCCGTTTTGTATAATTAAGTAAGGAATTTTTAAATAAAAATTTTGTTTTAAAAATATAAGATATTATTTTTTTAATAAGTAATAATTATATAATTTTATATAAAAATTTACTTTTTTTGATTGCTCAACCAATATCTTTAAGGTACTCTTTAACATTCTTTATTAATTAATTATCACTTAAGTAAAACTCTAAGTATAAACAATAATTTAAAATGAATGTTTTTTTTTAAAAGGACAAAAGCAATTTAATTAAAATGAATGTAATATTTAATTTATACTTTATATAGATTGAACTTTGAATATATATTATTTTTCTATGAATCGGGAGTTAATACAAAATAATATTAATTATGTTTCTTTCAATTGCATACTAGTAATCATATCACGTAAATTACTCTCAAAATTCAAAATATTATATTTCACTTTTTTATAATCATTATTTCATATCTTTTCTTTTATCGGCCAAAAATATTTTTAATTTCTCAAATAAACGTAGGCCCAACTTATTGGAGAGTTCTACCGATAAGATCATGAAAGACACAATTTATAATTAATATTTTTAAACAAAATTACTATTTGATAAAAATAATATTATTTGGTCTTTTTATCTTTTTTGCATGTTATTTTGGTTTTCTAACCATGCTTGCATGTGGATTCTTAAGTTTCAAAATAAGAGTTTGCAAGAACCATAAATATGAAGTTCAAAATTCATATCCAAATATGGATGGAAAATCAAAAGACTTAAAAGAATCATAGACGAACAAATAAAAATCTTGTGTTTTTATCTTGTAAATATGATTCATATGGTACAAAATTGGACGAATGTTTGATATATTGTATTGCGGATTTGAACTCATAATTCTTAACTTACAGTTCTACGCGGCAAGTGTGGATAAATTTTGTTGCTAGACTCTTAGAAATTTTAAAAAACAAATTGTCCACTTAATGAATGAAGGGCTCTTTTTTTAAAAAATAATCTCTTCTTTTATGGCGTCTGAAATGTTAAAAATAAAAATTCAGGTGAGAGACTATGAGTTGTCCCTATCTCTCCCAGGAACCAAAGCACAGAAACAAGCAACGTAAGCATAGGCCCCCTATGAAACAGAAATGGCAATACTCTCTTTCTCTCCCTCCCAAAAAAATGTAAACAAAAAAATGAAAATTTTGATCATAAAATTTAGAGTTTACATTAATTTAGTAGGAAAATATATGATTCAAGTCCTAAAAAATAAACTAATTATTTCCCCATTACCTCCTAAAATACACGATAAGGGCCATTAAGTTAATGTTAACTTTACTTGTTGGAAGTGTAGATCATAATTAATGAAATCTCACTAATAATTCTTAATGCAGACATTGATATGATTAAGAAAACAATAATTAAAAGAATTAATCATAGTAACTTGAACTTACTGGTCCAGGTTGATTATTTTATCCATGACTCCAGCATGATCTTTACGAGTAGAATTAGCAGAAATAGTAGAGGGCATAACCAAACGTGATTTTTGAATAATCCTATTATACCCTTCCATGTTTTTGTTATTACTTCCTTGTTGATCATCACCTTCATACACCATTCTAAGAATCAAGCTAACATTCAAAGCTAAAGATAAAACTAGCAAGTGCCTCAAAGAAACCATAGCTGGAAAATCCACCATCATCTACAAAAAAAAAACACAATCCAAAACAGAACACAACGTTGTTAGAAAAACATCCTAGTATGTAGTATATATATGTGAAGTGAAACTGTGGAAGAGGGTAAAGTTTGGTCAAAGTTTGAAAGTATTATTTTCAAAACCAGTGGCAACAAATTTAATGCTTACCATGTAATCAAGATCACTTTTTGTGACGAGTGTTAAAAGGTCACAGACCACAGTTCTTTCTTGCTGAAATTATGAAACTAAAATGGTTATTTTCGGCAATGAAAGAATATTCTAATACCTATTTGCAGAGGTAACGTCTTGGAAGATTATAAATTCAATCAACAAGGTTGTCATGTTTCAGAAAACCACTTGGTTTCAGAATAAGTAAAAAGGGTGGAACTCTGAATTTGAGTCTAAAAGGCTCAATCTCGGTTACCATGGACATAAGTAGCAGTGGACAAAGAAAATTTTATTTTAATGAAAGAGCTTTTTTTAATGTTTTATTAAAGTTGAGTGATAAAAAAGATTATTAAACTATTAATGAACTTCATTTAATTTAAAGAAGAATCATTCAAAAAAATTTAAGTTCAAATCTCATATAAGATAATTATTGGCCAAACTTTATTTACTTATCGATTAAACTTTTAACTCAATAAAGTATTTTCTTCGTAGAATCGGAGTTAAACCTAACAAAATTTTTAGTTTTGGTGTGATATGTTTTCTTCTAATTATATTGTTTATTTAAACTATGGAATTTGCACATTGTGAATCTAAATAACGAATTATGAATCCAAAATTTTATTATCTCAATATTTGAGTAAATATTTTAGATAATAAAAATATTATGAATTATGAAATGTAATACAGCTTAAACTCAACTTTTTTACAATTCAATGTATATATGTTCCGGAATAAAACTCTCAATGTATATTTATTTAAGTCTAAGATATTCAACTTAGTTTCTTATTTTCTATAGATTTTTTTCGTAAGAGGTAAACCTATTTGGATCATCGTTAGCATTAAATATAGATATCTATCAAAAATTATAGTTTATTCCGCTAGACTCAATCATTATTAGTTATACAATTTTATTTATTGCGAGATACATGTTTAAGGCAAAAAAATTCAAATTTATTTAAACATGAATATTTATTAAACTCTTACAGATCATTAAGTTATAAATATGCAGTCAAATATAAAATTTATTAATGAATATTATGAAACCAACAAAGGATGAATCTAGCCAAATAAATATTGGTATATAGTTTAATAGAATTGGACAAAAATATGTCAAATAAATAAAATATAATAAAACAATAATATAAAATAATATAATCTTACTATTGATAATTTGATGGTAAATAAAATTAAATTATAGTAAGTTTTGAATTAGATGAAAACAAAATTAATAAATACTTTTAATTATTTTCAACAAAGTTCATTTACTTCGTTTTGAAAATTTAATGTAATTACTATTTATCCATCTTTAACTTGATTCTTTTATAAAATGTAAAGTCGATAATTGAATATTTAAATCCTTCAAAAAAAAAATTGAATATTTAAAGGAGTGTCAATTTGCGTTTCTTAGAATTTTCTTAATGATCCTTTCAAAAATTCAATTAGTCTTAGAATCTTTAAACTTTGGGATTTCTCAATGGAGTCCATTTTTTTGTCTTTAAAAAAATTCTCAATGAAATTTCTGAATGCATGTTTGGATTGAAGATTTTGGACGGTTTAGAAAGGAGAAACTTTAAGGGGAGACATTTATATTTTCATTTTTAAAGGTGCAATTCATTTATATGTCGTTTTTATATGTTTATGATTTTTAAAAATTGAAAAAAAAATCACATCTACATAGATGATTATCATTATATAACATAGGATTAAAAATAGTATTCCTCCCTAAACTAGCCATATAAGAAAGAAAAATAAAATAATAATGTTTGTTCTTTGACAAGAAATTAATGATGTTTGGTCATTAATTAAGATTGTTGAGATATAAAATGCTAACATTCCAAGGTGTTGTAGCATATTTTAGTTATATCTTTTCTTACACAAAAACTCTACCATGTGAGTATATTAATGTTACATTGTTCACTTATTCTTATTGGTCATGTAGTTATTCTATGAGGTGTTTGCAAGGCAACTAATTCGGATTCTTTGCCATAATGATTTGTAACATTCTTTGTATTCTTTGTATAGATAAATTTTTGCTTTTAGAGGCAACGATACTACGATAGTTGGTCTTATGGGTAAGAAGTTGTTCATACACTGCAAAAGCGTGGTTTGATTATAGTTGTCAGTGTGGGGTTTTTGTTGATAGTAATTTGTAAGTGTCTTTGATATAGCTCATGAAACCTTGAGGCATATTGTAGGCCTATCGAGCCTCTAAGACTCAATTCACGAAAATGTTCTCTTATCAAAAGAGAGGATTTTTATGGTAGAGAGACTCAATTAAAAAATCTAGCATTTTTGGTATACGTTGTTGATAGAGGTGGCAATAGGATAAGCCGTTTGTTATGGGTCTATAATCCAACTTATTTAAAGTTTGGTTCGACTTAACTCGTTTATTAAACATGTTAGACTCAAACTTTTAAAAAAGTTCATTAGCTTAAGACTTTGAAAAGCCTACAACGTAGGCCTTGCTTTGTTAGACGATGTAAAAATCTTAAATAGTATTTGTCTAGGAACATGCACTAATCCAACAAAGACATAAATATTAGCTCATCAATCAATTGCTTGCAATGCAAGCTAGGGTTCTTATAAATTTAGGGATTTTGATTTTGAGGAAATTAGAGAGAATAAGAAGTAGAGAGAATGAGAAGTTTTAAATTCGTTAGTTGTGAATTACACATACAATCATGGTTATATACATGCTTAATTACTTGGCTTGCGTGACAAGTTATCTCACAAGCCCTAACTAACTTTGCTAAAAACAAGCTAAATATAATAAACTAATAACCAACTACCAACTTGATTATCTTGTGTTTTAACCAAACAAACCTTGATTTAAAACACTATTCATATTTGTTCACGTATGTAAACACAAGTTAATTACAATAGGTGAGCTGCCCAGTGAAATATCCTAGGTGGAATTCCAAGAGCACTCTAAGAAGTAAATAAAGAATACATTGTTTTGAATCTGTCCCATCAAACATCTAAGTGTCTCCCTTTTATAGTCATCAAAGTGTTGGTTTAATGAACCTTTCTCTGATCATTCAAGGCCCATTAAGTTGTAATCCAGAGCCTCCTATTGGTTGTCTGTTTTGAGTACGGCCGCACGTGGACTAGGGTACAACTCATCCATACTGGGCGCGTGGAGTTGAGGCGTGTTGATCGTTCGTACATGACACATGGTATCAGGTGAAGATGAGATGAGCTGGCTGGCCTGACTTGAATAGTCAAACCAATGTTGACTGAAGACGAACTAAGTTGACTGGCTTGACTTGAACAATCAAACCAGTGTTGACTGAAGACGAGTTGAGTTGGCCTGACTTGAACAGTCAAACGGAATGGTTTATCCATGCCAGTCCACCAAGCGTTGAGCCTATTAAGGCGTAGACGTTTGTTCTTTATTCGGTCGACCCATACCAGTCCCAGTCCACCGGGCGTCGAGCTTGTTAAGACGTAGACGTTTGTTCTTTATCCGGTCGACCCATACTAGTCCATAGTCCATCAAACGTCGATCCTGTTAAAGCGTAGATGTTTGTTCTTTATTCGATCGACTCATACCAGTCCACCAAACGTCAAGCCTTTTAAGACGTAGACGTTTGTTCTTTATTCGGTCGACCCATACCAGTTCAATATCTAAACTAACTTGAATTAAATCTAACAATAAAGGGGATTTGAAGAACCCCAATCATCGTCAAAACCCTGTCTTACGCCCTTCTCAATTTCATTGTAATCAACAATCTTTCAAACTCCCCTCAATTTACTATTTTTAATTATTGGTTTAGCTACACTCACATCAACATTGCGACATGTATTTATTCTATAGAAAAAACAATAGAAGTGCTGATATTTTTGCTGGGTTTGGGTCATTCGGATTGTAACACCCCGTATTCCCAAACAATGTAAATCATACATAAAATCAGAGTATTTTCAACATATACGGAATGTCACACTTCCTTTCATAAAATCATAAACAGAATATAGTTACTATTTATTTGAAACATCCTTTATCAAAAATCCAAATTACATCGCAGCGGAAATTATTCAACTTGTAAACAATTTTGGCACAAGGGCCTCAACATAAACAACTTATTAAAAATCATTCCAAAGGTTCAACAACATAATTCAAAGTAATACGTAACAAATGGAAAACAATGCAAAGATTCCCCATCCCATTACGTATCAGAGCACCTAAGACACACGTGAGAGATTACACTCACGACTGTAGCTATTCTTGGTCACCTGCAAGTTACCCATGCAAAGGCAACAATTTCCAAGCAGAAGGAGTGAGATTTCACATTCAATAATAATAAGCATATAATTCTTCAACAAAATTTAACAACATAAATAACAACAAATTTAACAATGTTAAACAACAATTATACAACATAGATGCTTCGCATAATTACTCATTAATCAACTCATTAAATATAATGGCAACTTGACAACACGACAACAACATCGACAACTTATGCAACGACAACTTCATCAACTCGACAACTTAATATCAACGACATATGCAACAACAACTTCATCAACTTGACAATTTATATGCATGTGGTACCAATCAGAGCATAAGCCATTAACGTGTTAGAGTAATAACTCTCAAGGCATAAGCCTTCATCGTGGTGGAGTAAGCTCCCAGGGCCATCAACCATCATCTTTAAAGACTATGCATGGACGCATCAACCAATGCAACTCAACAACTTAGACATCATCTTACAACTTCATCATCTTGGACAACACTTACAACTTGACATCTTAGACAACTTCAACAACTTAAATTACATTGACAAACTACTTACAACTTTGAAAACATTGACGACAACTGTGGTAACGACAACGACAACGACTTCACATCATAATTTCATATTCATCAATCATAAACAACGTCATATAACATCGTATTTAAACATCAACAATTCATCATATAACATCATATTTAAACATCAACAATTCATCATATAACATCGTATTCAAATATCAACAATTCATCATATAACATCGTATTCAAACATCAACAATTCATCATGCATCTTTGTAAAAACATAATAAATTATACATGACATATTTTCATGTCAAACCAAGGCTACTAGAAAGATATCACAATTATCAACAACTTTCATGTTTATACCAAAGACCAATTTAAAACAGAAACGTGTGAAAAAGACGCAAAAATATAAAACAGAGAATGTTGTCATCGTACAATTTCGCTAAGACCTCCTTGGAGTATTCTCATCATAACTCAAAAACTAAAAGTCATTTTCATGTCAAACCAAAGCCACTGGAAAGCTAACAAAATTATCTAAAACTTTCATGTTTACACCCAAGGCCAGTTCTGTACCGATCAATACCAGTTTTCGTTTCAAATTCGAAAAAGTTGTGCAGAAAGTCCATAAAAATTCACTGTGACCTACGTGCAGTAATTTGACCATAACTCAAGTTCTATAAATTGTTTTGACATCAGACCAACGACATTAGAAAGATGACATTCATACCTACAACGTTTGTGTTGACACCTAAGACCAATTCCGCACCGATAAATACCAGTTTTCATTTCAAAATTCGGGGCAGAGATAAAAAAAATAAAAAAAGCAACTTATATTATTCAAACTTCACATTCATTCAAAATCATCACAATCGACAACAACAACTCAACATAATTCATACCCAATTCATAATATGACATTAACAACAACAATCATCAACAACCACAACTCATAATCATGAATCCAACCACAAATCAACAACAACATAACATAAATCATCAATTGAGCATAATTCATCAAGTATCCAAATACATATACCAAGAGCATGCAATTTCATCATCAACAATTCATTTATCAACAAATTAACATACCCAAACATATCACTACAACTAGAGTACGAATTTCATCAATTAAATTGCAATTCAAAACCCCAACTTCTTTTCAAACCCTAACTTCTCTGATCATCAAAATAAAACAACAACAAACATGTTAAACCCTATTACAGAACCATATACTTATGATTAAAGAAGGTTAGTCTCACCCTTACCTTAGATTAATTGACAACAAAGTTTTACAGACTTCTCCTTCTCTGACTCTTCTCTTCTCTTCGTTTCTCCTCTTTCTCTAGGTTTCTCCTCTTTCTCCAAAACAATTTTGCGCGTAATCTATTTTCTAACTCTAGCTCTCCTTTTTATATAAACCTTAACCTATTTATTTTCTCTTAATTCAAATTCTGCCCCAAAGCCTCATTATTCTAAATAACAAATATATTTCTATAACAAATATATCCCTACACCACATAACAAATATATTTCTATAACAACTAACATAATATTTCTACACCAAATAACATATATATTATAATATAATATGCTACTAAAACACCAACACATAACACAAAAATAACACACATCACCATAAATCAAATAAATTATTCAAAAAGACTCTAAACTCAATCAAATAATTAAATAAATAAAATAGGGCGTTACACGGATCCTTTAGTTGGACTTTTTTATCCAACTCAATTGTATGGGTGATGCTTGAGATGGCTTGGTTAATTTCACCAGAACCGTTCGTTCCTTTTAATGCAAGAAATGGAAGTTGGCATAAAGTTTGAGTCTATCCAATCCAATTGTCATTAAAGGAATAATGTTGTATAAAGTTTGAACAATTAATTATTCACCAAAAATATTGGGAATTTGGAGGCAAGTTGTGGTGTTGGCCAAGTGAGGTCCAGTTTTGAGTATCAAATGAAAGATTTCGTGCATTTATTGCGACTTTAATCCACTCCTTCCATTTTTTCTTTCACTCTCAAGAATTATGATGAAAGAGATAAGACAACTGCATTCCTAGAGAACAAAGGCCTTGGACCTATGGCAGATTTAGGGTCCACGAAATCAGCCCTTTGGATGGAGACGTACAAGCCTCAGGACCAATTTGGTTGTGGCCACGCATGAGTGTTAAAAGCATCAATCATGGTAAGAGTGATGATGTTTCCACATCAAAGGAGTCTAAAAAACACCCTCAAAATATCAAAATAATCTCATACGGAGTTAATTGTCGATGAATTTTAATCGGCGATAGTCAACTGTTGATAGAAATTAGAATTAAATTTGTCATTTCATGATATTTCTTAGCTTTGTGTAAAGTGTAAACAACAATTTTCTCGTGGTAATAAATCTACTGGGCGGAACTTTGTATTAAACCCTTACTTTTTTTCAATTCAATTGTGCAGCAATCAAGACTGGTCACTGTCTTCCCTCCCAAGTCCCAACTAGTGGCCTTTCAAAATAAAAAAGTCCCAACTAGTGGTCCATTTTCTTGGACAATATAACTTACAAAACGACTCATTACAAGCCCTTTTATTGGTTTGTTATACCGAATAAAACATTTTATTATCTTGTACGTACAACTCATATGATAAAATGTTACAATGACATATGATACGATAGATAGATGTATGTTTGAACTCTCAATTCTTCACTTTTCGGTACTTAATGTGTGTGAATTTTACCGCTTAACTCTTTAGATTTTTTTTT
Source organism: Medicago lupulina (assembly GCA_958299785.1). Taxonomy (NCBI): domain Eukaryota; kingdom Viridiplantae; phylum Streptophyta; class Magnoliopsida; order Fabales; family Fabaceae; genus Medicago; species Medicago lupulina. Next base: position 12,843,048 of record OY283143.1, on the reverse strand, counting down.
TTTTTTAAAAAGTGTTTTTATTTTCTTCCTTGAAAGTGAATTTGTACCACTCATTCATGTAGAATGATATTCTAAAGTTTAGAGGGAGTAAATGTTGAGGCAAAATCCCTAATTAATTTTAAAGATAATAAACCATTATGATTAAAGAATTAATGGACTTTGATTAATTCCTTGGTATTTAACTTGTGCTCTTGAGTGTTTTACTAAGACAGGAACAAGGTTTAAATCATACCAAGATTCAAAGAATCAAAGTACATTTGAATTCATGATCTAACACTAAGGTCAGAAAGTTGGATCAGAATGTTGCTCGGAGATCAGAATGTTCGCACTAGAGATCAGAAGGTTGCTTCCATACAAGCCCAGAATCTCAAGAACATTAATCAAGGTCATGCAAGGCACATGTGACATAAATATATGTCAAATAAAGTACTTCTGCATGGATCAATCAAGCAATAAAGGCATACACAAGGATTATATCAAAAAGGATACTTAATGTTCATATAAAGACTATGAACATTAAAGTACTAAGAATATTCCAAAGGAAAACATCATCCTAGGAGTTATATTCACTGCTCTTCATTATTGTTTCACTATTAGGATTTGATTACATCAAATGGTAGTCTTACAAATCATCCTAAGTGAAACAAAGGAACATTCTGAAGATCAGAATGTTCAGGCTCTGCACATGCTTACTTTATGAACAGTACAGTAGGTGAAAAGCAAAAAGCAAAAGCAAAGCAAATCTATCTTGATCAATCAGAGATAGACACGCATGGGAGTTGGTACTGAACAAGGACAACACAATCTCTCAAAGCATGGGCATGAAGATGCAGAATCCACTAACTCAATCCTGCACCAAGTCCCAAGGCAAATCTGGGAAATGAACTTTCTGAAGTCTGAAGAAAAGTTCATACTTTGGCCATTGCCCAGAAATTCATGTAACAAACACATGGCACGCCCAGAACTTCATATGTTCATTCATATATGATGAACCCAGATGAAGAACATGATGAACTCAGATGAAGATCATCATGAATGCAACAACATTCTGATGTTCATCAGAGATCAGAATGTTCTCCCAGATTTTCAAGTTAAAGCTTGTGGGACCCAAGGACACATGGCATAACACCATTGGACATCCTACAACGGCTATATGAGTCCCATGACTCTATAAATAGAGATCAAGGCCTTAGCACAACTTGCACCATTGCAAAGCATACAAGAAAACAACTCTGATTTTGTTTGAAGCTTTTGCAAGTGAAATTGATCAATCTCTAAGGCTTTTGTTTCCTTAGTGCAAATCAATAACTCTTTGTTATCTCTTTCGCAGATAACTTCTTCTTCTTCTCCCTCCTCTGTTTGATTCTCAAACATTCACATCTCTTACAATTTGTAACAAAGTCTCATCTAGCTTTAGGGGTACTAAAGTATTAGTTTTGAGCAAAGGTGTAAAAGTCTAAGTAGGTAACTTAGCAAGAAGGTGCAAGCCTGCTGAGGCTTAGAGAATACAGAAGTGTAATTGTTCAGGTGAACAAAGATTGTAAGGTGCAGGACTTGGGAGGTTATCTCAAGGCATCATAGTGGAAACTCTCACAAAATTGTGAGGAGAGGACTAGCCCACATTGGGTGAACCTCTATAAATTTCTGTGTGTTCTTTCTCTCTTCCCTATACTCTTTATTTTCTGTTTACACAACACACACCAACACATTTACTTTGTTAATCAGTTTTTGTGTATGAACTTCAGAACGTTCTGAGTTCAGAAAGTTAACTTAACCACTCCAAGTAAACAACTTGAGAAGCACTTTTAAGTTTCAGGATAATTTTAAAGGGTCACAATTCAAACCCCCCCTTCCTTGTGACTATTTTATCTACTTCAATTGGCATCAGAGCCCGGCTCTAAGGGCTTGAACACTTAAAAAAGTGTTAGAGAAAAGATTCAGGAAGTATGTCTAAAGTCAAGTACATAGCTGAAGGAGGATCATCAAACAGACCACCACTCTTTGATGGATCAAACTACTACTTCTGGAAAGGAAAGATGGAACTCTTTCTCAGATCTCAAGACAATGACATGTGGGCAGTTATCACAGATGGAGACTTTGTTCCAACAAACAAAGAAGGAGCTGTCAAAAGTAAGAGTGCATGGTCAACAGATGAGAAAGCTCAGGTATTGTTAAACTCTAAAGCTAGACTCTTTTTATCATGTGCACTAACCATGGAAGAAAGTGAAAGAGTTGATGAATGTCAAAATGCTAAAGAGGTATGGGATACTTTGAGAATACATCATGAAGGTACATCTCATGTCAAAGAAACTAGAATTGACATTGGAGTCAGAAAGTTTGAAGTCTTTGAAATGAGTGAAAATGAAACCATTGATGAGATGTATGCTAGATTTACTACAATAGTAAATGAAATGAGATCTCTTGGTAAGGCATATTCTACTCATGAGAGAATCAGAAAGATATTGAGATGTCTTCCAAGTATGTGGAGACCTATGGTCACTGCAATCACTCAGGCCAAAGATTTAAAGTCTATGAACCTGGAAGACCTTATTGGTTCACTAAGAGCTCATGAAGTTGTACTTCAAGGAGACAAACCAGTAAAGAAGGTAAAAACACTTGCCTTAAAAGCATCTCAGCAAACCCCATCAGTAACTGATGATGATGTTCAAGAACCACAAGAGCTAGAAGAAATTCATGAAGAGGAAGCTGAAGATGAACTTGCATTGATCTCTAAAAGAATTCAAAGAATGATGTTAAGAAGAAATCAGATCAGAAAGAAGTTTCCAAACACCAACAACAGCACCAGAACTGAAGCTGACAAAAGCCAAGTCACTTGCTTTGGATGCAACAAGACTGGACACTACAAAAATGAATGTCCTGACATCAAAAAGATTCAAAGAAAACCTCCTCCAAAGAAAAGAGCAATGATCACTTGGGATGACATAGAAGAATCAGATCCCCAAGAAGATGCAGATGCAGACATGGGACTAATGGCTCAGTCAGATGATGAGGAAGAGGTAATCATCTATAAAACTGATTCTCTATATAAAGATCTTGAAAGTAAGATAGATAGTCTCCTATATGACTCAAATTTTTTAACTAATAGATGTCATTCTTTAATCAAGGAACTTTCTGAGATAAAAGCAGAAAAAGAAATACTTCAAAACAGATATGATGAGTCTAGAAAGACCATACAAGTTTTGCAAGATTCTCACTTTGAAATGTCAGAAAAACAAAAAGAATTAAACAGAAAACAAAAAGGCATTCTCTCTTTACCTTCTGAACTACAAAAGGAGAATAAACTTTTGAAAAAGGAAGTTGAAACATTAAAGAATGATCTTACAGGTTTTATAAAATCCACAGAAACATTTCAAAACATCTTAGGATCTCAAAATGAAAGTGCAAAAAAATCTGGTTTAGGATTTAAAGATCCAAGCAAAATCATTGAAAGCTTTGTACCTAAGAAACCAATTATGAGAATGAAATGCTCTTTTTGTGATAGATTAGGACATAATGAATCAGTATGTTATGTTAAGAAAAAACTTATCAGACAAAGTAAGTTTAATCTTAGCTCAGAACGTTCTCATCTTAATAGATCAGAAAGTTCACAAAAGGCTGAGAAAGCTAAGAAGATATGTTCCTGCTGTAACAAATCTGAGTTCACAAAACAGAATGTTACAATAAGGAAAGATCTCTTAGAAGAACTAACCCTCAAGGACCCAACATTACATGGGTACCTAAAGTTTTTATCTTGTCAAATGTAGGTCCTGCTTCAAGGTGCAAGAACAAAACCATGGTACCTGGATAGTGGTTGTTCTAGGCACATGACAGGTGACAGGAACTGTTTTCTAACCTTTGAAAAGAAGGATGGAGGACTGGTGACATTTGGAAACAATGATAAAGGTAAGATCAGAGGAAAAGGCACAATAGGTAAACCTAACTCTGCTAAAATAGAAAATGTTCAGTATGTAGAAGGTTTAAAACATAATCTACTTAGCATAAGTCAATTGTGTGATAGTGGATTTGAAGTTGTTTTTAAACCTACCATATGTGAAGTGAGGCAAGCCTCCTCTAACAAATTATTCTTCTCTGGATCAAGGAAAAAGAATTTATATGTTTTAGAACTAAATGATATGCCTGCTGAATCCTGTTTTATGTCTCTTGAAAAAGACAAATGGATCTGGCACAAGAGGGCTGGTCATATAAGCATGAAAACTATTGCTAAACTTTCTCAACTTGATCTAGTTAGAGGATTGCCCAAGATTAGCTTTGAAAAGGACAAGATCTGTGAAGCTTGTGTCAAAGGTAAACAAGTAAAAAGCAGTTTTAAAACTATTGAGTTCATTTCAACTCAAAAACCTTTAGAACTTCTTCACATTGATCTCTTTGGTCCAGTTCAAACTGCAAGTCTAAATGGCAAAAGATATGGCTTTGTTATTGTTGATGACTTTTCCAGATTTACATGGGTTCTATTTTTAAAACACAAAGATGAATCTTTTGAAGCTTTTCAAAACTTTTGTAAAAGAGTTCAAAATGAAAAAGGTTCCAATATCATCACAGTAAGGAGTGATCATGGAGGAGAATTTGAAAATGCATCCTTCAAAACATTCTTTGATGAAAATGGTATTGAACATAACTTCTCTTGTGCAAGAACTCCACAACAAAATGGAGTTGTTGAAAGAAAAAACAGAACTTTGCAAGAAATGGCTAGAACAATGTTAAATGAATCAAATGTTGAAGAGTACTTTTGGGCAGAAGCCATTAATACATCTTGTTACATTTTAAATAGAGTTTCAATAAGAAAAGTTCTTAACAAAACCCCATATGAACTCTGGAAAAACATTAAACCTAGCATATCTTATTTTCACATATTTGGCTGCTATTGCTACATTCTGAACAATAAAGAAAAATTGGGTAAGTTTGATCCTAAATCAGATAAAGCTATCTTTTTAGGATACTCTACAACTTCTAAAGGTTATAGAGTGTACAATCTAAAAACCCAGACAGTTGAAATCAGTATGCATGTCATATTTGATGAATATGATGAATATTCCCAACCAAAAGAAAGTGAAGACACTGAGATGTCAACACTTCAGAACGTTCCCAGTATAAATACTGTGAACACAGTAGAGAAAGAAGATGATCAGAATGTTCAGGATCAAACCTTCCAAAGTCCACCCAGAAGTTGGAGAATGGTAGGAGACCATCCTGTAGATCAAATCATTGGAAGCACAACTGATGGTGTAAGAACCAGAATGTCCTTTCAAGATAACAACATGGCAATGATTTCTCAAATGGAACCTAAATCAATCAATGAAGCTATTGTTGATGACTCATGGATTGAAGCCATGAAGGAGGAACTTTCTCAGTTCGAAAGAAACAAAGTTTGGAACCTTGTTCCAAATAATCAAGCCAAAACCATCATTGGTACAAGATGGGTGTTCAGAAATAAGCTTGATGAAGAAGGTAAGGTTGTCAGAAACAAAGCAAGGTTAGTTGCTCAAGGCTATAACCAACAAGAAGGTATTGACTATGATGAGACCTTTGCACCAGTTGCAAGGTTAGAAGCCATCAGAATTCTTCTTGCTTATGCTGCTCATAAAAGCATTAAACTTTTTCAAATGGATGTGAAAAGTGCATTCTTAAATGGTTTTCTAAATGAAGAAGTTTATGTTAGCCAACCTCCTGGTTTCATAAATAAAGAAAAACCAAATCATGTTTTTAAACTTACCAAAGCACTTTATGGCCTTAAACAAGCTCCTAGAGCTTGGTATGATAGACTTAGCACATTTTTAATTGAAAATGGATTTTCAAGAGGAAAAATTGATACCACACTCTTTAGAAAAACACATAACTCTGACTTACTTATAGTTCAAGTGTATGTTGATGACATCATCTTTGGTGCAACTAAAGAGAAAATGTGTGAAGAATTTTCAAACCTTATGCAAAATGAATTTGAGATGAGTATGATGGGTGAACTTGGTTTTTTCCTTGGTTTACAAATTAAACAACATCCAAATGGAATTTTCATAAGTCAAGAAAAATATGTCAAAGACATTCTTAAGAAATATAAAATGAATGAGGCAAAAATCATGGTCACCCCCATGCATCCATCTTCAAGTTTAGATAAGGATGAAAGTGGAAAGTCTGTTTCTGAAAAGGAATATAGAGGCATGATAGGATCATTATTATACTTGACTGCTAGCAGACCAGACATAGTGTTTGCAGTTGGTTTATGTGCCAGGTTTCAAACTTGTGCAAAAGAATCACACTTGACTGCAGTCAAAAGAATTCTTAGGTATCTAGTAGGTACTACTGATCTTGGCCTTTGGTATAGAAGAGGTTCTAGTTTTGATCTTGTAGCATATTGTGATGCTGATTATGCTGGAGACAAAGTTGAGAGGAAGAGCACAAGTGGATCCTGCCAATTCTTAGGACAAGCATTGATTGGATGGTCTTGCAGAAAGCAAAACACTATTGCTCTCTCCACAACTGAAGCTGAGTATGTATCTGCAGCTAGCTGTTGCTCTCAGATTTTGTGGGTAAGAAATCAGCTGGAAGACTACTCTCTAAGGTACACAAATGTTCCTATTTATTGTGATAATACAAGTGCAATTAATCTGTCTAAGAATCCTATTCAGCATTCTAGGTCTAAGCATATTGAAATAAAGCATCATTTCATTAGAGACCATGTTCAGAAAAAGAATATTGCATTAAGCTTTGTTGACACTGAAAATCAACTAGCTGACATTTTCACAAAACCCCTTGTTGAGGATAGATTCAATTTTCTTAAAGAAAAATTGTTAATCATGAAAAATCCCAATAAAGATTGATTACAGATCACTAAGGGCCTTAGACTAAACCCCTTGATATCATCTGATGCAAATCAGATAGATCTATCTCAATCAGAACATTCATCAGAATGTTCTTAAGTTCAGAATGTTCCTGAGTTCAGAATGTTCCTCAGGTCAGAATGTTCAGAAAGGTCAGAACGTTCAAAAGTCTGATATCTGGGTCAGAAATCTCTTGCGTAAGATTTTGTGATACCCTTCTCCAAATATCCTTCTATAATTTTGAGCATTTAATGCTTGGTTATAAGAAGTTATATTTAAGGTTTAACCACCATGTAAAGCCTCAACTATCAAATCAACCTTTCCACTTCTCTTTGTACAAACGGCTATTTTTTCCCTTTCTCTCTCTTGTCCGTTCCATTTTTCCTCTTTCCCAATGTAACTACTATCATTTCCTTTCTTCTTTCTGCACGCCTTGTCTATATAATCAGTAACCACTTCTGATTATTTCACTTCTATCTAAATCCAAATCTCTCTTCTCTAAACTCTTCACAAAAATTTCAAAATAAAAAAAAAAAACCACTCTGTTTCTTACATTTTTCTGAAAAATGGCAAGAACCAAAACCACTTCAAAGTTTGTTGATGGTGAAAATTCTCAAGTACAACATTCTCCATCACCACCACAAAACACCGCTGCTGATCAAACCTCTGATCAACCAACCTTGAACGAAACCCCTGTTCATACAGTTCTTCCCGACGTTATCTACCCTGCTTTCGACGAACCAAAATCCTCGAAATCAAAATCTTCAAAACAACCAATCATCAAACCGAGACCTGTTCCTACAAGACGCTCCACAAGGATGAAGAAATCTTCAAAGGAACCAACAGTCACCCACATGGATCTTCTCTCTGATGAAGAAACAAATTCTGTTGAAGAAGAAGAGAAGATAGTTGAAGAAGAAAAGGAGGAAGAACCAAGCACTGAAGAAGAAAGCTCTGGTTCAGATGATGAGGAAATGGATGAGACTTATGAGGAACAAATAGAGGATGTTCCTGAAGAAATGGATGAAGATTCTGAACAAACTCTCACTGAGATTGTTAAGTCCGCAAGAAAAATCTACAAGAAAAGAAAGGAGATTGCAAAAGAAGCTATGCCTCTGCCTACAGAGAAGTCTGCGTCTTCAACAAAGGGAAAGTCTACTTCTCAGAATGAAGAAGAAAATGTTGAGACTGGTGTGAAGAAGGAATCTTCCCCAAGAAAGCATGGCAAAGGAAAAGACATCACTAAAGTAGCTGCTGTCTTCAAGACTCAAAGAGCAGAAAAGATTGCCTTTAGACCTATGAGCAGATCCAAGTACTTTGAGTTTGAAAGCTTGGAGACAAAAGGATGGAATCTGAAGAAGTTCACAGATCCACAAGGATGGACTGACTTTGTGTCTCTACAAGAACACACTTATGAAGGATTGGTCAGAGAGTTCTACACCAATCTGATTGTGAAGCAAAAGAAGAAGGAGAATGAGAACTTTCTCATCTCTTCTGTCAAGGGAGTACAAATCACAGTTACTCAAGAGTTTCTTTCTGAAGCTTTGAAAATCCCTAATGAAGGTAACAAACTATTTTCTTGCTCATGGTTTGATGACCTCAAAGTTAGTAAAGAACAACTCATAGCCAAATACACCAAAGACAATCTCACCTTTAACTCCACAAATCTAGTAGATGTTCCAAAAATCCTTCACAACATGATTAGGCACACTCTAGTACCAAAATGTGGATCTTTTGATGTTGTTTCTGATATGGATCTCTGCATCCTCCACCACCTCATAAGCAAGACCAAACTCAATCTCTGTTTCATCATCATTCAACACATGATTGACTCATGCTTGGCCATGAAGCAAACAGTTGCTGGATTACCCTATGGAATGCACCTTACTCCTATCTTCCAGAAGGCAAAAGTGCCACTTGACGGTGAACTACGCAAGATTGACTTCATGAGGTTTACCTCCAAAACTCTAGGTCAACTACGCATCACCACCACAAATATGGCTTCCTTCACAACCTCTGAAACATCTGGCTCAACAAAGAGATCTTCTCGTCAGAATGTTCAGAAGGCAACAAAGAAGAGAAAGTTAGAAGAAATCAAAGATAAGACTCCTAAAGACAAAGAAGTCAGACCCTCCTCTCCACCTGCTGTAGAGATATTCTCCAAAGTAGCAGAGCTTGCACAGGAGATTGTGGAAGAAGGAAGCTCACAGTTCAGCTCCCTGATTGGTCAATCAGTGTTTGAAGAGAACGCTCAGAAGGATAAAGAAGCATCCTCTCCAAAGGAAGACATGAATAGTGAAAAAGCTGCTGAGATGGCTAAGGAAAACTCTCTTGCTGGAAATCAGAGAGTTGAAGAAAATACTGAGAAGAAAACTCAGAATGTTGATGAAGAAACTCAGGAAGTAGCTGAGATTTTGGCTTCCAACATGAGTAGGGAAGAGCTCGCTCAAGATGAGCATATGGAATTTTCAACTGGCTTTGACCTCAACATTGAAGATTTCAATTCTGACTTCAACAATGAAGTGTTTCAAGATGGTCAGGAAATCTCTCAACAAACTATTGAACCAGAAGTTCAGAAGGTTGAAGCTTCTGCTACTGAACCAGGAGTTCAGAATGTCCAAGTTGCTGAACCCATTCAAGCTGAAGAAACTGCTCCCATTGAGGAAATTGCTCCAACTGCTAGCAAAGCACAAACAGTTGATCTAAATGCTCAAGGTGCTGAGCAAAATCAACTCTTTGCTGATCAACATATTGATCAAAATGCTTCAAATGAGCCTGATATGTCAGCAGATCCAATGCCCTTGGCTTCCGGATCTTTACCTTCTGAAGAAGTTCAACGTATGGCTCATACTGTTCAGAACGTTAACCTCTCTTCCTCTACCATGGGATCTGTTGCTGGTGCAAGCAACTTCTTGGTTTCCAACCTCCCTACTCCAAACACCATACCCTCATATACTCCACCTCCACCGCCAATGAAAGCCACAAACAAACTCCCAAACATGTCTGCTTTGTTTGACTCTCTCAACACTTTTTGTGTCTGCTAACAAGGAGAAAGCTGAAGCCTCTGGTGCTGCTGCACCTGCTAAGCCTTCAAGGGCTGAGAAGATAGCTTCAAGAGCACTAAGGGTTTCCACCAAAACCCACAAAATTGCTTGTGTATTGGCTGACTGGACTGTCAAGGTGCATGCCCCTGGATTGGCTATTTCACCTCCAGTTTTTGATGACCCCTCCATCTTTGAAGATGAACCATCTTCTGATTCTGGGGATTCTACTCCCTGAATCTTTGTGTTATTCCTCCCTATCCTTTTTGCAGATGACTAAAGGGGGAGAAGCTTTAGGATTTATGTCTTAAGTTTTTCTTAGTTTTAGGCCCTAAGTAGGTCTAAGTGATCAATAGTTATTGGAGTTTAGTGACTTCACCTTTTGCTTGATCACATGCTTCGAATTTCTTTTTTGTTTTTGAACCATATAATTCATGTAATTGTACTTCATGTTTACATTAATGAATGATATTGATTCTGGTTCAATCTTGCAAATGCATTATGAAATTGAGGGGGAGCTTTTTAAGTTCTTAAAAACTCAGCATAATAGATTATAAAAATGAGGGGGAGCATTAAAAATAAATTTTCTAAGCTCTGTTTATCTCTGTTTATATAATCAAAATCCTTAATCCTAAATCATAGGTTTATCATCTTCAAAAAGGGGGAGATTGTTGAGGCAAAATCCCTAATTAATTTTAAAGATAATAAACCATTATGATTAAAGAATTAATGGACTTTGATTAATTCCTTGGTATTTAACTTGTGCTCTTGAGTGTTTTACTAAGACAGGAACAAGGTTTAAATCATACCAAGATTCAAAGAATCAAAGTACATTTGAATTCATGATCTAACACTAAGGTCAGAAAGTTGGATCAGAATGTTGCTCGGAGATCAGAATGTTCGCACTAGAGATCAGAAGGTTGCTTCCATACAAGCCCAGAATCTCAAGAACATTAATCAAGGTCATGCAAGGCACATGTGACATAAATATATGTCAAATAAAGTACTTCTGCATGGATCAATCAAGCAATAAAGGCATACACAAGGATTATATCAAAAAGGATACTTAATGTTCATATAAAGACTATGAACATTAAAGTACTAAGAATATTCCAAAGGAAAACATCATCCTAGGAGTTATATTCACTGCTCTTCATTATTGTTTCACTATTAGGATTTGATTACATCAAATGGTAGTCTTACAAATCATCCTAAGTGAAACAAAGGAACATTCTGAAGATCAGAATGTTCAGGCTCTACACATGCTTACTTTATGAACAGTACAGTAGGTGAAAAGCAAAAAGCAAAAGCAAAGCAAATCTATCTTGATCAATCAGAGATAGACACGCATGGGAGTTGGTACTGAACAAGGACAACACAATCTCTCAAAGCATGGGCATGAAGATGCAGAATCCACTAACTCAATCCTGCACCAAGTCCCAAGGCAAATCTGGGAAATGAACTTTCTGAAGTCTGAAGAAAAGTTCATACTTTGGCCATTGCCCAGAAATTCATGTAACAAACACATGGCACGCCCAGAACTTCATATGTTCATTCATATATGATGAACCCAGATGAAGAACATGATGAACTCAGATGAAGATCATCATGAATGCAACAACATTCTGATGTTCATCAGAGATCAGAATGTTCTCCCAGATTTTCAAGTTAAAGCTTGTGGGACCCAAGGACACATGGCATAACACCATTGGACATCCTACAACGGCTATATGAGTCCCATGACTCTATAAATAGAGATCAAGGCCTTAGCACAACTTGCACCATTGCAAAGCATACAAGAAAACAACTCTGATTTTGTTTGAAGCTTTTGCAAGTGAAATTGATCAATCTCTAAGGCTTTTGTTTCCTTAGTGCAAATCAATAACTCTTTGTTATCTCTTTCGCAGATAACTTCTTCTTCTTCTCCCTCCTCTGTTTGATTCTCAAACATTCACATCTCTTACAATTTGTAACAAAGTCTCATCTAGCTTTAGGGGTACTAAAGTATTAGTTTTGAGCAAAGGTGTAAAAGTCTAAGTAGGTAACTTAGCAAGAAGGTGCAAGCCTGCTGAGGCTTAGAGAATACAGAAGTGTAATTGTTCAGGTGAACAAAGATTGTAAGGTGCAGGACTTGGGAGGTTATCTCAAGGCATCATAGTGGAAACTCTCACAAAATTGTGAGGAGAGGACTAGCCCACATTGGGTGAACCTCTATAAATTTCTGTGTGTTCTTTCTCTCTTCCCTATACTCTTTATTTTCTGTTTACACAACACACACCAACACATTTACTTTGTTAATCAGTTTTTGTGTATGAACTTCAGAACGTTCTGAGTTCAGAAAGTTAACTTAACCACTCCAAGTAAACAACTTGAGAAGCACTTTTAAGTTTCAGGATAATTTTAAAGGGTCACAATTCAAACCCCCCCTTCCTTGTGACTATTTTATCTACTTCAGTAAACACATTCGTTGGTAACTTGTTAGATTTATCCTTGATCCAAACATAATATGTTTGTTTGATTACATTTTTGGAGAAGTAGAATTGATTTTGACATATATTAAAAAATTCAAGTACCGCATGTATTAAAGTTAAGGACCGACTTGAGTATATAAAGAGTGTCACTCCTCATATAAATACCTAATATGGTATTAGAGCATGTGGTTTTTAGATTGCTCGTCATTTATATCCACCCACAAAGTCTAGTAGTTTTATGGGCGTATTGATAAAACTAAGTCCTGCATATATTTAAGATAAGGTCTTACGAAAGTGTATAAAGAGATACACCCTTTACCTTACAAGTCAGTTTTGTAAAGATGAATTTTCAAATAAAAATGATTTTACCCCATAGTTGATTCTAAGTTGAAGATAAGTTATGTAGCTTTTGACTCAATTTTTACACTTCAATTTATTGTTCAACTCGTATTTATATGAATATATCTAAATATAAATCACTTGACATTCAATTTACTTATAAGGCTAAATTGCATATTTAGTCCCTTAATTAAATTATGAGTTTCATTCTTTTGTCCCCTAATTAATAGACTGTTGTGGATGAATTTATAGAAAAAAGAATTGAATTGTTAAGAGTAATTTTGTCCTTTTTTTTTTTTTTAAAGAAAAGTAGTTAATTGCTGGTTTACTTTGGAGATTTTTAAATAGAGGTATAGATAATTTAATAATCTATAAATAATTAGCAAAACAATTCTATAAAGAAATAAATTTAGCAATATAGAGTAAATTTAAATAATTATATTAAAAGAAATGAAATCAAATTGAGTAAATAGTTGATTTGGTCCCTAAATGTGTAACAAGTAGTCAAGGAGTCTCATAATGTATCAAAATTCTAAAATAGTTTATGATTATGCACTTCGATAGTCAAAATAATCTTTCACACTAAAATAATATATCAATATACTCACAATAACTCTTTTCATATAGGGATTAAAATGACAGTAAATATTTATAAGGTTTGATGTGACAATAAGCAAGTATATTGAAAGAATAATATAACAATATTAAGGAAACATTTTAATGTCAGATACTATTTTGATTAAAAAATGCACAATTTAGAGACTATTTTAGTTACATATTACACATGATTAAAATGACTATTACCCCAAATCTAATTATATATAAACCATTTTTGGTAATTTTACATTTAAAATCAATTTTAATTCAAACTAGAAAAACATCACAAGTTGGTAAGAATCACTTTCATGTTAATGATCCAAACATAAACCAATTTGTATTCAACTTATTTTTAACTAGCGAAAAGTCGGTCCCTGTCTTTCCCCTCTTTTTATTGTGCTAACATTGAAAATTATGAACGGTATTTTTTTATGAAATTTTGGTTTTGATTAAAAATAAAAATATAAATGTTTGTTATTTTTTTAATGACACGAACAACAATTTTATTATAGAAAAAGTTGTTTATTTAAGAGTATAATTGGAATAATGAAAAAGTAGGTATAAATATATTCTTCTAGTTTGTTATACTTTTTAAATGATAAAGGAGAAAAAAAACATATATACATGTATTCATATTGTGTTTGTTACATTTGTTTTAATATTTAAATTTATTCTTTTTTGAGAGAAAAATTTATTCTTATCTATTTGTTACATGTGTTACTTGTATTTAAAATCAAGGGTATTTTTGGAAAGAAAAGTCCAACCCAAAAACGTGTTGAAATGATAGTTTCTTTTATATATATATATATATATATATATATATATATATATTATAGATGAAATCGTCGCCACATAATCAAACATATACTAATCAGGTTTACAAAATGAATTTTGATTATTGCGGAAGCAAACACACAATATACGAGTTTGTACGTTTTGATAATTGGGTCTTTATTCAACGGTAAGACATCAAAGAGGGTGAGTTCTCTTGTTTGCGCTGCAACCTTTTGGAGTCTCCGAGGGATTAGAAACAAAATTCTACTCCCTCCGTCCCAAATTGTATGTCGCTTTAGGGAAAAAAATTTGTCTCAAATTATATGTCGTTTTACAATATCAATGCAACATTAATGTTATTTTTTCTATTATAACCCTAACTATTTAATACTCTCTCTTTTTTCAATTCTTTTATTTATCTTTCCTATATTATTTATTAAGGACAATTTTGTAAAACAACTCATAATATCTCTTTTTCATACAATATTAATTGCATTTCTTAATATGCGTGAAATGTCTAAAACGTCATACAGTTTGGAACGGAGGGATTACTATTTAAAGGAGACATAGCTGACCCTCTTTAATTAAGTCTTAAATCAAATTAAAATGTTCTCTTGGGTGTAGTTAATAAATAGAGTAGATAAACATTCAGATTGGTAAGGCAATCATATTTCTTGGTTAAAATATAGGCAACCATTGCCTCCCTTTTGTATATAATTAATCTTCACTTCTTCCGTTCATGTGGACGGCTCGGGGATTAAACTTTAAGAAAAAAAAGTTTGATTAATTGTTTAATATAGAGACGATCTAAGTCAACTAAACCATGTAATTTATTTTATATGCATGTGAAATTATGTTGGTTTATATTAGTATTTTGAGTTGATATACCACTAAAAATCTTCTACGTAAGCGCATACAAATGATAGCCAACAAACATAAAAGAAAATGCTAACATTGAAAGTACATGACAAAAAACAAAATATAGTAAAACTATCCTCAAATTTGTCTAAACCTCTTAAAAGAAGTGTAAGAAGTATAATTTTTTTATATAAAATGTATTTTTTTGTTGTCTCAACAAATTATCCAATAACACTAGTTAGCATTAGGAAATTAAAAGAATATATATATATATATATATATATATATATATATATATATATATATATATATATATATATATATATATATATATATATATATATATTCTCATTGTCATAAATGTCAACCATGTACTAAATTAAAGTGTGCTTTTCTAGTTTAATGTTTGATTCCCATGTGTTATAAACATGTGGCAAGAGCACCAGCATTTCTTTTCTATTCTTCGAAAAAAAGGACACATAAGAGTGGAATGAGCTCATGAACTTGAATGGTGTGACTCATTTAGTGACTAATTTACTGACCAACATTTCAGAAATTCAAAGTTATCATAAAAATATTCCTTCTATCCCAACTATCTCTTCTTTTTAATATGATGAGTTTTTTCCTTTTTTGTTTTAGTGGAATGTGCATTTAAGATAGACTTTACATCACGAGATTCTGTAGCCACTTACCATTTACCAGCATGGGAAGACATTGAAAAGAAAATGCAAGATTGAGCACTTCATATTAGTGATCAATTTTTTTATTCCAACTTTAGGAGACATTGTAAATTTTTATATTGATAGTCAATTAAAATCGAGAAAATATGTGCACTGCGAAAGTTTAACCAACGTATCTAGAGTGTATATACGATGAAGCAATTGAAATTTTTAAAAAATTTAGAATTATAGGGAATTCAATCGGCTTAAGTGGAAGAATTCAAACAAAAAACTAATTGTTAGAGGAAATTCAAGTTTGATTTTGAGATTTGAACAATTACTAAAACGAAACATACATCTAATACCCTTCGCTCCATATATCTCTATATCTATTTATCATATTTATCACAAGTCACAACACTCTCTTTTATATTTTCTCTTTGTATAGACTAGCACCGGATGTTCTGAGGAAAAAATTTCAAAAACTTTTCATAATGATATGTTTTTTTTATAAAGAAAGAAGATATTTTGTCCTGTCCGAAAAAGCACTTCCAAAGATGTTCAATCTTCGACGTCATCATTTTCTTTATTTATTGACCTAAACTTTAAATAATTACTACATAGTTTTGACTCCGTTTTTCATTAAGGGTGTGTTTGGTTACGAAGAAAAATTGTGAAGAGAGAAGTAGGTAAGAGAGAGTTTGAGAAGAGAGAAACAAGTGAGAAAAAGGTGAGAGATTGAGTAGATTTGATACATGTTTGGTAGATGAGAAAGATAAGAGAGATAGAAGAGAGAGAATAATGCAGTTGCTTTTAAAGGACAATAATACCCTTAAACAAAATAAAAAGAAACTAAATAATTGTTTGGAGTAGAAAAAAACATAATTTATGTTCCTTTTGTTAAAAAGTTAATTTATGTTACCTGCAATATATTTTTTTATCAACGTTAATTAAAAAATGAATAATTTTTATTAATTAATTATGTTAATTAATAAACAGTTCAATTATGGTACGTAAGAAAATGGGTTAATTTTTTATACATAAGTGTGGTTCATATTATTTTTATTGCTAAGTTAATTTTTTTTTTAGGAATCTTTATCATGAAATGAATTAAAAGTGCAATAATCTTCACATACATGATAGCACAACCATTTTATATTTTCGTTTGTCTTTTCTAATGCAATGAGGGGCATAATTGGAAAATAGCCAAAATTGGAACTCTCTCCTCTGTTTCTTCGCATCCATGAGAAGACTAAAAAAGCAGTGGGCCCCACGGGTCTAAACTCTCTCTTCTATCTTTCTCACCACAACCAAACAAGAGAAGTGTAAAACTTCTCTCCTATTTCTCTCTCTTTAACTTCTCTCTCTCCTTTTTCTCCTCTACCAAACACAGTGTAAGAAAAAGTATGATATTGAGCTCCTATTGAGAACGAAAACTACATTGAATATATATGGTGATTTAAGTGGTTGCTTTATATTTAATCTAAAATGTCGATTCAAGGGGACATTGTATCAATGCAGTAAATAGACACGTGGTAGTCACGTTTTGCAAAGTGTAAATTAGTGACAAGAATTCTAGTAGTTTTTTTATGGTCAAAGGGGCATAGATAGCCCACATATTTCTGGAACACTAAATTTTTAAATGTACCTTATCCTATATGCTTAAATCTATAAATACACTACAAAATGTATTCCAGATAAAAATACACCACTGGAAACATGTTCTGGTAAAATGAGGAGGAAGGATTGAGAAATTATCCTAAAAATGAAAAATTAAGCTCGGTCATTGTTCTTTAGCAACTTAAAAAATCAATGAATGCCGTTTGGAGAAGAAAAATACTTTCTCAATTTATGGAATCGCTCATTTATGATATTAGCGGTAGTTAACGGCTACTTGACATTTTTTAACAGCAGTTAACGACGACAGTTGATATTTTAATATCGGTTCAATTACTTTTTAAGATGATTCATCTTATTTTAAAAGTGTTGTTGAAAAATGTCGAGCGGTTATCTGTTGATGGTATAGTGAATGAACAGTTTCGCAAATGAGAAGAATAATTTTGTTCTCCAAATATCAACTCTCACGCAGTATGTAAAGATATACAAAACACATGTCCATTTAAACATTGTGGGCCTAATAGTCGGTCCAGTGGCTTCGTTTCCATGTATCGAATCTGGCAACACACTTGGTGATTTTAGTATCAATTTCCACTTTGATAAACAAACTATAATTTAAAATCAAATGTTTAACAATAAAAATAGCACTTATGTCATAACCCTGGCCAACAATAAAAACAAATTAACTCATTTATGGTGTCAGTATAAAAAAAATTACTATAGCTCAAACCACTGATCTGTATCTGGTATATTCCTCTGATGATGATGATTAAAAGTTAATTGTTAGATCTTTTGTTCTCACATTAATCAAGTATGCTAACCCAAGACTAGAAAAAAGCTCCAACCACAATTGTTCTTGGTATAAATTTATCTAAAAACTCCCTAGCAACAACATAATCTCACAGCACATCCATCATAATAGTCCTCAAAGTTGACCAAAGTTTCAAATTTATATACATGTCATTACATTATCTTGTTGAACCAAAGTTTCAAAATTCTACCATCTTGTAGAAGCACTCACATTAAAGCTTATATTAACCAATCTCTATATACCAACTTAATTACTTTTATTTGTCTAGGCAACAAGCATTTAACATTTACCAGTAAAGTCTTTGATCAATCCTTTCGTAAAATATTGTTTGGTATATAATACACAGGTAAATGTACCAAATCATGGTTCAGAATAAATACTCAACCATTGACAACCTTGAAGAACAAGGCCAAGGGACATGGAGCATTACCATGCTATCATCATAATCAAATTTCACAGCTTCTCCGTCAATCAAGCAACTTACCGGCTTCTTGGATGCAAAGACCCTCATTTCTCCATGACCCCTCACCCCAATTCGCACCGAATTTTTCTCTTCATCAAACTCCAATGACATAATTGAACCTCCGGAGTTGAGCATGTTAACCAATCCAATTGGAGCAAATTGAATTGAATTTTTTGGTGTGACCATCACAGGAGAAACTGTCATTAACTCAAAACTAAAAGGCTCAAGTGAAACTTCTATAGTCTCTGTGCACTTTAGCAGCTTCAATTTTTCATCTTTAAACATGTAGACAGCAAATACATCAACACCTTTGATGCTGATTGGGTTTTTCCCTTTGCTCCATTCAATGTCTTTAGGACTTGCAAAGCAAGTCACAGAGTGTGAAAACTCTGAGGCACTTTTGTTTCTTCTAGTCACAGGGCACCACCCTCCTCCTTGGCAATTGAAGAGACCCAAAACTCCACTATACTGTAATAAGCAGCAAAAACACAAACACAAATCAGAGTAATGGTTTAGTTGCTACCGAAGTAACAATATGAAAATCATAGTTGTATTATGCTAGCCAAGACATACGTGTTTCATAGATTAAGAGGAGTAAATCAGCACTTAAGTCCTCAAAATTCCAAGGATCGAACCATTTAGTTCTTCAAATTTACAAAATACTCCGTCAAATCAATTTAGTCTCTTAAATTAGAAAATATTGATCAATTTAGTCTCTCCATCAAAATATTACTACAATAATCATCCATCGAATCAATAAAAGATATGCATATTGACTTAAACAGTCTTTCACTACTGCATCTAGACAAACAGAGAATGTTCAAAATTGTTATTTCGTAAATTTGAAGGAATGAATTAACGGAATAGGTAGTGTTCTGTCTTACTTTGTTGAGATTCCAAATTTTGAGCATTGTTTTGCCATCATGTAAAGGGTCTACAAATAAAGAGTCTCTAGTTGGAAGTGCATAATGTTGACACCGCAAAATCGATCCATCCGGCAAAACCAGCTTCTTGAGTAACTTGAAGTTGTGGTTTCCAACAGAGTCGCTTACATAAATTGGTCCACCAGAGATTGCACGAGAAGCAGCATGAAATTCAGAACAAGCATGATGAGATTGAAACATGTCCCAATCTGGTTGTATAAAATTTCCCATCCATAAGCTGTTATAGGCACAATGCACCATGTGACATCCTTGCAACCAATATGTACCGTTTGGATCCCCAGCTGGGTCCGTGCACCAAAAATCATCACCTGCATAAATTAATGCATCACAACCCACAACTATTGATAAGCCAATGTGACGGTAATATGTTTAATTATCTATTCAATCATATGGTAAAAATCATGACATAGACACGACACAGACATGGAATTTAATGTTCAACACATTGACTTCGAGTGGTTGCCACTTGCAAAAGTTTAAAAAACGTACCAACTCGTCCAAGTGATATGGTTTCTGTACCAAGGAACATGAAATCGTTGCACTGTTGCATACTGGAAATGACACCATTGCCTTTGAAATGTTTCCTCACGGAATCCGTTAGTGCCTTGTAGTAGGCTTTCCCAAGCTCAACTCGACCACCATATTGCTCTGACAGCATCTCTAGAACCTGTCATATGCAACTAAAATAGAGTATTAACTTCTGGAGCATTCATGTGTACTTCTAATTTCTATTAAAAAATCAGGGACTCCAACTTGTATATGTTAAATTTAGAAAGTTGCTCTTTAGGCATCCTCTAATTGCTAAAAAAATGCAGCTACGTTGGTTGGTTGAGTGTGGTAGTTAAGTACAGTTTGACACTTTACTTTTTAGATTGGTCCAATCAATTTTTAAATTAGTTAATCGATTAAAAAATGGTGATGCGTAGAAAAAAACTTTCTTAAATTCAAATGAAACTCAAATAATAGTCAATTTTGTATACACACAATTAAAGAGATCATTTTTTTTTTAGAGATAAAAGATCATGATTAAAAACATACTTTCATCCTTGTCAAGAATAATTTACATCACATAAAAAATTTAATTGGTATATATTTGGTTCATGTATAATTTAATTCTATTGTCAATTAATCATCACCCTTTAATCAAGTGGCTGATCCTAATCCTTATAATAAATTTTACATATTTAGTATGTGTGCCGCCTAAATTACATTTTTACATATGTTATGATTTAGGCATCAACCAAAAATATTGAAGATCAACCAGAAAAAATATGTTATGATTTAGGCAAAATATGGAAAATTAATGAAAAGCTTACGTGTGTGACATCAATCTTGACACCATCAATACCAACAGATTTCAAATGAGAATGAAGTCCATCATACAACCGACATGCCTCTTCAGGCTTCACCAATCCAACTCCAATCTCCATTATCTTCACCACCGCCAAATCCGTCATACACCTCTCAGCCCCCGGTGACAACTTCGCCGGAACCACCACCGACTCCGGCATCCCTTCAACATTAGGCCTAATCCCACCCCAATACCCACAAAAAGCATGCCACACATAAACCTCCTTTAATAAACCCTTAAATTCCTCCTTTAAATCCCTCACAAACCCACCCATACCTAAAGATTCATTATACTCCTTAAATTTTTTATTTTCTTCAAAACTTATTAACCTTCCCAACATTTGTTCACCAGGTATAGAACAATTCAAGCTTAAACAATCACCACCGTTTAAAAAATCTTCATCATCACGACAAAAATTTTGCCAACCATCATCAATGATTACAAAACTTGGAGGACACCCACCTTCTACTAAACCCTTAACACCTTCTTTCACTCCTTGAGGGTCCACCTTAAGGTAAAATGCATCCCATGTACACCATCCAAATTTATCAACAATATCAGGTATTGTTTTTTCTTCTAGAAGTTTGAATGTTCCAAGGTGGTCTCTAACAACCTTAATCGCTTCGTTCATTAAAATATAAGGATCGAAGTTTGCATGAATGTATAAACATGTTTTGAAGGTTGATTCAACAACACGTGTGGACCCACTTTCCATGCAAATATCAACATTGTTGTTTTTGTTTTGTCCTGGTTGAAGACAAGCTCTGAAAGAACCTTCGATGAGTGGTAAAAGAAGAACGTAAGGACACTGTTTAACGGTGTCGTTTTCGAGTATAATCATTTGAGTTTCGTTTTCTATGTCATTCCCTTTGGTTCCTGTCCAGTGAGTGCTCCACCATAGTTTGAATCTGAATATGCTTGTGAATCTGATTCCGTTGAGGTGGCCAATGGAAACTATGTGTCGGCTGCTTGGTTCGTCGGCGTTGAAGCCAACGAAGCAACCAGCAACGGTGGTGTTTTCGTGTTTGCGAGGTGGTGGAGTGATGGTTATGTTTGATGGGACTTGAGTGAGGATTGGGTGGTTATTGGCGAGGAATGTTGAGTTTTCTAGTTTTATGGTGGGGATGGAATTGACATTGGAAAGAGTTGTTTCTTTTACGGTGGTTAAGCTTGGCGCCATGGTGCTGATGGAGAGAAAGGTTTGAGAGTTTCATTAATGAATGGAAGTTACATGTATGCAATTAATACATTACTTTTTAGTATAAAAAAAAAAGTTCAATTGAAATTTTTTGTTAGAGGAAAAGTTCAAATGAAATAAAATTGCCGAATGATATCATTCATATATTCAAAGTTCAAACCGCTGGCTTTTGATAATGGTTTTCGAATTTATATCATTTTCATATTTATTTTATTTTTGAGGGATCATTTTCATATATGTAATATGTTACTTCTAATAATGTAGCATTTCAACTTGTGGTTTACGGTATATCAAACTTTTTTATTGTTGTACAAAATTTAGGTATATTTCTTTAGGCAATCTTTTATGAATTTAATTAGAAGCACATGTTATTTTGTTATAATAAACTTTTTATTTAAATATAATATGAAGCACGTCTAAGAAATACATATAAAGAATTACATATAAAAATTTTCAAATATGTCTTCTTTATCTTTCTTGAAATTTTTATAATACCAATTAAAAATACTTTTTATGTCATTTATATTAATGGGTTAATTCAATATCTTTTCTATCAAACAAATCAGTTTAACCATGCTGATTTATCGGCTATCAACTAATGTATTCGCTTGGCACTGGCGCTTGGCAGACTAGAAACAAGGTGGTTGCAATGCTCAATTTGATTGAAGTTGATTCAGAAAATGTGGCTGGCTATTTTTAGAGAGGTATCAAGGATAGGAGTGGAGTTTGGGGCCATAATGGGGGAGCTAGCTACCGTTGTAATTTATTTTTGCTGAGTTTATTATGAAGCAAATGAATAAGATTTCTTATATATTTTATAACATATAGCCTCATCTTAAACTAGTTTCATATTTATTTTTATTCACTTATCGCCATGTATTATTATTTTGATATCTAATGAATGTTATAAACATGTTCAACAAAAAAAAATATTCGGTTTTACCAAACAAAAAAAACCAATTATTCGGTTTTTTAATAAGAAAAACTAATTTATTTGATTTTAGTCAAACACATTAATTTAATCGCTATCCTAATAGTAAAGATTATCCGATCTTTTGACAAAAAATAAAAAAAAATTATCCGATCTAAATATGTCACGCAAACTCACCGTGTCCAAAAATTAAACATGTCATCCTTAAAAAAAAAAAGAAAAACAAATTAAACATGTCATTTCATATTTCTTTGACAGTGAATTTTTTTATAAAATAATGTCTTTTTTCATTGTAATTGTAGTTTACTTTGCATAATCCGATCTAATTATCGCACAACTTCTCATATATAGATTGAATGAAATGTCCAATCCAACTATAGAAATATAGAATTCAAGAATAATGTCTCAGTTCAAAGAAGAAAAGACTCTTAAATTTAACTATAGATGTTTATGATTATCTCCCTCAAAAGACACAAAGCAGAACATTAACTATTTACATTAATCATTTTTATTTATTTAAAATTAAAATACATTCTATAATAATGACAAACCCTTATTTTCTCTTTGCAATATCATCAAATCAAATTTATATTAGATGCCAATGCTTACGTTTTAATTTACCAAGTCCGTATTCTACATAGGCCGGGTCTTATTGCTTAGATCGTATTCCATATCATAGGAGTTTTTTAGTATTCAAGCTTAAAATCGAAGGTGAAATTTGACCTAATAAAAAGTTTTTTTTTTGAGAAAGACCTAATAAAAAGTTTAAAATAAGTATAATTCGTATCATGCCCTTAATGTCGGGGTAGTTTATATATTATTTTAGACACATTTACGGCATTTTTATTTCAAAAAATGAGTATTCAGCTACTTTTTAGAATGAAGAGATTAACAAGTTCTAACAAAAAAACAAGTAGATTGTTTTATCTTGAGCGATCATCGTACATATTTAAGTGTCTAAAGATATCCTACAATGCACCCAAAGGATCCAAAGGTTGATCATGCTAACATACTCCTTTTGTTACATTTTATAACATGTACTCACTCTTTTTTTTTATAAAATTCGTGTTAGTTATTATACAGCCAATGTGCATAACACAAACTACTTCTTCCGTTCCATAATACTTGATACAGTTGACCTTATTATACTAATGTATAATTTTGAGCTTAAATATCTTGAATAATATATTAGTAAAAAATATAAAAATTTGATATTTTGAAAATATTAATCGAGACGAATCTAACATCTTATATAATATTATTTATCTTTATATATTAATAAAAAAATATAATCAAAATTATAAATTTTCAACTAGGTCATGTATTAGGGGATGAAAGGAGTATTTTATAAAAATTAGTGATGGTAATAAAATCGAATTGACGACGGGTAACTAAGAACAGTCAATGACATTGAAAGGAAAATAAATTTCGTAAGGTAATTGAAAAGTAAAGAGAGTTCGGGAAAGTGTAAATAAATTGAATAAAAGGATAAGCATAACAGCAAACAAGTGATACGTGTGTCCATTTGGATGTACGTACGTGACGAAGTCAATACAGCAGAAGGCAGAGTTTGAGAGCCACCCACGTTACAAGCTTCATGTGACTTCCAGATGAACAAGTTCCAACCTCAATTTAGTCGGTCAACTCAACATAAATCTCTGTTTTTTTAAAAGAGAAATACACCTAACCTTTTTCTCACAATAAAAAACGTAACCTAAATTTTGATCGTTATCCTAGGGTGAGAGATGTTTAACTCATTGCAGAGTCTTCTTTTATAAAAGAGGGAGGGGAGGCCTAATTTACTGTGAACCTCGATTTGGTCCACAGAAGATGGTGACTGTGTTTTTGAACAAAAATGTTAAATTCAATTGCCTACACTCTTGGTTTCTTATGTCGATAGTCGAAACTAATCTTGACTTGAATAAGTGACCGATTGTTTAAGTGAGAAGAAAAAACCATAGCAGATATTATTCTCAACGTAAAGTTTCTTATCATGTAAGAACTATCAACTATATCATATATATATGAGGCGCTCATGCAAAAATAAAATACCCTCATGTTATGAGGAATGAGAAGATTTAATTATAAACGTTTGATTATATTTAATGACTTGTTTTGTATCCGAAAAAAGCTAAAGATTTATTGGCTCGTTTAAATTGAAAAAATCATGTGCCAACTTTGGCAACCAGATTCTCTGTTGCTTTATGTGACTGTCCCAACAATTTTCTCAAATCCAGCAAATAATCCTGATCAATGGAGCCGAACAGGGTGCTCATGGTTCAGCCGCGGTGGCATATGGGTGGTTAATACGATAGTTGTAATTCTTATGGGGCCGAACAGGTGCTTACCGAGCAGTAGTAAATTCACATTTTCACATTGCCAAGAAAAATTCGAACGAACAAATTGAATACAATATACAGTTATGAACTTCAGTGAAAACCACAGAAGTAATTAACCATTTCCGACAACAAAAAAAACTGAAGTCCAGTGTTATCTATTTAAAATCTTCTGCAGTATCATCTCGTCAATCCATCGCATTACATGCTGCATTTGCTCTCCTGTTCTCTGTGAGCTTTTTTTGTTGCAACTCATCTCTCAGTCTTTCAATCTCGAGATCCTTCTCATCTAATTTACCTTGCAGCATGAAAACCTGCAAGAAAACCCAATGACTAAGACACACATACAACCTTGGACAATTAAACAAGAATACGATGGTTACAAACAGAGTCTATTTGAAATAAGTAATACAGAAGATTTTAAAAGAATGAATATCAGAGTAAATAAACGAAGTGAGTCCTTGAAAAATAACGGCATAAAAAAGATGTACAAACCACATTTACACAATAATAACATGCCTAACGCCATAAAAAATGTCAAACCATGTTATCGACTCTTTTTTGTTAAAATGTTTAACCATGTTATCTACACAAGCACTTTGTTATTATTTCGTCAGAGGGGTAAGTTGAACCCATGACTTTATCACTCAAACACCTATGTTCCTCCCCCAAACCACCAAGTCACCTTATATCACTCTGTATCTGCACAAGAATTTACCTATTTCATATTAGCATTTGTGACCAATATAAGTCTTTCCCCAAGACAAAAGTTTTGTTGAGGTCCTTAAAGGGTTTCCTAAAACAATACTTATCTTCATTTCTCACAAACATTATTTAGTGAGAAGAAAAAAAAAGTAAAGCATAATAGTGATGCAAACATGCAGTGAAATTTTTTAAATCACTGTAAAATATGAAAGTAGGGATAGGTGAAAACCGTTTCATTAGATCTTTCCACATCATTGGTCAATCCATCCATATGCTTCTGCAACTCTGTAGCAAATATTAAGAGTTAAGATTACACAAATTGCTAATGCATTAAAATCGACCAAAAAATGCATAACTTTTAATCCCTAGTTTTCAATCTTATAACATACAAATAAAAAGATTCCTGCAGAACATTTAACATTTTGGAAAGTCCCAAGTCCCACACAATAACACTATTAAGAATATTAGCAATACACTCTAAACTCTGGGAAATAATCCCCTATTAGAGGTACCCACATGTAATTTGCTCAATAATAGCTTTTCAAGCATTTTTGCTATATTATTGTCAATGTATGTTTATTTCAAATGAATAATATGTATTTACAAATTAACCTATTTGATGAATCCAATATAGTAACAGAAGAAACAAATAGTCACCAAGTATCCATGTAATGATATAAAAGGGTCATTAGACAAAAAATACCAAACCATGATATGACGACATCACTCAACAACTAACCTTCAAATTGATTTCTGAGCTCTGAATTCTGATCTTTCTGCAATGAAAGTTTCATTGCTAATTCATGCATCTGCATACCAAGCAAAAAGAAATAAAAAAGGTGATATCAGCAATAAACAATATTGACAAATTAGGTAGAATAATTTGTGTAGATTTAGTAGTTAATGTTCCAGTCGATAAATACCATAAACTTGTTTTCATCAGTTCAACATATGAAATGTTTATTAATAATTTTCTTTCTCTCATACAGCACATATATAGAATGTGGGGAAGGGAAAACCAACTTTGAAATGAATGAGGTGAAGAAGAAGAAAAAAAAACAGTCAACAGTTAAGCTGATAAGCATGAAGAAAATAAGATAGCAACACCTTTCCCTCAGAAGCTTGAAGCCCGATCTCTTCATTTTCCTCTTGCAGAGTTTTACATTTAGCCATTATCAACTTCCCCATCTTGCTTTGGGAAGTAAATTTTACAGCAGACATTTGATCTTGCAACTCCTTTACTCTTGTGTCCTTTTCCACAACTAAATTCTATGATCAGATCAGAAGTCTTGTAAAAAAGAGTTGGAATAAACACCAATGTGAATAATGCATCTATAAATTAATAAACCATTTCCTAATATATGTAGGAAATTGGGGCATATGATGTATAATTGCAATAAAAAAACACATTAAAGAATAAAATATCATAAGCCACAAGAAAAGGAAATCAAGACACAGTAAATGTGGACTATGAAGGCGTCAATATTAGGCATGTCTAAAAGCCAAACACAATTCAAAAACTTATTAAGTTTCCTTCCGATTCATCACTGAAATTAGAGCTAATAACAGTAGTCAGCTGAAAACCTGTTATACATTTAACACCACCCTACAACCTAGAAGTTATCATTTTCATCTGTATGGTCTGTATTTAAACCAGACGATCAAACTAAGAGAATGCTTACCCATTTCACGTCTCTTTTTTTCTCAAAAAATTTGATTACATTTCCTTCTGTAATGTACTCTATCCGTCTTTAATTAATATCTATGAAGCACGGACACCTCTAGGTCTAGGCATGTCGCGGTGTCCGACACGCGTCGGTGTCGACACTCCTATGACACTCGTACGACACTTGTCGGACAACTAAGACCAGTTCCTAAATAAAAGTGTTTTTTTTTCTTTACTTCGACACTCCTAGACCAGTGTCCGACACCTATATAACACTCATACGAGCTGTGTCAGACAACTCATACAAAATTTCATAAATATTTTTTTCTCTCTTGGTTCCATACACCTTAGACACAGGAGATACATATGTGTTGAGAAACATTGATCAATTAGGAGGTTATAGAAATTAAAGTTGATTACAATGTTTTTAGCTTTTTTGATAGTAGATGAATAAATAAATGTCAAATACTATGATATCTTGTTTTAGAACTTTTTTTGATGAAATAAACTGCTCAAGTTAAATTCTTATGTATGTGTTTTGATTTTCATTTTAGGCCTTCTGTAAATAAATTAATATATATGTAGCGGTGTTCGGTGTCCTATATTTTTTACATTAGCGGTATCCGTGTCGAAGTACGTGCTTCAGAGATTATAACCCCATTTGAAGAAAAAATGTCCCTAAATATAATAAGCCCCTATGCAAATTACTAGGTGCATTTATTATATTTTCCAAACATACCCCTTATTAATGGGAGCCCCTAATAAGGACCCCAAATTAAAGGGACCATAGATGACTCTCATCAAATGGTTAACATTAACGGATAACAATATGTTTCTTCACTATATCTCTGGGTTGATAAAACTATGATGACAACATGGACCAACATTTTACTAGTACAACCTGAATTAAGACATTTACCATACTTCATGCCAAAAAGACAAAATTGATTTAAAGTCAGAACATAAGATGAGTAAGAAACCTTTAACCGCATGAACTCTTCATGGATTACTGGATCTAATAAGAACCTTCTTGCCTGCAATTTAAATAGCAACCAAACATAGGCAATAATTTCAGGAGCACAAAAGGGAATAAAAGCTTGGTAGTCAATCCCGGACAGCAGCCGGCCCCAAAAGTGGGATAGCGTTAGTGGGATGACCACTATTTGATAACTTTTGGGACAAATTACATGAATGATACCATAAACATATATTTAATGTGAAATTAAATAACTGAAAACGCTTGAAACATTTCACAAAAAGAAATAAAAATCCACAATTCTTGATCAACACATACATTAAATACCAACAAAACTCAAATGAATGTTCTGGGGTTGGCTGCAAGGATCAAACGATGGTATAATGTTTTATCATATCTCTATCCACTCATTAATCTCTAGATCCTTCTTAATAGTTTCTCTTATATTTTTCTAGTTCTTCTTTTGCCTCTAGTGATTTCACTACCCTCCACCGGATCTACTCTCCTTAATACATAGCTACAGGTCTTCTCTCTACACGCCCAAACCACCTAAGCCGAGTTCCTACCATCTTTTCTACAATAGGTGCTAGCTTAACACTTTCCTTAATGTTGAATTCTATCCTATCATGTCTTTTCGTACCACACATCCAACGCAACAACCTCATCTTTGGTACACTTATTGTGTTGGTTCTCCCCCCCCCCCCCCGTCGTGCAACATCGCCGGCCCTAGCATGAAATCATCCAATAATATTGTGCAATCACTTCTCCTATTAAATGCCATACAACATAAATGCAATAAAAAACTGAAATACAAGTAACAAAGTTGGAAATCTATTTTGCCCTTCTCATATTAATAAGAATGATGAATCATCAAGAAACAAATTTATCTAGATATAAACTCAAATACTTGTGTGGTAAACAATACCTGCATTGATGCTGGCTTGAGTTGAGCTTTGAGGTCCCGTACAGCAGACTGGAATTGTTTAGAAGACACATAAACAAAATTAAATTCTAAAAATAAACTATGTTAGCATACATTGATATAAACCACTAACATCTGTAAAATATTAATAAACAAATTAACATTCAAATATTAATAAATCATTTTAAAATACAAACACCTGACATATGGAAAATGAAAATAGATTTGAACTTTCTGATCACGACTCAACAATCATATGGAAAGGTTATAATGCTGAGACCAGAATGAATCGGTTTCAAAATTCCTGACTCTTGGCCTCCATACAGTTCCTATAACGAATTGTGAAATGTGTTGTAATAATAGGGTTTAGATAGAGGAGGAAGAGAGAAAAAAAAGGCTCTCAATAACATTTATTAGAATCATTGTGATGACCAGCGAAATGACGGACACGTTAATTTTCTGTTGTGTATCATTGTATGTATGTTGTATTGTATAATGTTTGTTTTAATATGATTCGCTTGTTTCAGTTTCATAATAACCCTGTTATCAAAACTTATCTAAATTTCAGTTTCAATATTCATGTTTTACATTTTTAAATTTAAATTTGTTAAAAACTGTGTTGTGGGAAAAATTGTACAGAAAAAGATTCAATTAAAACATGGTAGTTACTTTTGGTTACAAAATACTATTAGTTAGAAGTAGAACAACTCCTAGAGTACTGGTTATAGTATTAGTGTTTAGTATTGGCAATACAAACTCATAAAATTGCTAACCCAAACTAAATACTGAATCAAATAAAAATAAACAATGAAATCAATAAACAACTCATAAAATTGCCTCCTCAATAAATGACAAATTGAAACCAAAATATATTTTAAAGATATTCTAAGATTTCTATTTTCTACTATATTTTCGTTTACAACAAATATATAGTAATGCTATATTTTGTAATGTTCCACTGCTTATGATTTAAGCTTATCATAAAATAATGCTTTTAACAGGAGATAACAACAATAAAAAAGTAAGCTCCATAAAACATGGCTGGAAAGTAAGCTCTATAAGTATTGCTTGAAAGATAAGATGGATTGAATGCACACTGTGCCGAGGTGCTAGTTAGTATAACAAAATGATTTTTGGGAAAAGATTACACACAAACACAACTAAAACATGAAAAATGATTTTGAAAAAATCTTAAACAAACAGGACCATAATGACTTGAAAGTTGAGCACATGATATTAATTTGAGTGTAAATTTGAAGTAAATTAATTAACTTTTTTTTAAGGAAGTAAATTAATTAATGTTGCATTGATAAAGCAAAACGACACTTGTTTGGGAACAAATTATTTTTGCTAAAGCAAAGCTTATTTTGGAGTGGAGGGAGTATCAAACAAGCAAAATATAGTGAAACTCAAGTAGACAACGTGTTTGGGATAAATAAAATCATGTATAGAGAATGAATATCAGATATTCTAGTTGTTAGATGTAAATGAGTGAGAGAAAAGACCAACTACGCTCCAAGTTCTTCTTATTCTGTTAATTATATATTCTCTCTTGGGGAAAAGGATTTACTATAGTTGATGCAAAATAAATAAAACAACACATCCAGATGCTATAAAGAACAGTAACCTAAATTTTTGAATATTAACTACCTTCAGCTTTGCTATCTCTTGCTCACGTTTAGCAAATGTCACAATGAATGCAACTTCCTTTTTCTTTGCCTTTTCAAGCTGATAACAAATATAAATGTGGAAGGGATCAATAAATATGATCAATGTATAAGGAACCATTTTGAAGCAAAAAATAGAAATTTAGATTCTGAATGGCTGAACCTGATCTGCTAAGGACTCTACTGATGATTTCAGTGCTTGAAGGTAATTAATCACCAATTTGGGTACTAGAAAGCATCAAAAAGAAATAATTTCTCAGATATACATCTATTACATGTTACTAGCAAATAATTCACGTACAAACTAACCTGGTGTGGTCCCAGCAGGTATGAATGGTGCATTTTGAAATGCAGAGCGCCAATTCTGAATCTCGTATTGTGCATCCTCAAGTTCATTCTTAAATATACAACGATCCAGGAAACAATTTTAGGAAAGAAAAAGCTATAACTAGGACTGTGATTTTCTGCAGTCGAAAATCAACTGCAAGCAATCACAGACATTCAAAAATCATATTTGATAAGAAAAGAAGATGCAAGTAAACAAACTACTAGATAATTTTCCAACCGTAGAGGATCTGTTTACACCTAGACTGTTATATATGTAATTTTTTTAGAGACTCAAATCCAACAGTTAGATATGTGAACTCTCTCTCTCAATGTAGTCAGGATCGAGATCCTACGTACGATCAGTCGGCCGGTGAAAGAACGTAAAACACGAGGAACGTAACACGGTTCGTAAATAGGATCGGTAGGTTTTTGATAGAGTTGAGTGAAATAAATAGAGGAAAAACAGAGGAACCAAGCAAAAAAAAATAGAGAAAACAGAGGAAAAACAGCAAAAAACAGAGGAAAAAAGGGTAAAGACGAACCGGAGTAACTCAAAGCACAGTCGAGGTGCTGTAGGACGTAGAATCGTACGATCCTACGAGCCAGCACTCGATCTTGACTACAATGTCTATAACCATTTTATCCCACATGATTCAGGGTTCACAAACATGACTTTGTAATGTGAGCCTGAGCCATACATGAATTTAACCCTAAATGGCCTGTTTGTATTGACATTTGGAGAGCTTAAATGCACATTAAATTCCATAGGCAACAAACATGTTTTGATACATGCGGCAAACGAAAGACTAAAACGTATAAATCACATGACTTATAAGTTATAACTACAATCCATTTCCTTCAATAACATAATTTAAAAGAATAGTCCATCAATTTAGTCCCTAAAATACCACCCTTTCTCTGATTTAGTCCCTAAACTATATAAAATCCGTCAATTTAGTCCTTAACATCTTATAGCAAGGACTAATTTGACAGTTTTTATATACTTTAGGGACTACTTATTTTATTTACATAATTTAGGCACTAAATTGAAGTGAATGTGATAGTTTTGGACCAAATTGATGGTTTATTCGAATTTAAAATTCTTTGAGCAAACAACATTCATTGTTAAAGAAAAAAAACTTACCAAGCACGAATCAAGCGTTTCCTTACAGTCTTGAAGACTTCAACATAACAAACAAACAAACAAAAAAAAAATCCAGTAAGAATTTTAAGCTGAAACAGTTTACTGGACGGAGTCTCGCAAAACATTGACATTTAAAACGATCTATACCTCTCTCGAAGAGACAAAATCATTCCGGTTGCAACACCAGAAGCAGCTTCTACTTCAGCTGTCGTTTTGGCCTAAAACATTAGCCAACATTACAATTTTCAATTTAGGTTTTCGATAAAACGAATGCTCGAATAAAATAGAATTTTATCATGTTACCTTCTTTCCGTAAGGATCATTATCAAAATTTCCATCATCAAATTCAGCAGAAGACCTCTTATGACTTACAGTATCTAAAGAACATAACAATGAATGAATGAATGTTGAATAAATTAAATGGAACTCGCATGTGAGATGAGAAAAGTAAAACCTGAACGTGTTCCAGTAAATCGTTCTCCGAAATCAAATTCCTGCTGTTGAGAAGAATGAAAGAGAAAAGTGAGATGATGAGTGAAGTATGAATGAGAAAGGAAAAAGAGAGTTGAGAATTACGTCGTCGAGAGTTGGGGAAGACATGGTGAAGTTGAAAAACCCTAGAATCGAAGAGAAACTGAGTGAGTCAAGTAGCTGTTGCTAGTACGAGAGGAATGAGTTGACGCCAAGTTGAAAAACGGTGAGAGCGAAATTACTCCAACACTGTCTGAACAAGGAAATGAAATATGGGCTTGGGCTTGGTAGAGATGATAACAAGAAGGAATTTCTTATCGCATCCCACCATACTTCTCAACCACCCTACTAATTTATTATTTTATCCTCTTTGGATTCTATAATCTGAAATAGACTCGGGGATGCTGAGTTTTGATTTATCTGAGAATTTTGTTTAGTGTTTTGATTTGTCTCTATATTTTGATTTATTTTAGAGGTAACATGTCGAGGAGCATGCGAGGAAGGCCAGACGTGACCGACTCAGACCATCTCAAGATCGAGAGCCCCAACTACTTTAGAGGTAACAAGATAAGCATGAATGTCACAACTAGGCAGGAGCATGCGATGAAGCCCAAGCGTGACATACCCATACCATCTCACGATCTAGAGCCTCACCAAGTCCTCAATCTCGATCCTGAGATAGAGCCAATGCACGAGGAAGACTTGATACTTTCATGCTCACTTGACTCTAAATATCTTAACTCAAAGCTTATTTGATTGAGCAATTATGTAATGAACTAATTTTATCATGAAAGTTTAAGTATGAGAACAAATGGATCATAAACCTATATTATGTAAGTTTAAGTATCAAGTCTTTGATTTTGTAAATATTTTCGCATGAAATCGTATTGCATCTACGACGATCACTTTTACAATCCCAAATAAAGTCCTAACGAGTTTTATCAGCATCATCACAAATGGAAGTAGTGATACAAGTAATTTGTAGAATATATCATGGAATACTAGTGAGGGAGTATTGAGAAAGGGGTTATGTGACCAACAAAAGATAAAGAAGTTTTCCAACTAGTGAGCTTTTTCTTTGCACGATCGAGAATAAAGTTGTAAGATCGACTAGAAATTCTGTGTGACAAAGATGCCTAGAATGGAACTAAGAGTATTAGCATCCTTATGGTTCACATAGTCACAAAGTATAACATGAAAGACAACAGTGTAGCAGGAGAATAATTGAGACTAACAGTACAAACAAAATGTAATATAGAAGACCAATTTGGACTAATAAAAAAAAAAAGAGGTTAAGCTAGAAGGACCTTAGACGTAATTTTGTAAAAAAAATAGTAATTAACTTCATATATGCAATTCAAAATAAAGATGACACATTCATATCAATAATTTTTTGCTTTCTTTCAAAAAATTATTTATATCAGTAATTGTTATGTACCAAGTTTTAGTCCATTTGGTCGAGCTCATCTTATGCAGAGTTAGTCGATTGAGTATAACCTGAATGACAAAGTAATTAAAGACGAACTTATCACAACATTGAATCGACTTAATGAATATGTTATATGTTGTTCTATGCTCAAAGGCACGAGCTTCATTAAGTTCTCTGACTCATAATATTTCATCTTTCTACTCTTTTACTCTCTTACTATTTCGTATACGGAGTAACTTTAACATCATAGTGTCGTTTGCATGTATCTCTTCCTCCCGTCAAACACCACATTATAGAGGATATCCACCACCTTCGCGGGAAATTATTCACCACCGTCAACCACCCTCGAGATTGATTTGTCTTCTTAGACAAGAAAAGTCATTAATTTGACAAATTTGTTTTCTTATTATAGGCACCCTCCACATTCCACAGTAAAACCCACTCCATAGTGGCAAACACATTATTTTGTCTCTGAAAATTTTGTCCTCAATTCCCATGTCTCCTTTGCCCACACCACTCAATCTTCATTAGGAACAACTCACATAATCATGGGATTAATAAAAAAAAAAGAATTATTATTACTATAAAATTATACTGGTAGATTTAATTATTATTTTTCTACTGTGTGTTGAAGAATATATATTTGATATTCTCCTCAATCAACTCTGATGTCTGAGACAAAGATACTAAAATCAAGGTTAGATTGTATTTTTGGTTCCTTAACTATTTAGGTAGTATCGGTATGGTACCCCAACTAAAATTTGATTTATTTTGGTCCCTTAACTTTTCTCTGTTACATATTTTGGTCCTTTTCGTTAGTTTTAATTCAAAAACGTTAGGTTTTCTTCATCTTCTTCTCCTCTTTTTCATCTTCATATCATCTCCATCAACGTTCAATAACAAGAATCCCAAAAAAATTCCAGAAGAAAATGAAGAAAACCTAACGTTTTTGAATTAAAACTAACGGAAAGAACCAAAATATATAATGGAGAGAAGTTAAAGGATCAAAATAAATCAAATTTTAGTTAGGGACCAAATCAATACTAATTAAATAGTTAAGGGACCAAAAAGATAATTTAGCCTAAAATCAACTATTGATCAAATTTTCTCCTTGGATTGTGCAACATATATCTGCTTTTTATCTACACTTTTTAGGACAAAATTGTTGTCCAAATATGATCATGCATGGGTCCCCCGTCATCTGATATCCTCCTTACTCATAAGTCATACCAATACCATGGTGTGCCACATTTTCGTTCATACAAAGCTTCAAAGGAACCCTTAATCATTCCTTAAAAAAAAAAAAAAAAAACCCTTAATCATCTAAATATATGTGGCGGTATAATTAGAAGGTGAAAAACTGGTCTTGGCATGGTGCCCACCACCCATTTCTTTCATGGCTGGCTAGCTCGTGTGATGTAGGTCCAACTTTTTAAGGAAGACAAGGCTTTTGTCTTAGACCTTAAAAAAGTAAATTACCTCCTATCAAGATAGGTTTCAACTGTTTCTAATTAAGTTACAAAAATTTTAAGTTTTTTGCTAATTTAGTTGGTAGATTTTAAGAATTTTAAGCTCATATATTTCGGTGAAAATCCAAGTTAGAGTCACCATTTTCTTCAATTTAAAGGATATATTCTTTTTGAATGAATTTCAAGGGGAAACCTTAACACTATGTTTGGCAAAGAGAAGAAATTAAGAAGAGAGAAAGAGGTGAGAGAGAGAATGAGAAGAGAGAAATAGGTAAGAAATAGGGTAGATTTAAGAGGTTGTTTGGTATAAAAGAAAGATGAGAGAAATAGAAGAGAGAGAAGTGTAAACCTCTTCTCTCTCTTGTTTGGTTGAGTAGAAAGTGAGAAGAGAGAAATGACAATATTTTAGACATTGACAAAAATAGCCTTGTTATAATGAAACAATTTAACACTCTGAATCTTATATTATCAAAACTTGAATTGCTATAAAATACTACAAAAGCTCATTATGTTAATTTTGAGTGAGATCCTGCTAGTGCTCTTGATAAAAAAATTTAAACAATCAAAATTTAGTGATTTTTTTTAATAACCAAAACTTTTTTTTTATCATTGTATCTTTTAAAAGATGTACACAAACCCAATAAAAAGTGAATTGCAACAACATAATAATAGGCACATTTGATGTTAGAGAACCATTTTATATGAGGTACCAAAATGAATAAATTGAACCTTACGCTTTCAAGCACAAGAGGATTTAGGGGCTGAAACACATAATCAAGCACAAAATTTTGCGCAATGAATAAATGGAACATCTGATTATGTGCTTGAAGAGAGTTATGGGCCACAAAAAATTTTAGCCTTACGCTTTCAACCTCTCGTGGTTCCATAATAGGCACAATCATAAGGGAAGTTTGATTATGTGCTTTCAAGCACATAATCAAGTGCATAATCTTCAAAAAATCATTATTTCCTAAATAATCAATCTTCAAACAGATGTAAAAATCAATCTTTAAAACACATAATAGAACCTGTACAAAAACTGCTAAACTATAACGGAAAACACAGATACTCAACAACCAAAACACTTATGGCATCTTGGATTGTTTAAACTTCATACACATAACACTAAAAAAAAACGGTGTCTAATAAGGAAACTACCTTCTCAAAATGATAATTGAATTTTCATAAGTCACTTAAACCATAAGAAATGTCATAGTTGGCCTACCACAAAATCATTATATCATATATATATATATCATCTACTGTCAATTGCCTAAAGTGGCAACTACATATTGCCTATTTTTTCCCTACTGCATGTTTCATGCCAAAATAGTTGCCATGTTACAAGGCATAATTATAGGCACCAAATGTGTCCTCATTATATATACACAAAAGAGTCATATACATGACAGAAAAAGATACCAAATAACATCAATGGTAGAAATTAGCATCCATCATTTGTAATAGAACCTGCAAGCGCATGTCAGTGGGCACACCAAAAATCAGCTCCTTCTTTTTGGTATCATTGCAAATAACTTCATAGCACTTCAAACGAAATTGTGGCAGCAGATCCAACTCATCAAGCATATTCCATACATCTGCTCCTGTAAATACTCGAGGTCTACAATTTTGCAAGATTTCGTTGCGTTTCTCAATAGCTGCAACTTGTCGTGCAGATATTTCTATTTGTTGTTTAGCCACATCATGCAATTGATCAGAAATTGAATTACCTTTGTTCAAAGCATCAGCCATGAGTCCAATGCCACTCGTCATTCTATCCAATTGAGCCTCCACAAAATCATTCATTGGAGCCTTACGCTTTGTTCCGCGAGAACCAGATGTTCCTGTGGATTGATGTGATTTCCCATATGTTGGACTGTATGAGTCAACAATGGGTTCTTCTTGCCCTTCATCAAATATATCAGCACGTTGGTCAGTCATGTAAGTATCATCAGCTGGGTCATTCAAATCAACGTTTTCCTTTTCTTTTTCTTTTTCCTTTTCCCTTTCCTTCTCCAACTGATTGTGTCTCATTTTATTAGTCTTAGATGTTTTTCCCGCTGCTCGGTCTTCCCCAAAAAGAACCTTCAGAACATCATAATGCTTAACTTGCATGGTTTGCCACTTAGCAGCATGTGGTTTTACCTATCATTAAACATACAATGAGGGAAAATCAAGCATAATATACATTGTATTTCTAGGAAACAAAATGAAGGACACCACAATTAATAAATGAAAAAAATAAATAAACTCACTCTTATAAGTTCTTGCCAAACTACATCTTCAGCCGTAAACCTCCTAGTTGTTGAATTCCATCCAAATCCGCTTAAGCTACCAAATAGATCATATGCTTCACCAAAACGATCTTTCAAAGTTTTCATTCTATTTTTTATGTGTTGTTTTGTCATGGTTGGATCGATGTTAGACCGTAAAACAGCTACGACATTGGAGTATGCTTCAAGTGAAAATGAACCATCATGCCTATTCCCTTTATGGTCCTCTTCTATCAAAGCATTCAATAATATTTGATCCATATCATCAGTCCACCTTAAGACTTCCTTAGTAGCTTGTTTAGGTTCTATACTTTGACCTTTATCCTTTCCCATTTTCAACCTATAAATGCATTTAGTTTCAACTAGATACCACAATGCATATCACATTAATTAACAGAAACAATTACATGACAAATGAAACAAGATTATAATCCAAACATTTATCAATTGAAACAAGTACATGACTACAAATAAAATATTTGAACTAAATTAACATAAACATATAATTATAATCTACATTAACATTAACCAATAAACTACATTATCTCATGACACAACTACATTAAGCTCCATACAGATTCCACATTTCAATTGTAATAGCTTCCCTAAGAAGAGATCCTAGTCGGTAGTCTTCATCACGCTGCTGTGTTTGGGATCTATCTATGTCATTTTGAAGCAGTTCATGATCAACTTCAGCAATTAATGCTTCATCAATGTCCACTCCCATTAAAAAGTTATGAAGTATACAACAAGCAAGTACTATGTCTATCATTGCTTCAAATGAATAATGTGGTTCAGTGCCACTAGCTATAATTGGAAATCTCTTTTTTAACACTCCAAAAGTCCTCTCAATGACGTTCCGAAGTGAAGAGTGTCGAAGGTTGAATAACTCTCGGGGATTTTGTGGCCCACGAGAGGAATACTCTTTCAAGTGATAACGAACTCCTCTATATGGAGTTAGCAACCCCTGTTTAAGCATAAATCCCGCATCCCCGAGATAAAACTTTCCTACAAAATTTTATAAAATATATATTATAACTCAATGTTTAGTCGAAATAAGTTCAAAGTGCATTTTTTTTAATAAAAGTATA
This sequence comes from Medicago lupulina, assembly GCA_958299785.1. Classification (NCBI taxonomy): domain Eukaryota; kingdom Viridiplantae; phylum Streptophyta; class Magnoliopsida; order Fabales; family Fabaceae; genus Medicago; species Medicago lupulina. The sequence goes on along the minus strand of OY283143.1, from coordinate 12,803,685 downwards.
TTATATTAACCTTTCCACTAACCTTCGGGAATTATTAAAGGGTCTTCTTTAGTTAAAGCGTCTTTTAATATTCTAGAGTCAGATGCTGTTCCTTCCCACCCGGCTAACACGTATGTGAATTTCATATCGAAATTACATGCAGCTAATACATTTTGAGTGGGATGCTCTTTTCTTCCACGAAAACGAGGGGCTTCTGCCCTTGGGACCTTCACTCGAATGTGTGTGCCATCTATAGCTCCAACGCAATCCTTAGTTCATAGATGATTTAGTTAGTTTATAAGGGATATACTTAAAGGTTGAAAATAACTATGACTAAAAAAAAATTGAAGATGCCTTAAAAAAAATGGTACCTTAAAAAATGGATAAAATCTGCTATTGTTTAGTATTTGTGGTGGGACATCGGCACCTGATGGTTGAACTATAAATTCTTCCCCTAATGCAAGTATGGCATGCAACACGCTGTGAAAGTGACGACTAACGGTCTCTCCAGAACGATAAAAGAAGAAAGATACAGTACGATTTTTAACATTATGTCCTACAATATGCAAGAACTTTGCCACTTGCTCTTCTACAGTAGACTTTATAGTATCCTTTACTATACCCGTACCTCTTAGTTTTAGACACAGTTGCATGAATGCTTCAGGCCCCATGCGTATGATGTCCCGACACTTATCTGTATGCACTAGATAACTCATTAACTCACGACGTCTACGCTCGCTTTGTGGAGAATAGGTGACTCGACTATGCATACATGTTGATAAGATTTGATTCAAATACAATGCATGAACAGCATGACACAATAAGACAACATAACCAATATTTTGCCTCCTTTCCATCTCTTTTTTAGCATGATTTAAAACTAGCATTTGAATAGGCATTCCAACATCAATCATTTCATCTTCATCCAAGTCGACTTCATCTATTATTTCAATTTGTTCATCATTGCTTACTTCTTCAATACTATCTAGATTTGACATTACCTCCACAACAATATGACACTCTCAAAGGCTTCCCACATGTAGCACAAATGAACAATTGAATAAATGTTCCAATACATAGTAAATAAAAAAGAAATGACCTAGATTTACTCTTAAAAACAATTTTCTATGTAGATATATGTAAACTATATATAATTTCACCAAACATTCTAGTTAAAATTTCTACTGAGTTTTCAAATTTATTTTAGATTTTTCTATGTCTCATTATGTGCATAAATCAAATAAGCATAGCAAGTGGCTCCAACAACATCATTTCATTAGGTGGGTGCAAAATAATGCAATTACTAATCATCGCTTACACAATAATTACTTTTCTAACTTACATCCAGAATGTTAAGTTGTTCTCTATACCAATTTCATCCATGATATTAAGGATATATATTAGCTTGCTTCAAGCACTACTTAATGTGAATATTTATATGTGATTAATGTTGTTTCATAAGATAAGATTTTTTAAACTATCAACTACTTAATGTGAATATATATAACTGTGGAAGTCTGGATATGTCTGAGTTTTTGCCTCTATTTTTGTCAATTGCCACTAATAGATCCAAAACTACAGCACAATGAGGCAAATCTTTTCTTAAAGGGACATTCAAATTCAAAGCAAACACACTCTTTGGTAGACACAACATATTTACTTACCAACATATTGAAATTGTTGTTCAAAATATATAGCACATGAATCAACAAATTCAGGTGAATTCAAAGGGTGTGAGAATAAGAAAAGCATCAAGTTGTTCAAAAACCTCATGATGTTTTTGGAAATATTGTGTTATTACTCACTTAACTGTGTAGCCATGTATTTTTTCACCTATAGACAAGTATCTTAACTGTGATGGTCCTAAAGCTTGTCTAGATATTGTTGATAAAGTAGATTTCGATAACTAACTTGATGTGTGATAGGACTCGTAATCAAGATAAAGGAACTATATAATTCAATGTAAATGGATGAACTCAAGAGCTCTACACAATGGTGGTTAAACATAAAAGCGAAAAGATGAACCAGATGTGTAAACACTCCCACCTGAGTATAAAATGACTCTAAACTTTCCTAACCAACTCAGGTGGGAGTGTTTATACATCTGGTTCATCTTTTTGCTTTTATGTTTAACCACCATTGTGTAGAGCTCTCCTAACCAACCCAAAGAGAAACTCTCCTAACCAACTCTAAAAATATTTCTCAATGACTCTAAACTTTCCCTCTCATTTTCTTTTACATCAGAATGTTCCCCCTAAAATTAAGGAGAATGCTAACTAACTCATATTCCTTCTCTTCTTGGCTCTTCTAGAATGTGCTTTGTTTTGGTGTCTTATTAGCGTGTTTAAATGAGTTCTAAGTTGTGCCTCGTGAGAATTAGGACTTCAAGCACTTATATTAATTATATTAGAAAAACCAGTCCTAAGCCTACAACTAAAATGATGTAAATCAGATCTCACATCCTCACCACAATGAAAGTCAAAACAAAAACACACATAGTTTAAACAACAATTATAAATCATCTATAAAAATCATTTCTCTTAATTTTCAGTCAGTAACAATTCTAGACCTCATAGGTTACTTGTTATAAGTTTGCTAAAATAAAAATATACCTACATATTAAATGCAACCATCAGAGCACCATGTATCCACCAATTGCCACTAATGGATCCAAAGAGTGTGTTTGCTGAATCTGATTTTATTTTTCTGTGCTGTGTGTGGGGCTGTTTTGCGGTTCTGTTTACTTAGGTGTGTTGGGTGGCTTGCTTTGGTATTATGTGTTTTATATAAGAAAAAGAACATGAACAGAGGCAATAGAGTTATTGTCCCAAAACTAGGTATAACACACACCAATTGATTCATAAAATTGAACATTGAACATATGATGTAAGACAATAAACTAAGCATTCTAACCCAATTTAAAAAGGTTAATCTCAATCATATAACCATATTAACAAAGAAAAACATCATAAAAAAAATTTCAAAAATTTGACAAAAACACTACACCCATGGTAATGCATGCCCTTTTAAATAAGATCAACAACATTTTATGGTAGATTCATCTATATTGAACAAAGAAAAACACATTAAAAAGATTTAATACATCCATACCTATGATTTGCAGTTTTCAGATCTGGTTTGATGTGGTATTGTAGAGATCTAAGAAGAATAGATCAAAAGAAATTGCAGGTCAGTCACCAAACTTGGAGGATGAGTGAGGAAGATAATGACCCAAAAGAATAAAAAAGCTGGGAGGAGTGGAAACGCGGGAGAGTTTGCCGCGAAAACTGAAAAGAGAAGGGCAAAATAGGGATAAAAAAATCACCAGTGTGTTTCTCTCCACTTTCTTCGCTGTTGAGAGAAGAAAGAGATTTTGAGTGGGACCCACGCTGCAGTCTTCTCTCTTCTCTTTTTCTCTGCTAACCAAACAGGAGAAGTAGAGTGTCTCTCTCCTATTTCTCTCTTCTTTAACTCTCTCCTTCTTATTTCTCTCCAACCAAACAGAGTGTAAATGATCTCGATAATCAATGGAAAACAATTTAATTTTGCTATTTTATGTTTTAAATAATTTTTGTTAACTCTTAGTGTTGTGAATTTTTGTCTAAAACATCACACCAATACAAACTATGATGCGTGGAGTAAAGGAAAGTGGTAACCAATATCAAAGTAACAACAAACAACAATAATACCAACAACACCTAGATCTAATCTAGGAATCAAAGTGAAAAGCACAAACCCATAAACATATGAAAGCAAGAAAGAAAAGAAACAAACACACCAAAGATTGTTCACCCAGTTCGGTCCAACTTGACCTAATATGGGGGAGAGATTGATCTCTTCAATCCACTATATATCAAAGAGTTCATACAAAAAGATACAAATGAGTTACAAGAAATTAGCACAAGAGCTCACAAAGAACAAAACTTAATTTCTACCCATTTTCCCAATCTCACCAATGAACAAAATACTCAATGATTTTCACTCACCCAAGGTGTTTATAATGTTTCCCAACCCAATAGAACCTCACTACAAAGACCTTCAACCCTAAAGTTCCCTCCTTTGCAGTCCCAAGTTTTTCTCACTTCAAGCTCTCTCTCTTACCCTTCAAAAATGAGCTGAAACACTTAAATAGTACACAAACACTGTCAAAGTCGTGTCACGTTTTATCAAATCTCGTGACATGGTTGGTGTGTATGATCCAAGGTACGACTAACCTTATCTTCAAAACGTACCCAAAAAATTAAAAATCGTGTCATGTTTTTTCAAAATCGTGTCACGATTGGACACTAAAAAAACATGCTCTCGACATAAGAAAGTTGTGACACCTTTGCAAATTGTGTCACGATTTGCAACTTTCCCAAATTGTAAATTTGAAGGCATAAACAACACTTACTTTTTTATATTATTATCTTTCACATTCTTTGGTCAATTTTTTATTTCCTATTTAAAAACATTATATCTCAAATTTGTATTAGAGCTCCAATATTGGTTGGACCGATTTTCTGTTGGTGTACACGTGTGGATGAAACATACCAAAACAATTTCTATTTCATCACACATCCTTTTTTGTTCAAAATAAATTATTTTCTTCTTTATTGATGGATTGCTAATATTTTTTTTAATGTTCAGTGGATGGCTGACACATCAAATCAGCAATGTAAGTTGTGATGATTGGTCGGAGGGAAAGTTATTAGGAATCGTCAGCATCGTTAAATTTTAATAAGGTGTTCATATAAACTTCAGGAATTTGGTTTAGTAGTAAAACAATAGATCATATGTTTGGTGATTTTCGGTTTAAGTCTCAATAATGTTTTTGGTGAGAGGTAAATATAATATTTTTGTAAATGTTTTCTGAGCTTTAAAAAAAAATCTATATTAAATTGATTTTTTTTAATCCGTTTTTTAGGGAAAATAAATCTTAGTAATTTGAAGTTAGATTAAGAGGTACGTAAAATCTGAAGAAAAAAAAATTCAAGCAAAAATTAAATTTAAGTTCTCCTAAATAATTGTTGTATCATCCTCTCATTTTAATATTTTTTTAAAAATATATATTTAGCGTATGAAATTTTGGCCTTTATTATAGTGGATAAAGGTTGTGACACACGTAACTTTGTATTTTAATATAGCTTTGTCATTCTAAATTTCTTGTGCTCCATCAATTACATCTCAACCGGCAAGATAAAAAATCTAAAGCATAAGAAAATGTATATCCATGGTCAGATTAGACGGCATGTGTGGCACGTATAAATCTTCACATCAGCAAAAGTGGAGCTGTTGGTGATACTGATTTGATACCCATTAATCAAAATAATTAGGATTTTAAATATGTTGTTAATTAAGTACTATAGTATTGGAAGCTAGATAAGACAACCACATGTGTGTGGTGGGGTTTAACATTTCATCCATCATTTCAAAAAGATAAAGAAAAAAACCTATACAAAAACACGAAGATATGATCCCCATCTCAAATGTATGAAAGGTCTTCCACTTTCTCCATTATCAAGTAAAGAAGTTTATAGACTCTAAAACAGGGACACAAATCATAGATTGCATTTTTTTTTTTAACAATAAAAAGCTAACCTATAATGTGACCACAAATTTCTCTAATAGTGAAAATCATAGCACAAATAATATTGTGATCACAAATTTAAAAGACAATAACAAAGATAACCACCTCTTCTAAATCGGACCGTCGATAATATAAACTAGATACATCAGTTGTTGAATAAATCTAAAAAATATTTTTTTAATTACAATAGTGACCGAAATAAGTATATAAGATTAGGGAAAGTATATTTTTTAAAAACATCAAAAAAGTTGTAAGAAGATGTATATACCCAACAAAGACAGTAATTTGTTATATTCCAACATTTACATTTACTTACTGAAACTCACACGGCAGTTTCATATATAGTTTTTAGAATCTTGGTACACAAGTCATGATTGCCCACTTTAGCTTTTGAATAATGGAAGAAGCTAGGATCCTTTTTGTGTCTGTCATATCCAAGCATGTATGTCAGACATATATGCATAATAATGCATGCAGTATATAAATTCATGTCATAGGTACATATATACATAACACAGACTTTACAGACACTTTTTCTAGACGCATGGCAAGCAACAAAGATGAATTAGGAATATGAAGATCGCATGTGAATTCAAGAAAGAAAGAATACAACTACTACTAGTGCTTATAAGATGGTGTTGGCAAGTTAGGAAACAAAATGGGACCCTTATGCACCACTCCATTGTTGAAGGGTCATTCTCAATTCCTAACTTTATGTTCGTCAAAGTCAAACCTCTCCAACATCGTTCATCATTCTCAAAGAGCCACGGATGGATTAAAGAGAAATTAATTTGGTCCCTCTCTTTGTCTTCGCTATATGTATTGTTGTAAAAGAAATTAAGACTTGAATGGCACGCAGGAAAAGCAACTTTGTCTGCAAACGCGTAAATGTTTCTATGTGTTTTTGATTCCTTCTATTCAAATTCAAATCTTCATTGCATGCTTGCTACTATCATTTGATTTTCTAGATGCACACGTGCTAGGGTTATTTGCATTCATACTCCATCTATATCTTTAAACTTTTCATGAGTACATGCAAGAGATTAACTTCATCTTAATTAATAAAGGGATGATTAATTAAAAACGTTATGATTAGCTAAATTGATATGGATATATGGATGTAATTTTTTGACAAGACTAATAATCTTAAACATTGTTATTTTTTTGTTGGCGTAACAAATGTATATATGTACGTTACCTCAAAAAAAAAAAAGTATATATGTACGTGGCATGTTAAACGGGTGTGAGAAAAACACCTAACATGAAAGTCTAATATACTCAAATATCAAATAAGTTTGTCTAATATGGACCTTAAAAAAAAGTTTAAGGATGGACGATTACCATTTTTATAGTATAAAAATGAAAATGAATTTTATATTGAAAAGAGAAAGAGATGTAATATTTTATTAAAATTTAATCAAAATACTAAGGATCCATTTGAATGTTTTTGAAAGGTTCATATATTATTTATATTATATTTAAAAGAAGGTTCTTATATTCTTTAAAAAAAAAAAAGTTTCTTATATTAGATGCACTCTCATTTTTATTGATAAAAATAAATGGGGGTGCCGCGCTAGGTATGATATATACAAATTGTGTTTCAATTTACTAATAATATTTTTTTGGTTACCTTATGAAAAGGAAGAAAAAATATATAAAATAGCCAAAAATAAATAAAAAAAATAGCGTGGCAAGGATGGCATTGTATTTTGATTTTATTTATTTACTATTTTTTTCATAATAAATAAAATTAAACGCCAAAAGCATTTCAAAAAAGAGTTAGGAAAAGGAGATCACATTATCTTGCTGAGCAATAAAGAGTGGAACATCTTGTCTATTACTCTTTGTCTCTCCAACTGGATCGTGCAGCAGATAATATAATATGGTCTCTTTTTTTTTCTTCTCAAGATCACGTTCCAATATGAGCAATATTTAATAGTAGAAATATATGGTAAATGAAACAAAAAGTCAAGCCTACATATTCTCAATAATATGATTATTTATTTAATAATGCATATTATATTACTATTATTTTCACTAGTGTACAAACTGTAGATACGAAAGCACAATTAAATGATGGCAACTTTTGCTCCTTAGCAATTAATTAAATTATTTCTAAAATTAATTTAATCTGTTAGAATTTAAGAGGCGACTTTGGTGTCACACTAGGGTAACAACTAACAACCCATTTTCTTGTGATGACTTGATATATTTAGGGGTTAAAACTTAAAATGTTTACTTTACTTATGAACCCCCTCCTTCAAAGCAAAAGTACTTAGCAATTAATCCCGTGGAAAGATGACAAAATGGATATGATGATCAACATAGATCGAAAACAAAAACTACAGCAAAATGATTTTAACAAATTTATTACCACAAGAAAAAGTGAAAGTAAAAGTTGTAAAAAATGACCAACTAATCATCTTTTCTTTTTTTACTCAACTACCAAACAACCTTCACATGTAAGAATTTGGTTTTACTTCAGAAGTAATCTTCACATTATAATTAACTGTGAGTCTTAACCATATGCATTATTACGTACTCGAAATTAAGTTTTACCAACAAAACACAAAAGTCCACACAGCCCACTAGAAGATGCAAGCCACTTAATAAAGACAAGACAGTAATTATGAGAAATGAGGACAAGGAAAAGTAAATAAAGGGAAACAAATGCAATGAGCAAATAGGGAGTTTGAAATTAGATAGATTACGTGCTAAATGTTTTATAATGTAAACTAAATTTTAAAAAATAATACAAAAATTATTTTGCCTTGTGTAATTTTTTGTATATATAAACAGTTAATTTGTTTGGAAAAAAAAATACTAAGTGAATTAATTATTTTTATTTTATTTTGTAAAAACTACTCCACTAATTAATTTACTATTTTTTATGTCATTTTACTTAACAAAATAACTATTTGAAGAGTAGTTTTAGAACATAAATATATAAAATGAAAAATATTTCAAAGTTAATGCCATCTTAGCAATATTATATTTCATAGGTTATGTTGGGTTTACGAGAATTGGTTTTGTCATTTAAAATTTTTTAACAGCGCACCTTATTCTTCGGTTGTTTTTTACTCAAGTGTAATTTAAAAAAAAAAAATCTATTCATATATATATTCTTCTCATCATACAATTAATGTGGAGTATACTATATATATGGTTTTAAACTAGTTGAAGGACACGAATGCTTGGCTTCAAAAGCAAAAGAAAAGGGAATCATCGATGAAGGAAACAATAAGGTATTTGGCAGGCATTGCAGGGCCTAGTGGCTTTGGCTCAAATTCAACTGCAGAGCAAGTCACACGACATTGCTCTTTATTCCTCCCTTCAAATCTAACTGCTCTCATCACTGGTACGTAATTAAACGAGTCTCTCATAAAATCCAGCTAGAACTGATAAAAAAAAACAACACATGAATTAATTGTAGCATCAAAATTGTACTCAATTTGGATATTGATACTCCAGTGTTATGTATATATTTTTAATCAAGTATATTTGCAAGCGATATATAATATGTTATTAGTTTATTTAATGAATATTTGTTTTGTTTTGGAATTTTCAATATTGAAGGTGCCACTTCTGGTATTGGAGCTGAAACAGCTAGGGTGTTGGCAAAAAGAGGTGTGAGAGTTGTGGTTGGTGCAAGGGACATGAAAAAGGCTATGAAAGTGAAAGAAAAAATCCAAGAGGAGAGTCCTTATGCTGAGGTTATTCTATTGGAGATTGATCTTAGCTCTCTTGCTTCTGTACAAAGATTTTGTTCAGAGTTTTTAGCTTTAGAATTGCCTCTTAATATTCTCATGTAAGTGCTTTTATTGATTTTATTATCCCTTATTGTCATTAAATATGCTTTTGATTCATTAGGTGAGAAAAGGGGGATCCGGGTTTTAAATTGTAGTCGGATCACAAACTTTATATATTGTAGAGAATTGCGATCACATGTGGTCGATGCAACCTCAATTGTGATTATATTGTGGTTTTGACAATATAAAAAACTTCTATGTTGCACCCTAGATCGCAGTCGCAAATCTCTATCTAAAATTGTGTTCCTTTCATTCATGTTGTGCTAATAATATATTGAAAGTAATAAATTTGTTTTGCAGAAACAATGCAGGAGTGTACTCTCATAACCTGGAATTCTCCGAAGAGAAAATTGAATTGACATTTGCTACAAATTACTTAGGTACTTTTTTCATCCTTACCTATGAGAGGTTGAAAAATAATGCTAAATCTTTGACAACATCAGCAGAGTATGAATGCCAGTAGCCACACCATTTAGTTTATAGCCCTTAACAAAAGAAAAAAATGCTTCTACAAATAAAATAAAATAAAATAAAAACAGCAAAGCCACGAAGTATAGTAAAAATTAGGCTCAAACAGAGTACTAGGTGACCTATGTACGAATAATACATTAAAAAAACATTGAATGATTTTGTCTGTCTCCTTCTAATTAGGTAGGTACATTCACTCACAATATAAAAAACTAAAGTAATGGTGCATGGACATCCACTCTTTGTTAAAGGTTTGATACTCCGGCAAGCCCGCCCCGTTTAGTCCACGATGCATAAACTCGCACGTTAAATGTACCAAATTGATCTGTCTATAAAAGATAACGAGTTAAGACATCTTGATCTGAGTCTGTACCGTGTTGATCTGCGGGTAAACAAAGTTGGTTTGAGGATCATACGAGTAATTTGTTATTTCATTTGACCGTCAAAATTATGGTTTATCCAACTATATGAAAATTAAATTAACCATGAACTCAACTGAATTAACAATATTTTTAGACGTAATTAATCAAGTGTCGTTGGGGTATGAAAAAATGGTTCTCCATGAAACATTTTTGAAAGTTAATTTGGACAGTTAGTTTGTTTAATTGTTATTACTATCTATCTTCTAATTTGTTTGAATCAGAAGAATGACAAGAAAATAATACCCACATGCAGATAGGCAACAGACAGGGATTTGGATTTGACATTCAACAAAATTTTGATAATTTCTTCTCTTCTTAAATTGCAGGACATTTTTTGTTAACAAAAATGCTACTGGAGAAAATGATAGATACTGCAAATAAAACAGGCATTCAAGGAAGAATAATAAATATTTCTTCAGTAATTCATAGCTGGGTGAAAAGAAGTTGCTTTTGTTTTAAAGACATGCTCACTGGAAAAAAGTAAATTCACCATTTGTTTCCTTTTATCTGCAAAATTAAGAACAAAGTTCTATTGCATTAATTAAATTTTGGATACTAATGAATGTTAAAATAACAAAAAATGTAGTTACAATGGCACACGTGCATATGCTCAATCCAAATTAGCTATGATTCTGCATGTGAAGGAAATTGCTAGACAACTAAAGGTTAGAAATTAGAACTTCGAAATAATCCCTCAAATTAACTTTATATTTTTGTTCTTGTCATATATGATTAAGGGTGATAAATAATCATGGCACTAAAATAAAACTTTATACTAAGATTTTATTGAAAAATGGGAAATAAATTATAGGCAAGGAATGCAAGAGTAACTATCAATGCAGTACATCCAGGCATTGTGAAGACAGGAATTATTAGAGCACATAAGGGCTTAATTACGGGTTAGTAAAAATTCATCTTGCATTAAATAATTTCGTATTGTTTCAATTTTATATGGTTGAAGCCAATTAAGCAATATGTTTACAAAAATTTCATGCAGATTCCTTGTTTTTTATTGCATCAAAGCTGCTCAAAACGATATCACAGGTTTGTAAGCAACTACATTACTCAATTCATTCTATGTTTTACCTTTGTTTTTCAAACCATGGTAAATAGGGATTTTAATATATGTGTTTGCACTTTGCAGGGTGCATCAACGACTTGTTATGTTGCTCTAAGCCAAAAAACCGAAGGGGTGAATGGGAAATTCTTTACTGATTGCAACGAGAGTAGCTGCTCAAGACTTGCAAACGACGAATCAGAAGCAAAAAAGCTATGGAACAATACAAATACTTTGCTTCATAAACGACTAAAACAAGCAGCAATTGGAAGTTCTTCTTCCCTCTATTCTAGACCATGTATCTAGACACCGTGCATGTGTGTGTATATAATTTAAAATGAAAAATTAAAACTACACCATAATCAAGGGGAAGAGGCTTTAGAGTAAATAATACCTTAATTTCTTTCATTTGATGGACGGTGCCATACATGATAAATCATCATTTATTGTACAAATAAGAGTATAAAGTATAAAATGATATCTATGTGTTCTTATGTATGCTAGTGTTGAAATATTGATAGTAAAACTCATTAAGTTAGTTAGTATATAAGGTAGAAGGTATACTACTTTGTAACCAACTCTTTCATTTGTATAATTTTCTGTTATCTACATATCATTTTTTTGAACAGGGTTCAGAAAAATGATTTCCTCCTTGAAATACAATTTCACTGCAATTTTTCCAACAAAAAAAAAACTCTATTCTCGTTTTTTTCTTTATCATCTTTTAGTTTACTAGACTTTTGACCCGTGCGATGCACGAGTATTCTCGACTATAATAGAGACTAATAAATAATCTTTAATCCGTAAGATCGTGGGTCGATCAATAAACGCAAATTAGATTATTGGAGATACAAATATTACAATCAAATGATAATAAAAAAAGTTATAAAGAAAAAAGATAAAAAGAATACAAAATTATATTGTTGCACGGGTCAATTTTATTTATTACTTTTATAGTTAAACATTAAAAAATAATACAGTTCATGGTTCCTAACAAATTATTTAGGGTAGCCGAGTTTGCATGGAAATTAGGTTATTTTGTTTGTAAACGTATTAAATAAGTGTACAACAACTTGTCAAAAAAAAATCTACAGAAACAATAGGTTAAGTTGGACCTAATAAAATTAATAAATAATAAGGATAAAGATTAAGATATTTATTAAATGTTTGCTTTGAAAAATATTCATGGTTATTAAAGAGAGAAATGAAAAACATATATGATGCAAATTTAGAGTCAAAATTTTAGGATAGAGTTGTTGCAAACCTAATAAGAGATTAATGGAGGGAAAAATTTAGGTTAAGACTTAACAAAATTAATAAATAAAGATATTTCAATTTCTCGAAAAAAAATCTAAGACCACTTTTCATTTTTTTTCTTTTCTTTTTTCCTATTTCGTTTTTTTTGTTGAGAAAACCTAAAATGATCTGTATTCAAATTTCTTTTCCAACTTCGGATTCGATTTTTCCGCCAAAAAAAAAACTTCAGATTCGATTTTGATACCAATTCGAGTTCCAATTTCATCGGCCTAGTTCCAGTTTCAAAATGAACTTTGTTTCTCTTAATTTCAAGATCTTTGTTTCTCTTCAAGAGAATAATTATTCTTTAGCGATCTTGCAATGGAAATGATACAATCAGACGATAATATTTTCATGCTTCATCTGGTCTGATCTGAAAATTGAAGTAGTCACGACCAATTTTCATTGTTTACGAGCATTCATTGTTTGCTCCGATTCTATTTATGAGATCGTGATACAACGATACAGATCTTCATAAGGGCCACCTAACTCGATGAAGTGAACCTATTGTAACGCCCTCTTTAATTATTTAATTATTTTATTAGATGTTATGATATATGTTTATATATTATATGATTTTGATGATTATGTGACGTATTTGTGACGTGTGAAGTATTATTATTTTATTGTTTAATAAAATAATATAAGTGATGTTTATATGAATATTTAGTTGGTAAATAAATAGATGTGGTGGAAAAAGATAGAATTTTAAGAGATGGGGTTATAATTATAATTAAGAAGAGTTGTGTGGGTTAAGAAGGAATTAGTTAAGTTGTGAGGGAGTATATAAGAGAAGTAGGTTAAGAAAGGAAGTTTTTGGAGAACGCGTACAGTTTTGGGAAAAAGAAGAAGAACGGTCAAGAGAGAAGAGAAAGCTAGGCTGCAAATTCTGCAATTTTTCCAGGTAAGGGTGAGCCTAACTTCAATAGTATTAATGTTAAATCATCTGTTCTTGATTAGCTTAAAGATTGGGAAGAATTGAGGGAAGTTTTGAGAATTAGGGTTATGGTGATTTTTGATGAATTTGATGTGAGAACGTGTTGCATTGCTGTATAATGTGTTACAGAACCTAGATTATCCCCTAGGATGCTATTGTTGATGTATTAGAAGCTTAAGTGGAGAGAATTGGCAGGTTTTGGTGTGAATTGGACTGAACCCGTAGTGGTTCTGAGATCGCTCGCCTGTGGCGAGCAGATCACTCGCCGTGGCGAGTAACCCTTGGTTGCTCGCGAGGCGAGCAGTATAGCTCGCCGTGGCGAGCTTGACCCTTAAAATTAGGATTTTTGCCAAACTATAGATGGTTTTGAGTGCCCTCATATTTATAGAGATGACCTGTGAAGTTGGTTTGGTCAAATTTAATTTAGAGAGCTTAAAAATGAGGATTTTGTTGAAAAATGTCAAAAAGGCCGAAGCACCCAGTATTTCTCGCCTCCAGCTCGCCCCAACTCGCCTTTGGCGAGTGAGCTGATGTGAGTACTCGCCTGTGGCGAGCAGATGTACTCGCCGTGGCGAGTTAGATGGTTCAGAACTGTTTGTTGTTTTGCGATCTGTTTCGCATGGGACTTTGAGAGGAGCCCTTTGGGTAGTGTTAGTGAGGTTCTATATCCTTAAATGTATGCTGTAGAGATGAATGCTGATGAACTACTTGAGCTGTTGATAAATGACGTATGGATGAAAATAAGTGATGTTTGAATATGATGATTGTGTGATTGTGATGATGATACGTGTTGTATTGTATGTGATTAATGAGATGATGTTCTGCCATGTAATTATTATTAACTGCATGTGTCAGTCTTGAAAATGGAATGATGTTGAGACGGTGTATTAAGTTGTAAACGACGAGTCCATGCATTTGCATAATTATGAGACGGTGGAGCTTTATGCTCAAAGCGACGGTGGAGCATTTGCTCAAAGCGACGGTGAAGCATATTAATGCTATATTTATATGGTACCACATGCATGATGTTGAGACGTTAGGTGTTGCATTTAGTCGAGTCAATTGTGACATATATGAGATGATGTTTGAGACGTTGATGTGTGATGTAATGTTGTTTATGATGATGTTTATGATGTTGTTATGATGATGCCATGAAATGCTATAATGTATATGTGATGAGTTGGATGTATGATTTGTTAATCTTGACTTATGATTATATATTAATATTATTGTTGTGAATCTCACCCCTTCTGCTGGAATTGCCGCCTTGTGGGCAAGTGCAGGTACCCAGTCTTAGTTGCGATGATGCGAGGATGTGTGGAGTTAGGGTTGCTCTGATATGTAACGGGATGGGGTCTTTTGTGGAGTCTATTCCTTTATGTATCGTGTTGAATAAATGATGTTGACTTTTGTGATGATGAACCAATAAATATTTTGAGACGTTTTTGCTGGCTTTTAAGCCAAGACATTTATGAGAAGAGACTATTTGAATTCCGCTGCTTAACCGAATGTTTTGTAATTTGATAAATTATTATCTAAGCTATTTTTAAAGATGAAATGTGACACTCCTTTATGATGAATACTCTGATGTATGATTTATTTAATGAAATTTTTAAGACGGGAATTTGGGGCGTTACACCTATGAGGGGAGCCTCCTCGCTGAGGAGATGGTCATTTGGAGAAGTGTTCGACATCGAGTGGTGCGAAGGTGGAGGAGGATGCGCAGGTACCTCGACTCGTGGTGGAGGTTGTTGAATCATGGAGCTCGCCATTATTTGTCATATAGTTACCGCGTAATTTTCACACATTTTCCAACCACAATGTGAATCGAAGGATTTAGTGATAGTGATGATTCCCACAAATGGCGTCACTGATTCATTCATGAATAGGATGTGATGGTCAGAGTAGGTGTGTAATGGCAAAATTTAAAGGTTCTTTCCGAGATCTTTGTTTAGGAATTTACAGATTTTCACTGAATGAATTGTGTATCTTTTGGGCTCCTTATATTGGCGTTGGTATTGCCATGTGGACAAAATGTTGGTAGGCACGGTCGTACCTTATTCGACACGCTATCTAGACTATAATTTGATTGAAATTATTGGAGAGTCCAGATCAACTATGAGTTATTTTCTAGTTCTTTGAGGCTTTATGCTAGCTTTGGTGATCTATATCTTTGAGGGTCCAAGGGCCTTATTGTCTCTTAAGTCCTGTGATTGGGTTTGGAACAATCCAATCTATATGTGTGTGCGAGTGTGTGTGAGATTGCCTACCTAGACCAACCTAAAAACATTAAGGCTTAAGTTATCAAGTGCACACCTTTTTATTTGAAGAAAAAAAATCCATTTGCCCCATTTAAACCAGTTTAAAATAAAGGATAATTAGTAAATTGCACTCAATTTTTATTTTTCAATAAAATATTCCATAAACTCTTTCCTAAATTTACAAAAATAGCCTTATGTTTAAATTTTGTTTCAATAGTAACAAGTGGTATTTTTGTCCAAATAAAAATATACACACTTGCTAATTTAGACATTAATATTTTCAGACCAACCTAAAAAGTAAAAAATTAAGGTATAAGGTAGCAAGTGTACACATTTTTATTTGAATAAAAAATCATTTATTTTTATTATTTAAAACTCATTTGAGAGTTAGTTTTGTAACTTTCATTATAAATGTTTTATAAATTTGCATAAGTTTGTTAGTTTACACCCAATTTATTATAAACACGTCATAAACATTAATCAACCCAAAAAAACACAATATAGGTTGACTCAAACACAGCATAATCTGAATGCCACTCCTTCAATTTGTAGCTCTTAACAAAAGACAGCAAATGCATTCACAAATCAGGGAAAGCAAAGTCAAGTATATTAAATTTCTCTTAAAAAAAAAAGTATAGTTAAAATTAGGCTCAAAGAGAGTCCTAGGTGACATGTGTATGAATAAAAAAGTGGTGATACATGCACATCTATAGGTGGCATACACACTTAAACCTCCACACAAATATGTGACATGTGACCTAGATCCCACAAACACTTTGTCTCTCTTCTCTTTCATCCATCTCTTCTCTCCTCTCATAGTTGGAGGTATATAGCTTGTATGAAAAATATGAATGGTCTACCAATATTTTTCTAAAAAACAAGGAACATTTGAATGATTTTGTTTGTCTCCTTCTAACTAGGTAGGCATGATTTTATACACAATTCTAATCTAATAATATTCATTTATAATAAAATAAATTATGTGGTGGTGACGATTTATAATATTATATTTTAACATCCACACATAGGCAACAGAAAGGGATTTGTATTTAAAACACAACAAAACTTTGATAATTTCTTATGCTTATTTCCTTCCTAAATTGCAGGACATTATTTTTTAACAAAAATCCCAATCTACTCGAGAAAATGATAGATACTGCAATTAAGACAGACATTCAAGGAAAAGTAATAAATGTTTCTTGAGGAATTCATAGCTTGGTGAAAAGAACTTGCTTTTGTTTCAAAGAAATGCTCGATGGAAAAAGTACAATCACCATTTGCTTCCTTTTTCTGCAAAATTAAAAAAAAGTTCTATAATTGCATTAAATTATAGATACTATAAGAGTAAATTACACTTCCCTCCTCTCAAAGATTCTTGAATTACACTCCATTTTTATGTTAAAATATACACCCCCCTCCCATCTTATTCAAAACATATTAGAAATTTTTTCACTCCCCTCCCCTAAGAGAAGCTTGAATTACATTTCCCTCCCCTCTTATGTTAAAATCTACACTTTACTCCCTTGATATTTTTTTTATTTCTAATAATCTAACAAAAAAAATAATAATGTAACACAATTCGAAAAAAAATAGTATTGTGATTATATTTTAATATAATAAAAAAATTGAATACATATTTTTCGTTACTTTTTATTCACAATTTCATTAACATGTAGTTTTAAACTCTGTTATAAAATATGAAACAACCCAAAATATGTGAAAAGTTACTAAAGACAATAAAAGATGGTTATTTAAAAGTTAATTTTATACCCTAATTATAAAATCAATAGCAAAATATTTAAATTTAATTATCATTGACATTTAAATTATAAAGAAATGAATTATTTTTTAATAAATGGTGGTTCAAAATTAATGTATATCATAAAAATATTTATTTATGTTAAAATAGATTAAAGTGTAGTGCACATTTAATTATTAAGGGAGAGGGTTGTAATTCAAACATCTTATAAGGGATGAGAGTATAAACTTTACTTTTCAAAGGAGGAGAGTGTATATTTTAAGATAAGAGAGGAGGGGAGTGTAATTCAAGCATCTTTGGAGGGAGAGGAGTGTAATTTACTCATACTATAATCAATCTAACTCTCTTTTAAATAACAAAAATGTAGTTACAATGGGACACGCGCATAACCAAACCCCTCAAATTAACTTTATATTTTTGTTCTTGTCATCTATGGAATATGGTTAAGGGTGATAATCATGCCACTGAAACAAAACTTTGTACTTGTATATTTTTTTTTAATATTGGGAAATAGGCAAGGAATGCAAGAGTAAGGGCTTAATACAGGGCAAGTACACATTAACCTTGCATTAAATAATTTTATAAAGGGACCTCATATCCATGTTTCACTTTTATATGGTTGAAGCCAATTAAATTACATATTTGCAAAAATTTCATGCAGATTACTTCTTTTTCATTGCATCAAAGTTGCTCAAAACAGTATCACAGGTTCGTATCGTAAGCAACCACATAACCCGTCTATATCTTTAAATGTTTTGGTCTTTTCTTCCGATTTTTTACATATCAGATTAGATGATTCTCTCTTAAATTGACGACTCAAACAATTGATTTCGCCTTCTTCTGACACTGCATACCAGAGGAAAAATACATCTCAATATTATTTTCCATTAAAAAGGACAGTATATGAATTAACTAACGTATCTCTGCAGGGTGCATCGACAACTTGTTATGTTGCTATTATCCAACAAATAGAAGGGGTGAATGGGAAATATTTTACTTGATTGCAACCAGAGTAACTGCTCAAGTGTTGCAAGAGTAACTGCTCAAGTGTTGCAAAAGACGAATCAGAAGCAAAAACGCTTTGGAACAATACTAATACCTTACTTCATGAACAACTAATGGTGTGTTTGGAATGACGGTGATATTATTGAAGTCAAAGTGAGTCATTGTCATTTCAAACGGAAAAAAAAAGCCACACTTTAGTATTTCAGGCCTGCGTGATTTTGACAGTCACATTTGATTCAAGCATAAATTAAGCATATGTTTGTATGCGCGCTGAGAGTGTTAAACACACGTTTAGTCCTACGCTACAATTTGTAGCTTTGGAAAAAGCATGGTAAAAAGACTTTGGGACACGAGAAATCAAAGACAAACATGGTTCCAAACAAAGCAAAAGACAAACAGCAATTGGAAATCCTTCTTCCCTCTTTTCTAGACACCATCCAGACACCTTGCATATGTGTGTGTATATAATTATATGTTTATATTTAAGTACAAGCCATTAAGCCAATACTAGAGTTTTGAAAGGAAAATTAAAACTACACAATAATCAAGGGGAAGAGGTTTTAGAGTAAAATAATACCTTTATTTCTCTAATTACCTGGACGATGTATGCATAATACATCATATTGTATTTACGATACATGACATGAAAATTCTCAACAATTGTTAACAAACCTAACTGTTTTAACTAACTTGCTTTAAAATACAACAAATCCAATTGTTTAGCACCCCAAGATATTGCATTCGACTTGAGATCAATTAACTTGCAACTTTAATTATTTTATTTCTTCAGATTTCACATAGCAGTTTAGCACAATATTAAAAATATGTTTTCCACCTTCAAATGGGTGGAACCAGACAAAACAGTAGTTTTTCCCTATCATAAGATTCATCCGAAAAGTGAAATTTTTGGACACGAGGGAAGCAAATAATAAAAAATCATGGAAAACCATTTCAAATACATTGTCAATAAACTATATCCATTATCAACACCCTAATGACCGACAGTTACATGATTTTGGGAAAAATTAAAAGAACTATACAACTAAAACAAGACATAACAAAACACAACCAGAACTATATTGACATCATAGTTTCAAAAATAGCTTAGCAACCAGAACATAGATATGTCTGGAATTTGTTAGCAAACACTTGGCAACCTGAGTAATGAGTTATGCCTGCAAGAGAACCTCGGGAGCTCAGCACGTAGCATCAAATGAGGTGGCAAACATCCTTTGTACTTTATTTCCTAGTCTGTCACATATGATACATCAGTTTAGCCGAGTTCTCTGCAAGAATCGTATAAATAAATCACGTAGAAAACTTGCCACCATAACTATTTACAAATTTAATAAAGAACATGTGTAATAATAACCCTTCACACCTAAAGCACCTCAGGAGGCCAGGACCCAAGAATGAGTCATAAAACCTAGAAAAGGAACCCCAGGTTAAGTGCAGCTGAGTAGGCCGAAGCCTAGTTACCGTTCTTTTAGCATTTTTATTTTTCGCCAAGCAAAATCGCTTTAATCCAACATCTATAAATACAAAATTCAAAAAGGCATTACTTCGGATAATAAAGGTGCCTCCCCATTAGATAATGCCTCCATTTACACACTGGCTGCTGACACTGTGAGCAGTCCTGTACTATAGTCATTAGCTCTCTATCATAAACTGATTTCAATTGCTCCCTCCCTGATAGTTGTTAGCTAAGCAAAGCTAGAGGATGTCCCTATTGCAGCAGCACAGCTCCCAAGCATTTCTCGAAACATCAGTTTCAACAATAAAAGCCATGACCAAATCTGGGACTGCTAAGAGCCTAGGACAGACAGTTAAGTTATAGCTTTAATGCTTGGAAAACATGTTCCATTTGTTTAGATCATTAGAGGTTATCTCAAGCAATTCAGTAAGCGGTTTGGCAATTAACCCGTAGTTCTTCAGAAATTTCCTGTAGTATCCTATCAACCCCCAAAACCATTTTAAGGCCTTCACGTATTTGGGGCAGGCCACTAGTTTATTGATTCAGCTTTTACAGGTTTGCCTACAGCAACCCATTTTTGTGACGCAATTTGGCCAAAGACACTACAGCTTCTTCAGCAAGTTTACATCTTCACCCCCAGATATTACATTGGAACAATCGAAAAACCTTCTTCAGGTGCTCAACGTGTTCTTTTAGCCCTCTATTACACCTTTCATAAGCCTTCACAATTCGCTCATCAACTCTTGGAAGGTAAAAGGTGCATTAGCAAGTCTAAATGACATGCCAGAATCAGATAACAGCTGACTGTATCAATTGCTGACAACAAGAATACAAGCTAGGGAATTCCATAACCCTTGTCTCTCCCAATTTGTACTATTAAATACCCTGTTTACTTCTTTATTCTCTCATATACATTATATTGCATCAACTAACTACAGTTAATACATCCTATTAAGTTTTCTATTTGGTTATAACTTCCCTGCCCCATTTACCGATTTATTCTATTCTTCCTAAAACATACCCTCTTCAAAACACAGTGCTTGTAAAACTACAATAGACAACACTGCAACTGAAAAATATAAACATTCCAGAGTGGTGATCATAAATGTATACCTGGGTGATTAAACAAAAAAAAAATCAAGAAATACAACATATAGTAATTCATACCTTCAAACGCGGAGACTGGCGAACAGATGAAGCAGAATCAAGAGATAAAGGTGCCAAACTTTTCCTTCTGTGAATGTGTTTTTTCTTTAATTGTGCACTACTGCCAGAGCGTTCCACATTATGCTCATTTTCCATGGTTGTAGAATCACTTCTAACAGATGTGCCAGGAGCGGATGAAGATATAAAGGCAGATTCTCCAGGATTAACTGTTGTTAGAACTAAGCTCCCTGTTTAATAGCAATTAGATAAAGTTACATTTATTATAAGCATCTCTTTCATCCAATTTCCAACAAGCGAAGATACTATTTTATTAGACATGCGTAGAAAATATATTAAGAACAATTACACTTATATTCATATAATAATAAGCTAATGAGAAAAACATCAAATCAGCTAAAACCATGCTTGAACAGTTCAATAATACATATGAACTGGAATAACATTCGTTCAATAAATTTTCTTCAAATAATGAATAAACATCATTATAATATGAAGTATTTGGAATTATTATTATTATTAATAGAATCACTTCATATTGGAGCTCTGCATATTTGGAATTATTATCATTTTACAATTCAAGCGGTCTTTTCAGTCTCCAATATGCAGAGCTCCCACATCACATGCAGACACTCATCTAAAAGATAGAAAGAACCATTGTTATACCTTGTGCCAATGCTTCTTGAAATTTTTTCCTCATTACTCTGACAAACTTAAACAGACCATCTGTCTTGTTTAATTCATGGACCAGCTCTTCAATACCATCGAAGGAAGGTTCACAACTTAACACTGTAAGATAAAAGACGTGGCGTAGGTTCATTTCATGAAGTGTATATACACTGAATATTGTATATAAAATCATAAATGCAGGCTGCTTACATGTATAAGTATTTTTATCATGGAAAACAGTAAAAGAGTACTCCTCATTTGGATTCTTCAAATCTATATTCTTGAACGTGAACTTTACCCCTGAAGAGCATAAATAATAAGGATATCAACTTTGTGAAGAAGAATAAAAAGAAACCTTAAGCAAAAAAAAGTTAATTGTCAATTACCACGTCCCCCTTTGACATGAAAACCAAGTACCCTGTTATACCAAGAGATGGCCTCCTGTGTTTCATCTGTATGCTCAATGCCCACATTCAACCTCCCTTCAGTCGCTGCCAAAGCTTCATATGGATTACAAGAGAAGATGGGGGAGGTGAGAGGATATCTTATAAAAGTACATAAAATTTCTTTTAATGAAGTAATTTCAAGTTTAGTAAGTAGAGCAAATCAAATAGAATATATAATAGAGAAGAAACCAAAAAACATAGTTCCTCAATCAAAACTTAGAATGCATAACATTCGTGCAACAGCTAACATTGACTCATGTTGATCATTCTTAAGCAGCTAAAAAAAACAATCATACTTTTTTCTTGAGAAAATGTGTTCAGTATTTGTAAACTCTAGTTCATACATTCAAAAATAATGGAAGCGAGCATCATGGTATCGGTCAAACATGAAATCTACTGATTTTGTACAGGACAAGCTTTTTTGAAGCCTAATTTCATTAATTCTACCACTATACACAAAAGGAACCAACAAGATCCCATTACTTCATTACAACTTTAAAAAAAATGCTAAAAAATTTAAAAAGACTGATGGTGCCTAAACAGATGTAGTAAACCAATAACCACCCAGCAAAAAGAAACCCCAAAACGACCACAAAATAGTTGCAAGCTTAAGAACTACGACCACAACACAGTTACAAACTTGTAAATACATGTTCTGTAAAAGCAATTAATGAAGAACATATGAGTTATGACAAACCCATTGTTAGAAAAACATCCTTCAAATCCTATTTTATAATAGGCGAACTTAAAATCTTCAAAAATGATTTTACAGGTTGCATGATAATCCATGTCTTACTAGTTCTATGCTTCCAGAAGAAAAACAAAGATTTACATGTTGAAGTAGGTATTAAAAAACAATGTTAGCGTCTAGACATGACAACCTCATAGTACATGTAATCTCAATACTTATGCAAGATGGCATTTGGCTACTTTATGTTTAACATACATTGTGTGCACAATATCAAATAGGTTGAGCAAACATCAAATATATGTCCTATAAATAAATAAAAATGTAGACTTGAATAGAGAACAAGTTACAACCATGTCCAATTATGATGTCAACAACCATGGATAGGCTTATTTTTTCTTATTAAAAATAGTTTATGCAAATAAATAAGCTTTTATGTTAATTCATAAGTTCTCACTAAGGAAAATTGTATCTTCATAAGCTGTTTTTTCATAAACTACCTTCACAAGCTTATGAATAATACATAAAAGCTTATTTATTTGTATAAGTTGTTTTGCATAAGCTCAAAAATAAGCCAATCCAAACGGGCACTAAGTCAATGTTAAGTTCCTTAACCAAACAGAGTGTGAATCTGTATAAACATAAAATACTTAAATAGGTAGAAACTGCGGCATTTACAGGAAAAAGAGGTTAATTACCGAGTGATTGCTGCGAGAGAAACGAGGTATATTCTTGTTTCCTGGTTCGAACCTCTTGAATACTTGAGTTGAGATTTCCAACTCTAGCCTTAGCAGAAGCAATAGCATCCAACAAAGCCATTCGCTTAGCTTCTTTGCGCGTCTTTTCTGAAAAATCAAAAACAAAAAAAAGTTCACAAATTTTCCATTATTTAAAACAAATAAGCTAAAATTGAAAACCCTGATACAAACCAACCTGCAAGTACTTTAACCAATTCATCTTCCACTTCCTTCAAATTATCTTTAACTTCTTCTAATTGAACTGAAAAGAAAAAGTAAAAATGAAAACCCTAATACGAGGAAAAGAGTAAAGTGAAAATTGAAAAATGAAACCCTAAAGACCTTGAGTTTTCGCGGTTTGTTGCGCGGTGGTTTTGATGGATTGGAAGGATTTGGAAATGGAAGCGGCGAAGGCGTCGACGGTGTTGATTTGTTGAGTGATTTCTGTGTCAAGGCGGGTTGAGGAGGTTGAGCACTCCATCTTTCTGTCCTCACTCACTCCTATCATCAAATGTTTTTGAATTTCATGAGTTAGAAAAAAAGCTCCAACGTTGTTGTGGTGGGCCAGTTTCTCAATTAATTAAACTATGAAAATGAAAGTGTACTTAATCATTCAAAACCATAAATTACATCTCTCCCATTCATTTATATAACAATTTAAATAATGACTTGTTACAATATCAAATCTTGTTTATCATAATTACCCTTACTCAAATATTATGATTTCGTTTTTCTCAAAATGAGTCTAATTCGAGCCTTAATTCATATAGCTAGCGAGAATCACATAGTGTCCTCAGTTGCATCGTGTGTTATTTATCTAGTTCATACAACTCTTATGGATAAAAATGACAATGGTATTGTAAGTCATTATTGGTCAGTTTTTGAAGATGTACGATTAATGTTTTCAATCGTTGACGGTGAAGAAGGATTGATCAATCTATATGTTCATTCAAATTTGGTTTTATGTGCGAGTCATTATACTATGTTTTATGTACTATTATTTAACTTGTATTTTTCGGTACGTTTGATCTATAGTTAAGTTTGATGTGCAAAAAATGTTTCTGATGATTTAATGTTCTAAAAGGTTGTGTTTCAATGTAAAAAAATGTTTCAATCTGATGCAGGAGTGGATCAGATCCTAATATTTGATCGATTTAGTTCATAAAAACTGATCGTAAAAAAAAAACATAGAATTGACACAATCGAATTCTAACATGTCTGATCTACGGGATCAATTTCAAACCTTATAACTATTGATCCATAAAGTTCCCGAGAACATAGCTCAGTTGGCAAGAACATGCATTATTATATGCAAGGGCCGGAGTTCGAACCCCGGACATCCCACTTATTTACCCTGAAAAAGGTGAATTCTATCCACTAGGCTACCTGACAAAAAAAAAACTATTGATCCATAAATGATAGAATCCAAGGGAGGTATTTTGCAGATTTTCAGGGGGGCGTGAGCAATTTGAGAGGCCCCTAGAGCAATCTTCCTAACATATATGAAAGCAAGGCCCGTAGAAACGCGCAAAGGGCCATGATAATTGGGCATGTGCAATATATTATTTTTTTTATATACGCCCCCAATTGCCACACTGCTCTATAGAAACTGGAAGATAGAAGATATAATTTGGGCGCATATTATACTTTTGTCATACAATTATATACTACTGGTTTTTCAAATACGTGCAAAGTGTGATTGTTAAAGCTCACTTGTCTCGTAAATATTGCTTAGAAGGTGGAAATAGTATACATGGATATTTAATGACTAATGCTAGCAACACTCACTTTTTAACACTCTCTCTACCACTCACTTGTTTATTGGATGAAATCAATATATGTCCCACCATTTTGTGGGGGTTCAATTTTCAAAGTGTAGACTCATAATAATTTAAACCAATAAAAAAGTGAGTATTAGAGAGAGTGTTCAAAAGAGAGTGTTGATAGCATTACTCATATTTAATATGTTGTGTTACTTACAATTATCTGCTTCTCAATGCTTATATTTTGAGTTTTTCAGTGAGATTCTTTAAAGTTAAAAATATATTACAGTGCACTTAAGCACGACTGCACTCCGTTAATTCACAGTAGTAATAAAATTTGTAGCATGATTAGAAAACATAACATATATATGCTACAAATACTCCTTTTTTTTTCTTTTCTTTTTTAAGGAACTTTGGGTTGTTCATGACAGAAACTTTGGGTAAGCCGTTGCACACTCGCACCCAGCGGTCATTTTAAACGTCAAGCTCCACCCCCTTGTTAGTACAACAGTCTAGGCTTCTTTTTTCGACGTCGAAGTGAAAACATTGTTTGAAACACTCGCACACAACTATGAGGTATCATGTTCGAATTTGGGTGAAAATATCTAACTTAACAAAATTACAATTGCTAGTTAAGTTGTTTTACGGACGCAATTTAAACCTTAATTTAATAGCAAATGTATAATATGACTGAACAATTGCTTGAAGCTTCATTAGCTCTCATGTTGAAGCAAGCATCAACCTTCAAATTAAAAATTGGAAGCGTAGGCCATGTATAAACATTTTCATATGCTTTCATCCATGTCTTAACCTTTTTGACCCATGAAGTCGTTTATTAAATAATATATCTAGCTTTTGTCACACTCATCGTCGCAAGTAAATTTGTCATATCCGGGTCTCTGTAATGAACTTAATTAAACCACTATTAAAAACAAATTTTAAATAATGAATGAACGATTGCTTGAAGTTTCATTAGTTCTCATGCTTAAGTAAGAATCAATCACCATTCAAATGTGCTGGTCTTGAAAAGATGTAGTGCTTGCCATGCATAAACAATTTCATATGCCTTAATCAATCTTTTAGACTCATGATTTTTTTTAATTAATACTACTAACACACTTTAAACTTTACAGCCGAAAGAATAAAAGGTTAATACTATGTCATTAATCTTGAAACAAGAGAAGAACATTCCATATAACCAAGGCAACTGAAAGCAAAGTTGAAACCTTGAACCTTCAAACAAAAGGACGAAACCTTGAAATTTAATAACACGCATAAAAGAGATAGGAAACCATTAAAGAATGAATAACTTTTATAAAGGGTTTAGTTTTGAGGTTAATTTTCAAAAGAAAAAGTGATAAATAGTTTTCAAAAAAGAAAAGGTACAAATAAATTATGAAATAAACTAAACATTTATTTTAGTTGTGTGTATCAAGACCACTTTAAGGTTAGATTCTATGTAAAAAAATAATATTATTCCACTAGCTGAAGTTGATTTGGAACACACAATTAATTTTTTTTTCTTCCTCCCTCTCGTTTAATAATGTTAAAAAAACTCAATTATTGTCCAAAGGTGCAATCTCTATTCTTACATACTTACACAATTTTTATTTTTATTTTTATTTTTACAAAAACCTACACCACTTGTTGTTAAGTAACAAATTTATTTTTGTCAACATTCAGTTAATTTGCTTTTACATTCGTTTTACAATTTGTGTTAATATTGCATTCAAGATCATAGTTTTTCTTGTGAAATGATTAATTTGGCATATGTTTGGGAAAAAATAGTAATATACACACGATGTGACATTATTTTACTATTTTTGTTAACTTCAATTTTCAACCATAGCTGCATGCGACTTATTTTTGTGTGGTAAGCAACTAATTAGAGGATGACGCGAAACCTTACAAAGAAACATGAAAATGCATTGAAGAAACTCGAAAAGAGTGTTAAGGCGGTTGCGTTTGATTAAAGTGTTGATTAAGCATTGCACCAAATCAAATTGATTTGATTAAGAATAAGAGTTTACTCAGACAAATCTATAACATTTGTTTTATCTCAAATTTCTCTTATCAAGATAGTTGCGCAAACATTTTGCTAAAACAACTATCCCAAAAGTCATTGTCAATGCTGTTAATTTGATTTACAACATTTGCCAAATTTTCACGTTAAAAGCCACAGATTTATATTGATACTAGACTAGATATGCAATTTCATTTATCAATGATATATTAGTTTTTCTATCAAACTCTTTTGTGTTGGTCGAGTAATGTTGATTTGAACTTTAAAGTATGTTTCAAAGTCTTATATTTATTTTTTTTTGAGTAAATTTCGATGAGTTAATTTAACTTAAAAAAAAATAGTTTTTCAATTGTAGAAAAAATGTCTATACATATGATACCATAGAATTGTTGGGCATGGTGCTTGGAGGCAAAATTAATTAAAAACTAAATATGTATCTTTATTTATTATTTTCATAATTAATATATCATTATGGGTTAGATATGTTTTTAGTACATGTAAAATTACAAGCTTTTAAGTTTAGTTTTTATAAAAATTTATTCACTTTAGTCCCTATTTTGGAGGACTAGTCCATTTTTGTATAAAAAGTTTTTAAAAGAAAAACTATTTTCACAAACAACAATATTTTAGAAGATTAAAATTACCATTAAAATTTGATAGAAACTAAACTTAAAATCTCGTAATTTTATACTTACTAAAAACATATTTAATACAATGAATAATAACTGCAGTTCACCTCATTAATTTAAAAGAAAGCTCTCATAAATTATAAATTTATAAAATCAAAACCGACTCTTTCTCAACCTAATAATGGGATATGTGTCCCCTTTAGATGGAAAAGGATCCCACAGCATAAGTCAGGGGTCCCATAGATAATACTACTATTTATCTTTTGAAACATAATAACAGTAGGCAAATAAAGGAAGATATATATTTTTTAAGGATAAAGGAAGATATATGAAATTTGTACGATTATTTTGCGATATTTTTTAGACAACTCTTTTTCTTATAATTTTATTGTGTTCTTAATATATATATATATATATATATATATATATATATATATATATATATATATTGAATTTTTATCAGTAAGAAGAAATAAGAAGAAGATTTTTCTCAAAAAAAAAAAGAAATAAGAAGAAGATTGTCACAAAAATTGTCGGTTCATACTTTAAATTTCAACTTCGAGATGAAGTTTATTAGGCGACAAACGAATATGGCAGCCCATACTTTAACTAGCATGACTGTTTTTAGGGCTAATCGCCATGTTTTTTAGTTTTCTCCTACTTGTATTAACATTTGATTACTAAAGATATAACTTAATTTTTCTTCTATAAAAAAATAATATCATTACCTGGATCAAGGTTTAATCATTGTTTGAACTTGACCAATTTTGTTAAAGAGTAATTATATGCTATAGAGAGAAGCAAGTTGGTTGACAGGTTAATAAACATCACCGATGATTTAAAGTCAAGGTGGATAATGTGTCTTAATGAGTGTTTTTTCAACTTAAGTAGTATATGAACTGAATAAGGCAGCTGGGTGATTCAAATTTTGTGTTTTGGTCACTCTATCACCCGTCAATTTGATATCTACTAATGCCTTTGTTGGTGTTTTCATTTTCTACTATTATGTTTCTTTGTGTTTTGTTGTTAGTTTTAGTTGGTTTTAATTTTGTATTTTAAGTATTGGTTGAAATGTCTAAGAATGATTCGTTTTTTCGGTACTCAATGTCATATTTTGTAGCTATCATCAAATTAAACATTCGGTTTAGTTTTACAGTTGACTTATCAACATGTGTTTGAAGTGGTTATATTATAAATCAACTATAAACGAGACGAACGAACATCATAAAGAAAAAAATCAAAGATGAATGAGTTAAAATAATGTGAATTAATATTGACCATTGACGTATATGAAAGAAATTTGTTTAATGTTATTTTTGTTACTAAATGCTGCCTTAATTTGTTTAATGTTTAGAATCCAGGTTTACTTTTAAAACATCTTTGTATAATATCCCTAGCGTGTTCTTGACTTTATTAAACTCTAGTAATTTTGATATATCAATATGTGGATGAAAGTTGAAAACGTCTCAATGCATGTCAATTTGACCATTCAGTCTTTATTTTATCGTTGATCAAATATCTCCTTGGATCCTTTAAGTTTCACATTTATTTTAGACGAGTCCGTTAAGTTTTTAAGGTTTCAGATGAGTCCTTTAAGTTTCGAGTTTATTTCGGATTGGTCCTGTCAACCTCCGTTAAGCCAACATTATTATGTCCGTTAAACCAAAGCTGATATGCCTGTTAAGTGGGTGAGGTGGTTCTCTCTGACACTTGCCATCAATTTTTTCCCCAACCAGATCAACTTTGACTTAACGGAGGTTGATAGAAAGAACTTATCTGAAACAAACTCGAAACTTAAAGGATCTATCTGAACCTTAGAAACTTAAAGGACCTATCCGAAACAAACTCGAAACTTAAAGGACCTATCTGAAACTTTAGAAACTTAAAAGATCTATCTAAAACAAATTTGAAACTTAAAGAACGTAGGAAGGTATTTGGCCTTTATCATTCAAACAAAGATTAGTTTTTTGTAAAAAAAAAAACTCTCATGACAAAAATCAATTATTGAGGCTATTTTTTCACCTTTTTTCTCTACAAAAATCAATTTCTTGCTCCCCTTGATTATTTCTTGCTCCAGCAGTAGAAAACCCTTAACGGTTAAGACTCAAACCGTTACACCAGAGAAGTGACTAAGAAAATGACGGATCATTTGTATTTTGTGTAGGCTAGCTCAATAATCCTATATGTGAATTTTAGGTACCAAAACACCAAAAAGCAAACAGTTGAGAAAGGTCCCATCCGTGCGACAACAGAATCCAAACCATATGCCATCCAACCAAACAGTTTACCTCTTATTCTTTTTTTCAATTAATGTAACCCTGTTTTGCTTCCTACCTTGGCTAGATGTGTGTCTTTCATCTCCTTCAATCATTTATCTTTTTGTCCACAATACACCCAAGGAAAATCACCAAATTTTATAGGTTGGCATTTTAAGCAATTGCCACAAAAATTAGGTGTAGTAGTAAGGACTAACCTAGATAGAGGTTAATGATGCATAGGCTATCTTCACAATACCAATTTTTGAGGTTATTATGGTAGTTATAATTTATAAGTTCATTTGAAATAAATATATATTTTATAAAAAAAAGGTTAAATATGGTTTTTAAGTTTAGTTTCTATAAATTATAAATTATAATGGTAATCTTAACCCTCCATAATATTGTAGTTTGTAAGAATATTCCCTATTTTATTTGAATATGGACTTATAAAATAGCCCTTATAAAATACAAATATGGACTAAAAGTGAATAACTTTTGTAGAGACTAAATTTAAAAGTTTATAATTTTGCAGGAACTAAAAATATATTTAACTTAAGATGATATGACAAAAATATATCAGTTTGATATTTTATGTTTCATGACCTTTTAGCACTTCTTTACTAACTTACAACGTTTTTTTTATATATAATTCATTTTAAGTGTTTATAATATATCTCATTGGTAAGAGTTTTAACTTGTAACTTTAAATGATGAAGTTCAAATTCTTTATAAAATAGTAATTATTGACGCATCAATTAATAACATTTGCTAAACTACTTCAACTAGCATTTGATCTTATAACTTATCACATATATTTTTTTGGGTCAATTTTACCATTATTATCTTAATTAAAATATAATTTTATGTTATTTCATGCTATTTATTAACTAATTCAATCGTTAATTTTTCAAACAATTCAATCAACAAACATATAAACTATTGGTTAACTTATTTGCTATCTACTATAAATTCATCGACTATAAATTTATTAGCTGTCATTAACTAGTTTATTAGTTATCCGCTACTTTTTGCCATAAAGCGGAAAAAGAAAAGTTTAAGATGTGGTCTATATATGTTTGTTGGTGTTAGGCATCAACAACAGTATACTATACTACATACAGTATACTATACTACATTCAATTTTACACAAAGCTGTCGTACGTCATGGCTGGCTTGGCCCTTTTAACGACTAGAATTCCATCTCATGTGCCCTCTTCTATCACATAGCTCGTGCCTAGATTCCCCATGGACGCACTTGTCAAATAATTCAAGTAAAATATCCATGAAATCCAAGCATTATCACGAGGGCTGGTAATATATATCTGTAAACTTGTGTGACTAAATTGCCATGTGTCCACTAAAATTCAATTGATTCATTCATTTTCTCATGTCACGCGACATCACGTGAAAGCTTGCATATTTTATAGTAATGTTTAAAGTCACAAAGAAAATATAAAATTAAACCTTAGTAAGTAAGATTCAAACTAATAATTTTAAAATAAAATGGATATATGATTACTCACTAGTCATCACTCATGTGTTAATTTAATAGTTTAGTATTGAATTTTTAGCTATGTTAATAGTTTATATTTGAGATGGTTTTGACTTTAAATATATGAGATTCTTAGGACAAATAGACAGTGTCATAGATCGCATCATAAGTGAATTTTTTTTACAAAATGGAGCAGTTTTTGTATTCATGAGAATGAGAATGCCCTTAAGGCTTGAATTTTCTTTTTTTTTGAACAAAAGGCTTGAATTTTCTTAATTTAGCTCAGATCTAAAGTTAAATCCATGACAGGTTAAATAGAAGCAACATCTGAATCACATATAGTAAATAAATTCAAAATTGATTGAGATCAAGACACATAACAGAAGAAACTTTATTCCAAAAGTTTCATTTTCCTTTTAATGTTCTGCTGCAAATTTTCAAAACATGTGAAAGGGTAATTTTGGTAATCAATTATTCCATGTGAGACTTTCTTTACATGTGCCTGTAGCAAAAGAAGGAAAAACTTTCTTCTAATTAATGCGCCACTTTGGCTTGCCAATGGCTCTAACTATTAACTAACAGTTTTACCAATTGTTAGTTTTTCCGTTGTAACTGTAAGCTTTACTTCTAGTTAGAGTCTCTATATCAATTTTTTTTTGTCAACTCTCCGGTTTTTAGAGGAGGTAAACTAAAGTCTAACTAAGAATAATACCATCTAAAAATCTAACTCGATTGTTACGAATAATTCATCCTTTAGTAGAGTTTCTTAATCGTTTGATTTCAATCAAGTACCAAAACTGTGAGTATATGTATACATAGCATGTACTCATATATATACATATTAGTATATTATACATGGTATATACTCATGTACCAATTCAGTATATTCAATCAAAATCATATAAAAATTTGCAATATTTGCTTGTCACCAGTCACCACTCACTACTATGTTAACTTAAAATAGAAAGGAAAAGAGAAAAACTACTATGTATGATGCAATGGTTTATTGGCTAGTGTTTGCAATCTTTAATTTTGTTACATGAAATTATTAATTTAATATAAAAAAACTATATTTTATTATAAATTAAAGGAATTTAGATCTAAGTGACAAAATGGAGAGTCATGCTCAAAACTAGTTGGCCTTTGGCAGAATGTGTTATAGGAGACAAAATGCGCCATCCCATATTTTCAGGACAAAATTCGTCTCATCCATCTAAACTATATGAGAAAATAATATGAAAGCTTATTTTATTATGTAATGAAAATGAAGGCACATCAAAAGATAAGAAGTTTATATTAAAATAAAATTTAGAAAGAAATGCACTCACCCACCCGTCTCTGTTGCTCACTCTCAAAATTTTAAAAACTGTTATAATCTTTCTCCCCACCATAACACACCACTTGAAACATAAACAAATACTTATAAACAACTAAAACAACCATCTAAAATTCCATTTCACACCCCTTTAAAAACATCATGGCCTAGCTGTTTCTTGGATCAAGAGATTCTGGCTATTTTTTTATTTCACATAACTCTTTATTGTGCAGTAACCCACAAGACATGATTTGGTTCCTTCTTGTTGTTCCTCCCTAGGCTCAAAAATCAATCAAACCTTTTTTTTCTACTTGTGTGTTCTTTCATTGGAGTTTGTAGCAACATAGTTGTAATGCCTAGAAATCCATGGACCCTCTTCTTCTTATCCATTTTCCTTTTACTTCCATACAATTTTTTTCTATCTATTGCTGTGAACACACAAGGGGAAGCTCTTCTTTCATGGAAGAGAACCTTGAATGGTTCCTTGGAGATATTGAGTAATTGGGACCCAATTGAAGAGACACCATGTAGATGGTTTGGAGTGAGTTGCAACATGAAGAATGAAGTAGTACAATTGGATCTAAGGTATGTGGATTTGCTTGGAAAACTCCCAACAAATTTCACATCATTGTTGTCCTTGACTAGTCTTATTTTAACGGGAACGAATCTCACTGGTTCGATCCCGAAAGAAATAGGCACTCTTGTTGAACTCAGCTACTTGGACTTGAGTGACAATGCATTGAGCGGCGAAATCCCAAGTGAACTCTGCTACATGCCCAAACTCGAGGAACTTCATCTAAACTCAAACGAGCTCGTGGGATCAATACCAATCGCAATTGGTAACCTCACAAAATTAACAAAGTTGATCCTATATGACAATCAGCTGAGTGGCAAAATTCCGAACACAATCGGCAACATGAAGAATCTTCAAGTGATAAGAGCTGGAGGAAACAAGAATCTAGAAGGACCTATACCACAGGAAATTGGAGACTGTTCCAATTTGATCATGTTGGGTTTAGCAGAAACAAGCATCTCAGGTTTCATTCCACCAACTATTGGACTACTAAAAAAGCTTGAAACATTAGCCATTTACACTTCACTCCTCTCTGGTCAAATTCCACCTGAAATTGGTGATTGCACAAATCTTCAAAACATTTACCTTTATGAAAACTCACTCACAGGTTCAATTCCAACCACATTAGGAAACCTTAACAATCTCAAAAACCTGTTACTCTGGCAGAACAGTTTAGTTGGCACTATTCCCCCAGAGATTGGAAACTGTTACCAATTATCAGTGATCGACGCGTCGATGAATTCAATAACAGGAAGCATTCCCAAAACCTTTGGAAATTTAACTCTGCTACAAGAACTCCAATTAAGTGTGAACCAAATTTCTGGTGAGATTCCTGCAGAATTGGGGAATTGTCAACAGCTGACACACGTGGAGATTGACAACAACCTTATAACCGGTACAATACCTTCCGAATTAGGAAACCTTGGGAATCTAACATTGTTGTTTTTGTGGCATAATAGGTTACAAGGTAATATACCTTCAACTCTTTCCAATTGTCAAAACCTTGAAGCTATTGATCTGTCACAGAATTTGTTAACTGGTCCCATACCAAAGGGTATATTCCAGCTTCAAAATCTCAACAAGCTTTTGCTTCTCTCTAACAATCTCTCTGGTAAACTTCCCTCTGAGATTGGGAATTGCTCTTCTCTTATTCGCTTCCGAGCGAATAAAAACAACATTACTGGTTTCATTCCTTCTCAGATTGGTAATCTCAAGAATTTGAATTTCCTTGACCTAGGGAGTAATAGGATTGATGGGATTATTCCGAAGGAAATCTCCGGTTGCGGGAATCTTACTTTCTTGGATTTGCATTCAAATTCCATCGCCGGAACCTTGCCGGAAAGTTTAAGCCAGCTTGTTTCACTTCAATTTCTTGATTTCTCCGATAACATGATCGAAGGTGCATTGAGTCCTTCTCTCGGCTCACTTGCCGCTCTTACAAAACTTGTCCTCCGGCAAAATAGAATCTCCGGTGAAATTCCGATGAAACTCGGTTCATGTGAGAAGTTACAGTTACTTGATCTCAGCACCAATCAACTCTCCGGTGAAATCCCTAGCACCATCGGAGACATTCCGGCGTTGGAAATAGCTTTAAATCTGAGCACAAACCAACTCTCCGGCAAGATTCCTCACGAGTTTTCAAGCTTAACAAAACTCGGAATCCTTGATTTATCTCACAACATTCTCACCGGAAACCTTGATTATCTCGCCGGATTGGAAAATCTCGTGGTTCTTAACATCTCATTCAACAAATTCTCCGGTCACGTTCCAAACACACCGTTCTTCGAAAAACTTCCCATGAACGTTCTCTCAGGAAATCCTTCTCTATGCTTCTCCGGCAACAATTGCACCGGCGAAGGGGGCGCGAAATCAAGTCGCCGAGCGAGGCAAGCGCGCGTGGTGATGATTGTTCTTCTTTGCGTCGCGTGCGTTTTACTCATGGCGGCGTTATACGTCGTCGTCGCAGCAAAACGACGTGGAGAACAAGAAAACGACGTGGAGCGGAAAGATAGCGACGGTGAAATGGTCCCACCTTGGGAAGTGACACTGTACCAGAAACTCGATCTGTCAATATCCGACGTGGCAAAATGTATCTCTGCTGGCAACATTATCGGACATGGTCGATCCGGTGTAGTTTACAAAGCTACCATGCCAACAGGATTAACCATTGCGGTTAAAAAATTCCGGTCGTCTGAGAAATTCTCAGCGTCGTCATTCTCATCAGAGATTGCGACACTGGCAAGAATTCGACACCGGAATATTGTCCGTTTATTGGGATGGGGTGCTAACAGGAGGACAAAGTTACTGTTTTATGATTATTTACCGAACGGTAATTTGGATGCTATGTTACATGAGGGGTGTACAGGTTTAGCAGTGGAATGGGAAACACGGCTTAAGATAGCAATTGGTGTTGCTGAAGGGTTAGCTTATTTGCATCATGATTGTGTTCCTGCTATCTTGCACCGGGATGTCAAGGCGCAGAATATTTTGTTAGATGATAGATATGAAGCTTGTTTGGCTGATTTCGGATTTGCTCGTTTCGTTGAAGAACAACCGCATGCTTCATTTTCGGTTAATCCTCAGTTCGCGGGTTCTTACGGCTACATTGCACCCGGTAATAACCTTAATCTCGACCTTCTTTTGTTAATTTACTTGTTATTTAATCTTGTTTAAACCAGTTTAGAAATGTGAGATAGACGACCCTTAATTAGGTTATGTTTGGTTTCGTGGTGAGTATGAAAGAATCTCGATGAATTGTGAATTTACTAAAGCTACGTGCAAACTTGTAGTGATACCAAAAATAGACTAGCAGTTGTGAAATGCGAAGTAAAATTAGAGAGAGAAAAATTTCACTTTTTAAAAAGAGAAAATTGGTTTACAGACAATATATGAATATAAGATCTTTAAAGTACTGGAATTATAGATAGAGTTTGGTTGAATGATTGACGTTTTTTACATGTGAATATTATCATTGATGGAGCATATATGGGTATGATTGAGGGAAATGGGGGACCGTACGGCCATTTTCTGTTAAGGGTGACATTGCTTCTTTTGTCGGTTTTTGATTTTTGGTTTCATTTTCATATGTACATCTCAAGTACTTGACCATACGAAGTCACAAATAACCCACATCAACACATGCATTTGGACAAGCATAATCAAGACAGAATAGCTAATAGTCCTGGCGGCACAAAAGCCAAATCATCATCATGCATAAATTATTAATAATGTATATCCTATGATCATAACATGATTAATTTTGTGTCTAAAGAATAATTTTTTGTGTTGCTTTGGAATTTTGCAGAGTATGCTTGTATGCTTAAAATAACAGAGAAGAGTGATGTATACAGCTTTGGTGTGGTCCTACTAGAGATAATTACAGGAAAAAGACCTGTGGATCCATCATTCCCGGATGGAATTCATGTTATTCAATGGGTGAGGGAGCATTTAAAGAGCAAGAAGGACCCAATTGAGGTTCTTGATTCAAAGCTTCAAGGTCATCCAGACACACAAATACAAGAGATGTTACAAGCACTTGGTATCTCATTATTGTGTACAAGTAATCGCGCTGACGATCGACCCACCATGAAGGATGTTGCTGCATTATTGAGAGAAATTCGGCATGACCCTACATCAGGTGCTGAGCCCCACAAGCCTAAAAGATCTGAAGCTTCGTCGTATTCTTCATCTTCTGTGACCCCGGCTCAGTTATTGCTTCTGCAATCAAATTCACATTCCTCAACAATTGCTTATTCTTCATCCTCAACCGCAGCAGCCTACCACTCACCAAGGAACCAATCATGAATTCTAGATTGATTCAAGCTATTCATTGCTGTATTTCAGGACATAGATAAGATCTTGTTATTAGATTTATTTTGATTGATTAGTTAATTAGTTGCAGTAATTAACCGTTAGTGTAATGGGTGAGCATTGTATATGTGCTCTGCGTATTCTGATTGATGACAAGATAAGGCAAAGTGAGTTGAGTGTACAGAAGCTTCGTTAATTTACATGATTCTATTTCTTTGATTCCCACATTCATGTTTTGGTTAACCAAAAGTTCTCATTCAGAGGGCATGAACTTGACATTTGTTTAAAGGATCCTAAATAATTTTTGATAAACCACTATTTTTTTCGTCAACGAAACTTGAACGTGAGATCAGACTTAAGATATCCGAGTATAAGACCTAACTTAAAATAATCGAGTTTAGTTTCTTTCGTCGATGTGGGTATTTTAGTCACAGAAATTATGGCATTAGTTTTGTCACATCATAATACCCATTTACAAAATACTGTACTATGTACTTGATGATTGATAGGCCTATATATAGTAATAATTCTAACAAAGGGAGAGCTTTCTATAAGAAGTTGCTTCAACCAATTCTTAAAAAGAGGGCAATAAGTGAAATTTGGAGATGTCAGGTTGAGCTGGAAGGTAAACTATCAATAGGTACCTTTTGGAGCCCTCTTTAGGTTCCTTAATGATTGTTGGTGAATACAGGAAAAGAAATGGGTTGGCATGTCTTCATTCAACTACTAACTCTTTAGCTAGGCCCGCACCATGTGATGTAGGATCATTCAGCATTAAGTCCAGAACACTTATGGTCAAGCAATCTCAAGTATACTTTCACCATATATTATAAGCAGTACAAGCTTTGAATAGTTAACAACCAAATGCAAATGTTTGTGTTGTATTTCTTCCTATCTTTAAGCTTTCAAAGAGATTTTTCCAATTATGTTGCCCTTTGTAAGGGCACATTAAAATTTTCCTTGATTCTCATGTGGCATTTTAATGGTTCTAACTTCTAACCAAACGCACATGGTTTTTTGGCCTGGCCCCCTCTTCAAGATATGAGATCTTGTCATCTACTACTATACAAAGAAAGTGAACAAGTTATGGGAGTTTCCATCATACAAAGAAAAGGAAAATGATAGATTACCAAAGAAATATAATTGACTTATTTTCCTTGTCATGAAAACTTGACAAAATATTTAATTTAAAAAAACATAACTTGCTTAACATCATTTTCATAAAATTGGTGTGTCAATTATATAAAAGTACATGTCCAACTATAATTACATATGTACGCTCTTTTTTTACTCCTTTTGCTTAAGTTCAGGAGATTTATATACTCACTAATACAGCCATAAAAGGAATGGCCGCTAATAAAAGTCAATTTACACATGCTATGTGTGGCCCAGAAAAGTATGAATTGCAATGTGAGAAAACAAAATAAGTTACAGGGTCGTGTGTCATATAGGTTGATAATTCTTATCTTGTAATAGTTTGATGCACTAAATAAACTTATGAAAAGAAAAATTCTATCAAATTATCAGCATAGTTGTGTAGACAAAATGATTGATTTTCATTAGGGAGCAAGCAATTAGAAATCTAATCTAATTTAAGCCTTAAATCCTATGTATGACCACTAACAAAGATAGATTTTTTTATTTATTTTTTACAAACAAAGATAGATTTAAACAGCTCAAAATTACCTTTCAATATAACAAATATTTCAATCCAAAGCAAATTAAATACCCCGTCCTTTTTTCAATGACAAATGTTAATAGGATAATTGTTATGTTAGTTTTGTTTTCTATTTGTTAAGATTTGAATCTTAAACCTCTCAACTTCTTAACCCTTAACTCAAACCAGTTGAACTATCATGATTTGACACACCAATTAAATTAATACCCTTTCTTAAGAGTGAAAGGGAAAATGATAAACTTAATATGCGATAATTTGTAACAATTGGAATCATAACTTCTCCTATAACCCCTCTTTGTTGGTTAATATAGACTTCTCACTTTGAGTGAGAGAAAGTAAATAAATACAGGGTTATAAATAATTCATCCAAGGGCTACAAACAATTTGTCGGGTCATCACGTATGTTGGTTGTCGTGTCAACAATCATTATTCTTTTAATTATTGTAACTAACTATTACATGTAATAGTTAGTTGTTTGGTTCGTTGTTGTATCTTGTGCAACAATGGCTAGGATTTGTTTAAGTTCTTTCGATTAGGCATGACAACAAAATTCATACTCGTGGTTATCCACTCGGATCAAACTCAATTTGACAGGTTTTTCCCGTTTTGACTGGATTTGGGTATGAGTTTTCCTCAATTTCAAAACATGGGTATGTGACAGGTAACAGATTTATATGTATCCACCCTGAACTCATACCCAAACCTGTCTCAAATGTAAAAAATTACTTTATATTGATACGTCATGTTATTTTGTTTGATAATTGTCATGTTAATAAAAACTATATATTTAAATGATTAACTAAATCATTTCGTCTAACAAATATTAAAGTGAACATATTGCTGGATAATGTATTACAATGTTACTTTTGGGGATGCAAAAATCTTCTATTTTTTATTAAAAAAAATATTCAATGTGGGGAGGGGGGATGAGGTGGGGATACCTGAACCCGTCGGGGACGGGGATGAGATTCAATTTCTCATCCCCGTTGGGTATGGGTAGGGTAACGGGTAAGTATATGAGAATCGGGTATGGGAATGAGGAAGGTAAAACCCGTCCCCACCCCGCCCCATTGCCATGCCTACTTTCGACTAATCTTTCGGATCACTTTCTACATTTCGGTAGTTTGACTGGTACTTTAAAATCAAGATGCTCTATTATGATTTGGATTTGGCTCGGTTAACAATATCATTTCACATAACTACAATCTTATTTTTTAAATAAAACTATTCTAAATTGTTTTATTTTTGTTTAATTACATAATCACATCTGACAACACAATAAATTTATTTCAAATAAACATATATTAATTATGAAATATTTAATTGTGTATAGATTTTTTTAATTATAATTTTTTTATTGTCAAGTTCCTAATAAAAAAATTCACCCACAACCAACCTGTACCCGTGCGGATGCACGGGTATGTTACTAGTAGGGAAAGAAAGGAAAAGCATAATTTTTAATAAATAAGCTTGCTCGACACTTAAATTATTAGATAATGTTAAACAACTTTCTTTTTAGTGATTAAAAGCAAAGACTAACATTGCTTTTGACTATCATGTTTGGTGGCATAGCCCTATGTTGTGTTTGAACATTGGCTAATTATTGTTTTCCTTCTAGTTCCTTGAGCTTTATGTTTCATGTTGTACCTTAAACTTTGGTTCTCTCCTCTAGTACATCTTATGCGGGGAGAGTGTGGTTTGGTAGTTATACAATTCATAGTAACTATTGCATGTAATGTCTTGTCAAAAAATAAAATAAAAAAATTACATCTTATAGTTATTATTTTTTCATCAGAATAAATTTATATAAAATTTCAGAGGAACTAATTTTCCCACCCTTTCACTTGAGAATAATCTCAGGAATATATTAAAAATTACGTTAAGTTATCTCATTCTTCAAAAAAATTGTATTCAAAAATATATTTTTTTGAAGAATTATTCGAAAATAATTATTTCTCAACTTGGGTTTTATCCGATATAAAACCTTGTAAGAAACAAGGGTATATTCATCATCCTCTCATGTTTTCTTGGGAGTGTAATTTATAGAGTGGAAACAAACACTAACAGATGTGTTTGAAATTTAGTTCGGAAGGCTTACATTAAATTTGGTTTCGATTTTGAATGTTAAAATGATTCTAGAAGTTGTAGAATTGATTTTTATCATGTTTTGATGATTTAAAAGAGAATTGATTTTGCTTTTAGAATTGATTCTACTTAAAGTTAAAATTTGTTGCTTTTGACTTCAATAGTTGATTTTAGCTTTAACTTTGTTGTTAAATCCATTTCACACACACACATACACACACTAAAACACAAACAACTTTACCTCCAACTAACTTTTACTTAAAATCAATTTTACATAATGAATTCACTCAAAATCAAATCTTGTTACCGAATAACCAAACATTCACTTAATGCATTAACTCAAAATTTAAATCCTTTCAAACTGAATTCTGAACACAATACTAGTTATGGTGATTTTCCCTGGGTTGTTTGAGTGTAAGAAAACATTGTTGTCCGATTGAAGTTTGAATTGGCTAATAGCAAGGATGAAATGAATTGGAATTTTGCAGTTCTCATTTTGATTTTTGCTCATTCACACCTGAAAAAGCTGTAATTAACCCTAGTGGCAGTCAACTGTAGCGGTAGTTAACTTCAACGGGTACAAAGAGGCAGTTAACTGCCACTAGGGCTACTAACGTATTTTTCAGATGTGAAGGAGCAAACATCAAAGTAAGAAGAGTAAAATTCAATGAACATAAGCCATACACGAGGCCCAAACATTAAAGCCCATGGGAGAAATCTTCAGCAATCATTGTTTGACTATTTCTTTTTCCACCCTATATCATTCTCGCGCGCCCTGTGTTTTTTCTTCCAAAAATGCCCCTATAATTTTTGGATTTTAGAATCCGAAATGAGTTTTTCCTTTTTATAGGGTGAAAAAAAATGAGTTTCTCACCAATTCGGATTTTAGGGGGTGTTCGGATTTTATAAACCAAAAAAATCAAGTAACGCGCCCTATTTTTTTGAGGTTTTCAGATTACAAAATCCGAATTGGTGAAAAACTCATTTTTTCACCCTATAACAAAGGAAATAGGGCGCGCAAGAAATGAGTAGGGTGAGAAAAGTAATAGTCTCATTGTCCAAGGAAAATAGTTCCCAAATTGTAAGTCCAATAAAATTAGCAATCACTATTTGATCATTACTTTTTCCACCATATCAATTTCTAGCTCACCCTTTTTATTTTAGGAAAATGCCCATGAAATTTTCAAATTATATAATCTGAATTGAGTTTTCCCCTTGTTTCGGGGTGGGAAAAATAAGTTTTTCACCAATTCGGTTTTTATAATCCAAACACCCCCCAAAAATTGGGCGTGTTCTTTGCTTTTTGGATTATAGAATTCAAACACCCCCTAAACACCATTATTTAGGGAAAAACTGTTCAGGTTATATAATCTGACATGTATCAGCACAAATTATGAGTTTTTTTGTAAAATGAATTACCATTTTAAGGGTCTTATTATTAATCTTCCTTACTTGCATCCTTACGTTTTAGATCATTGTTGGTTGTTCAGGTAGAAAATTTGGTTTTCGGGCTACTTGATCAGATTGCTTCGAAATTTTCTTAGAAAACCAGATAAAAAATCAATGATCAAGACTCCCTTAGAAGAAACTTCTTACGAGACTCTGCCTCTCAAAATCTAAAATTTTCATTGTTTAGTCCCATTTTTCATTCTTTTTTAATTCTTCATATTCTCAAAAAAAAAAAAAAATCTGAAAAACATTTGCATTAGTTTTATTTGATTTATATATATTTTTATTTATTTTATTTGACATGTTTTATTATTTGTTTACTTTGTTTTTTTGTTGTTTTTAAAAACAAAATTTGCAACTACGGAAACAAAAGAGGTTTTGATTGCTGCTTATATATAATTTGACACTACAGGGACATTTTTGTAAAAAAATAAGGCGCTTGAAAATATAATAAAGTGGAAAAAGTGATAGTCTAACCATTTTGCCTAAGCGAAAAGTGTTTGTTAGTATTAGGGGAGTTGTCATTAAAACCTTTGGTTCTGTGAACAAGTCAATTTACCTTCTGCACAATTTTGCCTCAACATTGGTACGAGTATTTGTTTGGGCAACCAAATTATTGATGCAAAGCGTTTATCAACTTTGGCAAAGATGAATCTTTGTCTGAAAAATTTGATTGACCATGTTTAATAGAGTCTCTTTATCATAAATTTTTTATTTGCAAAATTCAAACTCAATATCTTATTTAAAGAATATGAGTTCAGTTCACTCCAACCAATGTAATGTTGATATGAGAATGTTTCAATCATGAACTAAATTATCAATATTTACACATAAAAAAATATTTACACTATTACATTCCAAAATTTAACTCTTAAAAAGTTAACACTCAAAATCGATGAATGGGTCAAACTAAGTGTTTTATTTAAATGAGATCGAGTTAGCCTCAAATAACAATTGAAATGAAAAATAGGAAGTCATCATTCAGTTATAACTAAAAGTTAAAAGTGAATAAATTGATTTTATTTTAAAAAAAAATCTTTTACCTTGTATTCAAACTCAAAATAAGACTTCTATATTTTACTAGTACAATATAAGATTACTACCTAAAATATATGCAAAATTTTGTTTATCAAAGTCTCACCATCAATATTAGCAAAAGAAAAAAAGTCTCACCATCAATGTAATCATACTAATAATTAGTGCTGATGGTGAGCAAGAGCCAAGAGGCGAGTTATGTTCACCATGAAATGATGGAACAAATGTTAATGAGTAAGGTCTTATTTTTCCCTAATTCTCATCCTCTTTCTTCACTGTAATTGCATTAAGTGCCTGGACCAGTGCTTGATGTAGACTCGATCACTTTCAATACTCCCAAGTCCCAACATAACATAGTCCTGCGATTTTCCTTGGTACAAAGAGAAGCAACAATTGGCTTATGAATTATTTATGCTTTCGGACGTAAGAGTGTATAACTTGTTAGTTTTGGAGTAGCATTTTGCCTTGGCAAGGAGTAAAGGACCAGTCCAAGTATGGCCACAGTCAAATCAAACTGCGACGCTTGCCAAACTTTAGGCCCAATGGTACGTGCTCATGAGTCATGAACTAAGTTGATGAATTTAATATTTGAAAAAGACAAGCCTAAATGATTTGAAGTCATGTTAATTGCAATTCGATTGCCACAAATGCACAAACCAACCGGTACCCGTGCAGATGCACGGGTATGTTACTAGTTTATAAACAAACCTTAAAGTTCATTAAAAAATAAGCAAAAAATTTAAGCAAATATTGATAAATTTATTGAGGTCTAAGATTACTACCTACGAAACATGCTTTTTATGGAAATCATGGAAATTTTACAATTTTATGATCTATCTATAAATTTTTAGCAGAAATGTAAAGTAGAAGAAATGGTAAAGGTGTGTGACTAATATAAAAATGGAGGAAGGAAGACATGAAGAAGATGGAAGAATCAAAGTTTTTAAATTTGAATTTTTT
Organism: Medicago lupulina; assembly: GCA_958299785.1. Lineage (NCBI taxonomy): Eukaryota > Viridiplantae > Streptophyta > Magnoliopsida > Fabales > Fabaceae > Medicago > Medicago lupulina. The sequence continues at coordinate 12,758,874 of OY283143.1, read as the reverse complement.
GTCTTCTTGTCTTTTGGTTTTGGTCTATCTACGAGTTTTATTTTTTTATTTTGGTCCCTCTTATTATATGACTCATCATCCACTTTGTCAAAATTAATCAGCGTCATCTACCACGTCATCATATGTTTGTCACATATGCGTTTTTGTAACAAATAATGGTGTAGGGACTAAAATCAAAATGTTTGCATCTTTCAACGTTTAGTTTAGAACAAAAAAAAGATACAGGAACGAAAACAAAAACATGCAAACTTATGGGGATGATTTAACTATTTAAGCCAAAATAAATTTATTCATTTATTCAAATTGATGGAAACATCAAACATGACAAAATTAATTTAAAAAACAAAAAAGGTTGAATATACGAAGAAACAGACAACACACATGTTAATAGCATATAACGACAAAAACACCTACAAATATGACAAAATTAAAGTGTCCGAAATATTCATGTATCTAGATTTATAACATTGTAGACGCAAACAATATTGATTGAATTTGCACTGGATCAGAGCTAATATGTCAATTTGAACCGAACAAATATTGTAGAGACCGGAAAGTAAGCAACACCGCACCAACATGACGAACAAACCAACAACATTAAGACAACGAGATTACAAAAAGAAATAGTATATATATATATATATATATATATAGGGTTTTGCTAGAAGACATCTTTTATAAAGGTGTCTTTTAACAAGTTATTATATAGGCATTTGTTAATAGACACCAACTAATATTTATGAAGGTGTATTTTAACAAGTTTATAACTAAAAAGTGGAAATCACACCTTGAGATGTGAGTTGCTAAAAGACACCTTCATAGGTGGCTTCTAGCATAACCCATATATATATATATATATATATATATATATATATATATATATATATATATATATATATATATATATATATATGAACAAAGTATTCAGGGAGGCGATTTTGGATAAAACTTTGGCCTTAAACCACCCATTTTAAGTAGATGAAGAAGAAAAGAGAAAAATATATAAAGAGGGTTGAGCGGCATCTAGGTGTTAGATGTCTTCATAGTAAGTCAATGACTCATTTTTAATACACTTAAATAAATGAGATGAGAGGTAGTTTATAATGAAGGTGACCTTTTAAATGAGATTAACAAGAGTAAAAAAAAACTAAATAAACAAATTTGAAATATATATTTACCTTTTATTAACTTTTTTTTTTAATTTTAGCCTTTTATTAACTGACTCTCTTTTGTTTGAGTTTACTTTTTTATTTAACATCAGACACATACATCAAGTGGTTGGTGCACAAAGTATTTATAAATGCTATAAACTTTAGAATACCGAGTTCGATTTCTATTAATGAAAGAAAAACTCTCATTTATTTTCTTTCTTAATGTACAATAATCGATAAAATAAGAGTATAATAAAATAAAAGTTAATAGAACATTGAGTTCTTATTGTAGAATCAAGTTTGGTCTAAATGAAAACAAAGGAATGGAGGAAGTGATTTTTTGCTTAGAACATCTTCAAGATGCAACAATTTCAACCAACTCCAACCATTATATATATGTAAACACACTAAACTATGTTAATTTTATGTCAAAATCCACAAGAAGTGCCTGGAAAATTCTGTAGAAAATTAAATTTTTAATAATGAACATTGAACAATCATAATGATTAATGTTGAGTGTCATGGTTAATGGTGTCTGTAGACGTCTCCTTCATAGTAGATGGTTAATTAATGGCACTCTGCCACAATTTAAAACACACAGACGTAATTCCTTTCTAAGAAAAATGAAAATAGCTTTTGCTTGCTTGCTACTCCTGCATTTTTTTTTACGTTTCATTATAGCATCTCACAAGATAGTGCTCTTTTGCTGCATCTTATGTGGAATCATCTTTTTCATAGGTCTTTCCAGTTTAGGGCAGCATAATTCCTAATAAAAAAATAATTCTTCCATCACCTCTAGGAATTAGGACTTTTTTTTTGTCTAAGACTATATTAGCATTCAGAAAAATATATTAAATTAAATTAGATTAATATAGTTGAATTAGGACCTTAGGGGAACTTCACCAAAGTCCTTCTAAAAAAATATAAACACAAAGATTCGAACCAATAGAATAATATTTTCACTTCCTTTCAAAAAGAATAATATTTTCACTTGAACAAAGAGAAGGAAGTTTGGACCATCAGTTTCCTTTGCAATGTAGATGTAATAAATAAAGTGGTGTGGATTGCTTTGTTGTCACGCATGGAAGCATCAATTTTTTTTGTTATTATTCTACACCAAATTTATTATATTTTTGAAAAGATTCATATTTGTGTTACTTTACAATATTGGTACCAACATCCATTAGAAGTTTAGGACACTAGGATGCAACTAACAATTGTACAGTTGTACCTTATTTTCTCAAGAGTCAAGACCCCCATGTGCTACATTTTTTTCTGTCTAGTTTCGGATGATACATAGACTAGTAGAATAATATGGTTGTGACATTGACTGTTATTTTTCAATGAATTTTAGCTTTATTTTAAATATTTCTTATAGAAACTGGATATTGCCACATTGATTAATACCGACCCAAAATTCAAACCAAGAAGAAAAATGTTTATTATAAACCCAAAATAGTTATTGTTAACCATTTCTTCAAGTTTACTCTTACGAAAGCACAATCTTGGTGGGGAAATGGAAAACGATTCTTCACCATCTATTTAATTGGTACTCCTACCATATTAAAATACTCGGTTTTCATAGCTAAAAAACAGATAGTAGATTATAACATAGAAGTTTCAACACATAACTCTCCAAGATTTGTCTGTAGCTTAGTGGTTCCCCAAATGCATAGCCACATATAACGGATGCATGCATTAATTATCACTAAAATCTACATTGGACTTTTGTTTAAGCATGAAAAATTATGTCTTTGCATCTAACTATATATGTACACAAAATTTATTGGTCAAAGTCAACTTCATCACCCCAATGTTCAAGTTTATAGTACATGTTTGAAATTCATTGTAGAAAAAACAATATTCAAGTTGAGAAGTACATAGTGAGTAGGAAGAAACAAAGAACATGTTTTTCCTTAGATACACATCATCCTTAATAACAAACTGTCTCTAACATGTTAGCAAAAAAAAACAAAACTATGGCAAAATTAACAAATACAGCCAAACCATATGAAGCTAGTAATAAAATACCAAAAATTCCCAAAAGAAAAAAAGTGGGAGTAAAAAAGAATATATATTTATAACATAGAAGAAGAAGAAGAATGTAGTTTTGGTACCAATAATTTGTTCATGGACATCTCACATTTCTTCCTGGACCTCCATAATAAAAATAAGTTCCCCAAACATTATTTCTTCCCTCTTTTATATCATAGCAATTTGAATGATCAGCCAATTGGTGAATATTTGATAGAGGAAGCAAGTTATTGTCCCAATCTACTACTTGCAAGTTTCTAAAATAAGCTGCTTTTCTAAAACCTTCTCCTGAAAAATGTCCACTTCCCATTTGTGTGCCAGTGTGATATCCCCTTGAACGTGAATTCACAATTTCTCCACCAAATTGTACCATGCTTGCATGACTTCTCAAGTGACTAAACAAGTTTGCTGGCCAATATCCAACTAGTAGCCCTGATCCAAATTCAAGCCACCAATGTCCATGTTTTGGGTCCTATACATAAAAATACATAGTATATGTTATAGCTTGTGTTCAAAGGGATCAAGATTAACGGCCGAGATACTAGAATTCACACAGTCAGAACATCAACGATCATTGGATCTAGATTAGACGGTTCAAATTTCAAATTCGATATTTTAGATTTTCGAAAAATTCAAAATATGTATTTTTGCAAAACGTATCTAAATTTTAACGGTCACCATGCATTGTCCGCATGAATACGGGAAATCCCAACTGCAACAAGACCATTTTCGTGTAAAAAAGTGTCTAAAATTTCACTAATGTGTTACCATAGTTGCATAATAAAAAATGAATCAACTCAATTACTAAAGTCTTAGGGTGATTGGAATGTATAGAAAATATTTAGACACCACATAATGTCACACTAACATGTTTATATTTTGAAAACTTTAGTAATTTAAAAATTTGAGAGAGTGAGATACCGAGAAGATTCATGCCAACATAAGAAGATTAGGGTCCCCTTATGGGTCAATTAATTAATGTCTTATTATAAACTGCTTGTTAACCTTTTTTAATAATATTTTTGGAAGAAAGTATATATATTTAGGCTTTTGAAGCCAGTTACGGCAAAACCAATGTTAAAAAGCAATGACTTAGCCGTGAAATATTGCTTTAATAAAGGAAAAAACAGATAAGAACAGAGCTACCCCATGAGGGACACTCGTACATGAAAAAAAAGCCAGGGAATCTTCCATTTGAATAACACTAACACAAAGAAAATTTCAAAAGAATGGACACAAACTTTATACAAATTATTGCTTCACTTGGACACAAACTTTTTCAATTCTTAATGGATCATGCCTGCTTAACTTTATTTGTCAAGTTAAACAAGTTGTGAATTATAGCATGTAACAATTTGAAAAGCAAAAAGCTAACAAACAACCTTCCAAATCCAAAGCATTAAGCCTTTTGTGTCAAGTAATTTATTTATGACTTACACTTCAGATCAAAGATGTGTCTGATGTCCAACACGTGTCAGTGTCCAACATCGACACGATACTGACACGTGTAATAAAATATAACCAATTACAAATGCCGGTACGTGTTTGTGACATTGATCAATACCAAGTAAAGTATCTTATGGTAAAAAAAAAGGAAAGAAATGCTCACTTTCCAAATCATTAAGCCAATATCAAATTGTCTTCCACTAAAGATCGATCTTGGGGAGATTGCTGCCCCTATTGCTATCCTGTTGTTTGTTTGGATAAATCCTGAACATAGTAAATTGTAACATCCAGTTGCTTGATATGCATCCGTCTATCAAATTGAAATATCAAATATTTGTAAGATGTAAAAGGAAAAAATGAACTTAGAAACAAAGAAAAAGAAAAAGAAGCATGTAATACTTACTGTCCAATAAGTAAAGAATCTTGGATAATTATCACCATATAACTCGGGGCTTACCTGTAAGAAAATACATGCTATTATTAGTAATAGAAATTCAACATTCTTTAACATCTTCAAAATATTTGAAGAGTGGGGAAAATTAATAAAATAAGATAATAATTTTCAAAATAAATTTGGACATGCCTGCCATCCAGCTTCTAATGTATTAAGATCATTACCAAATGATCCAGCAATAACCCATATTTGTGATAAGCTGAATTCATATTGATCAGTTACCCTTGGTGTCCAAACATTTATACTTGCTTTTGCTCCATAGTATTGTTCTCCATTTACAAAAACAACTGCATGCTGCAATAGTATGTATGTCAAAATAGTTACTAAACATAGTTTTTTTTTTCAGCTCCTAGTGAAATTTTTGTGTGTAAAGATTTTGATGTAAATAGGGGACAAACTTTTGTAGTGATGTACCTTCAATGTTTTTAGTTTTGAAATTCAATATTGAACTTTGGTAAGTTAAATTCAATTTTTTCAAACTTTTGTACTAATACTAACCTCATGACCATTGCCTGTTGAGTCTCTCCGTACACCTCTTGGTTTTCTTCCAAATCTTCTTATAGAGCTTGCTCTTAGAAAATCTTGTTCTGTTGTTCTTCTGATTGGAACAGTTCCTTTAGGACATTCTTCACCAGAATCAATCCAAAGCTGAAAGTTATTTGTTGCATTTTCTCCATTTTTGTTGTACCCTTTTGGTCTTTCTGGTGGATCCTGTAAACCTTAAGCCTCTTACTCTTAAAATTCAATTCAACAACTTTAATTATATAAAAAAAAACCTTAGTCCTTTTTTAAGACTATGATAAAACATGTTACATTGGATGAAAATGTAATTACCAATGGTTTTTGTCCTTTGAGTAGTGGATGGTCAAAAGCTGGTTGTTGATGAGATATAATACAATCTATCAAATCCCCATCTGGACTCTGCAACAAAAGTAAACAAATTCCAATTCATATCACTGAATCACAAGGAAAAAAATATGCTTCAGATTCAGCCAATGTCGGTCCGATTCATGAAAAAAAACATTTAAAAGCAAAGAAAAATGCCTTAATTGTCTTGATGGGAGGCTTGTTGATTTTCTTCAAGTGAGCTCTGATTCTCTTCAATTTATGTAATGCAACATCTGGTCTAAAAGTTTGGTTAGAATTGGAGTGAAATTGTACTTGTGATGAAGTTGAATTTGAGACAATGGGGTGTGACAAAATTGGACTAATTGAGGTAAAAAACAGAAGCAAAGTAACAAAAACAAGTAGAATAGGTGATAGAGTATTTAGGGAAGTGGAAGAAGAAGAAGACAATTTGAGGGAATGATTTAGTGAAGTAGTTGTTTGTTCTGAGACAACATGATTTTCTTGTTTGCATTGGTGTTGTCTTCTTGTGAGTTGAACTGAAAAAAATGACTCTTTCATATATTTGTTTGTCCAAGAAACTGAATAATATCCTTTCATATCCATACAAAACAGAAGAACAATGCCAAGAAGAAAGCCTACCAAGTTTGTTTTCAAACTATAAACAACCCTTGTTTTCTAACTGGTCCTCACTAGAGAAGAGAGGGAGAGAGAATATAATGGTTTTAATATTTTGCACCCACACCATGAAAAACTTAAGTACTACCAGCACACAAAATAGACCCTGTGCACAGGTGGGGTTGCATTTTCCAAGTTTTATTTTAATTTACCCTTCCAAAGGGTTGTGATAAGTATCTAATCAAAAAACTAATACATACGTTTAAGTGTAAGTGGTTAAATCTCTCATCGACTATCATTAAGTTTGATCTTTAAGAGCGATAATTCATATAACTAAGGTTTTAAATGGATATGTTGTGCTCTTCTTTTGTGGTCCTGGAGTATTGCCCAATTGTTGTTTCTAACGCTCCCCAAACTCTCATAAATTGATAGTACTCTCTTCATTCTTCGATAAGATTGCTAATAGATCTAATTTAGATTATCTATAGTCGTTGCACCATACAACAACATAGTTGTTACATGATACAATAACATCATTTTTACCTTTTTACATGGTCAAGTTAAACATCAGTCGTTGAATTAATTTAACTATAACATTTTTAATTTTTACCTTTTTACACGATTAAGTTAAATATCAGTCGTTGAATTAATTTAACTATACCATAATTAATTCAATGACTGATATTAAATTCGACTGAGCTACATAACTTGTATAGTGTTAAACCAGATAAATTTTCTTTTGAAAAAAGTTTGGTTCAGATTCATTTGTCTTTTCATTCGTGTAGAGTACACTTCAATTCAACTTTCATCTGGGTATCGATTCCAATATTGTTATCTATCTATTGATGGTTAAGATTTTATTTTTATGTGCTGTCATCCTATACCATGTTCCAATGCTACGGAATAATTATGTGGCTCTCCCCTGGTGATAGCTGCTTTTACTTTCCTTTACTCGTATTATTAATTGCAATTCATAATTTGATACTGCCCAAGATAAATCGACTTTATGATTATGGAGCTACCTCCACTGTAATATGCACCAAACATCAAAGCAACTTTTATTGGACCATGCCCAATAATTATATCAAATGGTACCAGGCAATACATAAATAAATTACGTGTACTACTCTTTAAAGTATTAAGAAATGATAAATTATATACATATAATTAAATTTAATATAGATTTTTTTTTGAAGGAGAATTTAATATAGATTTATTACCGTTAACTCATTTAGTAAGAATAAAGTTATTCAAAATATAATGTTTTTTCAATTTTGTAAGAGTACATACATACAAACAGAAAATATGCTTAATTGGACCTTCGTTTTCAAAACAACAAAAAAATTTAAGAAAGAATAAAAAAACTTATTTGCAATATTGGTCCTCTCTCCTTTCACCATTTTGAAGATTTGATCCCTCTATTTTAAAATCTAACAGTTTTGAATTAAAAAATTGATGATGTGATATGTTTTAAATGACGTAGCACATGACTAGATAATGGAAAAAGATCAAGATCGATAAAATTTTAAATAAAAATCCTTTATTTTTTCTTAAATATATCATATCATCATATTTTAGACCAACTACTAGACAAATGAATCAAAACTGTCAAAATTTTAAATATGACAATAAATTATGCAAAATGATAACAATAAAAGGATCGAAATTGCAATTAAAAAAATAAATGACCAAAACCGTATTTTACTAGTGCAAGACTACTAATATTAGATGTAACAAAAAAAGACTACTAATACTAATAATCTAGTCTAGTAATAATGAGAGGAAGGAGTAAACATCCACTACAACAACTTATGGATAACCACATGGTTGATTATTAAAAGGATTGATTCAATCACCATAGTGTAAGTTTTCATGAAATTTCCTTTCAATCCCGTCAACAACTAAAAAGTCAATAGTTTAAAAAAAAAAAAAAAAGTCAATAATTTAACCTTGATATTATATTCGCTCAACTTATTTTACACTAATGGGTCCGTAAATAAATTGAAATTTGTTTATCATCCTATCATATTCGTTCAACTTATTTTACAATATTTAAATGTCATTTGTAAATTGCAATTGAGACACTCTAAAATTAGATACTTTTTTTCTCCTCTACCACACCAACATGTTTATTATACTTTTTACAACATCTATTATTTTGTTGGAAACACATTTAAACATAATTGATTGGGTAATCACCATTTTAGATTTCAAAATTATAAGAGTGAAACAGTTTGATCGCTCAAATAAGCAAAATATCAAACTAACAATTCAAATTTAAATATCATCAATTCATTTTTTTTTTTTAAATCCTTAATCAAGTTAGAGATGACACTTGTTTTTTAAGATAAACATACATGTGAGATCAAGTATTTGATAAAAGAGAAAGATGAACGACCAAGTAAATAATCAATAACTGAGTTTTGGACGGACCTAATGTCCAATTCGAATAGACTCTATTGTTAGTGTGCATGTAATTTACGCTGCACCACCAACACACATGACACATACACTACTCTTAAAGAGTCAATCTTCACTTGATGAAGATGAGAGGGTGATCCGCCGACCTAATCATAAATCGATCGATGACCTCAATGGATTTTTTCATTCATTTCTCTTGAAACCCTTGCTATAAAAGAACATCTAGACAAAAGATACACATTCATATCATTAAACCAATCACTTGCCTTAGTCAAAAATTAACTTGATTGTTTGAGTGTTAGTATGACAAACTCCACCGAGAAACTCAATCATCATCTTCCATCGTGTTCTTACCAATATCGGTCATCGATCCTGATCCACCTCAAATCAAATCATAATACCTATTTCCTCGCTACACAATTTTAATAACTATTCCCTCCAAAAAAAAAATTCCTTTTTTTTGAAAGGACAAATTTTAAAAACTATTCCCTCCATTCTATGAGAAGTGTTGTTAACATTAATTATTTTTTTGTTTATTATGAAATTAATAGTGTGTGCATAATTACCTGTTATGAGACACTATGCACTTAATAGTCGATAGAAACAGGGACAAATTTGTATAATTGTTGCTTTCACTACTTTATTTATAAGTTTCTTAATTTGTGATACAAACATTCAATGACGTTTATTTTTGGATTGAGTGAGTAAATACAAAAGATGTGAAGTTAGCTTAATGATTAGGAGTATTTACCTATTTTTCACAATACAAAGACCAAGTTTACCTGAGTAGTTTGACGTAAGAAATACCGTTAAGTTAACTGATGTCAATGGACGGTCAAAGGAGTCAATATACTGTGTACCGACGGATGACAATTCATATAACTGATGGGCCCCGGAGGCTCTGTTGTTAGCCAGTCCTCTGAGAATTAAATAGGTCGTTTGTTACATACTGTACTCTTTTTTGGGTAAATATTATATTACTACACTCCTCTATTACTTGGTAAAATAATTGTTTACTTTAAATGGAAAATATGTTTAAAACCAACAAAATTGAGTTTACAGAATGAGTCAAGTAATAAACTAAAGTTGGAGTTTTAATTTGTTACAGATTGATCAAGAGGTGTGAAGCTTGATACTTCAAAATGGATGACGTATTGTATCCTCTGCGTATCCTGCTTCAATACATGTCTGATACGTATTAGGAGAGTATCCAAAAATTAAATTTTATTTAAAAAATAATAATTATATGATACTTCCGGATACGTATCAGGAGAGTATCCGCTAATTATCTTGCACTGATACCTGCCCCAATACTTTCCAATTAACGTTAACTAAAATAAATTAACTCTTGAGTATTGTGCTTCTTTTTTGCATCATATAGGATAGCACTAACAATGTTCATTATGATATATAGTATAACACTTACGGTGCTCTTTTTGGGATATATTGTGTATGTAATTGACTAATCATCACTCTCTTAATCGTCAATATTATTTATATTTATGTTGATGTTCTACGAGCATATGATTAGTTTCTTTTGTTTATTAATATATTTGCATATTAAAAAATGATTATAATTATGTTGTACATTTAATTATATAATTTTTTTTATTAACGTATCCCAGTCGTATCGTATCTTGATTTTTGAATTTTTTCTGTATTGACGTATCGGTGCAGTATTGTATCTGTATCGTATTCGGATTTCATAGAAAGAGCCCAATCCTCAGGATCATAATATATTCATACGATGTCAAACCGAAATACTTACCTCACTGCTCAATATAGGCACCAACAGATTTCACTCTGCCAGGAGTGGTGCTAATGGGGGAGCACTTTCCATAGGAAAGACTCTTATTTGACATACTAACAATTAAAGAAATAAAAATACCAACAAGTGTTAACTACGACATTGTTTAAATAAACAAAAATAATATTTTTTATATAATTTTTTTTGTAATTATTATATTTATATGGGTTTGACTTACATTTTTAAGATATTATTTCTTATAATAAATTTCATAAACGATGCAGACACTAGTTGACATAACTTTTACATGAAAAATGTTCTCTTCAAAAATAAAAGCTTTAAAATTGTCCAAAAATTATCTTTTTACTTTTTTTGGGCGATTCCAACAAATCATCATTGTGTTCTTCATTGCCTAGCTTTTATTGTATATCTCTATTCACGAGTCAATAAGAATATTTTTTTTTGTTTTTTAAAAAGTGCAAGTCATTATAATTTTATTTTGGTAGAGTACCATTCACTAAGAAATTAAGACATTGTTTACCAAAAAAAGAAAAGAAATTTTAGACATTAACCAACAATGTCCAGCTCAATCAAAATGGAAAAGAAAAAAAAGACCTAAACCGTGTGGGGTAGTTTGTTGTTAGTTCACATCGTTTAGGCAAGCTTTTGAGTGTATAAATATGTTTAAGTATCTTCATCATTTGAATTAGTTTTTGGGATGAGATTCAAACACATTTAACATGGTATCAGAGCCGAGGTAAAGACTACAATGTGAAATTGGACCTAGACCTACTACGTTAAGCGTGAGAGTGGGTGTTGAAGTTGGTTTTGAGGTGTGAGGGTAATTTTTTTGTGACTTAATTGATTTAATGGTCCTTTAAATAATTTCAAGTTTTCATTTTGGTCCCACAATTAATAAAACGTACCTTTTGGTCCCTCATTTTTTCCTCTGTTTGCCAAATAAATCCCGCCTGTTAACTTTTAACTCTAAATGTCTATGGTGGACCAACTTTAAAAGTGGTTCATCGTTGACTTTATTAATTTTGTTAATCTTAACCGTTTGATTTTATTTTTCAAAGGAGGACCATTAGATTACGCAGGTCTTTTTTATCTTAGAGTGAATCAACAACATCCAATTAATTTTCTCTTTCTTCATCTTCTTTCCTACACTCTTCATCATCACATTCATCAACACCATCATCATCTTCATCAACATACCCAAAAAAAAAATCCAAAAAATCCAAACATAAATTTTGAACCTAAATCCTCATCAACATCAAATCCTAAGAGATTATGGAAAGAAATAACCACGGCATGTAGGAAAGAAACATAACAGCCACAACATGTAGGAAAGAAACATAACGGCAGCTGCTGCAAACTGCCAAAAAACTGGAACATGCCGCTAAAAATACACCAGAAAAGCTAACTCAGAAAGAAAAAAACTACAGCAGCAGCAGCCCGTATGCAAAACTAACTCCACACAGCTTCAGCTTCCAACCTTACCGCCACAAGCACTGTTAATTTGTTTAATTTTTCTCATCTAATTCTTTCCCCCAAATTTTTTAAACCTAGAAATTGTGAAATTCGAAAAACATGATGAACTTAAAACAAAGGAAGTAGAGAATGAAGGAATTCAAAATTCGAAATTTTGCAAAGAATGAAGAATTCGAATTTTGTAGATTCGAAACCCATAAATTTTGTCTCAGATTTGAAATTCGAATTTTGCAGAGAATGAAGAAATTTTGCAGAGAAACGAATCGAGGAAGAAGAAGATGAAGAAGAACGAATCGACGAAGAAGAAAAACGAATTGAAGAAGAGGGATTCGAAGGAATGGAATGGGAAGGATGAAGAGGAAAGGGGATTTTGCAGAAAGAGATGGAGGAGGCAGAATGAAGAGAAAATGAACCCTAATTTTTGGTTTCTAAAAAAATAGCCCTCTTATACGTGCCACGTAGGCATACACTAACGACAATTTTAATGTTTTGACAGAAGGGATTTATTTGGCAAACGGAGAAAAAAGTGAGGGACCAATATGTACGTTTTATTAATTGTGAGACTAAAATGAAAACTTGAAATTATTTGAAGGACTATTGGATCAAATAAGCCTTTTTTTGTTAGTCAGCATCGCTCAAGTTTCCAAACTGTTGAGTGTATAAATATGTTTGAGTATCCTCATCCTTTGGGTTAGCTTTTACCAACAATGTTGAACTCATGACATATAATTAAGTTGAAAGAGATCTCTTACTATTTTTATCCAAGTGCTCTTATATTCTACTATTTTTTTCTTATTGGTTGAAACTCAAATTCATCTCATTAATATTATTTTGAAAAATAAGTCACATGAAATCATGAGTACCTCATGTAAATTCAACATGATCTATGTAAATTTCAGCTAACAAAGTGTGTTAGAGTTTGTCATTAGTATTTCATAATTTTAAACTATAGAAAAAACTAAGACCATCAAAAGTGTTTAAAGATAAGAATCATTCACACATGTCCAAAAGGGCTGCATGTTACCAAGCCAGTCAAAGTTTTGATTTTGATAATATAATTACCATTATGTAGCAAATAATTAATTAAGCAAATAGATTCAGAAAGATATATTATTCCCTACCTAGCTTACATGCTAGTAAAATTCTCTTGGGCTGAGAGTTATGGTCACTAATTAAGCTAGTTTTGTGTTTTGTGTTGTGAAGCACAAAAGTATGGGCCCAAGCACCGCTTATCTTTTAAGGGTTGTGACACTGACAGTGTAATGGAGATGCTTCCCACTTACAGTTCTTTCCCCTTTTTATTGTTCTTTATTTGTCTCTCTTCTTTTCACAATCACCCACTCACTCTGTCTCTCACTAAATGTATGTTGAAATAAGCTGTAGCAATCAGCATGAATATTGGTCCACAGTGAGTCCAGTATAAAACCTATAATTGAAAGAGATTTTATAAATTCATGTTTAAATTGACGATGAGTTTAATAAATACACGGTGTGCCACTGTGATTGTAATATAAGTTACATTTTTAAGTGTTAGCACCCTAATTTTGTTAGACTTGATATAATTCAAAACATGAACCAAGTCTTTTTAAGGTCTCAAATTCCTTGCAATAAAAATATCATTAAATTTTTAAGGTTTAGATGATTAAAATTATACAATTAATTTTTAATAATAAAGACCATTGATTTTAAATCAGACAAATATATGTAACTCTGTGATACAATTGCAACATAGAATCTATTTCTCTCTTTTTACAGTGCCCTTTTAAAAAGTGGGTGTCAATAAATATAGTATTAAATTTCATCTGTAAAATTAAATAGATAAAAATATAAATGTATTGAATCAACTTGCATGGATTCCTAGAACTTATTCAGAATTTCTATACCAAATGTGCGATTTTATGGCTTTTGCTATATAGAATCAATTGCTCGATTTTGATAAAGGCTGCCATGCTTTTAAAAAGAATAAGTATCATCAGCAATTTAAAATTTATAAAGAATAAATACAAACAATTATATATAATCATTGTATCAGAAGCCCATATTATATATTCGCACTAATTGGTGCTACAAATAAATGAAAATTTTGGTGTAAGAAATGTGAAACCGTGTCTTATCCCACCTTGTGATTGTAAATTATATCCTTTTACTTGCAATAAAAGTTACATATATTGTCTTTATTACAACCAAAAAAAAGTTATGGTATACGTAAAAAATGCTACACTTCCTTATGATTATTTGAGTTGTGCCAAGTTCAATGGGAATTTGTGAGTAAAAAATGCAACTTATATTCTCACCCCAATGGATGCCATGCGGAAATATTGAAACATTCGGCAAATTATAGGAAAGATTGAATATAGTCTGTTACAATAGTGTGTTGCATAAGATAATCCTTACACCTAAACCACTATGACCTTAGTGGGTTGAACATGATGATTTGTTATTTGGGTCTGAATGTGGAGGCCATGTGATGTGTTTTGTGTTGGTATATAAGGCAATCTTACTGTTTACGTTGTGAAGACAAAATAAAAAGATGAAAGTTCTAGGACCTTTTAATGACACCAGAGTATGAGCATTATTAGAAAGCTAATTATACTTATTCAATATTAGTAGAGACTAGAGAGCTACATAAGCAAAAGATACCATATATTTCGGTTTGATTATTAATTCATTCTCGTATTGTATAGAGCGGGTTGGACACACAATTGCAAAAGGCAATAGCAAGGGGAAGAGGAAATACACCAACCCTACTAGTAAATGTTCCTTCAAAATTTCTCTGGCCTGTTCAAAACTAATTAAGTGCCAATAGCACTAGAGAGACCTTCTGTCAACACATTTGACAAAGTAAAGCCACAAGTAATGATGTCTTGAAAGAAATAGGTAAAGGATTTGAGGGCTAATAAATTTATAAGCTTTCATATTAATTATGATGAAAGCAAGTAGATTATCGATCATTGTCGCATGAGCTGACTTATTATAATGTTTTGAGAGTTTTATGGATAATAAATAAGGGTCATGTTAACCAGTGTCCTGGGAACACTTGTTAAGAAAACTAAAAAAAAAAGTTTTAAAATATTTTGAAAAGTTTTTTTTTTTTTTTTAGAAAAATGCTTTTGAAAAGTTGACAACATTCATTCATATAGGGTTTATCATTTTGAGAATTGTTAATCCAACTATGATATCTTTGGTATTGTTTATCCAACTATGTGTTGCAAATTCAACTATTCAAGCACCCTATTAAAGTACCCTACAAAACAATACCCACCCCTCTTTTTCATTCAAGTATTGCTACTAAATTATTGCTCCACATTATTTGTTTTAGCTTAAGTTAAAAGGAAAATGCTAATAAGCATATCCTTGAAATATTTTTTAAACATTCAAAAGTAGTAACTACTTTTATATTGAAAATTTTGTAGTTATGACTTTTATATATGTTTGACTTGTATTTTTAAGATTTTTTTTTATTCCTTAAACCATATCTTTAAAATATTTGTTATCAAAACCCTAAATTAAATGTATATTTGTTTTTGAAGGAAAATTAAATGTATATTTTATTTCTCTGTTTTGGTTGTGCGGTTTTAGTGCCACAATTTCTAAATCTTAAAAGTTTTTTTTTGAGGGATTCTAAATCTTAAAGTTAGTCCTCTATTTTTAAAACTTCAGAAATTCTCTCCACCATTAAAATTTAGGATTATTGTTGTTGATATTACAAGTTGAATGATAAACTAACAAATTATAGGGTGGCGGATTAAAACTTATAATCTTATTTTCCATGTTATTAAAGTGCTGTTTTAAATAAGAAAACTTAACATGAAAAAAAAGGTGAAATTCTATAAAAAAAAAACATGTTTCCCAAAAATTATGCATTGTCCAATGACCTAGCTGGGTCCTTTTTTTTTTTTTTTTTTTTTTTTTTTTTTTTTACAAAACAACATGTAGTGATTTGTGAGTTCATTATTAATTAACATGACATGTCACCATCAAATGTAAGTTTAAATTTATTGATTGAGAAATTTTGTTAATAATTAAAACTTGAGAAACTGTCGTTTCTTATTCAAGAAATAGAGAATTAAAATTATAAATAATAAAATAAGGGATAAAAAATACACTTAGCAATTTTGTTTTATTCACCTTCAAGCTTGAGTAGTTTGATCTGGCCACTCTTTTTAATATTGGTATGTTAGTCGGCGTTAAGATCTGCTCCATTTAATGCATCCTCCATTTAGTCATGTTCATTATGGGACATGTCGCAAAAGAATTTAAGAAATGAGATTTAAAATTGAATAATAATATTGTTTGATAAATAAAAAGCTTATTGCATCTTTTCCACACTCGTCGAACGAACCCTTCTGCTTCATGTTCCCTCTTCACCCCATGCTTCGCGTCGTCTCTTCGATTTCTCTTCATTCTATTTCTTTCCTCATTTCTCTTTTAACATTTTGCTCATGATGTCGACACTAGAACGACATCGATCCACATTGGGACAAACAAAGAGGGATGACAGTGGCTAGCAATGGTGAGAGGCAGATGGAGTGTTGTATCGTGAAGAGGAAGATGAACTTCGTCACATGTTTCATTTTTTGTTATTAAACATATACTTATTTTTCAATTTTTAATCTAAGTCATTAAATATATATTTTTCAATTTTAAATTTTACATACGTGTTTTTTTTTTTTTTGACAAAGTGACAAGTAGTACCTGAAACTCACAAACACAGTTGTGAGGTATCAGATTTGAACCCGGGTAAAGGTGTTCGGTTTAGTAAATCGGCATTGTTAGTTGAGTTAATTTATGAAAGAAAGATAAGAGGGGGAGAGATATTAAGGAAACAGAGTAAGAGTAATAGTATAAAATAGCCTTTGGGGTTACTAGTATTATTTGTTGTCTTTGGCCGGAAAGTTTTACCGTACACCCCATCAGTTATACTCCTATCCTTACAAAAAAAATCTTAAATACCAATTTTAACCTTTTTCAAAACCACACTCATACACCCCATCAAGTTTTATGGAATTAAAAATAATTGTCAAAATTTTCAAAATATACAACAAAAAATAGTAATTTTTGAAATATACCTGAAAACTTTTTGAATGTTTTTTGGATAGCAGCTACACAAAAACCAAAACTCAATTCTCTGTTGTGATTTGACTTTGTCGATCATTGTACATAAAGCAAATCAAAATTCAATTCTCTCTCCTTACAAATTAATCTCATTTTCATTCCATCTTCATCAACCATATCCTTCACACAAAAACACCAAAAATAAAAAATAAAAATTGATTTTGAATTTTGATAGTTTGTAGGAGTAGGAGTATAAATGTTGGTGTATAGGGTAAAATTTTCCCTTGGTCGGTCCGTGGTAGATGGCCCATATTCATATAGTGATAACTTTCCCTTAGTGCTTGAATTTTTTTTCGTTTTTGTCTTGTCCCTTACCCCCACCCCATTCCTCACATTTGTCATGTCTTTGAAACAATTTTATAATCAAACTCAGTATAACTAAAATTGTCATGTCCTTTATTTTTTTAGCGGATCAAACACATCCTTTATTTCAAATCAAACCCATACTAAAGACAATTGGGTTTGGTCGATCCAAAGTAGTCTTCACAAAAAAGAAACTAAAGTTCAGTTATCATTTCGCATATAAATGCGTTCTTCTACTTTAATTGTGGAATGGTTAAAAAAGAACAAAGAGAACCAACAATAGATTGGTTCAAGTAGTAAGGGATTTGGGTCCCTTAAACATTTGGTCAGAAGTTCGATTTCTGGCTCATGTGTATGGAAAAATCTGATTGAAAAAGAAGAACTCGCTTTATGTATCCCACATGTTCTCCGACATAAATTAATACAACTAAATGCGGTAAACTTCGTACCAATATCATGGTAACAAAACGGGTAAAAAAAGGAACAAAGAGTAAATACAATTTTTTATGCCATATTCACCATATCCTAGCATCTATGTAACATGAGTACTCCCTAATGTTCTTACACATAAAGAATCTTCTTTATACTTTCTCAAAGAAAGATAAGACAAAGGAAGTGACATTTCAAAATACTTCTACAATTCTCTTTGCATATGTTCCATAGAAATAAATTGTCAAAGAAAAACATTAAATGATAAATTCGATTCCCTTGATTTTTTTTATAGTCACACTTTTGTGGGACTCTAAATCTTAACATCAAAATTTTGTTACATTAGAACACCTAAAATGAAATAATTTCTTCTAGGTAGAAATATTTCATCTGATATATCACTGAACAAATGTCATCAACCGTAAGAGATCCCCGGATAGTTCGCCGAATGACAAACCTTCCAAGAAGCATAATGAGCTTTGTAGGAATAGGAAGAAGAAGAAGAAATCAAAATGCAAACTTTCCACTACAATTTTTAGACCCTCCACAACCACAAAACTCCTTAGCAGCTCCAGAAGAATGGGCTTTTCACGATAATTTTGAGCAACAGTATGGTAATAAACATCCCTTCTTTTACGCTTGTCGTTTCAACGAAGCTATGAAGTTAGCAGAACAAGATCAAAAATTTGTGTTCATGTATCTTCATTCAGTAGACCACCCTTTTGCAAACGTGTTCTGCAAGGAAACTCTGTGTTCAGAGCTAGTGATTCAGTTTCTTGATGTGAATTTTATTTGTTGGGGTGCACTCACAGATAGAGGAGAGGGTTTGCAAATGATTTCAAAACTAAGGCCTACTAGCTTTCCTTGTTGTGTTGTCATCAGTCCTGCTCCTAATGATAGCATAATTGTGTTGCAACAGGTTGGTTGAATTTCTGGGTTTGATTACTTACTCTCACATCAATGCCTTTTATTTTTGTTATAAATTTAATATGCATGATGTTTTCAAGAAATGGATGTATATAGTTTGTTATTGTTTAGATGTTTCTACTGTGATTTGTCATTTTTATTAGAAAAAATCGAAGTCCCACATTAAAAATAGTTTAGAAAAGTGACACATAGACCTTACAAGTTGATTTTCTACAGATGAATTAGGTCCAACATAAAAATTTAATAAGGTAATAAGGTGCGAGTTATTGTAATGTAGCCGGAGAATTTGCTCTGACCCTATCACTTCTGGTCAACCACCAAATATTCACAGTCAAATTTCACTCAATATTTGTAATGAAAAATGTTACACTCATTCACTGTTCTTTCTCTTTTATTTGTATTTGTGTGTGTGTGTGTTCAGCTAGAGGGACCACTCTCACCAACAGAGCTAGTGGAGATTCTACAAACAACATTGGAAGAACAAGGGTTGGCTTTTGGAAGTGGTAAAGCTAAGCTAGATGAAAAAATCCGAGCAGATCGTAAACTCAGAGAAGAACAAGATGCTGCATATCTTGAGGCTTTGAAAATAGACAAGGTTGTTCAATGTGTATACTTCTAACATGAATTTCTCTTGGTTAGGAAATCCTAGCGCAACCATGCATCTCAGGCCATCCGATCAAGATAAGACCGCTCATTTTTCAACTCATAGCGAAAAATCAAAATATGCAATTGTAACTTGAAATGTATCAGATGTAGCTTCAGATGCATGATTGCAAAAAACTTAGGATTCACAAAGCTCAAACTAAATATACTTGTTTTTTTTTTTTTTTGTTATTGTATTCCTAAACAATAATAAACTAACAATCCACAATCCTAGTTAAATATAGGAAAAAGAAAGGATCAAAAGTTTACCTTCAAGAGAGAGAGCTCAGAAGCCGGAGGAAACTCAAAACACTAGAAATTATGAGAAGTTAAAGAACAACCTTGTCAATGTTAGTAAATTTCGCGGGAATAACAAAGGAAATGGATCCACTAATGAAAAGAATGGCAAGGGAATCACTAGGGGGAACGAGACTCAAGTTGCACAGGTAATAAATTTTAGTCTTGCACAACAAAGAAACATGTAAAAAATTATGAACTTGTGTGAACTTGAGTACATATGTTTGTCAAACTTTTTGTTGCAGATACTCATAAGGTTTCCAAATGGAGAAAGAAGAGAACATACTTTCCTATGCACAGACAAAATTCAGTCAATTTTCTCATATATCGATTCATTAGGTTTGTCTGGAATTGAGAACTACAGACTCATATCAAATTTTCCTAGAAGGGTTTATGGTGTTGATCAAATGAGAATGACTCTCAAAGATGTTGGCTTGTATCCTAAAGCTAGTTTGTTCTTGGAGCCTTTATGAAGAGGAGTCTCATAGCCATGTTAACATGCACATGTACTTAGTGCCAAACATATATTTATTTGGATTCCTAGTGAATCAAAATGAAGGAAAAAAAAAATTATGTTGATATAAGCTATTAGCCTAGTAATTGTCTCTACTCTCTATGCAACAAATATCGCATCATTTGCAGTTTTGGTCTTCGTATTTTTTTCCGTTTATCGAATTGATCCTCCTTTTTCAAATCAAATTTTTTGGTCTCTCAACTCAAATTTTTAGAACAAAAAGTGGTAATGTGGTAGTTTTTTTTATAGGTGTGGCATAAAATCTGTTGATGTAGAATTATCGAAGGGGATGGATGAGTTGACATTTACCTCTCCAACTCATATGCAAGTGTTGCCGCATGCTTTTTAAGATTTTAGGAAGGCAAATAGTTTATCGAAGGGGAAAATTCTCAAATCTACATCTAGGGGTGTTTTTAAGTTGGATTGGACCGATTTTGACCAAGCCCGAGTTAACTCAATCCTATAATGAACGGATTGAGCTGGATTGGACCAACAAGCGATTAAACATAACTTTTACACTATATATATATATATATGAAATCATAAACATGTTATCCGAACCCATGATCGGGTTGGACCTAAATTTGAACGGGTTTGATAAAACGTGGGTTGGTTTTTATTACTAGATTGAACGGATCATCCTCTATTTAGTTTATGATGTGTATCATGGGGAATATCAAAAAACAAATACACACGCAAAGTCTGCTTTATCCTTGGGATGTGTACCATGACCAAGATCAAGTAGAAAATCCACACGCAAAGTCTACTTTATCCTTGGGATGTAATTCTTGAGTCGTATTTGATGTTGTTCCTTTCTTGTTTCTTTTCCTCTTATTAGCTTATGATGTGTATCGTGAGACAGATCAAGCAGCAAATGCACACGCAAATTCTGCTTTATCCTTGGGATGTGATTCTTGAGAAGTATTTGATGTTGTTCCTTTCTTGTTTCTTTTCCTCTTTTTAGCATATGATGTGTATCGTAAGCCAGATGAAGTAGCAAATGTACACGCAAAGTTTGCTTTATCCTTGAGATGTGTACTGTGACTCATATCAAGCAGCAATTCCACACACAAAGTCTATTTTATCTTTGGGATGTGATTCTTGAGTAGTATTTGATGTTGTTCCATTCTTGTTTCTTTTCCTGTTTTTAGCTTATGATGTGTACCATGAGCGAAATCAAGTAACAAATGCACACGTAAACTTTGTCTATCCTTGAGATATGTACTATGACCCAGATCAAGTTGCAAATCCACACGCAATGTCTATTTTATCTTTGGGATGTGATTCTTGAGTAGTATTTGATGTTGTTCCTTGTTTCTTTTCCTCTTTTTAGCTTATGATGTATATGTGTGCTGGATCATGTAGCAAATGTACACGCAACGTCTCCTTTATTCTTGAGATGTGTACTATGACCCAGATCAAGTAGCAAATCCACACGCAAAGTCTACTTTGTCTTTGGGATGTGATTGTTGAGTAGTATTTAATGTTGTTCCTTTCTTGTTAATTTTCCTCTTTTTATCTTATAATGTGTATCGTGTGTCAGATTAAGTAGCAAATGCACACACAAAGTTTGCTTTATCCTTGGGATGTGTACCATGACTCAGATCTAGTAGCAAGTCCACACGCAAAGTCTACTTTATCTTTGGGATTTGATTCTTGAGTAGCATTTGATGTTGTTCATTTTCTTGGTTCTAGCTTATGATGTGTATCCTGAGGTAGATTAAGTGCTTGATGTTCGGCAAAATTTGTTTTACCATTAAAATGCGGTTGTCTAGTAGTATTTTTATGTCACTTTTTTCTTTTAGTGATTTCCCTCTTTTTTGCATATCATGAATTTTTTGAGTCGAATCAAGTATTTGATATCGTTTGGTGATATAAGTTTAAGTATTTGAATCCACATGCAATGGCTTTGCAACTTGATCTAGGATAAAGTAGACTTTGCGTGTGGGATGTTGTTCTTGAATCCACACGCAATGTCACTTAACTTATATGAAGTATTTGAGTCGAATCAAGTAAATTAACCAAAAAAGACACGCAATGACAACAACACATATGTTCATGTTTCTAGTATTTACAGGGGAAAATATAGAACTTGAAGAAACACAGAGTTGGAAGAACACAGAAGGTGAGAGGAGAAGACGTTGAACTGAATGGCGTTGTTTCGTGTCAACCCAACCACCACTCTTCCTCGTCTTTCTTCAACACTTTCCCTTCGAACCAAATTTGTAGTTCGGAGCTGCAACCTTCAGTTGCAAAGTCAACCTTATGACTCACAAAAGGTTCTTTCTTTCACTCTTTTCAATTCTTCATTTCATTCCTATGCCGATCAAACTTTCTTAACTTCTTAAAGGGTATATCAAAATGCGATTATTTTTTTGTTTCTTGAAAATTTTGCAGTTAGTTCTGGAAGTGAAAGAGAGGCTTGAAAGAGATCATTATAGTCTTCCTGTTGGTAGAAATGGTAGGGATGATGAAGATATGATACTATGGTTTCTGAAAGATCGCAAAATAGATGTTGAAGAAGCTGTTTCCAAGTTGACTAAAGCCATTGTATCCTTCTTCTCATCACAATTATATCATCATTGATTTTCAATGTTTATTATGCTTTGTTGAGAAGGTGAAACTGGAAAATGCGCTCTAATTTTCAATTTTTTTATTTTCTACTTTCTTGTCATATGTTATAGCACCGACATTTCTGACCAACGGCATGTCTGACAAATGTGTGTGTGTGACACATGTCCAACGCCGGAAACATTTGATCATATTCAAGCATTTTTTTCTTCAAATTAATCGTGTTTACGAGTCATTTGTTAGCGTCGTGTCAAGGCCCTATAGGTTATCATATTATTGTTGACATTGATATTTAATTCAAAACTTTCCACCTTTTCCAGTTCCCAGTGATCACCTACTTAAGCAACCAGAACCTCCATGTTTGCAAATTTTATGTACTTTGTTGTTACTTTACATTCAACTTTATTAGAAATGGCGTCAAGATTTGGAGGTGTCTAAATTGACTGAAGAAGCCATCAAAGATATCTCTCAAACTGGAAAAGCATATGTACATGACTTTTTAGATATCAACAACAGACCTGTGCTTGTGGTGGAAGCATCAAAGCATTTTCCTAAAGTAAGTGTAGATTTTTTTGTGATTAATTATAGCATGTATGATATTATTGAAAGAAAAAAACAAGATATTAAGTCTTTCAGTTGGCACCACTCAGCACAATGTCTACTATCTTGCATATATTATAGTGAAAATTTATGCCACAGGAACAGGATCCTGCAGATGATCAGAGGTTATGTGTTTTCTTAATCGAGAAGGCATTGAGTAAGCTTCCCACCGGGGAAGAGCAAATACTTGCAGTATTTGATCTGAGAGGTTTTGGTCCAGAAAATGCTGATCTTAAATACTTGAAATTCTTGGTAATGTTTTTTTTTTGTTGCTAATTTACCAAATATTTTAGTTGAGAAATCTGTAGTGACACCACCTATTTTGTGTTTTTGAATAAAAGTGGCTAGCTACAAATAAATGGTTCAAAGAGCATCATAAAATAAAATCTAATACATTTCTTTACTTTTGGCAGTTTGATGTGTTCTACTATTACTATCCCAATCGATTGTCTCAAGTATTATTTGTGGATGCTCCTACTGTGTTTAAGCCATTTTGGCGGCTTATGAAGAAGTTGTTAAAATCACATGCTTCTCAGGTAATTGTTAAATATTTTAAATGTTATATATAGTGAACAATTAATACCAGTATTGTCTGTGTAAAGTATGCTAAGATCATTTAGGATTATTTTCAGCCTTGTTTGACATGATTGGTCCATTTTCATTTTCTTTTACAGGTTAAATTTTGCTCTGCAGAAACTCTCAAGAAGGAATATTTTACAGATGAAACTTTGCCACCAAACTTCAGAGATTGAAAGTTATTTTTGGAAGATATGAAAATTGATGTCATTGAGAAATCAAAGAAGAACTATGGTGGAGATAAGGGAATTTTATTATTGGGTTGAAATTGAAATCAACTCATTTTAAGGAATCAAAGAAGAACTATTGGCTTGCTGTCAGATTTGGATATATCAGCATCAGTTTTCTGTTTCTGCTGTAGCTTTTGTTTTTCTGTTAGCTGCCTTAGTCCATGTGCAGGTTTCGGTTCTAGGTAGCAGCTGAATTGTAGGCCTTTTTTGCGGTTTTCCGGTATGTCGGTGACCTTTGTATTGCTGTTTTCCTATCCGCGGGTGGTCATGTTTCTTGTACATTGTCGACGTGAATAAATTTTTCCGTTTCTAAAAAAAAGAGTAATACCGTATAGAGGCAATATTGAAGAGTCAAATTCATGTACCTGGAAGACATGTGTTGTTTATGCGATCTAGTCCAAGGAAGAGGAATGGATTTTTAGTTTATTGCTTTTTTTTTGGTGCATATGATATCAGACTTGTGTGTATGCAATGTGTAACTAAGTTTGTAAGTATGCAATGTCTGTATAAATAACTTGTTGAGTAAGCAAGTGTGCATTCAATCAAAACAAAATTTTATTCATCTAATATTTCTAAGAGTTTCTTTAAGTTTTATCTCCTAAATTGATCCAATTGAGTAAGTATGAGATCAATCAAAACTTGGATGCATTGTGTTCTAATAGTGATATCCAGAGATATTGGTTCCGATCATGGCATCCCGATCAAATGGAAGTTTCCCCCAAGAGTTTCTTTTAAGTTTTATCTCCTAAGTTGATCCAATTGAGTGACTGTGAGATCAATCGAACCTTGCATATGAAGATGAAGACACAAATTAAACTGTGATGCTAATGGTAACCTCAAAAGACGTTGAAGTTAGGTCAAATTTGTAGTACTTAGATGATGGATCCTCTACATACATGACTGGAAGGAAAATTTGTTTTATCAATCTTGATGAGACAACAGAGAGAAATGTGAAACTTTCGTATAGTAGAGCAACTCAGAAGTATTGTTGGTGAAGTTCTGATTTAAGGAAAATATGGAAACCATTCAAGAATCTCAGAAGTATTGTTTGTTCTTGGGATGAAGTGTGACCTTATAGTATTGGTCAATTACTTGAAAAGGTTTACAAGATGATTACCGAATGAAAACAACTCAATGCGTAAGTATGATCCCACGTAATGAAGTATACTTTGATGGTGAACTAGTGCATTTGGTATTTTTTGTAGATACTGAACCGGTAAGTTATGAATGTGCCATGAAAGACTCAAGGTGGATTAATCCTATGAAGGAAGAGCTTAATTCAATTGAGAAAATCAAACATGGGAGCTAGTTAATCTCCCAGTTGAGAAGAAATCGATAAGTGTCAAGTGGGTGTGTAAAGTGAAGCAGAATCCAAGTGGAAGAGTGACCAAATACAAGGCTAGACTTAAATCTAGAGGATTCTTGCAGAGAGCATAGATAGATTTTGGTGAAGTTTTTGCTCATGTTTCTAGAATTGAAACTATAAGAATGTTAGTAAACTATTACAAGCTTGGAACAATGCCACATATATCAAATGGACGTAAAATAAACATTCTTGAATGGACCTATTTATGAGAAGGTATATATTGACTAGCCACCAAGATTTGAGATAAGAAGTAGTAAATGAATCAAAAAAAGTTGAAGTTTTACAAAAGCATATAGAAAAGTTATTTTAAAAGTAAGTGTGTTAAATTACCCTCGTTAAGGAGAGTTTTGCTTACATTTGTGATCATATCGATTCAAAGGATTAGTCTATATTGTGCATAAAGGATGCTATGTTCAAGCTAAAAATGACACTCATAAGTTGCAATTCATTTTTTACCAAAACATTACGCAGATATCTGTTAAGCGGGTCCGTGGATTTTGATAAATCCACGGCTATGTACATACATGTATCCTTGGATAACATTTTTTTAAAAAAATAATATTTTTGTAAAATATTTTTATAATTACCTAAAATTTAACAACAAAGGTTCAACACATTTATTTTCTTCTTTTTACCAAAATATAATAATATCTGTACATAATATTCATTGATTTCATTTCTAACAAAAACAAAATTAAACACATATAATAAATACAAAGCTCTAGATTCAAAAGTGTTAGTTTTTTTTGTATTGATTTTGAAAGGTGTTCCGGACCGGCATAAAGTCCAATGAGAACGACCCAACAAAGTTAAGGCCCACGACACTTAGAAATAAATGTCATGAAGATGCGCATGAAGCTCCGTGCAGATTACTGCACATGAGCGCGCCATGATCAAATTCTGATCGTCAAAGTCATCTCTAACGGTTTTTGGAAGTCACGCACCAAAATTCGGAGACGATTATCAACCTCCTCGACTATATAATCGTGACTCATTGTCACGCTCAAGGTACAATCTCTTTCATCCTTACCAAAGAGCCACCACTATATTTCTCTTATCTTCGTCAGACATATCAAAAGGGTAGTAAGATTATTCATGTAATTTATTAGTTTAATAAGTAACAAATCCACACGCAAAGTCTACTTTATCTTTGGGATGTGATTCTTGAGTAGTATTTGATGTTGTTCCTCTTTTTGACTTACGATGTATATCATGAACCAGATCAAGTGATTGATGTTCGACAAAATTTGTTTAATCATTAAAATGCAGTTGTGAAGTAGTATTTTTACGTCACTTTTTCTCTTTTACTGATTTCCCTCTTTTTTTGCCTATGATGAATTTTGTGAGTCGAATCAAGTAATTGATATCATTTAGTGATATAAGTTTAGCTTAGTGGTCACCTAGTTTCCTTTTTTTCTTTTCCTCTTTTTGTTTTCTTAAAACATGTTTTTAATAACAAAAAGACACACGATGACTTCAACACATATGTTCATGTTACTAATATTTATAGGGAAAAAGTACTAGTATTTTCATTCTCAAGAAATAAGAAATTAGGTGAACATTGATAGTATACATTATAAGCATATTATGGTGTTATAGTAGAACTCAAACTCTGCACTTTTCTTATCACAAAAAAAAAAAAAAAAATCCATGCATCTCACAACAAGTTGTCCTTGTGAAATGATAGCTAATATTACATTGGAGTATGATATACAAATTTTATCACTTGTGTATCCTAAATGTCACCCTCCTTATTTGGTTGTTTTACACTTCCTCTTATTGCTTATGATGAATATTGTGAGGCGAATCACGTCTAAAGTCTTCTTTATTATGGATGTGATTGTCCCTTTATTGTTGCTTTTCCTCCTATTAGCTTATAATCGTGAGCCAGATCAAGTAGCAAATCCACACCCAAAGTCTTCTTTATCCTTGAGATATGATTCTTGAGTGGTATTTGATGTTGCTCCTTTCTTGTTTCTTTTCCTTTTTTTTAGCTTATGATGTGTATCGTGAGTCGATCAAGTAGCAAATGCACACGCGCAAAGTCTGCATTATCCTTAGGATGTATCCTGACCCAAATCAAGTAGCGAATCCACACACAAAGTTTACTTTATCCTTAAGATGTGATTCTTCAGTAGTATTTCATGTTGTTCCTTTCTTGTTTCTTGTCCTCATTTTAGTTTATGATGTGTATCGTAATTCGTAAGTCAGATTTATCTTTGTGATGTGATTCTTGAATAGTATTTGATGTTGTTCTTTTCATGTCTCTTTTCCTCTTTTTTTAGCTTATGATATGTATCATGAGCTGAATTAAGTGGTTAATGTTCGGCAAAATTTGTTTTATCATTAAAATGCGATTGTCGAGTAGTATTTTTATGTCACTTTTTTTTTCTTTAACTGATTTTCCTCATTTTTGCCTATGATGAATTTTGTGATCCAATCAAGTACTTATAGGGGGAAAATATACAAGTTGAAGAAACGCAGAGTTGGAAGAAAACAGAAGGTGAGAGGAGGAGACATTGACTGAATGGCATTGTTTCGTGTCAAACCAACCACCACTCTTCCTCGTCTTTCTACAACAATTTCCCTTCGAACCAAATTCGTAGTTCGGAGCTGCAACCTTCAGTTCCAAAACCAACCCAATGACTCACAAAAGGTTCTTCTTCCTTTCACTCTTTTCAATTATTCATTTCATTCCTATGCCAGAAACAATTATTCAACTTACATAATCAAACTTTCTTAACTTCTTAAACGGTATATCAAAATGTGATTTTTTTTTTCTTGAAAATTTTGCAGTTAGTTCTAGAAGTGAAAGAGAGGCTTGAAAAAGAATACTATAGTCTTCCTGTTGGTAGAAATGGTAGGGATGACGAAGATATGATACAATGGTTTCTGAAAGATCACAAGTTTGATGTTGAAGAAGCTGTTTCGAAGTTGACTAAAGCCATTGTATCCTTCTTTTCATCATATTTATATGATCATTCATTTTCAATGTTCATTATGCTTTTGATACAGAGCAAGACATTACTATGGCATAGACTTTGCAGCCACCACCCTACATGCTAGCTTTCCAATTCCACCACCCTACTATTGACAATAAGGCCAACAAGCCACCATGTTTGACATTTACTAGATTGTGTTTACATTGATGTATTAATTATCAGTACTATTTCAGCTACCATATGGCCTCTAGGATTGCTATAAATAAGGCCACTTCCTTCTTGTATCATGACAATTTGAAATATATAAAAACTTGAGTTTTCTCATTTGAGAGTTAGAGAGTGGTTTCTCTCTTGGTTTCTGAGCCATTTTGGCATCAGAGCAAGGTTTCAAATCCGGAGTTGAGTTTGAGTGAAAGAATCAACGGAAAGTTTGAGTTTTCTAAGGGTGTTCTTAGAGTTTAAGAGCTGCCACCCTCGAAACTCTACTTTGCGGCCATTTTTTCGCAAAACTAACACCGCCATTGCGCTCGGAAGGCCGAAAAACCTTGGACTAGAGGTTTTTGTCACCAACGGAGCATCCACGAGCCGCCAAACGACTCGCCGGAGTTCTTGCCGGACCACCACCCACCGCCACGCACAGTCGCCGGAAGTCAGAGGTTGAAGACGACCAGTCAGCAGCCACCTCAGGTGCCACGTGTCACTTTCAGCCAACCACTTGCCGCCACATGTCAACATCACACATCACCCCTGACCTGTCCAGTCATCAACAAGTCAGCCACTTCATCTCTGCCACGTATCACCCAGTGCCACGTCACTGCCCAGTCACCCATATTTCCCAGAAATTACAAATTTGCCCCAAAACGTTTTCGAAATTTCAGATTTGCCCCAAAACTTTCTGAAATTAGAAAATTACCCCTCAACTTTCGAAATTTACAGAATTACCCCTGTACTTTTTGAAATTGCGAAATTGCCCCTATTCTGTCTAGAATTACAATTTTACCCCTGTTGATAATTGTGATTTTTCAAGAAATCATTTTTTTTAGTGCTATTATCATAGACAATTCCTATTATGCTATGTGGTTGCAGTTTTATCTGATCTTCCACATCAGAAAAGAATTATTTTATTTTATAGTACTTATACTCATTTCACCCTTTTTTAAAAAAAAAAAAATGCCTCCAAGAAAAAACGACCAAACACTTAGGGATATTCAAATGGAAGAAATGAGAAGACAAATCCAACAGTTACAAGAAACCGTAAATGCACAACAAGCACAATTGGAAGCCCAACACATGCAATCAGACGATGATGAATCAAGTAGTGAATCATCATCATTAAGAAGTCGTCGTCCACAAAGACAATCATTCAGAGACAACGACATCAAGGTAGATATTCCTGATTTTGAAGGAAAGCTACAACCAGATGAGTTCGTTGATTGGCTCCAAACTGTTGAACGAGTCTTCGAGTATAAAGAGATACTTGAAGAAAAGAAAGTCAAGATCATTGCTGTCAAATTAAAGAAGCATGCTTCCATTTGGTGGGAAAATCTAAAAACGAAGCGAGCCCGTGAAGGAAAAAGCAAGATCAAGACTTGGGAAAAGATGCGTCGAGAATTAAGCAAAAAGTTCTTGCCTTCTCACTATTATCAAGATAATTTTATTCAACTACAGAACCTTCGTCAGAAAAACTTGTCTGTAGAAGAATACACTAGAGAATTTGAGAAGTTAATGATGAAGTGTGACATTCATGAAAGGGAGGAGCAAACAATAGCTCGTTACCTTGGTGGATTAAACACTGACGTTGCTCATCCAGTGCAGCTCCAACAATACTGGTCATTAGATGATGTTATTCGTTTGGCCATACGAGTGGAGAAACATTTACCCAAGAAGCATTCTTATAGGAATTTTTCCTCCATTGATAATTCTTCTTATCCCCGCAAAACAGACAACGATCAGCGCAGTACTTCTACAAAACCTTCTCCTAAACCCACCATAGAAAATAAACCCAAAGCTACCAAATGTTTCAAATGTCAAGGTTTTGGACATATAGCTTCAAATTGTCCAACACGAAGAACCATCACCATCATCAAAGGAGAAGCTTATGAAGAAGTTGATGAGGAAACAAACCGAGATGAACCTGAAAAGGAAGAAGAGTTAGATCCAATTTATGATGAAGAGCTCATTGTTGCTGATCTTGGTGAGTCTCTGGTGATCAGACGAAGCCTACACGCGATGTCAGCTCAAGAAGAGCATTGGTTGAGGAAAAACATTTTCCATACTCGTTGCACCACTGCTGGAAAAGTTTGTGATGTTATAATAGACAGTGGTAGTTGTGAAAATTTGGTGTCAAACTACATGGTAGATAAGTTGGAGATGCCAACACAAAGTCATCCTCATCCTTACAAACTACAATGGCTCAACAAAGGTAGTGAAGTGAAGGTTACGAAGCGCTGCCTTGTGAATTTTTCCATTGGTCAGAAGTATCAAGATCAAGTTTGGTGTGATGTTGTTCCAATGGATGCATGTCATCTTCTCCTTGGAAGACCCTGGCAATACGATCGTCGTGCCCATCATGATTGTTATGCCAACACCTACTCCTTTGTCAAAGATGGAGTAAAAATCAAGTTAACTCCATTACCACCGAGTGGACTTGATAAAAACAACAATGAGTCCAAGCCATTGGTGTCTTTAATCACTAAGACTCAGTTCAAAGAAGCTGTGGATGAAGTCCAAACCATGAGCTTTATTCCAATGTTCGAAGAAAATGCAGAAACTGTCCTTCCAATAGAAATTGAACAAATGCTTAGTGAATTCCCAGATGTTGTACCAGAAGACGTTCCACAAGGATTACCACCGATGCGAGACATTCAACATGCTATTGACTTTATCCCTGGAGCTGTCATTCCTAATAGACCAGCTTATAGAATGAGTCCACAAGAGCATGCTGAAATCACACGTCAGGTTGAAGAATTGCTGAAGAAAGGACTAATACAGGAAAGTGTTAGCCCTTGTGCTGTTCCTGCAATTTTAGTACCCAAAAAGGATGGAAGTTGGAGAATGTGTGTTGATAGTCGAGCTGTCAACAAGATTACCATCAAGTATCGATTTCCGATACCTAGACTTAATGATTTATTAGATCAGTTGCATGGTGCCACCATCTTTTCAAAGATTGATCTTCGAAGTGGATACCATCAAATCAGGCTTAGGGCAGGAGATGAATGGAAGACTGCATTCAAAACCAGAGATGGCTTATATGAATGGACAGTGATGCCCTTTGGGTTATCTAATGCTCCAAGTACCTTCATGCGTCTAATGAATCAAGTACTTCGACCATTCATTGGCAAATTTGTAGTGGTCTACTTTGACGATATCTTGATCTATAGCAAACACAAAGAGGAACACTTAGAGCAGCTTCGACAAGTGTTACAAACTCTTCGCGAACAAAAACTCTATGCAAATTTGAAGAAATGTTCTTTCCTAACCAATGAGGTTACTTTTCTGGGTTACATAATCACTGCTGAAGGTATTCGAGTTGACCCCAGCAAGGTTGAGGCCATCAACAGTTGGCCTATTCCAAAGTCAATTCATGATGTGAGGAGTTTCCATGGATTAGCTTCATTTTATAGAAGGTTCATCAAGAATTTTAGCTCTGTTGCCGCCCCACTCACAGATTGCATAAAGGGAGATAAGTTCCAATGGACCGAGCAAGCACAAAAAAGTTTTGACAACCTAAAACAACTTTTGACTGAAACACCAGTGCTTGCCCTTCCCAACTTTGACCAGGTGTTCGAAGTAAGTTGTGATGCTTCCAATTCAGGAATTGGCGCGGTTCTTTGTCAAGAAGGTCATCCTATAGCCTTCTTTAGTGAAAAGCTCAACAATGGTAAACTTAGATACTCAACATATGATAAAGAATTTTATGCCATTGTCCGAGCCTTGCAACACTGGAGTCATTACTTGTTGAATAAAGAATTTATTCTTTACTCTGATCATGAAGCCCTCAAGCATTTGAACTCTCAACAAAAGATCAATCGTAGACATGCCGCGTGGAGTGAGTTTTTACAAGCTTACCCGTTCTTACTTAAACATAGGGCTGGAGTTCAAAATGTTGTTGCAGATGCTCTTAGTAGGCGTCATACCCTACTTGCCACTATGCAGATGAACGTAATTGGATTTGAGACAGTCAAGGAGTTATACAAAGATGATCCAGATTTTCAAAAGTTTTGGAATGTCACTGATTCACAATCCTCTCAAGACTACTACAGACATGAGGGATTTTTGTTCAAAGGAAAAACCTTATGTATTCCTCAGTGCTCTCTACGCGAAGCCATTATTTGGGAAGCCCATGATGGAGGATTAGCAGGTCATTTTGGACGAGATAAAACCGTGGCTTTAGTGAAAGAGAATTTCTATTGGCCGAGAATTGAAAAAGATGTCTACAAACATATTCAAAGATGCCGAGTCTGCCATTTGGCCAAGGCCAAAAGCCAAAACACTGGTTTTTATATGCCACTCCCTGTTCCAGAAGCACCTTGGGAAGATGTTAGCATGGACTTTGTCCTTGGATTGCCTCGGACTCAACGCCAGAAGGATTCTGTGATGGTAGTTGTGGATAGATTTTCAAAGATGGCTCATTTCATTCCGTGCCAGAAGACTAATGATGCTGTTCAAGTTGCTGACTTATACTTCAAGGAAATTGTTCGTCTACATGGCATTCCAAAAACAATCACTTCTGATAGGGATGTTAAATTTTTAAGTCACTTTTGGAGAACCTTATGGAGGAAGATGGGTACTAAACTTCAGTTCAGTAGTGCTAGTCATCCCCAGACAGATGGACAAACTGAAGCTGTTAACAGGATTTTGGGAAACCTACTTCGGAGCTTTGTCGGTAAAAATCTAAAACAGTGGGATCTCGTCTTGGCACAAGTTGAATTTGCATACAATAATTCAACTAATCAAGCTACGAAAAAATGTCCTTTTGAAGTGGCATACGGAACTCGACCACACAGCCCGTTAGACTTGACTCCATCAGCAGATAAACATCAGTATAGTGCAGATGCAGAAAGCAGAGCAAAAGAGATCAAGAAACTGCATGAACAGGTTCGTCAACGAATAATTAAGCAAAATTCAAGATACAAAACTAATCGTGACAAGAACAGAAGACAACAAATCTTTAAAGTTGGAGATTTGGTATGGATACATTTACGCAAAGAACGATTTCCCAAACAACCAAATGCGAAGTTGTCACCAAGAGCTGATGGTCCCTTCAAAATAGTACAAAAAATCAATGACAATGCTTACAAGGTAGAATTGCCAGGAACCTATGGTGTCTCAGCAACCTTCAATGTTTCCGATCTTTCACCATATCTGGATGACGAACCAGATATAAACTCGAGGGCGAGTTCTGTTCAACCCGGGGAGGATGATACAGAGCAAGACATTACTATGGCATAGACTTTGCAGCCACCACCCTACATGCTAGCTTTCCAATTCCACCACCCTACTATTGACAATAAGGCCAACAAGCCACCATGTTTGACATTTACTAGATTGTGTTTACATTGATGTATTAATTATCAGTACTATTTCAGCTACCATATGGCCTCTAGGATTGCTATAAATAAGGCCACTTCCTTCTTGTATCATGACAATTTGAAATATATAAAAACTTGAGTTTTCTCATTTGAGAGTTAGAGAGTGGTTTCTCTCTTGGTTTCTGAGCCAGCTTTGTTGAGGAGATGAAACTGGAAAATGAGCTCTAATTTTCAATTTGTTTATTTTCTACTTTCTTGTCTTATGTTATAGCACTGAGATTTCTGTCCAAAGGCGTGTCTGACACGTGTGTGTGTGTGTGTGTGACACATCTCCAACACCGGAAACATTTGATCATATTTTAGTTTTTTTTCTCTTCAAATTAGTCGTGTTTAGGAGTCATTGTTAGTGTCGTGTCAATGCCTTATAGGTTATCATATTATTGTTGACATTGATATTTAATTCAAAACTTTCCACCTTTTCCAGTTCCCAGTGATCACCTACTTAAGCAACCAGACCCTCCATGTTTGCAAATTTTATGTACTTTGTTGTTACTTTACATTCTACTTTATTAGAAATGGCGTCAAGATTTGGAGGTGTCTAAATTGACTGAAGAAGCCATCAAAGATATCTCTCAAACTGGAAAAGCATATGTACATGACTTTCTAGATATCAACAACAGACCTGTGCTTGTGGTGGTAGCATCAAAGCATTTTCCTAAAGTAAGTGTAGATTTTGTTGTAATTAACTATAGCATGTATGATATTATTGAAAGAAAATAACAAGATATTAAGTCTTGTGGTTGGCACCACTCAGCACAATCTATGTCTACTATCTTGCATATATTATAGTGAATACTGCTATTTTGTAAAAAAAAAATGTCCATTACAATCAGGATAAAATTTATGCCACAGGAACAGGACCCTGCAGATGATCAGAGGTTGTGTGTTTTCTTGATTGAGAAGGCATTGAGTAAGCTTCCAACTGGGGAAGAGCAAATACTTGCAATAGTTGATCTGAGAGGTTTTGGTCCAGAAAATGCTGATCTTAAATACTTAAAATTCTTGGTAATTTTTTTTTTTTATACTATCTGCCAAAAATTATTTTAGTTGAGAAGTCTGCAGTGACATCACCTATTTTCTGTTCTTGAATAAAAGTGGCTAGCTACAAATAAATGGTTCAAAGAGCATCATAAAATAAAATCTAATACATTTCATTACTTTTGGCAGTTTGATGTGTTCTACTATTACTATCCCAATCGATTGTCTCAAGTATTATTTGTGGATGCTCCTACTGTGTTTAAGCCATTTTGGCGGTTTATGAAGAAGTTGTTAAAATCACATGCTTCTCAGGTAATTGTTACACATTTTAAATGTTATATATAGTGAAGGAATATCCCCGATTAATGTGTTATATTGGCGGGAGAGTAGGACACCTGACATTTTTATCATTCATACCTCTATAACATTCTTATCACATTTTCAATTGGAAAAAAAAAATCAAAAAATCATGTAGGATTATTTTCAGCCTTGTTTGACATGATTGCTCCAATTTCATTTTTCTTAACAGGTTAAATTTTGCTCTGCAGAAACTCTCAAGAAGGAATATTTTACAGATGAAACTTTGCCACCAAATTTTAGAGATTGACAGTTATTTTTGGAGGAAATGAAAAATTGCAGTCATAGGGGAATCTAAGAAGAACTATGGTGGAGATAAGGGAATTATATTATTGGGTTGAAATTGTAATCAACTCATTTTAATAGTAGTACCATATAGAGACAATATTGAAGAGTCAAATCTATGTACCTGGAAGACATGCATGTGTTGTTTATGCAATCTAGTCCAAGGAGGAGGAATGCATTTTTAGTTTATTGCTTTTTTTTTTTTTTTTTTGTGCATTTTCATTTTATATTTGCAAAAATATCTCTTGTACAAGTGTGGTACAAAATCGCGTAAATCTTTATTTATTAATTTTGTTAAGTCTGCAACAACTTAACCTAATTTTTTTCCTCTATTAATTTCTTAGGTTTGCAACAACTTAACCTTAAAATTTTGGCTCTAAATAATGCTAATCCTCAACCCTAAAATTTTGGGTTTGCAACAACTTAACCTTGATAATCTCTTATTCCTTAAAAAAAATTTATTCTTATCATGTTGCGTCATCATTTGTATAAATATGTTATTTCTGTACACTTATCCTTATTTATTAATTTTGTTAGGTCTGCAGCAACTAAACCTAATAATTTCCCTCTAAAATGCTGCATTAGGTTAGCAACAATTTAACCTAACAAATTTCATCCAAAATGTTGTTGAATGCATGTTAAGTTAATTTTAATCATAATATTGTATACTTATTAAGTTTGTTTGTGATTTTAGTTAGACCTGCGAGACGCGCGCGGGTCAAAAGTCTAGTATGATATCAAACTAATGTATTTGTTGACTAGATGACTTATAAAACTACTGTTTTAAGCTGATCCTAGTTTTTAGGATCCATTATCTTCTTTACACTATTTGTTAGGAAATCTTATATGCTATATTTGTTATCAATTTTTTAGGTATTTAGTTTTCAAATAGTAGTTTCTTTATGCATTATTTCAGACTTTTCTTTATGTATAAATTCAGATGGTTATCATTTAATAAAAATATTCTTTTTATGCTGTTCACAAACATATTCTTTTCCACGTTAAACCTTGCGATATCCAACAATATTCAATGTGTAACTAAGTTTGTAAGTATGCAATGTCTGTATAAATAACTTGTTGAGTAAGCAAGTGTGTAAGTGTGCATTCAATCAAAACAAAATTTTATTCATGTAATATTTCTAAGAGTTTCTTTAAGTTTTATCTCTAAGTTGATCCAATTGACTGAGTGTGAGATCAATCAAAACTTGAATGCATTGTGTTCTAACAGTGATATCCAGAGTTATTGGTTTCGATCATGGCATCTCGATCAAAGGCTACAAGAATGTGAAATGATCCCACGTAATGAAGTATATTTTGATGGTGAAATAGTGCATTGGTATTTTTTGTAGATACTGAACTGATAAGTTATGAATGTGCCATGAAAGACTCAAGGTAGCAGATTAATGCTACGAAGGAAGAGCTTAATTCAATTGACAAAATCAAACATGGGAACCAGTTGAGAAGAAAGCGATAAGTGTGAAGTGGATGTGTAAAGTGAGGCAGAATCCAAGTAGAGGAGTGACCAAATACAAGGGTAGACTTAAATCTAGAGGATTCTTGCAGAGAACAGGGATAGATTTTGGTGAAGTTTTTGCGCTTGTTCTTACAATTGAAACTATAAGAATGGTAGTAACTATTACAAGCTTGGGAAAATGCCACATATATCAAATGGATATAAAACAAACATTCTTGAATGGACCTATTGATGAGGAGGTATATATTGACTAGCCACCAATATTTGAGATAAGAAGTAGTAAATGAATAAAATAAAAGTTGTTGTAGTCTTACAAAACACATACAGAAGTTATTTTAAAATAATCACACGAGTGTGTTAAATTAAAGAGAGTTTTGCTTACCTTTGTGGTCATATCGGCTCAAAGGATTAGTGTTGAAATTTGAGACTTAACTTATCTTTAGAAAACCGGTTTGTAAGATGAGGAGTGTTTCATCTTTATAAACTCTTATCAAACTTCATATCTAACAGATGGACTAAATCCATCCCCTAAAAGACAAGTCAACACAATACAACGAAGGGCATATCGCAATTAAGCTGAGATTACCAACACACTCCCTCACGTTCAGGACGGAATTTTCAACAATTAGTCTATTTCAAATGCGCGTAAAGGATACAATGCTCAAGCTAAAAATTACACTCATCAATTACAATGAATTTTTTTTTACCAAAACCTTTACCTAATAAATTTTTCATTTTTTTGTTATGTATCAGATAATCAAAGAAATAACGTTTAACTATGTGATTGAGTCTTTCTACATAGTTAAGTCTTATTGGTTAACAAACTTCTGGTCGAACAATTATTTGTCAAATTTTATTTACCTCTCTTCCAAACTCTAATTTTCACAACCGTTTTTTATGAGAACAGTTAACACAAAAGAAAATAAGTTTTTCATATTAAAGCTTATTTGATATTACTATTTTGATAATATATATGTATGAAGCATTTAAAAGAAAAAAAAATATAAATAGGAAAGAAAATAATAATTTTGATGTACCTGTAAACAATCAACGACCGTAAAATCATGATTTGGAGCATAGATGCGGTGGGGTGTGGATAGAGACAGACAAGAAACTGAGAAGAGAAGAGGAGACACTGAATTGAATGGCGCTAGTTCGTGTGTACCCAACAGCAACCACTCTTCCTCGTCTTGCTTCATCACTTTCCCTTAGAACCAAGTTTGTGGTTCGAAGCTCTTCTAACCTTCAACTCCAAATGCAATCCAATGACTCACGCAAGGTATATACTTCTTTCTTTCACTCTTTTCCATATCCCAATAACAATTATTCAACTTACCTAATGAAACTCTCTTAACATCTAAAAGGGTATATCAAAATGTGATTATTTTTTTGTTTCTTGAAAATTTTGTAGTTTGTTCTGGAAGTGAAGGAGAAGCTTGAAAAAGAATACTATAGTCTTCCCGTTGGTAGAAATGGTAGGGATGATGAAGATATGATACTATGGTTTCTGAAAGATCGCAAGTTTGATGTTGAAGAAGCTGTTTCCAAGTTAACTAAAGCCATTGTATCCTTCTTCTCATCATAACTATATGTTCATTAATTTTCAATTTGTTTATTAATTTATAATATGGTTTGTTGAGGAGGTGGAACTGGAAAATGAGTGAAAATTGGTGTATTTTAGTTTCTACTTTCAGATGTTATCATCTATGTAGCATCAATATTTAAGACCGAAGGCATGTACAATGTTTGTTGTTAAGTGTCTCACATTGGATGAGATAAAACTAAATATATGTTTATAAGGGCAACCCTCATCTTACAAACCGGTTTCGTATGGTTGAGTTAGACCCAACTCAAATTTTAAGATGGTATTGAAGATAATTCAAGATTCGTTTATGGGCGTGAAGGGGTGTGTCAAGAGTAGGCATGAACATAAGTTTATAAGACACCGAAATTTTAATATTTGTGTCCATCAACACGAGTTACAAGACACCGACACATTTGATTACATTCATTTCCTTGTATTACCGATCTCTACGTATCGGTATTAGTGTCTTGTCTGATCTGTCTCACTGAATCATAGGTATCGTAATCCTGTTAACATTGATTTTTATGATTCAAAATTTTCCACCTTTTCCAGTCCTAATTTCCACCTACTCAACCAACCAGACCCTCTATGTTTACAAAATTGTTATGCTACTTGTTGTTACTTTCACTTCTACATTATTAGAAATGGCGTCAAGATTTTGAGGTGTCTAAATTGACCGAAGAATCTGTTAAAGATGTTGCTCAAACTGGAAAAGCCTATATACATGACTTTCTAGATATCAATGACAGACCTGTGCTTGTGGTGGTTGCAGCAAGGCATTTTCCTAAAGTAAGTGTAAAAGGTTATAATATAAGTTGTAGTAGTTAATATTTCGACCCTTTTATAATTACTTTATATCATTCATTTTTTATATTCTCTGAAACAATCAAAGAGAATATAAATGTGGTTAAATGAATGAAACCAAAACTTTCTCTAGATAAAGGACAGGCAAATTTTTCGATTTTATGCAGGGTAATTATTTATAATTAATGATTTCTCCTGGGCACTCTGATTAGTAACAACAAACCTACCGATGTGTGTCATAGATCTTAAATTTAGGGGATGAGATTGCTTAACTTTACATAAATAATCATGTCACAGGCACAGGACCCTGCAGACGATGAGAAGTTATGTGTTTTTTTAATTGAGAAGGCATTGAGTAAGCTTCCAACTGGGAAAGAACAGATACTTGGAATATTTGATCTCAGAGGTTTTGGTACAGAAAATGCTGATCTTAAATACTTAACATTCTTGGTATGTTTCTTTAGTATCTGCCAAATATATGTAGTTAGAACGCCACGGTTGCCTAACTTGATTTGTGTTCATGAGCTACATTACCTTGCTGGAAATAAATGGTTCCAAGAGCTGATAGCATCATGAAATCTAACATGTTTCTTTACTTTTGGCAGTTTAATGTGTTCTATTATTACTATCCCAAGCGACTGTCTCAAGTACTATTTGTGGATGCTCCTTTTGTGTTTAAACCAATTTGGCAGCTTACCAAGCCGATGTTAAAATCATATGCTTCTCTGGTAAGTGTTACAGATTTTGAATGTTCATGTTTTCTTTATAAGATAAAACCGGTATTCTTCCCTTTGTAATGAAGTGTGTGTAGCTTATATATGTCTGGATAATTTTTTTTATCTTTCTCACCAAATTATGTACACTTTCAATCTACTTATTATATTTGACTTTTGCATTTTTAATCATGGCATGGCAAGTATACTCAAGATATTGGGGTTGTTAAGATGGTTTGATTGTTTGCTTAAGTTATTCATGGTCAGTATTCAAATCAAGACGTCATTGGGGGTAGAGAGTATACTCGTAATTGCCCATTGTGGGGGTAACCCTAATATTGGTAGCCAACCATGCCATTCACCTTGTGAATTTGAGGTTCAAGTCTTAGAACCTCCCAATTAAGATCAGGTGGTTCCATGCCAGAATCATCAGGTGTGCTAGACAATGATCCTATCCACGAGTTCCTCTTTTCTTTGGGATGGCAAGCATATTTATAATTTTCAATTGTGATCGGTAAGTCAATTAGAAGAACATCTTACATTTTTGCTCATGTAGTATTACTGCATTTGACAGAGCTTTTTATTTAACCGAACATGTCGACCTTAGACATAGTAATGTATGTATTCTTAGTATATATTATGCCAGGGGTGGGCATCGTACCCTCGGGATCCTTAACTCTCTAACTCGAACCACCAAGTTAACTTTTATATCCCCAATTTATGTTTATATTAGTGGGGGGAGTTGAACACTGACCTTATATCACTCCCATCTTTTTCCTCTCCCCCAAACCAACTCATCCACCTTATAACTCCTGTTTGGGCATAAGATTGTTGACTCACATTTTGAAGTGAAACAAAACCTAAAGATTATTTTCAGCACTGCTTGACATGGCTGCCCCGTTTTCATTTTCTTTTACAGGTAAGATTTTGCTCTGCAGAGACTGTGAGGAAGGAATATTTTACAAGTGAAACTTTGCCACCAAACTTTAGAGATTGAAAGTCATTTTTGGAAGACATGAAAAATTGCAGTAAACTTTACAGAGCTTCTCTTGTTTAGCATTTATTGTGGACTTTCAAAGACTAATATATGGATCTGGCAACAGCAATTCATAAGAATTTTGAGAGGCGTTTTTTGAAGAACCATGCTTGTATAGGCATCCCATTTCCTTGTTTCTTCTTATGCCTGGTATGTAGGAATCTAAGAGGAATTATGCAGGAGATAGGAGAATTATATTAGTGGGTTGAAATTGAAATCAGCTCCTTTTAAGAGCAATACCATATAGGGGGAATATTGAAGAGCCGAATTCATATGTCGGGAAGACAGGTGTTGTTTATGTGATCAGATATGAGGAGCAAATAGTTTCAGTTTATTGCTTTTTTAGGGTGCTGCATTTTCATGATATATTTGTAACAGTATCTCTTGTATAACTGGTGCAAAATGGCGTTTGAAATAAATATGTTAGTTGTTTTGATTAAATCATTCTAGTGCAAGTACAATATTTGGCTGTTACTATGATTCAGAGAGAGGAGTACTCGGCAAGTTAATTTCTCTTGTTCGCGAGTATGTCAGTATTTGATTAGTAGTTCATCAAAATATATAATCGCTGTATTAAGTTGACAATTCACACTGATTGAAGTTGATTTACGACACTCTGATTGAATTTTGATTTATGAAAATGCTGAATGTTACGCAAAAAATTGTTTTAGCCTTTCAATAATAACAGGATTGCCTGGTGTGTCCTCAATTATGTTCATAGACTTGGTCTTGTTTTTGCTGTTTAGCTGAATCACAGGTTTACCATTTTCACTATTTCCTACATCGAAGTTGGACCTCTATTTAACAGAAAATACATAAAGGTGATATACACATAAATATTATTTTTGTAAGGGAAATATACACATAAATGTTAGACAAACTCAAGGCTCTGCAGTATCATTTCTTTCTTGAAACTATTTTAATGCATCGGATCATTTTGACTAATATAGTGCAAAGAAACTATTTTAAAGTATCGGATTATTTTGACTAATATTGTGCACCACCTTATACTATTTTTAAATTTCGATACTATTAGTTACACCAAAATGACCATCTCTCCTTAAGGCATTTGTTAAGAAACTAAAAGTAGAAACTTTATCTTAGAAATTGTGTATTTAACTTATTAAAATATCAAAAAGTAACTTTTTTTACATAAAATTTAGCAATTGTTTCCTCTTTTAAATCATTAACCATTACCTTTGTCCTTGACCATGTTAACAAAACCAAAAAATAGAGTAAGTTTTTAGTTAAAAAGTAGGTCGCTAAACGACAAAACCCTCGAGAGTTAAGCAAGCAATGTGGTCAATGGTATCATTGAAACCAAAGCAAAGAAAACACAATACAAGAAGAGAAAGAAAAAGGGAAGAGTAAAATGGAAAAAACATGTATCGCAGCGATGTGTTTGATCATAGCTATGGCTATGATCTGCAACACAACCGCTACCGAATCCCCACAGTACACCGTCGTCCACACCGAATCCGATTTCGAAATCAGACTTTACCGAACCTCCGTTTGGATGTCCGCACCCGCCGTCAACCTCATCTCCTTCGAAA
This sequence comes from Medicago lupulina, assembly GCA_958299785.1. Taxonomy (NCBI): domain Eukaryota; kingdom Viridiplantae; phylum Streptophyta; class Magnoliopsida; order Fabales; family Fabaceae; genus Medicago; species Medicago lupulina. The sequence goes on along the minus strand of OY283143.1, from coordinate 12,715,775 downwards.
AAGCCACACGAAACGGTTTCCACAGACTCTTCCAGTTCATCCAAGGCGCAAATCTCAATTTCTCTCGAATTCCAATGACTACACCAGTCTTAACAACCACCGTCCCTGGAACCGGTCCTCTCGAATCACAAGGCTATTACGTTAGTTTCTATCTACCAACAAAGTTTCAGGAGAATCCACCGCTTCCGCTACCGGAATTGAATATTAAGAGTTATGGATTTGAGAGTCATTGTGTTGCAGTGAGAGAGTTTTCTGGGTTTGCGAAAGATGAGAAGGTTGTTAAGGAAGCGGAGAAGCTGGATTTGAGTTTGAGTAAGTGGGGTGGTGAGAGTGATGCGAAGAGGAAAGGTGGGTATTCGATTGCACAGTATAATGGTCCTTTTAGGATTGCTAAGAGGAGGAATGAGGTTTGGGTTGATGTTCATGCTCCTCAATTAGGGTGTCCAGATTCTGGTGTTGCAGCGGTGTATTGATCATTGATGGATGAAGGGTTGTTTCATCTGAATGATTATTACTCTATGTTATGTTCATATGTTTATATTCATTCTGAAACATTTACATGATCCATTGTCTTGTAAGTTGTAACAGGATGTGATTACTATTGTCAAAAGTTATTATGAACCTTGCTTGAAAAATTATTATCCTCAAGAGCTATTGTTAACAAATCTTTAGTATTTATTTAGGTACATAAACACAATGAGATACTTAAAGAAAATTCATTTAGTGACATATTTATGAAAAGTGACTCTTTTTGTGTGTTTGTATGTCTAAACACTATACGTTTGGTCTTGTGACCGGACAAAACTACATCAAATCTTATGGAAAAAGATATATCTCTGTCTCGAACAAGATACCAAACTAGAGTCGCCTTAATGAAGTATTTAAGTAATTAGTTCAACTTTTATTCGTATTACCAGTGAGTTTTATAAAAACCATGTTAGTAATGTAATTTCGTTTGAAACTTTAGAGTATAACATTGGCTAAAATGTGGTTAAATATTCATGAGATTATCTTTTGAGCTACTTTTAGTAATAGAAGAGGAAATGAGCTGAAAAATAAAAAGTGTAAACAAGCAGAAAACAACTGGATATTTGTATAACATCTTTTTAAACACTTACACAAGTGCTTAAGTTTAGGTAAATTCTTTCAAATGCCACTAATCCTTGGCCAGATTGTTGTCCGAATAAGAGGGTGGGAAATGAATGGGAATCTGCTTTGTGTGAATCCAAAGATAAGATCTTTCTTTCTGTTTATGTATATGCATAGGCATTCAATTGGAGACCCATACATCACATCAATTTGTATGTGTGGAAAGTCGATCAACTATTGAACTGTAGTGTCACAACGTATTATTACCGCGATTTTAGCAAAGCTACATATTGTAGCTTCAACAAGGACATGAGTCACATTTGATATCAACAGGAAAACAACATGGTATAATACTATGTTCCAGGAGAAGCAAAAAAATTGTTTGTTTTGGATAGATATACTTTTTCTCACTGCCAAAATGGCAGTTTGTGTTGAAGAGAATTCAAACAAACATATTGTAGATTGATCTAGTTGTGGTTCAATGCTCTAAGAATCTATATTAGTAGGTACTCCATTCTCAAGTATGTTTGAGGCATGAATTGCAGAAAGTTATAGTTACAAAAACTCTCATCCATTTACAGTTAACCAATTCAATGCCTTCAAGTACAACCAACTAATCAAAAGGCGTAAGTTTCATCATCTTCTATCTTCCATAGAACATTGCTTTAAACTTCAAAGCTAACTCTAACTAGTAACTAGTTGAATTAGTCAGGAGTCAGCAACCAGTGAAAGCTATCCTCCACTATCGCAGGATCCAACAGCAGACCCCAAAAAAAAGCAAGAAAAGAATAACTATGAGTGATGTAAATATCAGATTTTTACAAATAAAGAATGTCTGGTGTTTATACTATAATATTGGATATTCTTAACAGACTTGCAAATACAAGAAAATACCCTTCTTTCATATATGTTTGATATTCAAATAATAGTACAGGCAGAAAAAGTTACTAATATTGAGTGTTACTAATATTTGAGTGTTATGACTCAAATGACAAATACTGATAGCGAATTCCACTTCTGAACGGCTCAACCCATATATCCTCAAGTTTAGAGCACAGCACACGTCTTAGAAGACATTTAGGTACCCCAAACATTTTGCTTCAAAATTATATCAATTGACAATGCGCAACGTGGTTTATGGGTTAAAATAAAACAGCAGAAGTGAACGCATAAAAGTTCCCCGACCATTTTTTATTTATGTTTGTGGAATTGGCACTGAAAATTGGGAAGAAGAAAAAAAAAGCTACCCTCCTACTGGCGTATGGTTTAAAAAAAAATTGAGCGTGGCTTATTAAATAGCATTGGTTTAAAAAATCTTCAGTATCATGTCCTTTCAAAATGAGTAGAGGATGGCAAATGAGAGATAAAAGAAGACTGAGATAATATATTAGTTAGCTCGATGTTTTGCATGAGTGTGTGATGGCAAAGACGAACCAGAAGCAGAAGCCATTCTGCCCGGCATAGGTAGCTTGATTTGAGTACAATAAACAATAAATAAAAGCAACAGAAGTACAGCAAAGAGAGTAGTTGGAGAAGACATGACCTTCACATTCTTTAAAGTTGAAAGTATAGTCTGGGATTTTTGGCTTGCAATATTTAACCATTGAAATTTTCCTTCAACCAATGCAGCTCCTAATGTCCAGGAAACATCACCTGGACCAAATTCCATTTCTACATCACCAAGACATAGACCATACTCGATCAATGATGCCATATAAGCCACCCGGAAACAAAATTGTCCACCATAATTCGGATTGTCAGAAATATTGCTCAGGCCAGCCCATAAATTTGAACATATTTGCTTGCCTGACTCCCAAATTGTTGTTAAATTGGCTCTTGGGCTCAAATTAAGCTTATTGTAGACAAAAAAGAAACCGGATAAAGCATGAAATCGCTTCATTGGGTGAGCAACAGCTGTTAAATTAAGTGCACCCGTGCCTGCAATGTATATAAAGAAACACAGTAAGAATTGGTTTGAAGAAACTTATCGCAAAGTACTTATGCAAATATTAAAAGAACTTGCAATTACCGTGAATTTTTTTGGTCAACTCCTTATTTAGCCATGGTTTTTTTTTTTTTTTGACAAAAGCCATATATTTTTTAAATAATCGCTTTTTGTATAATTGGAAAATGCAAATCAATTTTTTCCCAAGGCTCTCTTATTTAACTTTTTTTATAAAACTCGTAAACTCGGGATTTTTTTACAAGAATCATAAACTTGTTTTAATTGAGGAGCTCTAATTAGATAAAAGCTAATCCAAACTGAGCCCAAGTTCCATGCAACCATCAAAGAAACAAAACCCCAACAACCCTAAGCTCTCCTCTCCCTCTTCCATGTTCTTTTGGCTGCCCTGGAGGTGGAATTGTATGAAAGCCAAATTTGCAATAAAGAAAAAGTGGAATACATGCTAATCATCGGAATAGTTTCACATTATCAACATATCAGCAGGGCCGTTCTTTGGCATGCGCAAAGAGCTCTACGGAGCCGGGCCTCCAATTTATGGGGGCCTCAATTATTTATAGGGGTATGAGTATAATTGTTGGGATGTAGGATAATATTTTCTTTTGTTATGTCGGTCCAAATCAAACACTTATTATTTGACAAAAATAAAGAGTAAATGGACAAGTTAGCCCAAACCCACACACATCTATCAACAAAAAAATTTCAACAAAACAAATTAAAATCAAAATAATGATTATTGTTAATTTGTAATTGTTTAAATTATAATTTTTTTTTAAGGGCCAATTTTTAATATTAGAGCCGAGCCTCCAATTTTATTGGAACAGCCCTGCGTATCAGAACTGAATTTGTTTAGTATCAATGACTATTGACATGTTTATTACAAGGTTGACAACTTTATTTCCAGGTACAAAAAATCCCTAACGTCCACTTTCCTGTGATTTTGATTCCCAAGAGGGATAAGATGTTGATCCCTGTGATATCAAAATGAAATTGTGTAAAGTTTCCTTTTTTATCCCAATAACTTCCTCTATACTCAACCTATCTATAAAAGATTCCTAAGAATGTTATAAATCAATCATACATACTTTTTTTTAAAGTGCCTTGGAATAGCATTGTCAACAGAATGTTCCATGGAATGTGATTCCAAGCAATGCATTCACAGACCTGAAACAAACACCGTCTATATGATATTTTGAAGGAGAGTTTTGGAGAATGGGTCAGATGTTGAGGAGGAGATGAAAGTAACTAGATATGATCAGATTAAAGACATGTCCTACCGAAACATATCAATTTTGGACACCAACACATGTGATTATATTCAATAACTTCAGTCTTCTTAAATGATTATTAGTGTCTATGTGTCAGTGCCGTGTAAGTGTCAATGCTTATGCAAAAAAAAAAGAGATATGGTCGGTCAGCCACTAGACATGAAAAGACTGCACATTGCTTATTCAGATTAGGGATAACTTAATCCAACCTTTGCTCAGCTGAAATCCATCTTATAAATTTCAATCAACACATGTTCTACAACATACTTAGAGAGGCTACCAGAAAAACAATTTAAAAATAAACAAACAAATGATTATTGACTTACCAATACCAGAAAATAAACTTGCTTGGCAATTTGCACCAACTGCTTGATGTGACACTTTGGAATCACTCAAGTTCATAGCAGCAGCAACAGCTACTTCTCTGCATTGTTCCCAATCAGGTTCTCCAACAAGACTTAAAGAACGAAGTTCGGTTTTCTGGGATTGGCTATGATTTTTTGGGTCAACTGCATGAAGCCGAGAACAAGAATTGCATGTATAGTTTTGTACAAAAGTAGACATCAAACAAGGATGTCTGAGTTCAGATACACCTCTAGTACTTTCTACCCTCTGATTATTTCTAAGCATAGCAACAGTCCTATCAAACGCTTCATTTAACCCAAATGCAGGCAACGAGTATGCTACAATCCTATGTTCAATCGAACCAAACTCCGATCTCATCGCATTCACATCATCCCCTGTATCCCGATCTATCTCCACAACAATCTGCAACGACGACCCACCCAAATCAACAAGTCCTAAAGTGGAAGACCCACGACGATAATCATCATCAAAGCTACCCATTTTATAATTCAAAGCCACCCAACCATAATAAGCTTCCTCCCTCCCACTCAAAACCCTAATCCATCTCTTATCAAACATAAAGGAATGGTCTTTCACCACAGCCTCAACATCCTCCAAGACCCGAAACACATCTTCCGTCCGAATTCTCCTCATTCCAGCAGTAGCCAGAACAAAAATCGGCGTATCATCATGCATTTCACCGGGAATTAAACCTTCGGCCCACACAATCAAAGGCTCCAAAGCTTGTCTAACTCCTAATGAATCATTAACTAATTTATCTAACCCGGGTTCGGTTTGCATACAATGATATTGACAAGAGTTTTTCCAAAGTGAGGTATTCTTATTTGTTGCATTGTTATCAGGATATGAATGTAGCAAAATTGGTAAATTTTTCTTACTTACAACACTCCCTAATATCCACTCATACACATTAACACGTGTTCCTGTGCTTCCACAGTCTATAACAACGGTGTAATACGACGAATTATTGGGTTTCCAGTCACGAGATTCAAGATAAAAACCTATAAATAACAGAATCAGGATGAAAATGAGTGCGGTGAGTTTAAGCAATAATTTATGTTTGGTGGTGAATCGTTTGTGTTTGGAAGGGGATTTGGGAGCTTCCATTAGAAAAATGATCTAATAAGAACAGTGAGGTTGATGGCTTTGAGTTGACATAAACTAAACAAGGTTCAGATTTACTATAGCTTAAAGGAGATGAATTTACCTTAGAAATTCAGAAGAAGCTGCAACTTGATTTAATCCACGATTCTGTGACCCAGCATCGGATCGGAGTTGGGGAGGTCATTTTGCAAATTTCAACTTTTTTCCTTTTTCACTTTCACATTGTCAGTACCAACTTTTTGCGGGGTTAATAATCAAAATTTAGTTATTTTTTTACAGAAAAAACAAAAGTTTATATGTACTATATCTTTTTTTTACAACAAATGTGAGTAAATTCCACTCCTTTTATAAGAGATGCTTAAATTAAAATCAACAAAAATAAAAAATAAAATTCTCTTATCTCTTATGCTAAAATATACATTTTACTCCCTCTTCAGTAAAACATGTTAGAAAACCTTGACAAAAAATACATGTTAGAAAATTACACTTTTCTCACTTGGAATTTTTTTTGAATTACATATACTGAAATTTATATGATTGTAAAATATTTGAAAAAAATAAATATTGATTACTCTTCGATATTATATAATATCATAAAAGTCACAATTTAAAAAAAAAACATGTGTTCAAAATAAAAATGTAAAGTTTTTGCATAAATAATATTCTATTATATTTCATATGTTAGGATATCATCTGATGCATTTATAAAGAACTAAAAACAAAGTTTGCTTAATTTTGATTGATTGAATCTCTTCTCTTGTTACTTACATCCAACATAAACATAATTTTAAATTGGTTAATCGAAAAATAATTATAATGTTTTATATCTTAAACTGAATCAGATACATTTTCATTGAATTTTCGCAACACAATCTCACATTTTTACCCTTTATTTTTTTAAGACACGTCTTTGTAAAATATTTTATAAGTATTTGAGTGTATCTGTCGAATATCATATAAGTATATAATAAAATACATATTTTAAATTAAAATAATTAATTTTGATACTCTATAAATATGTATATGCGAGTGAGTATCCACAGAATATCACTATTTGATATGGACCTCGTAGATTACACTTCTATGATCATGTAAATGTCAGTAGTTTGAACCCAAATCTCTATGTATCATATCCAATATCAGAATCAATTTACGTAGTTTATTATTTATTTATATTCAAAATGGGGCAAAATTAAGTTTATTTTGACGGGAGGGCCTTTTTCTCACATTGACAAAACCACATACAAGTACACAATACTACCCTCACCATAAAGCGAGGCAGCGAGCATTGGTTCCAGCTTCCGCATCATCATATAATAAAACTCTCAGCGTAATTTACCATTAGCCCCTTAACACACCTCCTTCTACCGACTGCGTGCGAATCACAACAAAGAACAAAAACAAAACCGCGAAATAATACTTTCCAGAAAGAGAAAACCGAAAGCAAAAAAAAAATGAAGATCACGGCTCTATTGGTGCTAAAATCCACCGGCGACGGTTCAGAATCGGTGTTCCTCGCAAACGCTTCCGATGTGAGTCACTTTGGTTACTTTCAACGATCCAGCGTTAAAGAGTTCATTGTTTTCGTAGGTCGTACCGTAGCTAATCGTACCCCTCAGGGTCAGCGTCAATCCGTTCAGCACGAAGGTTTGTTTAATTTCATACTATTCCTTCAATTTCAGTATCTTAGGGTTTCGTATTATCAATTTCAGAATAAAAATCACGCGAATCATGCTTTTTCCGTTTTTTGGATTTTTGTTTCACGTTGTTCTATCTGGATCGGGTTCATATTTCGTAATTTACATTGATTTTATCCGTTTTTTTATTTTTTTTTAATAATAAACATTGTAATAGAAATTATCATTGATTTGATATATGTTATGAAGCACCGACACGTAGACACCAGTAGTAATATTAGAAAATGATAAAATTGAATGTAAATTACCTGTCTCGGTGTCGGGCACGTGGACACTCCTTCGATCAGAAGTGTTGGTGTGGTGCCAGAGAGGATATATGTTATAATTTATTTTTATATCTGGTGATGGTTCTCGAAATTCTGAGTGTTTTTGAAAATCTCCTTACATTTTTTATTTGCAGAGTACAAGGTGCATGCGTACAACAGAAATGGACTTTGTGCAGTGGGATTTATGGATGATCACTATCCAGTTCGTAGTGCGTTTTCTCTTCTCAATCAGGTGAGAGTGAGAGCAACGTGTTTTGGTTCAATGTTGTATTTATTATTTGTAGCATGTTATGTTTTGAGCAACCTTGTGGTAGCTTGTTCGGTGTTTTGTTGTTTTCGTTGTGATTAGGTCGCGGTTATAAGACTGGTTTCTTTCTATTATCTTGGTGCGGACTATTAATTACATCAATGTCTTCCAATGTTCCACTTGAAAAAAGTATATTTGTCGAAAATGAATTCATTTTATTTTATTTTTCCATTACTTAGCTGACCCCACTTAGTGGGATAAGGCTTGTTTGTAGTTGTTATTTTTCCGTTACTTGCTTTGTCCTGCAATTTTGATTGGATTTTCCCAGTTAGAGGCATTTCACGTTTAGGTGTTGACTCTTTCTTGATGCAAGTTACCTTACCAATCACCATGGTGTACTTTGTCGTACCATATCATAAAATATTTCAACAAATACTGCGCGGTGAGATATTGGTCAGATGACTTGGTAACTTTTAATACAATTTATGCTTCTGGTATTGCTGAGGATACTTTAAATGTGTATTGACGCTTTAGGTCGGCCCCTCTGCTCGGCTTGAATAAGTTGGTCCAAGTCCAACATGGTTTTTGAATACCGAAGATTCGAGTCCTAAAATAATGTCTTATTAGTAATTATTCCAAAATAAGAAATTATTCCATAAAAAAAGTCAAAAATTTCAATTTCCAATGCACTAATTACATTAATTTTCAAAAAAAGGTTACTTTTTAAAGGTCTTAAAGAGTGCCCCGGGGGCACTCGTTAACATTTCTCTTATTTAATTTATGGAGATCTTTGTTTTCCATTTTCTCATTTATTGTCTTGCTATGATACTAACCCAATCTTGTCTAACTTCCTTGTGAATATGCTCGCAAAAGTAACGTCAAATCAACGATGACCGCTTTTTAGATTTTAACTGCTGAGGTCAAGGTTTTATGTTTGAGTTCTATAACTTCTACCTAGTACCAATATGAATATGTTGTATTAATTCTGAATCCAATGAAACCATTGAAACAATTGGCTAGTTTGATAAGAATGACATGGCACTGCCCAATTAGCATAGCGTTATTGATGTTGTTTTTCCCGTGTGCCTGGCCTCCATGTCTGTATGTGATATATCATTGGTTGGAGTTTGACTTTATACTTTATATCCTTCAATTTTGATAACATGATCTCATGTCCAAACATCTGTTTTCCTACATTTGTCTTTATATGTCGAAGCAACTTTGCCTACGGCTTTAAGTTCCCATATGTTCGGGTGGCGGATAAGAATAGAGGCCAGTTATATCAGATGTAATGCTTCTGATGCATGCTATTTAATTGGTTTACTAGATGGTAATATAATATGATGTCCTGCAGGTGCTGGATGAATATATTAAAAGTTTTGGTGAATCATGGAGAAGCACTCAGGAAGACAGTACTCAACCATGGCCCTATTTGAATGAAGCTCTCACAAAATTCCAGGCATGTAAATGCCTCTTCATTATATTGGCCTTAACTAGAGCAGTTGTTGAATTTACATTAAAGAAGTGTATAATGGTCACAATTGCTTTGAATAAAATTTTCTTTCTGACAACCTTTCACATGATGACTTTTCACTCAAACCTCCATTCTATGTTCCTGTCAAATCTCCAGGACCCTGCAGAGGCTGATAAGTTGTTGAAAATCCAGAGGGAGTTGGACGAAACAAAAATCATCCTTGTAAGTGTTTAGCATGCATGACATTGTATTGCAACGCAGCAAACGGGTTCCCTGCATCTTTTGTCTTCTGGACTTACTTAAGTTACAATGATACGCTTGGTAGTTTTCTAAATGAAAAATTTGTTTGTTTAAGATTCGGCATTGGTTTTCAAATAGATATATCTTTAGATGAAAATGTTAGTATCATGCAACCCAAGCATCATTGAAGAGCCAAATATAATGTACTATTGCAAATTTATCCTTTCATAGCTCTGTGATGTGATGTCATAGATTTTGATGATGTCTGTCAGCTGGTTAGCAATCATTCAGATGTTGTTATTATTATTGTTTTTGAAATATGTTTGTGTTTTTTATTAATGTACATATACTTGGTCATATGTTTGTGTTTCTTATTAATGTACCTTTACTTGGTCATATTAAACTTAATTTGGTTATCTTGATTTAGTAATTTTATGTTGATTGGGCTTTTCTCATTTCCTTCTCACTTTATTGTCTTTGTGTTTGGTACTCTTCATGATTTTCTGGTGTGTAGCACATTACATACAAATGATCTAGTGTTTATCAACATATGATGATTTTCTGTTGTAAACAGCACAAGACCATTGATAGTGTTCTTGCACGAGGGGAGAAGCTGGACAGTTTAGTTGAGAAGAGTTCTGATCTGAGTGCAGCATCGCAGGTAAGTAATACAGCTCCTGTTTTATAACTTTGCCTATGGGATTTCCTATGAATGCGTATGTGTATATTCAGGCATCTGTTATTTCTCCAACTCTTGTTTTTTGTTACTAAAGCTTTGGTGTACATGGTTATGGTATTCATTAAGCACGTATAATGAATATTGTATTCCGTTAAGTGATTAATCATTAATGACATTGCTGATTATGTTTTTGGCAATGCTTTTATTTAAGTGATCACAGGAAATAAATCATATTAAGAACATACGGCATGCAAATTTAAGAGTTCTTCCATTTTTTTTAGATAGACTTTGTGCTATTTGTCTTTCTGAGTCTATCTACATCAGAATGTGTTCTCATATAAGCTGGTAATAATATATTACCTCTAAGGATACAGGGTTATAAATGTTGCCCAGGAGTCAAGAGACTTTAGACTATGCATTCTTGTTTCAAACTAATTGTCTTATGAGGAATATACTGATAGGACTAATTCCTATCTAAAACAAGGGAGAATGCAACGTTAATGAAAACTGGAAGGGAGTATTGAGCCCTTAACTTTCCCAAAATTGAGAAGAACCCACACCATCTCTCTCTGACTTCAGATCTGTTGCCTGTGTCCCTTAACTATCCCTCCAATTTGCCGTGTACATGGTAATTCTGCTCCTAAAAGGGAGTATTGATCCACATAACCCGAGCATTAGAGTTTGGCCCCCTTCCTATTTATTACCAATAGACTCCACAAACTTATCAATACCACCTGCCTGAAAACTACCTTGAAATGCAGTGCTTCAAGGGACTTGGCAATGTCACCAACATTGATTATCAGGTAGCTCAGTTTCGCTGAATGATTTCTTTAGTTGAGCCAATTGCTTCTAAAGTGTCAACTCTTGATTCTTCAGCAGCTACACATGCTTCTTTAGAGTGAAATCAGTAGATACCAGCCAACCACACAAGTGTTTAGTGTGCATTCCTAATCCTAATACTGTACATGAATTGAAATTTGTTATCTGGTCCTTGCTTTTATTGCCTTTTGGTTATATTACAAGGTTGTCTATCATTATTTATGCATCTAATGATTTCAAACTTCTCTTTTTCAATATTTATTGGTATTTAATTATTTCAGTTTTGGTTAACTATTAATTGAAATTTGCTTCCCACTTACTTCGCTGAGCTGACACAATTATATGATTTTGGCATTTTAAACAGATGTTCTACAAACAGGCCAAAAAAACCAACCAGTGCTGTACAATATTGTAAGCTTTAAAGACCGTCAGTATTATGCGAGCTCGTCTGAATCCTGTTCCAACATTGATGTTGTTGGATTGGGTGAAAATAGCTTCATATGTCTATATCACTACATTGTTTGTTTTGTGAAATTCTGTGATCTTCCCGATATATGTATTGCAGACGGGACGAAATATTGGCCAAAGGTCTTACCATGTTGGCAAATTAACATTCTCATTTACCTTGTTTGAGATGCTTGCTATGATAAATTATAGTGCTTTGCATATATAATTGTTTTTATGAAACCATTCTAAGTTAATTTGTATTGGATTGGATATTGTCACGTGCGTTCATCTGTCATGATGTCTGTTATGACTTATGATTATGTAAGCTTACCTGGAAGTGGAGTCAAATTTTTTTCCTCATCTTTTCTTTTCATATCTCAACTCTTAAATGACTTTTTTTCATCCCTTTTTACAATTTCCAATGTTATCCTCTATATTTTAATGGTCTAGATTCTCAAATCATTTCCTCAAGTTCTTTCTTTTTCTTTTTCACTTGAGAGAATCCTAATCCACGGATTAGGTCTTGCAAGACCTAGGTCTTTTTCACTTGACATTTTGAAAGTTTGATGTGGTCTGTAGTTTGTTCAGAAGATTATATTTCATATGAAAATGTGATTCTTGTCTAAATAGACTGACAAAGTAATAGGCCAATGAGATTAAACTCTTGTTGGATATGTAACATGATATTTTAGAGAATTTAAGTATATATAATATCATACTCCATTTCTATTCTAATTTATACAAATATATTTGATTAAATATGTGAAAAGTTAATATAGACTAAAAAGTTTAAATTACTAAAGTTAACAAATTTATAATTTAATCTAAATCTAACCTTCAAAAAAAATATCAATATATTAATATTGATAATAAAAAATATCATTCATACTTACTTAGATAGCCCAATTTTAAATGTTTTTTCTATGGCTCATAGTTTGTTTTTATTAGTTAAATAGACTTTTAAAAAAAGTCTTGAGTCATATCCCAATTTAAAAGGCAAGTTCGTGTTGGTAAAAAAAAAAAAACTAGGTTCCTGCTTTTTCCTACGTGCAAGTATTAAAATGAGAATAGAAGATCCTATACGTGTAGGAATCTATATTGATGAATTTATCCTTTGTTTACCAATTTTTTTTTTTACAAAAATAAAACGATATTCATTCATTCAAATTGATAGAGTACATCACAATTAGATACAAACATCGCTAAAAACGTAAATGATGAATCTGTGAACAAACTCACTTCACCTAAGTTAATAGCATACAACAGCATAATGCCTACAAATAATATGATAATATGATTGAATTTGTAATTGATTGATGTCGATCTTTCAATAGGAATTAAACAAACACCGCGACAAGACGCGAAATCAAACGTCGTACAAGAAGACGAACAATACAAAAAACATAAAAATAAAAACTTTATATATGTGAAAATCATTTATTTAAATTGAAAGAAAAGGGGACAAAAGATGTAGAGGGAGAAAGGAAGTTTAGAGAGAAGTTGGAGTTTCTCTCACTCCCTTTGTTTACCAAATTATGATGAAATTTACATTCCTTGGACTGTTTAGTTTATCCTATATATGTACCCAAATCCCATTTAATTGAAGCTACACTAAGTAGATTGTACTTGGTATGAGTTAAGTTCTAATTGCAAATGATTAATTATTTTAAACAGAGAATGATATCAATAGTATAGACTATACATGTATCCATACTTTTGTTTTTTGAAAGAATACATGTATCCATACTTAGTTACTAGTACTTTTTAGCTATACTACGAGGAAATTCATGTGTGTGAGTAGAAGAAGTATGATAATTAGTGAGAATAAGGAGTTTTTCCCAGCTAGTCACACTCTCTCTTTCTATCGTAAGGCGGTATAGAAAATGAGGATAAGTGGGTACAACCACATATAGTAGTTAATATATCTTCAATTTGACAATGAGAACTTTATAAAATATGCAACATGATGAACTTAGTCCAGGTTGCAGATTTCTCACGTTTGAGAACCTATAATATGATAATGGAAATTTATATTGTTATGAGAATAGAAAGCCTAGTAAGAAGGAGAATATGTTAAATAGCACAAATGATTGATTTTGAAAATAAAGATATTTTAATTCTTGTTTAAGTCATACTCTTAAGTTTAACTACTGCATTATACTATTGACTATTTATTATCTCTTTTTTTAAATTATTTAATAGGTTAAATGCATGCTTCTCTCTGCCATTTGAGCGAATTCTAGTTTACTCTATGTAATTTTTTAGATTCCAACATTGTAATTTAAAGATTCTTTTATTTAAGATCTTCATGACATCAAATTTTGAGATTAAAGTTACTTTCAACTATGTCATCAACGATAAGATGAAAACGATAACGAGCAAGGATGAGAACAATGATGAAAGTATCGATGTCCAATGCAACGAACAAGGATAAGTATGAAAGCAGCTATACCCAATGTCTCTATGGAGGAAAAACATCGATGATGAAAAAAATGAGAACACATTACAACAACACTCAAAAGAGAAATTGGGCCTAAGGTTCGAATCCTCCAGGTGCCAACAATTCTTGTGTTGGGCCATTCCATTCAGGACTTTTCTCTAGCTTGAATTGGGCCTTCCGCCAAAGGACGAAGAGATTGGTCCTCCAGATTAGTCGTTACTTGAATCAGATACCGAGTTTAAAAAAAAAAAAGTAATGTGTGTCAGCAACTCGACGAGAGTTGTTTATCATTCATTATCAATTGGTGATGATAATTATTTGCATTCTTACATGCTCACTAAATTGCTAAGCTAAATTTCCGTTGTAGTATGATCTATGAAAAGCATAGATACCGACACCGGACACGACAAACACTGACACGTCGACACCACTGATAATTTGAGAAAATTTCATAATTCAATGTAATCATATGTGTCGGTGTCTTGTCAGACACCGACGCGTTTCCGACACTGGAACATGCCTAATCCGAGAACTGTTCGTGCTTCATAGAGTATGATGCTCTCAAAATTTAGTTTCAATGCTATCTGAGTATGATATATTCCCTTGAGTCTCAGTAATGTTTTCTGGTGGCATTTATTGAACTGTAATATGAAAATTGAGTATTAGGGGCACTAGAGTAGTCAATAGTTAATATTTATATAAGATTTTATGAGTTAATGCTATATAAATACTGTGGCATTAAGTTTAAAAAGATATCTGTTGATTTTTCGTGTGTTCTGTCTTTGCGACCATGTATAGAGTATTTGACTTATAAACTCTGTGGATGCTTTCTTTTCTTTTCTCCAGGGATTGAATGTGACATTTTCATCAAGGAATTTGCCATGGAACAAAAGACTGAAGTTGAAGCAATGTTTGACAAAACATCACTTGATCGGAAGAGCTGACTGGCATCACATGTTAAAGCAGACTACTTGTCTAAGGTGAAAATGTTGTAATGTTTTTGTGGTTGGATAAGGCTTGGTTGTTGTTGTTGTTTTTGTGTTGGTAGGAATAATATACAATCTGTTGTGTATGGGGCTCTAGATACTAGTTTTTGTTACTATGGTTAGAAGTTCATAATAAAAGTTCAGAACAAGTTAATGCAATGATTACCTTGCAATATGTTAGATGGATTTATGATAAAATTTGGTATAATCAAATTGAAATGAAACTCTAAAGAGCCTCCCTTAAATAAAAACTAAAAAACTTTCGAGTCTTAATCAATCAATTATACTTATATTACCCATCATCAAAAACTTTTGTTGTAGAATTAAAAGTTCATTTATGCAAGAAAAACAAAGTTGTGTATATATTCTTTCACTAATGTTTTTTAATTATATATTTTTGGGTACAGCACCAATGGTTTATTCTAGTGCATATACATGTTTTATTTTTACATGTATACTGTTATACCAAATCACTGATATTTATTTTGTTTCAATGCTTTTAGATTTCAATTATAGTATTCATTTTATGTCATATGCATATTTTACACGAAGAACCTGCATGAAAAGGTAAATGATCCATTTCTTCATATAATGTATGCTATTTGGATCTCCTTGCTTTACTTATGTTCACTATACTTGGGATTTGGGAAAGATATGTGTTCATTCCTTATTGTAGCATATGCATATATGTTATTGAGGTATTTGAGTTGATATGCCATCTGCTAGTCACATGTTTGCGTTCATAAGTTTCCAACTTGGATTTCTTTGTTGAAGGAAATTTTTTATTATCAGAGTTTCATGAAAAAATAACCTAAAACTGATTGTAGCCTAAAAGGACCAATCTATTGGTTTTCTTTGCGTTCATTTTTAATATCTAGCTAATGCATGCCTTTTTACATGGAATTGTGTTTTTTTTTGGTTGAACAAATTCAAGATTTTGTTATTCTTGCTTATATGAGTTTCGGATCTCCTTTTAGAGTATGGGTCTATAGTTTTATCAAGTTTTATAAAATCCTCCATAATTTTTATGTTTGAATTTGAAAAACATTTTTATGTTGTAATAAGGTTGTTTCAAAATTCCAGCCTATAAAAAAGTCCCCTTTTGACTACATATAGTTTTTAAGAGAAGCATATCGTCATTATATTCTACACCCTATGCAACCACTTTTTGAAGTTCTGTTGGGCTTATTTTGTTTTTAAATAATTTCAACAACATACATCTGACAAGAATGCTTGCTGTTTTTTTCTTTTCTTTTCCGCCTCTTCTAATTCTATGTTTATCTGCAGTGCTCCTCTCTTCCTTGCTGTTAATGCAATTTATGGTGCTGAAGTTACGAAGGAGTTAGCTCCGTTATGGGTTATGGGGCCATTCATTGTGGCTCTCTACATCAAGATGGTGCAGGTGCTGTGTGTACTTTATGTCTACAGCTTCAATCAGACTGTGAAAGTAATCAAGAGTTTACCCTCATTCTGCAAATTAGCTCACAACTATGTTTTTGACGGCAAGCTCAAAGAAGATATTAAAGCTCATATTTTGCAGCCTATATTGAGCATAAAAAATGCAGATTATAAACAGCTGACAATAAAATTGTTGAAAGTATTGGTAGAGTGGATCGGAGAGAAGTATCTTGATTTTGTGGAATCAATATGGCCTTACTATTGTCGAACAATCAGATTTTTAAAGAGATCTAATCTTATATAAATTTGAAAATAATTTTGAGGTTAAGTATACGGGGAGGGTTAAAAATAGCAAAGATTGGAGGTAGGGGGAGTTCCTTGAAGTGAATTTTGTGGTCTATCACATTTTATGTTAGGTGTCTCTTGAACCAGTTAATGGTCACATACAACTCAGAATGTAGGAAGTTCCCCATTTATGTTATATTGAAAACATTTTTTGGTCATAGATTAGACTACAACTGTATTGATTGGTAAGTATAACGTTGTGTATTACATTGATTCTATTGTTGTATATACAATACAATGTAATAATTATAAGTTGGCATCTATTATATTCAACCCATCTCCCCCGGAAAATACTTGGGTGATATTGTGGTTGGTGACATTGGTCAACCACAATGTCACAAATATCTTTTTTCTCTCTCTCTTTTACAAGATTTTTTTGTCATCTTATACACTTGTGACATTGTGGTTCGTCAATGTCACCAACTACAATGTCACCAAAGTGCTACCCCATCTCCCCACCACTCTTGTATTATTATGTAGCATCTTTGGCATAGATGGGATGGGAGTATGCGTTGTTACCCACTGGATTTCTCTTTCTAAAGATGACTTATAAGGGAACATTTTCATGTTCAGGGGATTATATGTCTCAGCATGTAGAATGATATGAAGTAATAACAACAATTCAGATTATATACCAATATGCCATTATGATTGTAAACTTTCAGCGTGTATTTTCAGAGGTAGTCTTGCTTGGGCACATGAAAGTTCTACGACCATTAGAACTTTCAAAAAAAGATTAAATAGTAATTGGATTTTACAATTTCCTATTTGATTATAAAAAAAAATTAAAACTCAAATGTATAAGAGTATGACTGATGAAGTGAGCACATAATTTCCTTCCAAAAACTTATCGAACTTTTCTGGTGAAATAAACAAGCTTCGATATGAAGTGTGCTGCCAAAACTCCAATTTAATATACATGGTGTGAAATCCAACATAGTCAATAACACACTATTAAAAAATCAAAAGGGATCACAACAGAAACAAAGTCAATGCTGAGGCAATATGTGCCTTTGTTATATACTATATGCCTATGTTATTAATAACACTAACCCAATTCTTCTCACATTCTTGTCTCAAAAGTTGTTTTCTCTCCAATTAAAATGGTCAGAATGTAACTTGAAGATTATTTTAAGTTTCATTTTCAACTATCCACCGCAGAATCTTAATCTCTTAATAATTATATAAGAAATATCTTTGTTGTTTCCTGATGTTATTTTTATTATTTTGTATGCGGTGTCTCAATAATGTACCTTCTCCCTTGGCTGCCTCTCTTGTAATTGTATAAAAAATTTACATCTATTAGTCTTGTTTTCTATTTAATTCCGGGGCAGTTAATACTTAATGTTCCTGTGACATTATTCATTTGGAAAAGTACTATACTTCAACTCAGATTAGGTAGCCTTGAAAGGGAATAGAAAATACAGATTAGGTTGAAGACTTTGTAGGCTACTGAAAGCGAAAAATTCCATCTTACAAATCCATTATTGAAGTCCCTTCTAGCTGCCTCCATGCCTATAATATAACGGGGTTTCTTGGGTTCAACAGGTGACATAATGACCAAAAAGACAAACTCTGATTTTTTATTTTTATTTTCTGTCAAGCAGTCTCGTAGTTAGAAATCATATGCATATATTAAGCATTGTCTCACCAATTAAGTTAAACTCATCATTAAAAAAAAAAGTTAAGCTTACGACTAATTATGATTTCTTATCTTCAATTGTATTAATTATTTTTTATTCAAATATTTCTAATTACTTTACAACACTTTGTTTTATAACTATAAACTAATATTTTGAGTTTTTTATTTTCTTTTAATATTATGACGAGTTAGATGAATTATCATTTTCTCATTAATGATAAACTTCGAAAAATTATATTATTTTTTAACAAATCTAATCTACTATTTATTTTTATTTTTGTGATTTTGTTTACATGTCTTATATCTCGGGAGGGAATAGAAGTTAGTGGATTAAGATTTTTATTTGAGTAAATTACATTCCCTTCCTTTAAAAGAAGTTTGAATTACACTCTTTTTTTTTCTTCATGTTATAATATACACTTCAATCCCTTGAAAGTAAAAACCTAAATAAATTATATTCTAGTCCAACATAAACAAAGCACACAATTCCTCTATGCGTTGATTCTATTTTGTCGAAGTTATGTAAACTAGACATATAATTGATAATTATTTGAAGTATAATGACAATTAATTTTGTCTAAAAAATGAAAAATTCTTTATAGACCTAATTTACATTTATATTTTTTAATTAAAGAATTATTTTATCGAAAAAACTATTGAATTATTAATTTAAAAGGTCAAAGATCTAAAACAAATGTTAGTATTGAACTCGAGTAAAATTTTAAACCGGATAAACTCATATTGAGTTCCACCCGAAACAGTGAAATAAAATCTTACTTTCATTCTTTATTTTTGTAACATAGGATCGAACATAATCCCACATGGTTGAACACCATAATGACTTTAGTCATATTGGAATGGATCACCCACCGGAGCAAGTTGTGTTCATTGAAATGAGGACAAAAATAGCCACGCTGATTAGTGCAATGTACACCCCAAAGGGCAGTTTCTACAGTGTCATAAGTGGACATTGACACACTGTCCCATGTAGGTTGCTTATGCTTGAATCATGGGGAACTAAGCAAGGGCATAAAGCTACTACTGAAAGCTATGTAATGAGCAGATAAGATATATGAGGCACTTTGTCTTCATGCATTTTGGCTACTATATGCATATCAAGAATCTTAATAAACTATTTGATATTGAACTTGGTTTATTAGGGTGATGCAACATATTTGAATGTGTAATATATTATACACCAATCTTCACATGGTTGACTTCAATATTCAACACTAGATTTGACTAAAGCTAATGTGGTTGTTTTATCTTCTATGTTTTCTTCTCTTATTTAATATCTAACAAGTAGGTTGTTTTGGTTGAGAAAAACAATTGTCTTAATTAACTTAACCCTCTTAATTATTTTGATAGTAGAAAATACATATATGGAGATTCTACACATATGGAAGATGACAAGGGACACACCTAACATTGTCCTATTCTTCAAAGATAAGCTCAAGGGAAATTGTAAAAATAGAAAGCCTAAACGTGTAAAAGTTTTATGCTCATTCATTTTTTTTCCTAACTATCATTATGAAACTCACTCCCACTTTCTCATATATCATCATGCATGCTTGAAATATAACGGCGCTTGGTTTCTCTTTGTGGTAACTTCAAGAATATTTGTCAAATCCAGCAGATAGTGATGCAAGCATGTGCACCGTGCACGTATCTTATATAGACTTAGATTGTATACCATATGTCTGCATGTAGTTAATCATATCTAAACCGTTCGATTAAGATCGAACATTCAAACTTTCATTGTAGATTTTTTTTAAAATATTTAAAAATATTGACTTTGAAATCTAGACGTTTGATTCAAATGTGGTCAGCTGCGTACTTTCATAGGGTTGTGAGTGCACGCAACCCAAATCCCTAATACATGCTTGAATATCCTGAGGAAATCCTAGTATTTGGATATTCCAATGATGTTTTTGTACCAATTTAGTTGAAAAAATTTCAAGTTAAAACGACAGGTACTCTTGTAAAGTCAAATCACACTTAAACTTTTGTTTTTGGTAATCTTAATCATTCCTAAAAGCTATACTATGAATTTGTACAGGCAATGTGAACAAAAGTTGAAAGGTAACAAAAGTAGCCCACTTGTGTCACCATTTTTCTCAAGCACGAGCTTTTGTCTTTCTTCTTAGCTTCTCTTGTTCTATAATTGTTTGAACTCAACCTACCACGTTATCTTAAATTTCCATATAGTTCTCTACTGCATAAGCTAAAGAGTCCTAAAATATCCCTCTTGTTACCTAAACAAGTAAGAGTGTAAAAGCCTCAAATATATTGGTAAAACTAAAAGGTAGTAGAAAGGTATATATTTTTTAAGATAAACTATATGTTAAAGTTTATCATTCATTCTTCTTCAAAGAAAAGTTTATCATTCATTTCACCACATATACATTCCATTATATATCCGTACCATTGTCAACTTTATTTATTAAAAAATTGAGTAGGCAGGGTTGCTCCAGTAGAACTATATAAAGCCTCATATAACTTCAATCTGTGTCATTGTCTTCCTTTATTCTCCTATTCTTCATTTACTTTGTTTTATTATGCTACTAAAACTTGATCCTTATTTTTAGAGCATATCTTTTGAATCATTTGACCTTGTATCTATACCTCATAATGAAACAAATATATTTTTATTGGTTGTGCAATTTTCTTTTGTTATTGACCATTCTTAATACTTTTTTTGTTGCAACACTAAGTAATGATGCTGATGCAACAGAGCTTAACTTGCTTCTAAGGATTAAATCAGAATTGGTTGATCCATTAGGAGCCATGAGCAACTGGTCTCCAACAACTCATGTATGCAACTGGAATGGAATAACATGTGATGTTAATCAGAAACATGTTATAGGCTTGAATCTTTATGATTCAGGAATATCAGGTTCCATTTCAGTTGAGTTAAGTAATCTCATTTCTCTTCAAACACTTGATTTATCTTCAAATTCACTTAATGGTTCCATACCTTTAGAGCTAGGTAAGCTTCAAAATCTAAGAACACTCCAACTATACTCAAATTATCTCTCTGGTAACATTCCCAAAGAGATAGGTAATTTGAACAAGTTGCAAGTTCTTAGAATAGGAGACAACTTTTTGACAGGTGGCATTCCACCTAGCATCATCAACTTGAAAGAGTTGATAGTGTTAGGTGTAGGTTACTGCCACTTAAATGGAACCATACCAGTTGGAATTGGTAAGTTGAAGAATCTTACATCACTTGATTTACAAATGAATAGTTTTAGTGGCCTTATACCTGAAGAGATACAAGGCTGTGAAAACCTTCAAAATTTTGCAGCATCAAACAACATGCTTGAAGGAAACATTCCTTCCTCTATAGGGTCCCTTAAATCATTGAAAATTATTAATCTTGCTAATAACTCTCTATCTGGACCGATTCCTACATCGTTGAGTTATCTTTCTAACTTGACATACCTGAACTTGCTTGGAAACAAACTAAATGGTGAAATTCCATATGAGCTTAATAGTTTGATCCAATTGCAGAAACTAGACTTGTCCGGAAACAACTTTTCTGGATCAATACCTCTCCTTAATTCCAAATTGAAGAGTCTTCAAACTCTAGTTCTTTCTGATAATGCTTTGACAGGTACCATTCCAAGAAGTTTCTGTTTCAAAGGTTCAAAGCTTCAACAACTTTTCTTGGCTAGAAATATTCTATCTGGAAAATTTCCCATGGAGTTACTCAGCTGTTCCTCAATACAACAGTTGGATCTTTCTGGTAATAGCTTTGAAGGTGAAATTCCATCTACCATAGACAAGCTTCAGAACCTCGCAGATCTTGTACTCAACAACAACACCTTTGTTGGATCACTGCCTCGCGAAATTGGAAATATTAGTACTTTGGAAGGTCTTTTCCTATTTGGAAATTCTTTAACCGGTGAAATTCCAGTGGAGATTGGAAAGCTGAAAAGATTGAACACAATTTACCTCTATGATAACCAAATGTCTGGATTCATACCAAGAGAGTTAACAAACTGCACAAGCTTAAGAGAAATTGATTTCTTTGGAAATCATTTTACAGGCCACATTCCTGAGACTATTGGGAAGCTGAAAAACTTAGTTCTTCTTCATTTGAGGCAAAATGATTTTCATGGTCCAATCCCTCCAAGTTTAGGGTACTGCAGAAGTCTTCAGATATTGGCCTTAGCCGATAACAAACTTTCAGGTTCAATTCCACACACATTCAGTTACCTTTCAGAACTTTCTAAGATTACCCTTTACAACAACTCCTTTGAAGGACCTATCCCTCATTCACTTTCTTCTCTCAAAAATCTCAAAATCATAAATTTTTCACACAACAAGTTCAGTGGAAGTTTCTTTCCTCTAACTGCTTCAAATTCTCTGACTCTTCTTGACTTGACTAACAACAGTTTCTCAGGTCCTATCCCTTCTAATCTAGCTAATTCCAGAAACCTTCACCGTCTCCGGCTCGCATACAATAATCTCACAGGAACCATTCCTTCTGAATTTGGCCAGCTTAATGATCTCGACTTTTTTGATTTATCACATAACAGTTTAACAGGAGAAGTTCCACATCAACTCTCGAACTCGCGGAAAATACAACACATTTTATTAAGTAACAACAGATTGAGCGGCGAAATACCTCAGTGGTTGGGAAATTTCCAACAACTTGGTGAGTTAGATCTCTCATACAATAACTTCAGTGGCAAGGTACCTGCTGAAATTGGTAACTGCTCAAATTTACTTAAGCTTTCTCTCCATCACAACAATTTGTCTGGTGAAATTCCTCAAGAGATTGGAAACCTCATTTCTCTTAATGTCTTCAACATTCAAAGCAATAATCTCTCCGGCTTAATTCCTTCAACAATTCATCAATGCAAGAAGCTCTATGAGTTAAGGCTCTCACAAAATTTCTTGACAGGTACTATACCAGTGGAGCTAGGAGGGCTTGATGAGTTACAAGTGATATTGGATTTGAGTAAAAATCTCTTCTCTGGTGAGATTCCTTCATCTTTAGGAAATCTAATGAAGCTAGAGAGACTAAACCTATCTTCCAATCAACTTCAAGGAAAAATTCCTACTTCACTTGGTAAACTTACAAGTCTGCATGTGTTGAATCTCTCAAATAACCATCTTGAAGGCCAAATTCCTTCCACCTTTTCAGGGTTTCCAAGAAGCTCTTTCTTGAACAACAGTCAGTTATGTGGCCTGCCGTTAGTATCTTGCTCAGGATCAACATCAGAAGGGAAAATGCAGCTATCAAACACACAAGTTGCAGTTATAATTGTGGCTATTGTGTTTACTTCAACTGTGATATGCTTAGTTATGCTATATATAATGCTTAGAATCTGGTGCAACTGGAGAAAAGTTTCCATATCGAATGCAGATGGAGGTGCTGTTGCTACGAAGAAAGAGGAAAGTAGATGGGGTTGTCAAGATCATAAGACAAGGAATGGAGAGTATTGGAATATGAATTCATTTGGATTCATTCCTTCACCAGATAAAAATAATTCAGTAACAACAACTTGCTTCTTTAATCTCAAAATGGAAGCCATGGAAAATGCAAATATATAAAATATTTTTTTCTTCTTAAGATTGGTTTATTAGCTTTGAGGAGCAATTACATTACTGGCACATCATACAATGCTGACTTCAATTAATATAAATAGTTGTTAATTCAAAAGTATCATGCCTGCCCTACCACATTTTTGGGACTAGGATTGTGATTTAATTAGTTTTTTCTCTTTCCTGGTGTTACGAGGCTATACCAATATTTGTAAATAAAAAGGGGCTATACTTACAGGTAAATAAAACCTCTAGTACATTATTAACCTTAATTATCTGGTAAAAGGAAATATCTCTCTAGTAAGATGTGACTAGTTGTTTTCCCTCTTTTTTAGTAAATTGGTATCACTGACGTGCAAACTAATCCATAAAGGTACTATCGAGCACAATAAAAACTTTGACAAGAGTTTGCTCTTTTCACTAGAATCAGGAATTTAACCTTTGATCTCTTGCTTATAGAAAATGTGCTCTTTATTTTATGTTTCTACTTATTTATTATTACGAATTCTGCTTTTCTTTTTAAGTACCCAACCTGATAATAACCTGATCCAAATCAATCATAAAATAGTTGGATTAGTTTGTTTTGAGTCAGTCATCTAATTTTATGAAACTGTATCCAACCAAACCATGTAGATTCACTTATTTTAGAAACTTAAAGCAACCCAAAACGTGTCAATCCATATTTGTTGGGGGTCATGTTTTCAGTGTCTGAAACGATGTCATATTTATGGGATTAAAAATAGTAAAAGAATTCCATTTATCACTTATTGTCATTAGGGGTGGGTAAAAAAACCAAAAACTAAACCGAACTGTTGAACCGAACCGAACTGAACTGATATTAAACTGAACCGTGTATTAAAGTTCTGAACTGAATTGTATTTTGAGGTTCAGTTTACTAACTGAACTGTTTTGAAAAATAAAATACAATTAACTGATCCAAATTGATCTAAAAGCCAAATACCCAGATCTATTCCTCTCATGCGATCTCAAAGCCAAAAACGTTACCGTCGTGATCCCTCCATCTCTGGCCACCGTCGTCCGTCGGGATCCCTCCGTCGTGATTCATCTTCGGTCACCGTCATGATCCCTCCATCTCAGTCACCGTCGTGAATCGTTATCTCTGTCGTGATTCATCTCTAGTCACCGCTACAACTCTGAGGTACCCATTTCATTCATATTCATCAAAATTTCATCTCAGTTTCATATGCTTTTCATCTGTTGTGTATGTTAGGGTTGTGCTCAATATTCTCAGTTTCACATGGGTTGTTCTTAATTTCATATGTTTTTCCATTCTGGATCAAAATTTTATCTCAATTTCATATGTTTTTCCATTGTGGATCAAAATTTCATATGGGTTGTTGATTCTACAGCTGATGCATGATTAATTTATATGGGTTTCATGTGAAAATTCATATGGGTCAGAATTTCATAATGCTTTTGTAATCAAAAAAAAAAAAATCATAATGCTTTTGTTTGGTTTGTTGTGTTTTTCACTGAGTTTGTTTAATAAGCATTGTCTAATCTGACTTTAGTTTAACTGAAAAGACGCTTTGAAAATGTTTGTCATTTAATTTAATGGATCATGCAATTTCTAATTAGCCTACAGGGCACTCCCTGTTTCCTTATTGCGATTAGTTGCTTTATTTCATTTTGTTGACAGATGTCGTCGGATGAAGATGTCATTTCTATCACTCATGTTGTCGCTCCATCGACAACTCCTTCTTCTAGTTTGCCACCGTCTGGGCGTAAATATCGGTCGCACGTTTGGAATCATTTTGTTGAATTGCCTGGTTCTGAGAAGAAGGCCAAGTGTAATTATTGTAGTAAACCGATTAAATTCAAGGCTGGAACAACTTCTATGGCTAATCATTTACTAAGATGTTCGAAACATCCTGATAGAGTAGCAAGTAAAAGGCAAAAAAATTCTCCCACAACACAACTTACAGAAGTGGAATCAAGTGTTGTAAAATTTGACCAAGAGACGTGTCGTTTGGAGCTTGTGAAGATGTTTGTGGGCGCAGAGCTTCCTTTTCGATTTGTGGAGAATGAGTTTTTTCGAAACTTTGTGAAAGTCTTGCAACCACTGTTTGATATCCCATCCCGCACTACATTAAGGTGTGCTATACATATAATAAAATATAAAATATAAAATTTCTCAAAAGCCTACCATTTTTCATAATATACATATAATAAAATATAAAATTTCTCAAAGACATGCAAAGGTATAGTAGGAATCCCTTTTTTTTTTCTTGGAAATCTAGATGGAAAGCTCAAGCATATCGTTTTTATAATATTTTATACCAGTTTAGGCTAATTTTTTAACATTTACAATTTCGAGCAAATGGAAAAAAGTCAGAAAACGGAACCATAACGACATATCTAGTTATACTATGCTTTACGACATATCTAGTAATACTATGCTTTAATTGCTCAGTTAGTGTGTATCCAGAGTACTATTTTATACACATATACAAAAAAGGCAGACCTTAGCTGACTTCCACGTACTTACAAAATACCCAGAAACCTTTTAAGGGAGCAAGGACTGGACGCGATTAAGCTGTAGCTCATGCAGTCTAGCTTTTTTTCTTTAGTTTGAAATCATGCTGTTTGCGTATAGTTCAGTCCAGACATTTTAAGTCTATTGCTTCGTCCAAAAGTCTATTATACTCAAGCTTTGCTTCTTCGAGTCTACTCCTAAGCTGTGTCACCTGCACAATTATATCTTTAATTAGTCAACTTCCAAACGATATATTTTCATTCTATGCACATTTTCGGAGGATCAAAATACTCAACCGATTCCAACAAATGCATTTAACTATGAGAACACAGATTTAAACCAGATGTCGATCTGCTCATGAGTCATGTGACTTTTCATATATCAGGCTCATGTGGAGAAATATAAACACAACAAACATGGTGCGCAGTACACAGCAATGTGGGGCTTTGTGTATCTCCTTTTTGTCTCTTGCATGACAAGATGGTGTAAAACAACTTCCTCGAGATTCTGAATTTAGAAACATCCTTATGTTAGCCTTTCTAAGCTTTTTTTTTTAAAAAAAAAAGGTAGGAAAATGAAAAGGGAGTTTTCTAATGGCAACATCCCAGCATCCTTATGTTGGTCGCAAACGCATGTTAGAGAAATTGACAGCACCCTTTCCATTGCTTTCAAACTTAGGTTGGAGAAGCAATCTTTGTGTTACTTACCAGTTCCCCAATATTGGAAAAAGTGTTGCTGCAATCTACTAATCTAGGCAATTGGACTATACAAGGTAATAAAATAACCATTATTTTTCCG
This sequence comes from Medicago lupulina, assembly GCA_958299785.1. Classification (NCBI taxonomy): domain Eukaryota; kingdom Viridiplantae; phylum Streptophyta; class Magnoliopsida; order Fabales; family Fabaceae; genus Medicago; species Medicago lupulina. The sequence goes on along the minus strand of OY283143.1, from coordinate 12,688,454 downwards.
TATAACAATTACCTTAATGTTAAGTTCCTCCTCCACCATCTCAAATGCAAAACAGCTGTTTCAAAAAAAGAGGATAAATAAGATATATGCTTCCTAGTGTATTAGTGTTGCCGATAATTAAGCAACTAGGACCGTTAAATGAATAAATGTTGCCAAAGTCCAAACGAGATACGAAGAATTATAAACATGTCATGTAGCTAGGGTTTTGCAGCAATAATTGACTGAAACCAACACAAGCAGTTGTATAACAGCACTCCATGGAATTAAGAATCAATGCAGTGACCAATGTAATTATAAATATAAATTTACTCACTCGGCATTGAGTTGCTTGTTGAATTCTAGTAAGGTCACAATTTCTTGGTCTACCATCTGGTCTGCAGGAGATGCGGTAGTCTACGAAAAAAGCAAGGATGAAGTTGGCAGTAAAATATTTTTCAATGATTTACATTGACAGAGTACGAAGGCCAAGGAATCAAGCATATCAACAGAATTGTTAAATTAGTAGTTACTCTAGAATACTACTTCAAGCAATAAAAAAATTACTAATAGTTTTCTCTTTGCTGAGTCATGACAGTAACATGCAGTTCAAGAAAAAATGGATAAGCAAATAGATATCTAAGAATCAGTTAATAATGAAAATATACATTATTAAAACAATTATTGTTGTTTGAGCTGTATAAATGAGAATAATTTGGAAGACATTATGCCTAAAGATAGTCTGCATGAAGAGAAACAAACTATGTTCAGTTTCAACATACTAAAGTGGGACTCTCAAGAGTCTCAATTCAACATATCCACTCACACTCGGGTTCGGACATCTCAGGTGTGGATTAATGCAGAAGGAATAACAAGGATCACAAAAATTACATACAGAAAAACTAATAAACAGTTAAACACCTGTACATTCTTTTCCACTGCTTGTCTTTTCATCTCGTGATGATCGGCAATTCCACGTGTCTTCCTCTTCGTAAGAGATGCTGAACCACAATGAGAAACCTTTAGTTGGATATGATTAATTTAGCTACCGGTAAATACAACTAGTTTCTCACGTAAATTACCTTGTTCAGATCCATCTTGTGCGTTAGATATTGGTACAGGTGAAGAACAGTCATCCAGTGCAACTAGTTTTTCTGTAACGAGTGGTTTCTTCATTGATGGATCAAGTGGGCCAACAGGATTTCTACACTTCCTTTTCTGATACCCAATTTTATGACAATAACGATCCCTGCAAAATTTTATTAAAGGACTCTGTCATGTCAGAAAACAGTTCTTTAAAAATCATCAAATGGAAGGGGGCGGGGGGATTGAAAATTTTCTATGTTCAGATTCAGCGACAAAAAAAGAAGTTAAATTCTACTTGTGTCTAAAGCAGAGGAAATTCAAAAGCCATGGTAGCAGGTAAGCAAGAGTAGAGATATTTTGGCAATCCATGAACACTAGCATAAACACTATACCAGTATTCCCATGTCATATCCTTCAAGCGCAGTTCAAGCTTTTGAAACAGGGAAGTTCTCTCAAAATCTTGCTTATTGTGAGTTGGCTGAACATTATCTGCTTGCAACACGCCTGCACAAGAGTTACCATCTTCTTGAAGTCCAATACATTTATAATAAGATTTAGATGTCAAATAGAACTAAATATCGTCAGGTAATTTGCAGTTCATTCTTACCAACGATTCCTCTCCCCCTCTTGCCTTTAAAGCTCACAACCGGCCAAAATGGCTGCAAAAACAAAACATGACAATTATGCTCAATTGAAAGAGAATAAGTATATTAAAATGTTTTGAAATGTTATTTGCAGGTCTGATGTGGCAACGAATGCAATTTGACAAACAAGTAATTTCCATTTTAATAAAATGTTGCCAATTTCCCCAGGAGATGGAGAATGAACCATCTCCCTCCTCATCCCTTATTCTTTATAGGCATAGTTATAATATATGCTTTCCTAACTCAGTTTATATTTTCCTTGTCACTAAAATATAAGCCCAAAAAATATGGAGTAACAAACTTCTTTGGATTATTTGTCAGGCTAAGAGCAAGCATATTGGTTTCCTTATAATGCACTTTGTACCCTGTTCTATGGCATCTTTCTACTGACCAAAACACGTTTTTATAGTGACATGCATATTCTTTAATCTATTTTGAAATAAATTTGTCCTCATGGCCATTTTTTTCCTTGGAACTCTTAACACATAGTTTATACAACAGTCTCCCTTGACTTAGGGTTATCTTCTCTCTTCTTCGGATCCTTTATTTATGGAGACTCAATTCAATAATTAATTCGTTGAACTCGGTTCGTGAACCAAACAAGTCGAACTTGAGTAAAAAATTAAGATCGTTAAATAAATGAGTTGAACTTGAGCCCTGTATAGTTCGACTCGGAGTAAAATTTGAATTTTTTTTACCACTGCTAATTCAATTATGCTGATTATTACAATTAGCAAATAAGCAAAACCTTTACAAGAATAAAAAGATACAACAAATATTATTGTGTATGTAACGTTAGGATGGGATAAGAGACAAGAGTAGTCCCACAATGAAAATGTTAATGGCATTCAACATACATGCATGCAAATGAATAGGAAAAATAAGTCACGTCGAAAGATTAGTGTACAATAAGGAGCGAAACCATCTATAAAACAGTAAAGTGAAGCATGTGAATATGTACAATGGGAATGGATTTTTGTATGTCGTAACTACAGTGTTGCATCCATTACCCATTTATGTGATTTTTAGACCAATTATAAGAGGTTTTGGATCTATTACTACAATAGTTTTTTTTTCTTTTCTTTCTATTGGTTCATTTGATTTGAGCTATTGAGTTGAACCTATCGAGGCGAACCGAGTTGTTTGTGAGCTTCAATTGAGCCAAGTTCGAGCTGAAAATAAAGTTCGTGACGAACTCGAGTTGAGTTTTGAGCCGGTCTAATTTTTATCGAGTCAAGCCGAGCTGAACTAAGTTCGACTTATTTCCAACCCTATTTTCGACCCTTAAACAACAAACACAACTAATCTTGTCCCACTAGGTTAGATCAACCATATGGATCAAACAACGCCTTAGTATTCTATCAAAAACTAAAATTCTGGAATTAGATCAAGGTCATTTTCAATGGTTTCACTTGAGGTTTTTTCCTCTTCCACTACTACTCAACTAGTTTTTTTTTTACTAATACTACTCAACTAGTTATCGTCCATTTAAGCAAAGATTTCATGTTGTGGTCTATTGAGTGACAATTATGATTTTTTTTCTTTGTAGAAACTGAGATATATCTTACATGAAGAAGCCTCATTCTAAACTTTTATTCATCGCTTTATATTTAAAGCTAAATTATAGTTAAAAACCAAACATGTATTAATCAAGATATCTTTAAAATAAGGAACAAATTTTAACAAAGTCTAAAAATATTTTAAAAAGAAATATCTTATTTTAATTAAAAATCTTCAAAAGATATTTAGGCAAATTATTCTCAACAATTTACCAGTATCAGCCGATTTTTGTGATATACATTGAAGCCGTGGATGTCGACTTCAGGAGCTTCCTTAAGAAATCCAATTGTCACAAATATTGCCTGCACAGTTAGTCCATAATGAAAAGACCAAATCAAATTATAGCAAGTACTTATTCCTTGGTTCAACTACTTAGTCCTAAACATTTGAAACACTAACTCCCAATATCAACATTGAATCAAACTTGCATTTAAACATAAAACAATTCATGTGACACTATGGTTCAATCCTTGCAGCCCCAATTATTCTAGATAAAAATTAAAATTCCAGTACAAGATAGAATGGAACGGTGCATTCTCCACACTTTTCCAAAAGGCTCTTGCATTAGAGGGCATGTATGGTTAGAAATGAAACCATTCATGCACTTACACCTATCGTCTTAAAATTTTAAGATAATTAGTCATGACAAAGCCTATGTAGCCTGTCATAAACCAACTCTTAAAAGCTTAAACCGTTAGCCTGCCAGGTATAGGTTCATAAATGACTTCGAAGATGATTTTTCACAGCAAATATAGAAAACAAAATCAATACCAACTCTTTTAAAAGCTTAAACCGTTAGCCTGCCAGGTGTAGGCTCATAAATGACTTCATATCTATAACATAGCCAAGATGATTTTTCACAGTAAATATAGAAAACAAAATCAATAGTTAGATAAGAACCTCTTCTAAACCACCACTGTGTGGTCTATACTTGACAAAGGCATGATCCATAAGATCATCTGCTATGTTACGAAACTTCACAACTTGCCCTCGCAATATAATTCTAAAACTGGTTGGCACCCGGTCCCACAAGTACAATATGGACAAGTAATCCTATTGAACATGGGAATGTTATTAGTTTTAGAAAATTCAAACTTTTATGCAGTATTTATGGATAGTTTTCTAAAGCAAGCATACACGTAAAGAGTAATGAAGCCTGTTAGCAAGATGTTGCTCATTTACTCTCTTCCTGGCTGGAATCGTATCAATCTTCTTGACATCTCCAGCAATAAGGATATCCTGCATCCAAATTACAGAAGTTACCGATATAATGATGAATTTTATAACAGATGGCAAGCCAAAATCAGTAAAATACAGTAACAAAAAATATAACCTGAGGATCGGTATCAAAGTCAAGTTCCAAATTCTCATCGTCATTGAACCATAAATTGAAGATAATAATTTTAGTACCATGATGATTTTCAATGTCATCAAACTGCCAAAGAGAGAAGAATATTGAAAGAGAATCAATCATAATCTTTGGATTGATATGCTTAGTCTACTTAGATGGCAACAAACATTATAAAACAATTTGATATGGTACACTAGTTTACAAGGATTTCAGAAGCAAAAATCTCTAACTTGGTTACGTAATGCAAATACATCAACCAATAGGTGTGACCGTATTTCCTTTGATTTTATCAAATTCCCAGATCAAGTTTCTTTGTAAGGCATCACTCCTCATCAAAAGCCAAACTTGGTTCTTCCTTCCCAGAACCCACAAATCCCAAAATCCTAATTTCACAACACAAAACCCAACTGAATCCCGAAACCAGATTCTAGCATTTGCAATGCAAGCATGTTCTAACTTTACCCACATTCAGTAACTTCCAAATCTGTAAATCAAAATCACTACTCTGATACCCTATTAAAGCAGATAATATCGCAAAAGATCTATATAGTCTGTCTGAAATTAGCAATGGAAAGAGTAACACACCCCCAAAAAGCAGTAAGTCGATCCACTAAACACCTCAGCAAGTCACCAATGTAAAACAAATAATTATCCCCTATAAAAGGATCCCCTGGCTTCTACTCTATAATCTGACCAGAACTACTATCTCAAGCCTAAGATAGCAAGAAAATTAAACATCCCTTACTTTTTTACCACTTTAAACCTAAGCAAAATAGACAACCATGTAAGTACTACATATGTATAACACAATTTTTTTTTAAGTACCCACAATATTATATATGTCCCTAAATATTAGCATTCTTACATCAATACATAAAAAATTAAAAAAAAAAAAAAAAAAAAAGTGAGTATTGAGTAATTAAATCTAGTTATTCATTTTTAAATCTGTCAACAATGTGTATCGAGTTTCCACAATTGGCCTACAATTTTTGGGACTCTTTCTGCTTAACTAATGATTGTCTGAATTGGGTTATTTTTGTAAATATCATAATAAATGCATCCAGTGATTGGGAAAAAAGTTTATAAAAAGGGAAACAACTTCAAAAGGGGTTTATATTTAGGGATTGGCACTCTACAAATATTTTATGGAATAGGATAATGATATTGCAAAAAAAATATTACAGAATATATTATCTAGGATAATGAAAAAGAAAAGTTAGAGAAAAAATGGCAGACATTCAAAGTAGCTTATAAGCTCAGAGTATAAATCAATGAAGCTGAAGCTGAAAATTATGGTATGGAAGAACGATCTAATTAAAATGGATTGTGGAAAAAATCTGAAACTGACTTGTTTCACAATTTCTGCTTCTGATAAAAATGGAGACCAGTCCAGCAACAAGGACATATTAGACGTAAAATGCTCCTGGTGATTTAGTTTTTCCAGGTATCCGGTTGATGTGTTACACTTGTAACTTACCTGAAATTAACATCATTGTATCAATTGGAAATACTAGAGCAGAACCTTCATTGTATAAAAGGGTTATCAATATCATCATATTGAGAATACAAGCAATGTTTCACAACATAACGATGATGGATGCAGTGGTGACCCTAAGCACGGGTGAGATGGGCCTAAAGTCCAGGGCTCTAACTTTTTGGGGGCACCAACAAATTTTTTGCATTGTAGTATTATAAATATTAAATTAAAACTGAAAAAAAATTGTATTACATCTTCAGTAAAAAGAGATTGCAATCCAGTTAATTGAAAAATAAGGTGGAACATTGGAGTCTCTCACGCTTGGTATTATTTGAAACTTTTCATGGCATGGAACACGCAAATGAACTTGAGAGAATTTATCTAAATTTTTGTTACAAAAAATTCTATGGTTAAAATTTCTCTCAATGCACGTAACCAAACTTTAGTATTGTAAATAACCTTTTATGGTCAATTGTTCTCATGTATTATAGATCAAACAATTGACTCACTTAACATAAGCAATAAGTAATAACATGTGAAAATATTTTGTATTTTTGTTTAGTATTGGAAGTCTTAGATCATCATTCTGTAATTAAAGCTTAAAATTATGGTGAATATATCTTGAAAATCGTCTTAGACCAGCATTAGAGATGTTTTCACTGCTCAATCAAAATTAAACTTTATGATATTCAACTCTACAAAGATTTTATTATTTTTTTGGTACAAAAGGGGGCCAAAGGCCCAAACTCTACAAAGATATTTAATTGTTTTTCAAATTAATACAAACACTATAGAATAATATTGCCTATTTTAATTTACAACCTAATATGTTACAAGATGAATAAAATAGTCATGCTTTTTTTTTTTGACAAATAAATAGTCATACAATTGTTATCAAAAACTTATATTTTTTATTTAGAACCTTGATTATGAAAATATTATTATGACTTTGCAACAAAGACACAAGGAGAAAAATAAAATTGTTATTATAAGGGTGCTAATTTCTCAGTTTGCCCAAAGCATTCAAAGTCTCGTGACCGGCCCTGGATGGATGGGCTAACAAGAAAAAATATTGGGAATGATATCATAAAAAAAAAAATCTAGGAATAAGGCTTGGCAATATCCACTGTAATGTTTTATCTATCTAACTTTGCAAGTACTCTGTAGCTGGTGAAGGAATAGGCTCCCCTGGCAATCTCCTAATTTTGTCGTATGAAGTTTTTGTTTTGCCTCTCCAGGCGACAAGACTAGCTTGCCAGGAAAAGATCTTTTGTGATCATGCGTTTTAGTGTTGCCTGACGACATGATAGGCTCGGTGGGCAATGACGTGTTTCCTGCAATCCTATTTAAGTGTTTTACAAGAAAAACCCTATGAAAATTGACATTCTTTGTCATAGGAATATGGAAATATGATTACGTGTTCTTAAAAATCGTTGTTCTTAATGTTTTGCCTAATAATTAACCACCTAAGGAATTAGAGATTTTTATTGGACAAAAAGGATTTTGAGTCAATGAATTATCATTAGCCTTTTTCAGTTGATTTGAACTTAATGTTAAACAAACTTAATTGTGTTGATAGAGAATTCTAGAGCATGATGGCGTGGAGGAGGGGACTCAAATCCTAGTTGCTTGTTATAATCGTTAATTCAACGTTTCACCGGTTCTTTGTCTGGATACTGAGTTTCCAAAAACAAAATATGTTTTGCAATTTACTTTTGGTTACTAAAATTATTTCAGCTGTTTACTTTTCACCCAAGTAAAATTAGCTTTGTTGCGCATTATATTTAAACACAATCCATGTCAAGACGATCTTTCTAATCACTATTACTAGGTACGATTTTTTACACTTGTCAAATTATTATCAATATATAGTTGTCATGTAACTTTTTGGGCAACAAAATCCGCATAGCAAAGAAAATTAATATTTCAATTAATGCACTATATAGAACTGGAAGTATAAAAATGAGAAATATTGCTCACCATGGGGACTACAATTCTGTCAAGTTGAGCTCGCATCAAGAATGTATAAGACAGAAGTCCAATGCTTTTAGTACATACCCTGATCAACACAAACAGTTTTTTTTAAGAAAAAGGCAACTTGGGGACAAGAAAGAGAAAAGATAGTAAATTGTCTTTTTTGGCCTTATTTTACAAAATGTTGAACCATCCCGCACGTTCCATCATGTGAGTAGGCGAAGATAACAATAGAAAGAGAGTGACTGAAATAACCAACTAGGTTGTAAACTTGTAATGTTAACCACAGTGGAATGATTTTTAGGTTGTGGCTCTCAGACAGAAATATCAAATTTGTAATCGTAGATCATGATGTCTCCAAGAAGAAAATTATGTTTGTTTGATTGTGGTCTTGATTTTTTATTTTTCGAAAACTATTCTATAAAATAATACTGAAAATGTATTTTTTAAAAAATAAATAAATCCATTTAGTAATATTAATTTGAGAACAGATAAACTGCTAGAGTGAAGGGTGATGGGGGAAGACACGGTGGTGAACGATACTTAAGTGGCAACTGTAAAGGTCTTGGGTGATGGTGGCAACAACAATGAAGGGTGTCAGGGCAGTGTGGGAATAGACACGGTGGATGCTAGGTTATGGTAGCAGCCATGGTCATCGATATCTTACAATACCTGTGAGTTGTCTCTCGATCCGTTACAAAAATGAACTCCAATAATATGAATCTCTAGTTTGTGTCTATTTTGAACATGAATCTCATCTTAAATCATGATCCACTTTGATGAATCTTGATTCGTTATGATGAATTCTGATTCATTCTAATGAATCATTACCTATTTTCGGTGTAGCAAACAACTGTTTTTGTTAATTTTGTATGACCAATCACTTTTCTTTTGTCATTTATTTATGACTTAGAATCTTGAATTATTGAAGTTAGCGAAAAGAAAAACAACTCTAAAAAACTAAACAAATCATCACAATAAATAATTCAAGCATTGTTTTCAGGGACGAAAGGCAGTTTTTAAAGCTGTAATGAAATACACCCTTAAACTTAGAGTAGTCATTTACAGTTGTTTCAGGCTAAACTTCTGTATCAATATACAAATTAAGGTAGCCACATCATGTCAAAAATAGTTGGAAACATAATGATAAACAAAATATAACATAAAGTCATGCGAAGTTCTGTTTTCAAGCCCTTACATATCATTCACGTGGCAGCTGAAGACAATTGCATCTGCACCCAATCTCATACTACCAGTCTTAAAACCGTTTCCATCTGCAAGGCCAAATTGAAAAATAAATATAAAAGAAAATACCAAATACTTAGAATAAAGAATGCCATAGTCCATACACTGTCCAATTGCAAATTCTGAGATCTTATCCGAAAATCCAAAACTCATGCAGCGTTGCATTGCTTCTGGACCCATTCCACTACCATCGTCTGGTTGACAGTGTCGGCACAAAATCAAAACAGCTAAAATATATTAACATACTTATTTAGAAGTAAGAACTTAGAAAGCAGTATGTTACACAAGATACAGAATTAGAAATTTAAAATAACCTATGAACTTTTATAATGAATGAGTAGCATAAGCAATATACCTTGAATCAACAATGCTGGACTTCCATCCTTCGGATTTAAAATCTTATCGACCTTAACAAAAGTAGCCCCATTATGTATCTACCTTATGAACAAAAGTCAACAATGAAATCCCAAATTAAGAAAATGAAATGCAAAATATTAATGACAATTAAGGAATGGCAAATGGACACAGTAATGAAGGTGATAGACATTAAGATTTAACATCAACATATGCAACAACGATTAAAGAATAAAATATTTTCTTAGATTTTATATTGGGCGTAAATCATCATTACAAAACTGGTTTGTAAGGTGAGGGTGAGGGCAGCCCAAGCTTTATAAGGACTACATAGGCCATATCTCTAAGCAATGTGGGACTAAATCCACCCCTTTTACATCCAACACAATAAAGGTGTTAGAGGCTGCAATGAAGGCCCCCCAAATGGCACAATTACGCAGCTAGGGGGCAGATCGCAATGAATGCAGAATTTCCAACACATTTGAATAAGATGAACGTGACATAAAAGTCTACTCCAAAATGGATCATTTATTTCTATAAAAGGTAAATTGCTCTTTGTGGTGCCTGCTTAAATCCAATCCCCTTCCTTAAAAGTCAGATTCTTACAGTTTTTTGTAGTTCATATATTTTAATTCAATCTAGGTAAAAGGAAATGGCAATAAAACAAAAACAAAAAAGAAATAGGCTAGGAAGATAACACAAATCCTTAGATAGCACAGTTTATATACTTCAAAACTTTTGCTTTCATAGTTCAACATACAAAAAATTACCTCATCAACTGCATTATCAAGAAGCTCGGCTATGGCTGCAGACACAAAAATGGAGGTAAATACCAACTCATGAAGAGAATTGCAAAGGTAAAGCATATAAAAGAATCAGCAGACAGGATAAGTTTAGAAAGGCCTTTAGACATACCACCAAATACCCACTTATGTGAAGTTGCGTTCGAGTGAAGGAACAAGGGATGGACATGAAGATAGTTTTTTGCATCTGCAGTCCATTTAAAAACAAATACACATTGTCAATTCAGAAAGTCAAACATTATTTGAACTACAAGCTACAAGCCACAAGCTTAACACATAACATGGTAGATTAGAAAACTAAAAATAATCCCTATGACAATCAAATGGAAAAGAATTGTTGGTAATCAACATCCTATGAATATAACCTAGATTAACAGAATGGCAGGGTTATATTACAACCATGGAACATAGTAGTAGTTAAATATTAATTTGAGAAACTTAATATTGGATTACATTGGAGGCCGAGTTTCGAACCAAGCTGGTTATCGTAGTTTCCTGCTTTCCAAAACTTCCTACAGAGTGGTGCTGTAGAAATTGGTTGTGGACTAGAAAGGCTGGTGTCATCAACCGACAAAAAGCCTAGCTCTGATGCACATGTAACACTACGACACGAACTAAGACCACTATATACAATATTTTCCTCAGAAACTTGACTTGTAGAATGGCTTTGAGATCTCTTATTTTTGGTTAGCAAGCCTTTGTTGGTCTCATGTAGTTTTACGATACTAAAGGCTTCAAAGTCATCCTCCCCTTCATCGTCACTAGATAAATGCACAATTTCTATAGCTTCCATATCTATACCTGTTTGTTATGTATCACCAAAGCAAATATTAATCATAAATCCGTTTGTATTTTTATTAATATAAGAGTAGAGAGATCAAAACATAAAATATTGTGTAAAGGAAAATCATCGATCATTAATTGTTTAGCTCAATTGATAGCTATAAGGGATATTATTTGCAAAGAATAGGGTCAGAACTCCGGATTCCCCATTTCTCCACACTTAAAGTGTGTGAATCTAGTGTCATTAAACTACTTGATAAAAAAATAGTTAGAGTGCAACATAAAGTTCAAATTCACATGTATCCTTAAATTGTGCCGTAAGTAACATTATCTCAAATTTAAACAATAGTGTCCCGTGAGCATAGCTCAGTTGACAATGACATGCATTGTTATATGCAGGGTTGGGGTTCGAACCCCAGACACCCTACTTATATTCACCTTAAAGACTACTTGACAACAACAAAAAAAAGTTACAAAAAAAATATTAAAACATTCAAAATGTCTTAAATAAACCCTCAGCAACTAGTTACTACATTTAATTCGAGCTACGAATATTTAAGCAATTTTCAACTCCTTCCAAAAAGAAAAAAAATAAAATAAAAGCATTTTTCAACAAAATCCCCCTCTCCAAAATAGTTGTAGGTTTTGTTCGATATCAATTCAAAAAGACATTCATGAACTTCAAAACACCGATAAATTAATAAAATAAAAATTTTCTCGAAAATTTCAAAGTGAATATCAACCTAGAAAGAAACGCAAAGGGAACGATATCGAGAACATGTGAAGCAACGGGAAAAGTAAAAATCCAAAAGTGTATGTTTGGTTATACCTTTGGAAGAGGCAAAATTGAAAATTGATTCCGAAGAAATCGTAGAATTGATTTTGACATGTTTGATTTAAAGTAGATTTTATATGAAGCTCGAAATTGTAGCTTCTAATTCTAAAATTGATTTTTACACTCAGATTATTGTTAATATTAGATACTTTACTTTTCTACTAACTTTTAGCCGAAATCAAAATTAACTTTTCTCTCACCTGATAACCAAACATAAGCTAACATCAACTAAATGAAGCATATATATGAGATGAAAATCCACAGAACCTTTACAACTGAAAATGCAAAGCGCGTTTGAAACGAAAATGAAAATCTACAGTGATTATATTGAAGTTGCATGCGGAAAATTTTAGTTTAATGCATTGACATTGCAGAGAGAAATAACGAAACGATTTTGTGGCGAACCTAAATGGTGTAGAAGAGGAAGAAGAAGAAGAAGAGATTGAGTTGACGGAGAAGACGCACCGAGTTGAGAGTGTATGAGTGAAGGTTGGAATGGTTTTGACTCAAGTTTCAACTCGTTCTCTCACTCAGTCACTCTGCTTTCTCACAGCTACGTACGGTCCTTAACTAACAAGCCTCGGTTTATGGAGCACAATATTTATGTGTACCAACTTTAATTAATTAATCATTACTTTATCTCAATAGATAAATCATACTCCCTCCGGTCACATTTATAAACAAAAAACAACTTTTTAAGTACATCTAATAATTAATGTATCTAACTCATAAATGTGACCGGATACATTAATTATTCAATGTATTTGAAAAGTCAATTTTTGCTTATATATGTGACCGGAGGGAGTATTTATAAACAAACAACTTATTAGATTCGTTAAATAAATAATTGCATCTAACATGTATATAGACTATATATATTCGATATTCCATAAAGTTAAAAATTTATTTTTTACTGTGAATGGAAAGAATACATTATATTTTTAGTCAAATACATCTAAACCTCATTTAAGTTTTTCGTTTTTCTCAAAGTGGTCATTTAAGTTTCAAAAGTCTCAAACAAGTCCTTTAAATTTCAAAAGTCTCAAACAAGTCTTTTTAGAGGATGATGATCATGATTCAGATGATAGCAACAAATAGCATTATCCACCATTTGTCATGCTTAAAAAGATGACTAATTTTAAGTGGATGTTAGGAGCCAGATTTAGTGCCAAAGATGAGTTCAAGGAAGCAATTACCAACTATGTTATCTACATTAGGACTTGTTTGAAACGATTCAAAAACTAAAAGGACTTGTTTGAGACTTTTGAAACTTAAATGACCACTTTAAAAAAAATGAAAAACTTAAAAGGACCTTTAGATACATTTAACCTATATTTTTCTATGAATTTCTAACCAACGTTGTGAAAGAAAAAAATATTTTTCTTTTACAAAATAATTAACTACTCCATCCCAATCTCAAAAATAAACAACAACAAAAAAATCATACCGTTTTAAAAAATAAAGTGGTTGAACACAATTAATAAGAGTTGTATTTTTTAAATTGCCTAGGAATTTGTTTCATGAAAATAAAAGAGTTATTGAAAAATATGATACATTAATTGAAGGGTAATTGAAAAGTAATAATGATAAATATGGTTAAGTATTCTTATTTGTTTATATTTTTTTCTAAAAAGAAGTACTAGTTACGTTTTTGTTGTTTGTATTTAAAAATGGAAGGATTGTTAATTATAAGTCACATTTGATAAAGAGTTTGATCCATAAATATAAGCATCTACTTCCTCCGTTCCTGGACATTTTACACGTATTAAGAATAAATACTCTCTCCGTCCCAAATTGTATGTCGCTTTGGAGAAAAAAATTTGTCCCAAATTATATGTCGCTTTACAATACCAATGTAATATTAATGTTACTTTTCCTATTATAACATTAACTATTTATTACTCTCTTCTTTCAATTCTTTTATTTATCTTTCTCATATTATTTATTAAGGACAATTTTGTAAAACAACTCATAATATCTCTTTTCCACACAATATTAATTGCATTTCTTAATATGTGTGAAATGCCCAAAACGTCATACAATTTGGGACGGATGGAGTAATATGGGAAAGATAAATGAAAGAATTGAAAGATGAGAGAGTAATAAATAATTAAGGTTACAATAGAAAAAGTAACATTAATGTTACATTGGTATTGTAAAACGACATATAATTTGAGACAATTTTTTTCCCTAAAGCGACATACAATTTGAGAATGACGGAGTATTAGATGAATTTATTATTAATTTTTCGAACACACCCCTTGCTAATGGCAATCATTTTAGAAAAATTGACAAAATGATGTAATGGATTAATGATTTGATTTTTTTTTACAAAATGGATTAATGATTTGATAGAAATAGAGGAATAGCGAAATAATGATTTGATTTAATAAATGTTAAAAAATTAAAGTTTCTATGTGTCAATATTGTTGTTGATTTTAAATTTAAATTTGAAGATTTAAAGTTAGACACGTGGTAATATAAAAAAGAATATCCCATAAAATTTTGCGAGGGAATGTCAAATGAAATCAATGAACTATAATGTGACATGCGACTTTCTCTTTATAAAATGAAATGAAAAAAAAAAACTTGTGAAAAAGAAAGAAGAAATCAAAAACAAAAGTCATATGTTACATTGTGGTTGAACAATATCATGTGGTATTTTTGTCACAATGTCACACAAATGTGATCATACTTTAGAAAGATTTGCACGTTGAATTTGCTTTTATAAAAAGGGTTTTGCTAATGAATGTCCTAATGACATTTTTAAGGATTCAAAATTAAGAAATTATTCATTGAAAAAATTGAATGCTTCAATTTCCGATGCAATGAATGCACAAGTTTGTATAAAAACTTATTATCTAAAATCTTTAAAGAATGTTCTAAGAGTACTCGTTAGCATTTCCCTTATAAAAAGATAGATTTAATATCAACTTTTTAAAGTATGTTGCCAAAAAGGTCGCTTATAAGATGAGAAAGGGTAGTGTAGTGCAGTCTAGTCACCGTGAGTTCTAGAGCTGTCAAAACGGGCGGCCCGGCCCTAAACGGGCCGGGCCTAACGGGCTTCAGGCTTTATCGGGCCGGGCCAAAAAGCCCGGTTGAAAAACGGGCTTGAAATATACTACCCGAGCCTGGCCCTACACGGGCCGCGGGCTAACGGGCCGGCCCGTATTAAAAATTACATTTTTTATATATAAAACAAGTATTATAAAATACTCCTATAATTTTTTTTATAAATAATATTTTTAATATGTTTAAATAATGTCTAGCACAAAAATAAATTGTAAATATTTTCGTACACTAGTCGTAAACTAAAACGGCGAGGAAAACAATTTTAAATAAATTAGATACGTTATGGTTATAGATAGGGATGGGAATAGGCCAGGCCAGGCCAGGCTTTGATAGGCCTGAGCCGGGCCTATGAATTTTTTTTCAAGCCTAAGCCTGGCCTATGGCCTTTCATAGGCCTATTTTTTTGGCCTGGCCTGGCCTATTTAAAAGTTTGGCCTGGCCTGCAAGCCTATTTACAGGCCTACTTCATATTAATTTATTAAAAATTCAATTTTGTCTACTTTTAAATAGGCCAAATTGGCCTTAAAGCCTATTTCATCGTAAGGCCTGCCTATTGCTATAAGGCCTTAAAAACCTATTTCAATACAAGGCTTCAAAGCCTATTTAAAAAGTCTATTATTTGAGTTTTTTTCTTGATTTTTATTCTAATATAAATTAAATTTTAAGATAAATAAAAATTAAATTTTTATAATATGCATAAATAGGCCGGCCTATCAGGCTTCGTAGGCTTTTTTTGATAGCCTAAGCCTGGCCTATTTACTTAAATAGGCTTTTTCAAAAGCCTAAGCCTGGCCTCTTTCATAAACAGGCCAGGCCAGACCAGGCTTAAACAGGCCAGGCCGTAGGCCCCTGTAGGCCGGCCTGGCCTATTCCCAACCCTAGTTATAGATATTTATATATTCGATCTTTAAAATTATAAATAACGAAACGAGTAAATATAATTTTATATTACATTTATATGTGTTAATTCATTGAATTTTCACTTTTATTTTTTACTTTGATAATCAACTAAGTAAAGAATTATTTAAAAAATTATATATAATTTATAGGATTTTTTTTGTTATGCGGGCTAACGGGCTACCCGCGGCCCGTTCGGGCTAGCCCTAACGGGTACCGGGCTTTTTAGGGCCGGGCTAAAAAGCCCTTTTAAAATTCGGGCTCAATATTTAAGGCCCAAGCCCTAAAATTAATCGGGCTAAACGGGCCGGCCCGTACGGCCTGGCCCGTTTTGACAGCTCTAGTGAGTTCAGTTTAGTTGATATAAACCTTACATATAATATGTAGAGGTTGTGGTCCAAACTCCAAACATCTCACTTATTTATCTTAATATGTAAATTCCGCAGTAGTGTTTATAATGCTTGGACTTGCCTCTAATTATATGGGTAATAATTCTAGAATGTTTACGTGAATAAATTTGACTAAAAATAAATAATACTCATCTCACTCTCTCCCACATTATTAGATAAATTTTAAAAAAATCCTCACGTTAGAAATTGCGTTGAAATGTAAAAAAAAAAAGTGTTAAAATAGAGTTTGAAAAATAAGTTTATAGTTCGGAAAATAAGTTATAAATTTATGGTGAAAAACCCGTTAACAAATATATTTTTTTTTGTTAAATGAGTTTATAAGTTATAGACTAACTTCTTCGCTTTGCCAAACCGAGTCTCGTGTTTTTATCTCTCTTTTTAAACATAAGTGGTCATTAAATATGAATATACTGTGATTCAACGTCAATGGATCTGTAGCCTGAACCGCATTAAATGCACTACTTGTTATGGAAAAAAATATGAGAAATAATATTTGTACGATCATTTTTTAACAACTTTTAAAACAATCATATCTTTTATAGTCATATGTCCTTTTTATTCTCTCTTATTTATTATTTTTGTCCAATAAAAAAAAAATGGTTGTCACAAAGATGGTGCAAATATCACTACTGAAAAAATATTGCTATCACTATTCATTGCCCCTTTGTTCTTCTAGTTCCTTAAAAAGAAACTAATGCGTACTAAAAGTTACAGACCTTTTTTGAAGATAAAAACAAAACAACTTTCAATATAATCATAAAATAATAAGAAAAGGTACAAAAAAGTATAGGTGAAAACAAACAAAAACAAATTGGCACAAAAACAAAGACCAACGCATCAACAAACGGTTCTGTATAATTTGGACCCCAAAAGATATGTCATGCATTGGTTTTCTAATAATGAGACTAAAAAATCAAAGATACTCTCCCGTCTCAAATGCTAGGCATAATTGAGTGTTTCACGTATGCAAATACAAAATTTGGATATTCAATAATATTTAGTACCTATCAAGCAAAAAAATATGACATAATTTATTGTTTCACATGTGCTACCATTTGTCGTATATACATTAGTAAAAAGATATAGTCAAAATATATTACGTAAATAGTATATATTGTCGGACAATCAATCAGGTAATAATTATTAATAGAAGGGTGTTAGAAATAATCTCTTTTAAATATTTTTATTTTATTTTTGACAAATTTTAAACACTCTCGTTTAACACTCGTTATCTTATTAAATTAAATTAAGATGAATCTCACACTTTAAAAATAAATTTCATATAAAATGATAAAACATACATTGAATTCGTCTAATAAAAGAGTGAATCTCAAAGAGAACGTCAAAAAATATGATGAATAGAAATATCTCACTCTTATCAAAATTAGTCTACTGTTTTCGCAACTTGTAGAGGGTATTTGTATTTTTCTATTAAAAAATAAAAGCAAAATAGTGTTTTTCACATCAACTTTTTTGAATAAGTTTTTTCTATTAATTAAAAGGTTATGGTCAATAAGTAAGTACATACATTTTCCTTAAGTTAAGGCAAACATGTTTACTATTTCATTTCAAAAGTTATTATTAGGCAAAAAGCAACTTCTTATAATGAGATAATTTACACTTCAAACAATAAGGGCTGATATTTAACAAAACATGGTACTCGTCATTTAAAATTCGGTACAATGATAATCATAGCATCCAAAAAACATAAATAAAATTAGAAAAAAAAACATAAATAAATAAATAAAATTAATTCATGCACTTCTCGTAGGCTTAAGTCTATACCAAAAGGCTCAAACATACACAATAATACTTAGCGTAATAATAATAGCAACACACATTTTAATACGTATTTTTTAAAACATGTTTAAAATAAGTTTTACTCTTGAGGCCTTTTTGTTCCTGAAGGGTCTCTTGAGGCTTTTATCCTCTCAAACATTGAATTAGCTACATCAATATCCAATAACTATATCTATTTACAAATTGTTGCTCAAACAAGTAGATTTTGGATTTCAACATTTTGTTAAATATGGTAAGAGAAGAATAGATACATCATGTACTATTAAGTCCTCAACTAACAAAATATGCCCCTCTTGATCATCATGGTTCATGAGATTTGAATTCCATCATCTACTTTGGCTGAGGCAACACAATGTTAGCTTGGATATCTGAATCAGGGCTCCCTGAAGTTTTGAACTTAGCAGAAGAAGAAAATGGATGATCTAGTAGATTTGTATCGTCACCCGAGGGTAAGGAACTAGTGGTGCTATGGAAAGATGATCTTGTACTTGCAAGACCATTTGACATAATGCTCATCTTCAAATGGTTGTTGAGGAATGGTTGTTGCTTTGGGGTGGGAATTGTGTAGTCTTTTTTTGTTAGCATTTGAACTACTTCTGACATGGATGGTCTAAGAGTAGGAGATGATTGCGTACAAAGAAGTGCAGCTTGAAGAGCATTTGATGCTTCTTCTAACTCAAATTTTCCATGAAGAGCAGGATCAATTGATGTTGTGATATTGTTTGCCTTGTAATTCTTCCACACCTGATCAAGTGATGACATGAACATTTTATTAGCTACTAACAAAATTCATTAATGACAAAACTTATAGGTGATGTTTTATGTTGGTTATGACACATATTTTATTGATAAATAGGCATGAGTAATCTTGAAAATTGGACTTATATTTAAACATAAGTTGTAATTTGTAACCTTAAGCTCGAATAATAGAAAATCACTTGTTGATTCTACAGTTAGAAATGTAGGCACAATTAGTTGAACTTCATGATCAAATCTTGTATGTTCCTTGTTTGTGTTTTTCATATCTATTTTCTTTTTAACTATGATTGTTGTTCTAATCTTGTATAATTCATGACTCATATATGTATCCTGATAAAAAAATGATCTATTTAAATTATCAAATAAGAAGTTCATGCGTTGAAATGTGGTTAAAAAATAGGAAAAATAGTACACAAAAAACCATACTTAAGTTTTGTTGAATCATATTAATACAAAGTAAGAATTTAAGGTGTAAGTGAATGTAAATCTTACATTATGGAGTACCGAATTTGAAACTTGTGGAAAAACACCGTTATTTTTACCACAAGCAATTTCAATTACCAGAATACCAAAAGCATATATATCTGCCTTCTCTGTAAGTTGTCCTTTGTTGAGACACTCTGGAGCCATATATCCCCTGCCATATGCAGTTTATTTTAGTTTGGGACCAAACCAACTGTGTTTTACATTTACTAGTATATATATATTTATTTGAAATTCATTAGAACTTTATCATTATTAGTTATTGTAAAGTAGTGAAGAGGTTCCGATTTACATGTATGTTATGAACAAAAAAGACTACTTACTGTGTTCCTGCAATTCCATTGTTGAGATGAGATTTATTTTCAACAACACAAAGACCAAGACCAAAATCAACAATTTTGGGATTTAGAGCATCATCAAGTAGAATGTTACTAGACTTTATGTCTCTATGAATAATTTTTGTTCCAGATCCCTCATGAAGGTATGCTAAACCCTCAGCTATCCCACATATGATTTGAAACCGTTGCTCCCATGTCAGAACATTTTTTGAGTCAGTACCTGTACATCAAAAAGCACAAATAAGAATCATGATTTTTCACTACAACTACTTTTAGCATTATGAGTGAATTGTAAAACTTAGTTAAGCTCACTATGAAAATAACACATCAAAGTTCCCTTAGTCCAACTAAGAGGAAAGAACGGCATGTCTAGGAACTTTTTTTGTCTTAACCCTTTGTTTTCAAAAGATAAGGGGCTCTTGTAATACGAAGTTCGATCAAGAGGTACATAAAATCTAACTATTGATTTAAACTTGGATTCTTCTGCACAGTTTGTCTCCTTAAGTGAATTCATTAACCACTTAAATGTATAATAAAGAGAAACTAGACTAACTAGTTAGGGGGTTGAGTAGCTCAATTAATTTGAACTATCAAATTAAAGCATTTAAATGACTGGAGTTCAAGCTCGATAAAAGAGAAAATACTGACAAAATAATTAATATAATATATTCTAACATTTCTATATAAAAAAATTGGACTAGTTAGTACTCACCAGAAAGGATTTGATCAAGACTTTTATTAGGAAGAAATTCATAAACCAACAAGCTTTCAGGGCCATCAATACTACACCCCAAAAGTTTAACCACATTCTTATGTTGAATCCCATTAATCAAATTTACTTCACTGAATAACACATCTGACCATTGTCTTGTATCAAAAAACAAACGTTTAACAGCAACGATTCTTCCTGAGGGAAGTGTTCCTTTGAACACAGAACCATCTCCTTCTCCATGCAAACCTAATTTATTTGCAGGATCAAAATAATTTGTGCCCTTCTCAAGCACATCATACTTAAAACTGAAACCAGCTACATAGGCAAAATTAGGTGACATACCAATACTGTCATTTCCTGAAGATACATCATCACATCAGTGGCAATAAGATTAGCACATTATAATTAGAATGTTAATTAATTAGATCAAGTATGATTTATGAAGTATTACTTACTTTTTTCTTGTGATGATATTTTCTTCCTGCTCATACATACAGGGATGATAAGTAAAATGATTACAATTGCCGATACTACACATGCAATGATTATCCATAAATTGTGATGCCCTTGATCATCTACAAAGAACATGGGAAGAAAAAAAATAAGCATCCATAAAAAAAACAATTAGTGTATATAATAAGTGTTCTAATTTAGAGGTGAAGTGATAAATACTACCTCGAGGAGGAGGAATATCAACCCATGTATCATTTTGAACATAGACATTGTTATAGAATTTCCTTGTTGAATACCTTAAAAAACAACCAGTATATAAGCTTCTACCCTCATTGCTAGGGACACATTCCTGCACTTTTTTCTCTGCTTCTCTCAAACAATTCTGACAACTCTTTTTATCCAATGTCTCCCAACACTGCGCCATTGCAAACATACCACCTTCCCCATCCACAGAAAATTTATGTTCCCCGGCACCCTTAGTCACATTCAAAATCACCGTCTCAACGTGTTTTGCAGCCACCGTCTCTCCCTTTTCCGTGGACCCACATATTTTTGTATCACGCGTTGAATCCACACTTTCATCAAAGAAAGTGTAGTTATCATAACGAAGAAAACAGCCGTCGAGGTAAATTCTACCCGAAACCTTTGGTATGCACCTCGACAACAATTGCCTTGCTTGGGTGAAACAAATGTTGCATTGTGTCGGATCAAGATCCCGTTGACATTGGGCTAATGCATACATTGGATGCCAATTACCAACTAATGTTTGTGCTCCCCACCCGTGTTCTTTCACCTGAAATGAGACCGCATCCATTACAACCATCAAGTTTTGTTTCATCTTATGATTGTTAGTATTGTTACCATCATGAGGGTATTGATAAGACCCGCATGTTAGACCAGCTTCGTGTATTGAATCGTCGAAGCATGTCACATATGATAACAACGAGGATATTATGATTCCACATAAAATGTGGAAATTTTTCATCTCTTATATGTATCTATTTCAATTTCCTAATCGTCACGTTTTTAATCAAAACAAATCAGATTAGGAAATGAATGATTGGTGTTTCTTTTTGCTTTGTTGGACAAATGAAAACTAAGATATGGTTATTTGGTTTCAATAAAGGGATTATTACTTCGTTTTGGTTTCATCAACATGATATTTTTTTGGGTTTGATCCACCTTAGAGGTAGATTGGGAGAGACGGTTACCAACCCTCAGGTGAATAGTTTTCTTCGTTAATTTTATAACATACATAATGGTCTTTTTAGATTCTTCTTATTTGCAGTTAGACAAGAGAGAAAAACGATAATTAGAGAATAATATTATTAATGGTGGAATTAATGAACTGGCTTAGATTTTATTTAATTCCTTATTTGGGTTACCGGTATAAAGTAGTTACAGGTAATGCCTCGTAGCCTGCCAAACAAACAATACCATGTCTCTGTCTTTCATGTTTAACACATTTATTTGGGGACAATGTTACTTTGGACCATTTCGTTGTTGGTCTATATATTTTGCCATTAAAAAAAAATCCAAATTTTAAGTCATTAGGTTAATTATTACTATTTTTCTGGACCTTCCACTCTAGATTAATATTATTAATACTATTTATTTTTCTCAAAAAATTTCTCTCTAATTTCCCTTTGAGTTTGTGTCATTGTTGGACCCACCTCCCATTCTCATCCACTACGAATGTTTCAATTGGTACTATAGATATAAGTAGAGTGTCATTACCTCAAACAAAACAAAAAAAAAAGAGTGGCATTGATTAAATGTGATAATATTTATTTATTTTTTAAATCTATTTTACAAATGTTTGTTAGTGGTGTCAACATCAATTTATGGTCTTATAATTAGCGAGGAGAACCCCTAATTCATGCTCTTAGTATACCTTAATCTATGCACCATGTTCTACAATCTAGTGTGAGTTATTTCATTCTCAATGCAAAGTGGAGTATCCCTCGGTGTATCCTCCAAGCTTACCCCTCTTTAAAGGAATTCTGCACAAGGTTTATATCCCTTTAACCGGGAAAGAGGGTCAAATCGTGGCAACATTCTCATGATGGAAGCATTTCCTTCGAGGATAAAATTTTGTGACAACACACTTTTAAAAGTGTATCAAGACTTGGTTGCACTTTGTATTATGATACATTTGGTGTATGAGACTTGGTTTTCCTTCACTTTTTGTTGGGACCTTTTGAATCATTAGTGTTGGGACCTTTTTCCTAATAAACTAGCATTTTGCTTATCAGTTTGGTTTGACATGGACTTTATCCCAAAAATGTGTGAATCCAACCGAAACCAATTTATATACTTTTGATCGGTTTAGGCAAAGATTTCACTTTAAACCAAACCAAACCGGTCTGCGAACACTTCTATTTGATATATATATATATATATATATATATATATATATATATATATATATATATAAAAGATGATAAAATTCTGTGGAACTGATATTTATCAAAGTAGGAAAGTCCCTATCCATAAATTCAATACTTTGATCTCAACTCTGTGATCATTTGTGTGTAAATAAAGTTAGGAATATGGCTAGACAACTGCTAATTATCATTTGTGTAGATAAATGTTTTTCAATTTTTTTCCTAGGGAAATAGCTAGGGAATACACATCAAAACACACTTTTCACTCATCATACTTATATGTGCATTTTCTTCAGCCAAAAAAAAAAAAAGGCATGTACAAAATACAATACATGACCCAGTTTATGATGATGGTCTCGCATACTATGCCATACTTGGTACTTTTCAAATCCAGCTGGCTGTCATCCATGCTAGCATATAGGCCAAAAGTCCTGCCCAAAAAGAAAAGTTACATATGATTCATGAATCACACGTCATTTGATTTGCTAAAATGGAAAAGAAGGGAAAAAAAAATATTTTTCTTTAATATTTTTAATTTTACTATTTTTTACTATAATACAAAACATCTTTCAATGAAGGAATAAGACACACAAGCCACTAGGATCACCAATGCCAATTTGAAAATATACAACAAAAGCCAGCCTTAATTAACAAAAGCAATGAAATCGCTTTGTTGCTTTTGAAAATAAAACAAAGCAATGAAATAGCAAATTACGTACCTGCAAACATTTTCAACCTCATAGGCCTTCTTGCTCCCGATGATAATAAGGCTACTGTAAAATATGCAGAAAAATAGTCACTATAACATAGAAACATTCATAATTTATTATGCATGTAATATAGTATATAGTATTATTAACTCTTTATTTTTTTTGACAATATTAACTCTTTATTTATCATGATCCGTAATTGATATTATTTATCATCGGGGCTCAAAGTTAATTGGCTCTAGCCAAAGACGATTTTTTCTCGAGAGAACCCTAGTTTAAATTGTGAAACAATATTTGGTTGGACTTTACTTAACTCGATTCTAAATTACCAGAGCACATTCTCTCTTGTTTAAGACACACGGACAATAGTATTCATTCTTATTTTAGAGAGGGATCCGAAAAATTGATAGAATCTTGAAAAACTTACTAACCTGAATCACAATTTGAAGTTGAATTAAAGTTTCCACACATACAAACTTGTCTAATCCCATCAGAACCATACCCACAACTACCACCAGTAGCCTCACAAGCACCACAAAACTCATCACTTCCTTGAACAGAATACTTCAGACGTATCCCATAAGCCCAGTCACTAGGTCCATCAACCTTCAAAGGTGCAACACTATAAGCACTACTATACCCTTCACACTCAAGTTTACTTAGATTAATCCCCTTAATAGCTTCATAAGACACAGCACAACACTCAGGTGGACCAGACCCAAAAAACGAAGAAGAGCCTATCCTTTTATGGCCCATCATATTCCAAGCAGGACAACCATAATACTCTTCACATCCCATACCAGAAACATTTCTGCATGGCAAATGTTTATCAGGGAAGCCTTGGAACAAAGGTGAACGAGGTGAACAAGATATAAGCATGAAAACGTTGTCGGGTGTTGGGTTCATGTATGGGGACCGCCACGGTTCGACCGAGAAACCGTTGCCTTTGGTTCCTAGGACTAGTGTTTCGCACGTAGACATGTGTGGTTCGTGAAGTGTGAGAGCTTGATATGCGTAATCTATTTGTAGGACTCTGTAGGAACCTGAGGTTACATGGAACATGAGAACGTTGTTTATGCAAAAGAGTAGGTCACGGAAACCTGGGTGGCCACATCCGTTTTGAAGGGCAAATGGGTAATCTATTGTTATGTTTCCACAATATGATCTACATGTGTTGTTCGAACAACTTGAAGGGATGATTAGATATGCTATTGATAATATAATGATTAGATGATGGAAGGTAGTGAAGAATTTGGGCATTGTTGTGATGATATTTTGCTTGATTTGGTTACTTGATGAGTGTGCAAATTTATTGGTGTTAGGGATGATTTTTTAGTTGGAGTAGCTTTATTCTCATGTCATGTGGTGTTGTAATGTTGAGGAATCTCTAGTTTGATTGTGGATGGGTTTTCCTTCACTTTTTGTTGGGACCTGTTGAATCATTGGTGTTTTCTTTTTCTTCTGTTTTAGTAGACATTTATGCAGCTTTTGAAATTCTGCTTCACTTTAATATGCTTTTTTGGGTTGATAAGGTGAAATATACTATAAACAAAATTTTATTTTTTTATACTTTAAATAATTAACGTATCAAGTCTATAATAAAACCTAGATACATTAATTATTCAATGTATCTAAAAAAATCAAATTTTGCTTATAATAATGACCGGAGGAGTAGGTTGCTTTAGAATCATATGTTAACTTTTTTTTATAAAATTACAATTACATACTTTAATATTTAATATTGGAAAATACTAACTTGTACTTTTGGACACAAATTTAAAAGCTAAACATAGAAACATTTTTGTAGGAAATTGCGCATTCAATATACTAAAAGTTAAAAGTTTTATCTTTTCGATACAAAAGTTATTTTTTAAATTTCATGCATAGGTGAACATGACTCTATATTACATGTTAGTGGCTAGGGATGGTTTAAATTTTAAAGCCTGGTATTCAACTAATTAAGATAAAAGTCCAAAAACTTCAAATTCCCTAATTTCATATAGACCATTTTTAGAGATACACTATCATTTTTAAACGGTCCACCATGTTAAGACATTTTATTTGATTTTTAATAAATAAATATAATAAAAATGGAATAGATTAGAATATAAATATCACTTCTCTTCGGAGGTAATACGTGAGAATTCTTAAAGAGAAAGTCATATTAATATGCTCATGTTAAAGATTTAGATATTTAAATACTTATTTATGATATTTGTGAACTAATAAGATGATATTAAATACTACTTTAATTTTATAATAATGTATAACATTAGGATTTACCAAACTAAATAAATCTAGAGAGAAGGAAGTAGGATGATATTTTTTGATTTATCAAAATGGTGTATTTTTACATGAATCAAGGTGTGGTATTTATACTACTAAATTTATCACTATTACATGTGTGAAATTATTTGTTTTACTATGATTTGATTACATATGATAATCACATTAAAAATCAAATAATATTATTGTCTTAATTTTTCCAGATTTTATTTTATTTTTAAATTTTTTTTAAGAATTTTTAAAAATTATGCATCACCCTAAAAAAATTCCTCAAAGAAAATGAAAAAAAAATAACTACTACTACAACGCTCGGCAACAGAGTCCGTGACTGAGAAAGATTCCACGGCGGTGCAATTGTAATCGATCACCATACACACCGAATCAATTTCTTAGATCGATTTCCCCTTCCCTATCCAAATTTCATTTCCATTCGGTGGATTTTGCCGCGCCTCCAACAATGGAAGCCACTGACAACTCATCAGAACCCACCGCCCCAAATGTTCAAAATTCTTCATTTATTCATTCAATTCGTTTTCATTTTCAATTTTCTTTTTAACTTATGATGATTATTTGCATTATTAATTTCGATTATATTATCATACTTTCCTTAATCAGGATTCTCAAAGATTACCTGGTATGGTTAATTGGGGACCACCAACTGTTATTTCAGTATTTGCAGGCATGTTATATGGTGGTAGTAGGGAGGCTTCTTCTTCTGTTGTAAGTTTCTCACTTTATGCTCCAATCTCATGTTTATTTGTGTATTTATCAGTAAGAAATCTCATAGGACCTGTTTGGTTAAACAACTTAATTTGCAGCTTATAGCATAACCGCATATTATATATAAGCTATTTCTTTAACCAGAGATAAATTAAAGTCAAATTGTTTTCGTATAAGTTATCCTTGAAAGCTTATGGAAATAAGCTGAAAACAACTTATGAACATGTCTTAAGCTTTTTTTTATATGTTCTCGCAAACAATATCACAAGTGCTTATGCCAGTAAATAAGCTCAAGTAAGTCAATTCCAACAGGCTCATAGTGTATTATGTTCAAAGCGGGAAAGTTCAGTAAAATTTATAAGTACAGACAATTGTGCAAGTATAGATCCTTTTTTAAGGATAGAATTATATATTCTATAGTTTTTTTGTGAGTTTGGTTGCTTATTGTTAGATGTGGCCATGATGAGAAGTTTAACACTAGGGTTATGACTAGATGTTGATTATAAGACTAGTAATAAGAAATAAGAAACTGTTAAAGTTTAATTGTACTTGTACTCGGGCATATAATAATTTATATCGTGTCTGCTAAAACAGAAACGAAAAGGTATGTAATGTAGACGTTTTGCTTAACCCTTGTTTATTGTTGATAATTTTGTAGAACTAGTAACGTAAGAAAGTAGGTACAAACCCATTATTAGGTGAAAGCCCATGAGGAAGTCACAAAGATTATCCAAATCCTTTAACAGATGATTTGGCATAAATTTGTGCCTGCATAGTTTAAGAATCTAAACTAATTAAGACACGGGTTGTTTTGGTTTGTTGGTTTTACTTTGTTATTCTTTACTCTGCTTCCATTTCCCCGTGGTTGGAGCAACATCTCTTATAAAAGGATGACTAAGTCAGTTCTTTTCTTTAAATTGCTTCCTTCTTCTGTTCCGTATAAGTGTTATAGATCTTCTAAACATCCAGTGTGAAGTCATGAGCTTCACATTTTAATTGTTTACTGTACGCTGTATTTCTGTTTAGCTTAAGAGCTAATCACTCTTCCTCTTTGTAATTGTGCACTGGTTGCAAAACAAAGTCTTCCTCAAAAACAAAATCAAATACTAAAGTCTAAATGAAGAATTTTAGTGCAATATGTTTATATACTTTACATCTAATAGATAAAACCTATCTCAGCCTTCACAAACATATGTTTAGATAGAAAAAGAACTACCCTCACAAACATGATTGTTAATTATACATTCTGTTTCTGGCCAATTATGTTTATATCGACATTGCTCGTCTATCTTATCACAATTAACTGTGGAATCATTTGGGATTTCCCATGTTTCAACAGAGCAAAGATGCAGAAGTGATGTTGAAACTTGGTAGCACAGAAGACAAACGAGCACAATATCGATTGATGAGGGATGCAATGGAGAAACGGTTCATTCGAGTTACACGAGGCGCACTAGTTGGAGGGGTACGACTTGGAATGTTCACTGCTGCATTTTATAACATACAAAATCTGCTTGCGGAGAAGCGAGGTGTGCATGATGTTTTCAATGTTGTGGGAGCTGGATCAGCCACTGCTTCTGCTTTTGGTTTAATAAGTAAGAAATCATACTTATTGTATACTCTATAATGTTACCTATGTTGTATGAGAAAAACAGTTTACTGCTCTATTTTGATATTCCAACATGCCCTTTTTTCTTTATCTTGTGAAAGGATTCTTTAAGTTATATAAAGGGAAAAATGGTTACATGTCATAAAATAACTTTGTTAATGTATTGTTTTCCCTTTATGTTAGTGCCAGGATCGTTCCGTTGGCGAGCAAGGAATATGGTACTAGGATCAGTACTGGGAGCAGCATTTTGTTTTCCTCTTGGTATTATTTCTCGAGTATTTTTCTTTGCTAACCACTAATAAGAGAAAGTCCTGTTATGACAATTTAATAAAAAAATTAGTGTGATCCTCTCTCTCTCTCTCAACATGATTTTTCTGTCCTATTAAGTAAAAGGAGAGGATCCAAAACCGTTAATCAAGTGTTCAACTTATGTGTGCATAATGGATATGTGGCTATTTACTAAATTTTGGTTTCTCAATCAATTGTTTGGTAGGTTGGATTCATTTGAAGATGGTAGAAATAGCTAATGAAGAGAATCTGGCTGCACATTCAGATCAGAGAGAAGTAAAGGGCGGTGTTAGTGCTGCAATTGAGAGACTTGAAGAAAATTTAAACAAAAAATGAAAGAAAGCTGTTGTTAGGTGTGATATCATACCCTTCGCTCCCCTTATCGTTTTTATTTTCTCAGATAAGGGGGTAATCATGTGTTGGACAATGGCGAAAGCACTTCAAATGTTACTCATTTGAATATCCTCCTCTTCATAGGAAAACTAGTGCTAATTCGGTTATTTAACGTCAGGTTTTTGAAGTTGAGATTACTAGCCCATCTGTTATTTGCTAGCACGTTTTAAGTATTGGTCGTACAAGTGATATACTTATTTTTAGGATGCATCTGTTTTTTAAAAGAAGCTTCATTGGGTTTATACTATACTTTTGTAATCTAAACACTTGTTTAACAGGTGTGCTTGAAAGAGCTTACGGTATCAATCAAGAATAAACGTAAATGTAGATGTTGTGAAATTTTTCTTTGAACAAAATGACTATTATCCTTTATTTTAGAGCTCGTTTGTTATAACTTTTTTTAACAAAAAAAAAATATTTTTTTAAAAATATTCACTTTTAAGAGTATTGCATCCTGTTGTTATATCTTTTTAAAAATAATCATAATCTAAACACTACTTCTCAAAAAAATAGATTTTTTTCAAAGGAGGCAGAAAATATGGTTCAAAGTAATGAACTAATTTTGTAACAAAAGATCCCTTTTATATAGTTGTATTCAAACAAACTATAAATTATTAAACAAACTAAATTATTTGTTTAAAAAAATGATTTTTATCGCGGTAAACAAATACAAAATAGATTCTAATTTTTTATAAATTCTCAAAAAAAATATTCTATAAATTATTTTACTGAAAAATCACTTTTATTTTAATCAATAGGTTTTAATTTAAAAAAAAAACTGGTAATGCATGAGAGAAGCACATACTACATATGTAGCTAAGAAGGAAGCACGCAAAGTTGGTGTTTGTTGCGATTTTCCTCAAATGGTGCAGGCCATTTAGCTATGCCTATCACTCTTCTCTCACACAATTCACTAAAACCCTCACTCCTCTCTCTCTCTCTCTCTCTCTCTCTCTCTCTCTCTCTCCATGCCGTTCATAATCCTTCATCATTTTTCCTCAAATTTCTTCCTCAATCTTTGATTTCAAGCTAACTAGTTGTTACATCTTTGCATTACAATCATCTCTACCGAAGGTAATCTTGGAAAATCTCCCTCACTTTGTGTGTATAAGGTTTGATTTTCCTATTTTTTTTACTCATTCCTTTACGAAAGTGATAGATCGGGTTGATATATTTATAGTTCTAAAAGATAATTTCGTTTTTGAGCATTTTGGAAAATGCAAGTTTTTGGAAAAATATTAAAAACTCATTTTCATTGCATGAGTGATCTTATATTTAGTTAGATGAGAAGTTTAACACTGTTATTTGATTTCTGAGGATTAGTGCTACAAGAGACAATGAAGAAATATTTAGGACATTTTCTTGTTGGGCTTCATCTCTTCGCATATCATGGCATACAAAGTCTGCTTTCGTTGAAGCTAGGTGTGGAAAGAGCCTTTCAATGTTATGGCAGCTGCATCGGTTACTTTCGGAGTTTATGGTTTCATGAGTAAGAAATCATACTTAGTGTGAAATGATTCTTTGGGTTGAAATATAAACACAGAAATGGTTACATGTCATAAAATTAATTTGTTAATGTATTTTTTTTCCATTTATGTTAGAGCCAGGATCGATCCGGTCCAGAGTAAGGAATATGGCGCTGGTATCAGTAAGGGCAGGAGCAATTGGTTTTCCTCTTGGTAATTTTATTACAAGTAGTTTTCTTTGCTAATCACTGATAGGAGAAAGTCCTGTTATGAGAAGAAGACTTTTTTAGTGTCCAACCACCAATTTTAACAAAAAAATCAATGTGATTATCGCTCTTGTAACATGGTTTTTCTCTCTTATTAGTAAATTAAAAGAGAGGATTTAAAATCTTTATTCATGGGTTTAACTGATTTGTGCATCATGGATATGTGGCTGTTTACTAAACTTTGTTTTCTCCATTAATCGTTTCGTAGGTTTGATCCAAAAGAACTTAATGGAAAAAATTAGGGAAATGGATTCAGCACTAATTAGGGAAATGGATTCAGCTGCAAAGCCACATTCAGCTGTAAAAAAGAAGGATGTTGAAGAAAATATAATCTTTCCAGATGAAGGAAAGCACTTCGAATGAAGGAAAATTTAAACAAATAATTGTCATTTTTATTTTCTCAATTAAGTGGGTAATTTTGTGTTAGAAAATTGGGAAAGCACTTCAAATGCTACTCCTATTCTCTTCATAGAACAATTAGTGCTAGTTCAATAACTTAGTGTCAGGTTTTTTCAGTTGAGAATATTAGACCATCTGCTGTTTTGCTATCGCTTGTTCAGTCTTGGTCGTACAAGTAGCATGCACATTTTTAGAGTGATTGTGTTTTTTAGATTTCATGTATTCTTGTGGCTCACAGCTAAATAGCAGATTGACCAATGCACTTGCATAACAGGGTGGTGCTTGAAAGAGCTTATGATATAAAAGTATTAACGTTTATGTAGCGGTTATGTGAAATTTTTCTTTGAACAACTTATGCATAAACACTTACGCAATATGAAATGTTGAATGTTGGTGAGTGGTGAGTTGATTGCTGTTGGTTGGAAGTTTGCCTAGCAGAAAACTGTGCCTTCTGATTTGTTATTTGCTCTCTCAGAG
Source organism: Medicago lupulina (assembly GCA_958299785.1). Lineage (NCBI taxonomy): Eukaryota > Viridiplantae > Streptophyta > Magnoliopsida > Fabales > Fabaceae > Medicago > Medicago lupulina. Next base: position 12,656,441 of record OY283143.1, on the reverse strand, counting down.
TGGTTCCTATTTTTGTTCAATTACTCATGGTTTATGTTATATTAAATTCCTTGGGTTTTTGTTGGTTACTTGATTCAATGTTTGTATTTCATGTGAATTTGTTTTATTGTCAAATACCAGGTATAGAGTAGAAAAATTTGAACAAATTGCTATTATTCTGCGATGCGTGGTATAACAGTGCTATAGCAAAGTAAAATTTGAACAAACCAATAGTTTCAATGATCTGCAACTGACAACATTGTTTATTGTATTATTTGCAAATTTTTGTGTTTGATGAGATTGTGATTTTTTACTAAATTAGTGTGATGTTTATGATCATAGAAACACTATTTAGCACCAAAAGTTGATGAAGTTGAGTATGAAAAGAGGGTTTTTGTTTTTGATGTAGCTTAGCACTCCACCACAGCTACATGCCTTCTTGCCAATTATAATACTGGTGTTCGTTTAGTATGAACAAGGCGGGACAAATTTAAGTGTTCAGTTTGCTTTCTTGATCCCAGGAATTAATATTTTTTAAAGATATCAAAATCTGTTATTTATTCCTAATTTATTAAATTCTTTTCACGTGAATGCTTTATAGTTTCACACTTGAATCTACATACAGTACATAGTACTTGGAAGTGAGTTTTTTAATTCCCTTTTTATACGTTTATTCTCATTTTGCTCTGCAATTAAAAGTTAAAACAATATTTAGATTAAATGTCCTATTTTCATATTTGTATAATCGTTAAAGTTTTGGGAATAACTTTCTTCAATCAACATGTTTAGTTTTATTTTTAAAAATATATATTGATTAAAACACTAACAGTCTGATTAGGGATTATCTACAGCATTAAAAAAAAAAGTAATCAAAATAACAAATAACTAACGTTATATCATTCGTGCAACAGTGTGGTGCATGAAAGAGATATCAAGTATAAACGTTTATGTAGCGGTTATGTGAAATTTTTCTTTGAACTTATGCATAAACACTTCTCCATAAACTTATTTAAGTTGTTTTTTAAATGTTTTCTCAATATGAAATGTGTAATGTTGCTCAAGGATAAGTTGATTATGTTATTTTTTCGTATTTTATTAAATTCTTTTAAGGTGAATTCTTTGTAGTTTCACTTGTATCTACATGTAGTACTTGGAAGTGAGTTTTCTAAATCCCTTTTTATATATTTATTTATTCTCGTATTGTTCTGAATCAAAACTATCTATAATATTAAGATTAAATGTGCCATTTTTATATTTGTATAATCGTTGAAGTTTTAATATTAGAGGGGTCGATAGGAATTTTGCTTGTTTCAGCTCAGCTAACAACAATATGAACCAAACAAGAAAAAGCCTTAAAATTAATATCTTCGCGCTCTTCTCCATTTTCATACATCCAAAACAGCCAATGTCCGTAAGCTGCTTGTTGAGACATTCCCTCCATGTTTGCACCCAAGGTAGAGGCCATTGGGTTCCTACGCAGACAGAGTTGTATATAGTCTAGCACGAGCAACAACATATAAACGTTGCTGGTCTCTGTGATTTTGATAATTATTAACATTACATTGCTTAATTGATCCTTATTCCTAAATGAAATGATTTGTTATTGTAAAAAAGGTATAAGTAAATTGAGCAGCCCAAACAAGACAACAATTGCTAAAATTCCTCCGGAGTACAGCAGACGGGAGAGAAAGTTCTGTTTATTTCATTTGAGTACTACTAAATGTTAAATTATCAATATGATAACATATAACAAATAATAAATCAGTAAGCAGCCAAAGAAAAACATTTCCACAATTCTCGTATTAAAATTGGTTTGGAGATCTTGACCAAAAATAATAATAATTAATTGGTTTGGAGATATAGAAGTTCAACTATCATGATGAATAATACAACATAATCAGCTGTGAATAAAGTTAAAAGAATACAAAATTGTGGAGTAAATACCACAGCTGCTATGAAGTTATAACCTTGGGCGGGCAGTAAATATAAATAAATAGTGAATTTCCTACCAATATCTTGATACTAACTATAAATTACAGGAACTGAGACAGCCAACCATATAGGGCATTCAAACAGCTCTCATTTGCCCCAGTTAAGTAATGAACAGCATCTCTAATATAACATGGTTGACTCCAAAAAAATCCTCCCCTTCTATTTTACTTTTTTCGGCCACAGAATACCCGCTAACTTTGTTAGTTACGCAGCTTGTGTAAGCACTCCTGTGAAAAACGGCATGGTGCTTAGCCTGCAAAAATCCATGGAGAAAGGTGAGAAGTTACATATTATATTTTGGAAACATTCTTTAGACCATACCAGGCTAGACTCATTCAACAGTTGGTAACCACGTCATATCTAAAGATAGGATGAGACAACAAGGATAAAATCTATATCCTGGTACAGCCAGTCTAACAAACATTTTTTCCATTAGGATCATTTGGGAAGTAATCTCCACTCAGACAAACCTAGCAAACATATCCTCTGCCCTTCGTTGTAAAGGCAACACAAGTCAAGTTTACACAACACAGAAACTGCATTTAAGAATTCAGAATACAATAGCAATTGAAACAGTAGTTGTTTAATATTCTTCACAAAATGTGGTTGATGGCAAAAAATAAACATGTGAGACAACTTCAAAAGCAGAAGTGAGGTTAATGCAGCGTTTCTCATATAAGGGTATATAAAGAAATTACCATCAACTTGGCCAGAAATTGCGATGTCTGCCTTCTTTTCCGACTCTGCCTTCTTTTCCGACTTGTTTACTGCCTCAGCTGTAACCATAAAGTTTCTTTATTATCAAGGGAAAGTGAATGAAGAGATCTTGTGTGTGTGGTATTTAAGAAAATGCTGTGGTAGCTTTCCTCATATATGTAACATAAATATGTTATGCAACTTGCATTAAGACATGTATGGAAGTATTGAAGACCACATAATCAACATGTCTAGATATCGGGCAGATACTTTCTTTGCCTAACCAACCATACCTTTAAATTTTCTTTTCTTATTAGCTCTCCTCCTTTTCCTTTCTGCCTGTGTAAGTTCTGCTTCTTCCTTAACATCACCCTTCCCATCGAAGACCTCCTCAGGAGCTAGCATAGCAGCATCTGAAACAGCCACAGGAGCAATCTACCCATGGAAAATATAATGCATTGTAAGTAACTAATAAGTGGAAGAAGTACAAACAAAAAATCGAAAAAAAAAAATAGAGCTCTTTACTTCTTCCATTGCCAGAGCAGGTACATTTGTTTGAAAGGACATGTCCTCTATAACCTGTCAAATTCAATTCAAGGCAAATAAGAAGACGGGAAAATTTAAACATTGACCATATTGTCAATTAAGAGAAAATAAGGATGTTGATGTCATACAGGTTTTGGAGCAAAGTTGAAATGAGAAAGGGCATCCAGCTTCAGACAGATTTTCTTAAACAGCGTGCTTGCCTGATCACAAGTAAAAGACAGAAGATTCAGGGTATAAAGAAATTTCGAAAAGGATAGACACACAATCGGACCGATACTGCATGTGCATAAGAAACGAAAGACACCCGGAAGATAAAGATATTAAATAGTAATAGAAGTAGAAATGAAGTAAAGCAGTCAAGTGTCGAACCTCATTTTTTAGTTCATCTTTGAATGACAATGGAGCAGAAGTGGGGTCAATCCTCTGAACATACTCTTGCTGTCAAATAAAATAAAAACATCTGAGGAAAATCACATAAAAGTAACAAAATGTATCATGTATGACAAGAAGGAACTGGAGGTCCAATACAATTTCCAGTGTTGAAACACAGTCGAGAAATACGGACCTCATAGAGATCTGCAAGACCCTGCCCGCTTTTATTATCATCCTGCATTACATGGCAATAATTTGCACAAGTTAATTACATAAAATGTAGCTAGGAAGTTGAACATCGAAGTCTACTTATTTCAGTTGAACAAGGCTTACCAATTGTTTAACTTCTCGTGGTGCTTTCGATGGCAACTTAGGAGCCCTTTGAACATCGTTAAAAAGCCCCTGAAAGAAACACGGGTGTAAATAAGAAACAACAAATAGTGTGTTCTTTGATTGTGCATGTGTGCACAAGTCTCTTGCATTACTTTGGTAGTAACTCTATAATTACATAAACACGCTGATAGGTATGCTATTGTTCGTTAATCAGTTAGCTAGTTAATTAGGTTGGGTTAGTTAAAAGAAATAAACAAGGCATGCTACTTATAAACACAAAAGAGGGATTAGCGAATGAACATCTTGTTCATCGAGTGATTTAAGGCCTCTTGGCTTTTGGATGTAGGCAGTAGGGGTGGACAACCACCCATGACCTGGTCCGAAACCGAGATAACCGAGTGAACAACGGGCTGTCGGGCGGGTGGATTCGGGTTATCGGGTAGTTAAGAGAGCACTTTTCAGTTACGTGTGGATAGAATAGGTTCGGTTCTCTAAACTCAATCCATCATAAACCGAAACCGTCCGATATAAGGTGCAATTTTTCACGTGATCTGACCATAGCAGCTAGCCAGCTACTCTAGTGACACGCTAGCTATCATACTGGATAGAATTAGACAAGGCTGTAGAGCTTTATTGAAAATGCAAACAATAATAAACAATGTTAGTACTTGAAAAGTGGGTGGGATGCATTGCAACTCTATCCCTTTAATTAAATTGTGTAGTTTCATCATCAAACGTGTTCTCTCCATGTAATAGCATTATAGTACTCCATATTATTATAGAATAACATTTTAATTTTCAAAATATAGTACTAACTGGCTAGTACCTAAAGCTTATTATTATGAAGACACTTGAGAAGAGAGATGGTGGTACAAAACCGCTTCGATGGTAAGTATCTTTCTAAAAACACATCTGCGAACAAAAAATCCTAAGGTGCAACTGGGTAGAAAGTAGAGAGATGTTCTTCTTGTTTGCATGGAACTGGAAGACACCTCCCCCCCTAAAGGCTAGATTCGCATGGTTTTCCTATCTTGTTTAAATGATCTCTGCAACCTCTACTTTTGTTGTAAACCAAACTACCCCACCCACCGAACCCGCATCCGTAGAAACCGATTGCTAAAACGGTCGATAGTGGGCTCTCGTTCTTCATCCGCGGTTACTGTTCGGGTGGAGGTTTTGAGGCCGAAACCGACCGTACCCGTCCGAATGTCCACCCCTAGTAGGCAGACCCTCAAAGAGCTGTTATTGTTCTCTTCTGGTATCAGAGCTCTTTTGAACACACAAACTGTTCCAAGCCCAACCAGGATGAGGGATCCGCTACTTACACTTGATGAAAGAGATTAGAGATTGAAGGTTGACAAACATTCCAACGCAGGAGGCATGTGTAAAGAAAAGCACAACATACCAGAAGTTGTGCAGTGGATGAGCGACCAGACCCACATGGTATCAAATATGGAGGGTTTGATTTTACTCAGACCCTTGAAGAGCAGTCATTGTTTTGGTATTCAAAGGGGATTTTTTTTTCCCCATTTTCCAGTAATAGGATACATATTCTCCCATCACACCCAATTTTGTACAGAAATTTTACATGACGTCATCCATATGTAGTTCCCACCCTTGTTTAAATAACACAGATAACACCGTGCATTATGGTGGAAGCCCAAGCCATGTCAGCACAGGATAATAATTTACCTCAACAATCTTTTTCTGGATCATCTCCTCAATTGAAGCTGTAACCTCCTCGGTGATTACAGGTGCAGGTCTCACATTATGCTCAAAATCAAGATCAACTTCAAATGCACTATTTACGGGTCTCTTTGAAGCAGTTACCTGTTATAAAATCAATAACAAAAAATTTAACAACTGGTCAACTCAAAGGTCCTGTATACGCAACTTATAAAAAACAGGTAAAAAATGGTGAAAAATGATATTACCTCACCCTGCATAGTCCAAGTTTTTGGCTCTACATTAGCTTTCTCCATCAGCTCTATCTTTGATTGAATTTTTTCCCGCTGCTTTTCATAGGTAGAAGCAGTCCTTTTCTTCTACATTCACGAGTAAAAAAATAGAATATGAAAATATAGTTTTAAAAAAATATATTCGCAATCATATATATAGAATATGAAAATATAATTTTAAAAAAAAATATTACTCAAAATCATATATATACACGCAGACGCAGGCACAGAGAGAGTTACCTGTTTGTCGGATTCCATGTCATCTTCATCACCAGAAACTTCAAGCAATTGATCTTTTCTTTTTGAGCCAATTTCTTTTTTACCTCCAAAGAAGTCTTCATACCTGAAAAAAGCAAATGAAAAAATGAACCCCACATACAGATACAAAGAAAAACATCTAAATTAGTAACAAATTTCAAGTATTTATATAATTAGGCAGTGGCACCCAGCCAATTTCATAACTTACAGCTGGAGTCAACATTTACAGGAACAATACTAAAGTAAATATCACAACACAACCCAGAGAATAAATAAATAATTAAATAGAAGTTGAATAAATATTGTTAAGCTTAAAGAAAATGGAATGACCACTTAGTAAAATACAATACTCAAGAAGAAACTACAAAAGGAATCCAAAACTAGAGGAAAAATATTAACAATGATAATAATATATACTATTATTACAAGCTCTTTTGATTCTAAAAGCTTAAACATTTCCTACTTGTGTTCCTTCAGTTTCCTCAAGCTGCAATTGAGACTAATTACAATAATAACGACAAAAGTCCTTCACCAGAGTGGTACCAGCCGCGTCAATCATATCGGGTTTTCTAAAAAACCAGGTCTTCAACGAGATCATTTACATCCCAGTCCTATTCAACAATTTCGCTAGTTTTTCTTGGTATTCCTCTACTTTTATCAATTACACTGTCTTTTAGTTTAGTTTATCAACAATTTATAATTGGACTTCAATTAATCTTTCTCTCAATTGACAAAATTTACCATGATTCTACCATCTATTCCTCAACAAGTGTTTTGTTAATATTTTTCTTGGCCAACTTGCTCTCATTTCACGACAAACTAACCATGTGCAGTATCGGTAGTGTGGGGGTGATCAGCTTGCTACACCAGTAAACATCACTGCGTGACATATTGCCATAGCAAGTATTAAACATTTAAATCACAATTTCAAATGTATTACCATATGCGTATACCTCTTATTTCAAGTGTACTAATTTACCATATCCATATACCTCCTATTTCATGCATTAAAGTCCCAATTTCATATGTATCACCATATGCATAAACATTAAAAGCTTTGATATCCTTGTTCATGCATTACCACAAGAGTGCTTATCCGAGAATAAGACATTAGCATGTGATATTTACAGGTAGTTAAACTGGAGTGATGCAGGTTAAAGCTTTTATTGGTAAATTTATTTGACACACAAGTGAAGCTATAGATTTAGCTATAAAAGCAAGCAAATATTAACTTGCAAGCTTGAAATTAATTAAGATTCAAACATTTTTGTGGGGGGAGATAAACAAATACCTAACATTTCCCATATCCTCTGCCTCTTCATCTTCTTCATCATCATCGTCATCATCCTCATCGTCCATCTCAAACTCACCAGCCTACGTCAATACAACAAACATGTATCAGAAACCAATATAACATTGCGAAATAAAAACTTAACAAGCACTAAACCTACTTGATCAATGTAACATAATACTAATAAAAGAAAAAAAAAAAAAAAACAAACAATGCCCAATAACAACCAAGCCAAGCAAAGAACAATCAATCTCACCTTCTCGAGTTCATCATCTTCTTCACTGTCTTCATCAGCGTCATCCCTCTCCTCATCTTTCTCATAATTATCTTCCTCCTTCTCTAAATACTCGGTCAATTCATCTATTTTCAAAAATTTATCCTCAATTCCACCACCTTTAACTTTCTCTTTTTCATCCTCCTCGTCTTCCTCATCGTCTTCATCCTCACTTCCTTCTTCTTCGTCTTCGTCATCTTCTTCTTCTAAATCATCTTCACCTTCACTTCCACCTTTTGCCTTCTTCTTTTCAACTTCAAAATCATCCTCATCTTCATCATCATCATCCAATTCCTCATCAAAATCATCACTTTCTTCTTCTTTTAACTCCACTTGCTTCTTTTTCTCCAACTTCTTCCCAATATCTGAAGGAACCTTAAACTGCGCAATCTCTTCCGGATTTTTAACAAACTGATTCAACCGGCGGCGAAGAGTGGACAAAAGCGGCTGTGATTGAAGATCAATTTGATGCCAAATCTGCTCAGCATCGTAACCATCAACGAGAAGCTCATCCAATGGTGATTTTGGGGAGAAGGGTCTGAGAGTAGTGAATAGGTACTGTGATGCAGCACGAGCGGTTTCGGAAACCGATGGGTTTGGAGCGAGCAATGAAGGTGGATCGATTTGTTGCAGACGGCGTAGGGCTTCTACGCCGGCGTCGTTTGTGTTGGCCATGAATGGAGGTTGCTCTGTTCCTTTCGGTGGTGAAATGGGTTTTAGGGTTTTAGAGTCGATTAGAGTTTTGTAAGGATTTTATTAAACTCTGCGTTTTGAGGGGGCGTACAAAACTTTTTTTTTTTTACAAAAATAATTAATTAAATTAAAACCTTTTGAAACTATTTTTTATTTGTAACCAAAAAAAAAACTATTTTTTATTTTAGTTTTTACAAAAAGCTAAATTTGTTATTATTTCAGTAATTTAAGTTTATTGGTTTACATTAATTTTACGTATATTTAATTGTATTATTATAAATTGAAATACGATATTATATATAGTCAAATTTTTTAAAAGGTAATGTTAAATATTCAAAAGGAGTTTGATCTTATTAATTTATTAGTTTGTTGATCTATTTAAACATTAATCAAATTAGTTATTTGAATACGTTCATATAAAATACGTGTTATGAGACTAAAATCTTTGGTTAAATTAGATCTCAATATGAATACATCTCATATTCAAACTTTAAACATTGATACAATATGTGTTAGGAGACTGACTTCTTCATCTCAATTGGTCGAATTGGTTTATTTTATCACATTTCAACAAATTCATAATTTGTAATACAAATTTGTTTTATATGATCATTAATTTTTTAACATTTTAAAAATAATATTATTTTACGAGTGAGAATTTCAATAATTATTTTTTAATGACTAATTATATAAATAGTACGGCTTACCTAGTTTTTTAGTCAAAAATTTATATTCTTTTTTTATTGAAAAAATTTCATATATATGTTCAATTTCTTTTTATTTTTATTTTTGTCAAGTAGCCTAGTCGCTAGAGCTCACACAATTTAATTGTGGAGAAGTGGAGTGTCCGAGGTTTGAACCCCAACCCCTGCATATAAAATGCAATATCCCTACCAACTGAGCTAAGCTCACGGGGATTTTTTTTTATTTGTTTAATATTCAATAGAAATTAATACCCTGACATGTGTTTCAAGATATCAAATCATATTTCTAATTATATCTTTCAATACCATTCATACTCATATGTTTGATAAGTATCAAAATATCTTTAAAATTTATTTAATTTAGAAAATAAAAAAGTAAAACACTAATATATGTGAGTGGTAGTGAGAAGTTATAGATAGTTGAGTTTTCTTTTAGGTAAATCAAAAGTATCTCCGCGCGTAATGATGGAGACTAATCTCTTTGTTGTATTGTGATCTATTTAAGGGGTTGACCTCTCCTAATAAACAATTTTTTATACGCATCATTCGGGATACAAATTCTGAACCAAAAGGTTTAGGGGGTCAAGTATATGTCAGTTGTGTCAGGCTATGTTGGTTAAGTAGTTAAGTTTTCTTCTTTAAAAAAAAAAGTAGTTGAGTTTTCTTTTTGTTACATAGGTAGTTCAGATTTACTCTTATGGAATGATGGAAATGTAAGATTCTCATTCTTTAACATGAGAATAACAATAGACGAATGTTAAACAATATATAAATGAGATGACATATATATCTAATATCTTAAGATTTTCGGTTAAAATATGACGTACATTTCACTTATATGGTTGCTCTTGATACAATGTTACGATTATCCGGCTTCTGTCATTACCCAACAAACTATATGTAATGTAATATGCCTCATATTATCTCACTGCTTGATTCATATAAAATTGATGATATTTTGCCTTGTGAATATTAAAGTCAATCATGTTTGCTTGGGGACGAGTCAAGAGAACTAATACATGAGATGCACAGACAATGATTGCGACCAGCCATATGACAAAACAGTGTTTGATCCCTTAAAGCTCCTTTGCAAATATGTTTCTGTTCCAACATAGTGTCATAGTGACTTAAGTTGTAGGGACATAATTTTGAAACTACCCATCCGGGACTTAATTTGTCCAATTAAAATTATAGGGACTAAAATTACCCATCTCTAACCTTATGTATACAAAAGATGCATTCAAGCCTTCTATAAAATAAACAAATATTGTGATATACTTTGTCATATATTCATCCAATAAGTAAATACTTATGATGAAAAAATTCCAATAAATGAATACAAACTTACAATCCCTTATGTTTTGTCTCACTAGTAACTACTACTCTTCCCTTTTTCTACATCAAAAATTAAAATTGATAGTTCTAAGAAAATAAGAAACTAGCCTAATCCTAAGCCCAAGTCATCTGCCACATTGGTATGAGTCAGGAAACCGTTTTGACAACACATTGTGTTTCAGCTTCATTATTAAGATGAAGATGCCATAGCAGGGAATATGCAGTAATGCCATTGAAAAGTAACTGAAAAAACAAACAAGCCAATGAAGAAAGGGTAAGCAAAAATCTCATATCAATTGTTTATCAGCATCAATCAAATATCTTATAAGCACTACAAATATGTAATCAATGCAATCAGAAAGAAAAATCCTGAATAGAAAATTAAGGACTAGAGAAAGAAAAATATCTTCATACCATAATGGAGAATATTGGGATGACAAGTCAAGAAATGTATATGGCCACCTAATTTTCCAGAACAAGAAACTTATGTTAGACAATTGCATGTGTAGTAGTTGAGTTAGAAAAAAAAATAGAGTTATTAATATTATTACCAGATTTTAACCATAGCATGAACAATCCATTGGAAAATGACATATGTAACCGTCCACATGCAAAAGTATCCTATCCGAAACCAAGGGAACCTCTAAAGAGGACAAACCATAACCAAGGGTAAGAATTCACATCTGCATGGAAGTGTACAATTTAATGCAATCAAATACTATAGAAACTCACCAGGCAATTTAAAGCTGTATCTCCTAGCAGGAAAACAGCATTGATTGTATGCATACTTATGGTCAACTGCAACATAACACAAGCATAGAATATAACTTATCTAAGTCAAAGTTATTTAGAAAAGGCATAAAATGTCCCTGAGACAATAAATGAATGATAGCAGTACTTACTAAATTTATGTTGTAATCTTTGATGGTTAGAAAAGGAACAATTATGAACCAAAACGCACAATCTGTCAGCATTACAGCACCTGCATTAATCTATTCACAAGAAAAAAAAATCATTGATGTTGTCTATGGCAATTGGCAAAGCTATAGGAAAACTATGCTAAAATTGAAGGGCTTTGGTTTAAGAAAATATTTATTTTCCTTTCATGCTCTCAATTTTAATTACAAAATATTAATTGTTTGTTCCCGCTTTCAAAGCTTTGCTATGCAACATCAACACTACATATTGAGAACGTATTGAAGTGCCTAGTATGTGCATGTGTCGAACATCATTCAGTTACAAACAATCACTTTTATTTTCTCAAATTATTATTATTGTCTACGTGTTAGTGTCGTGATCGATGTCAGTGCTTCATATAAGTTTTTCATAAAAAAGTAGTAAAATCAATTTATATTTCAAGAACATAGAATTTCAACCATAGTGGATCTGTGCAAAGTTTACCTGGAACATTATTTGAAACACATAACCCCATATGCCTGCATGTTGGCGGACAATATGTTCTTGTCGAGCTTTATCATGACTAGATGCATTAGAACTTTGAGGCAGTGTACAAGCATCATCAATTCCTTGCTCAGAATATCCATCCACATTGTTCACCTTATCGCCACTCGCTTTCTTATGATGCTGGTAACATCCATGCATGGAGAGCAAACATCCCAGCTACAACATCAATGCATATCAGAGATTACACTCTACATTATAGACATAAGTAACATAACTATTGAAAAACTTATTAACTATATATTACCCCAAAATAAATGGTGACTGAAGAAAAAGTCCACCTGTTTCACAAAACCAAACCAAAAGATTAAAAAAAATCAATAATCAATGATATGCTTTCAAGTTTCAACTAATAGTCTATGTTCAAAGTTTACTATGCTTTCAATTTATGTTTATGACACATTATGTGATTCTATTTTTATGTTCACCGCCAACAATTTAAAAGAAAACAGAACTACACCACACTGATTCAGTTCAACAGCATCCAAATTTTAATTCAAAGATAATGAAATTGAAAACTTACTGAGTGTAATAATAAAAAATGCTTCCTCCATCTGTAGTAACAGTGAGTATGAGAAGCACCATAAGCACAATAAATGCAAAAATTCTAAAAGCCAACAACCATGCCGGGTGAATTCCCTTTAGGCTAGGCTTCCAAGTTTCATCCTCGTACAAAATTGATGACGACGACAACAACGATGATGATGTTTCTTTTTGGATTTCCATGTCATCATTTCTTGTTGGCTTCCATGATAAAAGTAAAACCTCGTACTTGCATATAAGAAATGATGAAAAGATGGTTGAAAGTATGATTAATATGACACAAACCAAAACCTTCCAATTCAGCCAGTAACTTTGAGTGGTTGTATCAGAGGTCATGATGGGATGCCAAGTTCCTTTGGAATAGGCTATTACAAAGTTCATTGTGTTACTTCTGATTATTCTTTAGATTGTTCAAGAAAAGTGAACAAATATAAAGATAATTTTGAAACTTTGAGAAGAGGGTCCAATATGATCAAATTCAAATCCACTGTTCCATAATACTAAGATTAAGAACCAAGGAATGAAAGAAAGCACATTGCAATTTGCAAGGACAAGACTATAAAGTAACTATAGAACCACTAGAATAAGGGAGAACCAATGGACCATTCTATACAATCAAAAGTGAGTCATAATGGGAAAGTGCACATGGGTTTCTTATGCATTTCAGAAACAAGAACAGAACAGGTGCAAATATTTTGGGGCCAGGAAGTTCTAAAAAGTTGAATTACTTACCCTTTTTGACCACATTAATTAATTAATGCTTATTGAAACAGCGTATAGCTTATACGGTAACGGTTTAACTTTTTCTTATCTTTTATTATAGAATTAGTTTATACATAAAAACTTATATAATAGACTTGTATGCTGTAAGCGCTTAATTAAACTGTTTATCCAAATAAGAACTTACTTATCAGATAATGTAGAGATTTTATTCTAAACTTTGGACAGATTTTTGCACAGAAAGACACAACCGACAATATTTGCTCTTTGTTAATGGGTCTATGCAGAAGGAAAAGATGCATCTATAAGTCCTGTTAAGCAAAGAAAAGGTTTAAAGTTGCAAAGGATAAAGCAACATAGGTAGTGGAGGTGAGAGAGAAGAAATGCTTTTGCTTATTTGCTTTGAATATAGAAAACAAATATTAAAATTTAAAAGGTTATAAGAAAGAAAAAGATGGTGTGCGTGGAGCATAAGCTTCTTGTGTTGCTTTTCTTGTTATCCAACCAAAATCTTAGTGTGGTCTTAAGCTTAAACTCTAAATCCCATGCAAATATTAAATTAGTCCCAACTTCCCAACACAAAAGACATGCATGTTTTTGTGAACTTTTCTTGGGTTAACAATATTATTGTATTTTTAAAAAAACGACAGAGAGAAAGACAGAGGAAAAGGACTAGATAGGGAACAATTGTGTTTGGGTTTTGTATTGGAATGCTTGGAGTGAAGATGCTTCATGTATTCCAAGAAATAAGAATCGTTTTGCTTCATTGCATGAGTCATGACTTGCTGAAAAAGAAAATAAAGTGTTAACTAACAGAGAAAGGGATGGCAGAGCCAAAAGAAAAAGAGAGAATAAAATAAATGGATTATCTCCATTTCTCCATGCTCTTTTCTCTTGCCTATCTTTCTATGAATATTTGAATAATATGAAGTGAGTTTTGTTCTCCTCATAGATCCATAGATCATGTCGGACACTAAATGTAAATACATATCTTAGTTGAAATTGAAACTTTAATTCACCATGTTATGGAAGACTAGAACATTGGTTGAATTGGAGCCTTTACACAGATAAAATAACACACATTCTAAATTTGTGCTTGCTTAGAATCCTAATTGCTCGAGGTTGGAATGTGAGTCAATTCAAACTACTTCGAACATTTCTAGCTAGTTTTTTTTTTTTTTTTTTCCGTATAAGTGTACTTTTGGTTCTGAAGTGACATAATTAATTTTAAATGAACAAATTCTTTATGGTTGATTTTGATTAAAAGTAAGACGAACATAACGTTGGCAATTATAGTTTCGACACAACAGCAATGACCTTACCTTAACAGTGCTAATGTTCAACTGCTTTGTGCTGATAGTTTGGTTGACACGCTTAGACTCGTTAAAAATGGCTACAACCGTGAGCGCAAGGCAAACCAACATCCACTTCCTCTACATGGTTGTTCCAAGTTATAAACAACATCAATTGTTCACTTTTCTATTTCTCCCTCTTTTGTGAGCAGAGGTTGGAAACAGAACAAAATTTCAACTGTCTATAATCTATACTATGTATAAATATTGAATTCTTTCTTGAGTTTTTCACACTTCAGTTCAACAAAACACATGTGTATCCAGAAAATTTATTCTCATAATGGTTTTGCCGGTGAGAATGATAGTCCTTCCTTTCCCATACTCCATATGCTAATAAATGGACACGACCTGTGAAGGCGATGTTGCAATTCAATCTCAAATGGTGTTGCAGTCATCATCTCCAAGCAGAGCGAGAGAAAATGGGGCAATGATTGCCTTAAATGAAGGTGAGCCTACTTTATCAACATGGATCATCTCATATTCACCTTCCTGCAATACGATACAAGGTTCCGGTTTAATGTCAAATACGATAGAAACACAATCGGAAAGCCTTCAAACCAATCTTTGAATAAAACGATCAAAATGCAATCATTGGTCATCCTAATTACTACAATTTACACCAGCTTCTACTCATAAAGAGATAGGGAAGGTTGTTGTGGGGTTAAAACCATGATATATTATTAACTCATTTTATGACAATGCTAAAATTATTCATGAATCCATGGAAAATAGGGTGCAATCAATCACGTCAAAGCATGTAAAACATGGACTTCAACAAATCTTTCACTTTTGCTTTTCTTTTTTATAATATGGTTGGTTGATTACGCAAATTGATAGTTGTTTGTTTGGTTTGTCATAACAGAAGCATTGTACATACTTAAACTTAATGTCATATAGTTTATTTCCAAATGAGATCTTCAATGGGTTTTCAGAGATGAAAGCTTCTGCAGAAATCCGGATGGGCTATGTTGACATTTTAGAATACAATTTATTTGATCAAAGCAAATTAAACAATATTCTTAAGTGAACATATAAAAAAAGAGAAGGATGAAATCTGGTGTTTTTATCCTTCTCTATGATTATATTACTATCTAACTGCCTAATTGCAAAATGCCCATACCATCCAAATCTCTTATCCATCTATGTGATAGAAAGGTAGTTTTAAACTAATAACCAAATACAACCTACAATATTATAAGGGTACAACCATAAATCTAGACACTCAAAACATTTTTTATTATGCGGGAGGAAATTATTGCCAGGTAAAAAAAACAAAGGAAAAAGAAAACGTTCTTACCATTCTACCATTTGGTGTGCTTAATGGGCATGCAGAGGAGTACTCAAAACTAGTTCTGGGAAGAAGTACTGGCTGTTCACCAACAACCCCAATCCCCCTGTCATATAGAAAACCAAGTACACAAGTTATGTTGAACTTGAATTTCCAAAGGTTTAAAACAGGTCTTTATTTACAAAGCTGGATCAGGTACATAAATCAAAGCTATTGTGTTTGACATTAACTAAGTGCCCTGTGGATTTAAGAGGGAAAAGGAAAACACCTTTGAAGCATAACATAATAAAATAGCAAAGAATAATTAACTCACCGTACATTTTCTGATCTCCCGTTAGCATCGGTTATGATCCAGTGCCTTCTAAGAAGTTGAACGGTGTCATCTGAGTTATTGGTAATTCTTATTCTATATGCAAAGAAGTATAGCCCCTTCGAAGGCTGACTTCTTCCCTCTATATATACACTCCTGACTTGAACCCTGACTCCCTAGATAAGATGAAATTAAATGTCAGAAGTCGATATTTTTTTTCATGTATAAGTTTGTGGTATATAATTTGGGTGAAATGCGGGTTCCTTTTTTTATGAATATCTTTAATGGAAAGAAAATCCATTTTCATTACAGATCACAACAAACCAAATTAGAAGATGAACATTTTCTACACGGGAAGAAAAGAAAATTAAACATTTGTGAGAGGCTATTCTGAAACCTAGGGAGTATATATCTGAGACTGAGGCAAATACTCAAGCCAGAGTCTAATGATATTCAGCATTCCATTTCTAAAGACATGGTATTTTTTTATAGGCAAATGTTAGTGTATTAGTTATTATGTAAATTAATTCTCCTTCACCAGAATTTGAACCTTAATCCTTTTAACTCTTTCAAACCCTTTAACCCTTAGCTCAAACTAGTTGAGCTATTAAGCTACTTATTCTACCGATGTAATCAACTTTAAACAACTGTTCGAAAAAAAAGAATTTACATTCTAGGTTAATTGTATTTTTCGTGATATAGCTTAAATCAAAGAAAGAACTACCTATAAGATAATACACTAAGTGAAAGAAGTGATCATACCAACGTTGTAGCATCACTGGAACATTTTAAAAAAGAGTGTGGAGCAATTTTTTTTAGCTCATCACGATAACTAGCTGCATCCTAGAAAAAAGAGGGAAGAGTGTCAACAACATGTAAAATCATATGTCAGAATACAAAAATGAAGATATAGATCTTGTGTTGTCAACTAGAGATGAAATATGCATGATATGCCGATCTGATAGAATGTGGAATTCTGAAAGACTATAGATGTATGTTCGTAAGTACAACATGTAATGACTAAGTTAAAGCTTGAAAGAAACAATATTTATTGAATTGTGAAACATAGGATCACATAGGCTGATAGGCAATGCCAAACTCCAACAAATTTGAGCTCTGTAAATATGGCATCTGCCTTGTCTAACTTATTGAGAAGAGAATGAGTAAGAGCTATAGATTGGTGTTGTGAAATGATGTAGTAAGTGACAGTTGCAATGTGCAACTTTCACATCAATTCACAACACCAATCTATAGCTCTTACTCATTCTCTTCTCAATAAGTTAGATAGGGCAGATGCAATATTTACAGAGTTCAAATTTGTTGGAGTTTGGCATTGCCTATCAGCTTATGTGATCCTATGTTTCACAATTCAATAAACATTGTTTTTAAGCAAAGTGGCAAAACGCGAGAAAGCGTGTTCAGACAATCAACATGCTTTTATACTATTTGTGTTTGACACTAAAGGCTTCCTAGAACCAAAGGTTGTGGATCTTCTACAAAGAGTTCAAATGGTCATGCATAGCAATGTTGCATCTCCTAGGTCTATGGATGCAGTTTTCCAAAGTATTGATTTTACCATCCATAAAGGGTTAGTGACACTGCTTGTTGTCCGCTTGCCTTCCATCAACATAATTTGAATTATGAATACTTGGTACATCAGTGAGAGAAACTACTATTGCATCCATTACTTTAAGAATTGTGTGTGTGCTTTCACTATCCTCTAACAATTAGCTCTTATGTGTACAAAAAATACAAGGAACACGCAACACTCTACGCTTTATAATCTATTGTTAGGTGAATTTCTCACTCATGTTTTTTTTTTTTTTTGTCAAGCAGTCTAATGACTAGAATTTCACCCTAAATTAGTGGAGAATACACGGTGAACTCCAGCCCCTGCATATTGCAATGCATTGTCTATACCGACTGAGCTATACTCACCTTGTCACTCACATGCTACTTGGAAAAAAGGTATATTTTGGAAGGAAACAAATGTATCATTAGCATTGAATTTTGTTAAATAAAGAAAATAATAGACACCTGGAATCTCTCATCAGCAATTGCTTCCTTGATTAGCCTCCTTAAACGCAAAACAGGCTCTTCCTCTTCAAATAACTTAAGCGAGTCTCGAATTCTAGCAGCTTCCTTGTAATCCTATAACAATGCCCAGTTCTTTCTTATCTTCCATTCCAATTTGAGATTCTACAATTGATAAAGAAAATGACAATACTAACCTCGGATTTAGCAGCTACTTCCATTTGTTGCTTCAAGAGAGCATAGGTTTGAGTCCGAGATAGAAATGAGGTTGAACTTGGAGCAGCGTCTTTATCCGAATTATTACTACATGCCACCACCATGATATTGCTATTGCTATTGCCACCCCTTCTCTTCAGCCTTGCTTCTTGACCCATCAACCGCAAACCCGCCAAACTCTTCGTACTACTTAACGATAATGATTGCATTTTGCTATGCTTCTTTGGATTTCAGTTTCTGATTATTATATTCCTTATCACACTGATCCTATTCGCGGGTATGCTTTGGTTTGGGTGGTTAGTGGTTATTATTACGATGAATCCTAAGTTACTAATTGGCCCTTAGGCTTAGTCCTTGTCTTGAGGGTATTCACGGTAATTTTCAGGATACGCAATTCTCTACTTGTTTGCGATACCTGCTTGGATTATCTTAGCTTTCTATGGAAACTAAAACATGTACGTGTCATGTACAACAACATACGATAAGATACATTTTGCCTTAGTCTGATCCTCTCCATTGAGTTAAGAATAATTCTTAGGTGGACACAAGAATTTAGACACTATATATTATACATAAAAAGGACATTGAGATCAATAAGAATAAAACTAAGGTTATATTAGAAACCAAGTCTCCTTCGACCAACCAGGAACTACGGTCTTTATAGAAAAATATTAACTTTTTAATATGTTTTATCTCAAATTTAAGTGGTAAAACACAAGTTTTTTCGTCATTGCTTCGACAAAAGAAAGATGACAGTTTTAACTGAGGGCATGGGCATCAAAAGGCTTACGACGCAGTTAACGATTATTTAACAACAACTATGATTCTTTTACCTCCTATTAGAAATAAAAACATGAAATTGTATATTTCAGCATTCGATTTGACAATAGGTGGCATGTTAGCCCATGAGGATGATGTTATTACATTTTCTTGGAAACACGTGTTTTCAAAAATGTCAATATTCTCCTTCATGTTTTAAGTCGAAAATGACATTTTTTGGGGTAATTTGTTAGATTATATTTTCAAAGCGTTTATTTCGACGGGTAAGATATTAGTCGAAGAAAAAGCTTTGCAGACACAAGCTAAAGGGTGATTCATTTCGACAGTAAATTGGTAATCAATACCATGAATTTCTCTAAGTACAAGACAAAGTATGAAACTTTCGACGAGAAAAGTGCTTGGGTGATCAAAGCTACATAATTCTCTAAGTCCAAAGAATGGAGTTTGATCATTTCGACAACATTATGGGAAGGCTTTCGACATGGTTATTTTGACGGGGGAAATGGTGGCCAAAACTGCAAGATTTTCTAAATTCAGGATCAAAACACAATGGTTTCGACAGAAATATCTTTAACGAAGTTCAAATCCTCCCTGAAGAGGCAAGATTGAAAGTTCAAACACATGGGAAACAAGTCAAAGTTGTCGAAAAGATGTAGTTTCTAGTTGTTGGTCTTTGCAGTTATTTTTCTTATGTATATATAGTAGTTTTTCATGGGAAAATGGGTGACAAATCATTTAGCAAAAGTTCTTAAAATTTAAAGTACCAACGTTTAGAGAAACAAGTGTCAAAATGTATGTGCATTGATTTATTGAACAATTTTCATTCAATGCAATGCAATTTACTTTTTTTTTTTTAAGTTTCTTTGCCTTTAAAATTCTAAGTTTTTTACTGTTTTAATTTCAAACATCATTTCAGTTTATGTCGAAAGAGTTGTGAATTGATGAAAGCTTACTTGAAACAATTGGGAAATGAATTTGTCAAAAAAACTTGGAAAAAATATGGTTCAAAGAAGATGCATAATGAAAGGAAGAAGAGGAACATGCTCGTCATGGCTCTTATTGTTTCCTGTTTTGTTGCTAAGTTTTATAAATTCATCCAACTAAACGTATTTTTTTTGGTGATAATCCAACTAAACGTATGTGTCAAATATTCTTTTAGGATTAACTTCACCTTTTTTTATTTTGTTTTCAACAATTGGATTAAATAAAAATGTTTAAAGACAAACGATTAAATGATGTTTATTGTAACGTGGATTAAAAGAAAAATTAAAACAAATTCAACATGTTAATGTCACGTCATCATATATTTTTTTTTTGTATAAAAGAGGGCAAAAGGCCCATCACGTCGTCGTATTTTGGTGACTGATTTAAATAAAATTTAAAATATAAAGAATCCAAAATTTACAAAGGTGAAATCGATGTTTCTTTTTTACGAAGGCTATTTTGAGACCTTATTAACCTTTATTTAAATAAACGATAACTACTAAAAGATAAATCCTTACTTGCCGAAAGACAAAAGTAGAGGAATAAGAACGCTCACGCTAGCTCTTTTGTCCATAATCAATGAGACCTTCTACAAAAAGTAAAGATCTTAGACTCAAGAACATTATTCAGAAGCTAGGTATGAAGAGAAATAGAAACCTTGCCAATGAAGAATATGAAATGAGATGGGCACAAGGCCCTACATTATTGACCATTTGAGAGTGATTCAAGATCAAGAGGAACATAAATTGTGATTTATAGAGGAGATTTGCGTAAAAAAATGGAGTAAATGAGGGTTAAATGATTTTGTCCAATTTAAATAGAAAACTATATTGTCGCTCTTTAGCGTGTACAAAAATATGTTTTCTCCATAATATGAAAAACACGGTGATCGTGCATGCATAGAATCTTTGCTCGCATACACAATCAAGACAAAGAAACTCTACATAGACGATGATCGAGTCTCACATGCAAACGGAGATACGGTGATCGTGAATACACAATGAGTCAAGTCACTCTCATGACAAAGAAAGGAAATGGGATCTTTCAAAGGATTAAGATTTAAGATACATATAGCTGGATTATCTCTTGATTACTAATCCAAATGTATTCCAAAGTAACTCTATACGGCTAGGGGCAACATTTCTATGTGTGTATTTTAAGAATACATATAAAGAATAATTGGAGTGTAACATATATCATATCATGTCATTACAAGATTTGTACCAAAAGACTAAGTTAATCCTTCAACATATAAAGATCTTGTATTTTAAGAATACATATTTAACTCGTTTTTCTATTTTCCTTTTATTGAAATAAGTGATTTTCACATATATTTCATTTTATTTTGTGATTTCGTCGTCTTCGTGCGACGTTGGTTGTCCGTCGTCTTTGTGCGACGTTATTTGTTTTTCTTGTTTCTCTCATGTATTTGATCGCTTCAGATTGTCAGATCAGCTTCGATCCAGTGCAGATCCAATCAATGACTTTGACGTCATCCACGTTGCATATTCGGAAACATGATTATTCTGGAGATTTAAATATAGTAATATGTGTAGGCATTTGTACTTTGCCGTTTTATGCTATTAACATGAATGTTGTGAGTCTGTTCACAAATTCATCCTTTTTGTTTTTAGCGAATTTGCATTATGTCGATGTACTCTTTCAATTTGAATGAATGAATATCTTTTATTTTGTCAAAAAAATAAAGATTTGTACCAAAAATCATATCACAATATTACGAGGTTTGTACCAAAAACATGATATGATAAAGTAATATTGTCTATGTTGATCATTCACATGATACAATAATTATTTATCATGTTTATATCATATCTTACCATCATTATACTTTATATTCTCTCAAAAAAAAAAATGATTATACTTTATATCATATCATGTCTTCATGATATGATGCGTACCAAACAGATCATAAACAAATTTGTTGCTTTTCTTTATTTTTTTGTGGTGGCCGAGATTTAAACTTGAACCTTACATATATTATGCATTGTCCCAAGCAACTGAGTTAAACTCCCGATGACCAACTTTTCTTTATCTAAGTTAATTAAAAGCTTCTCAACTACATAACTTTATATAATTATAAAAATTTATTTATTACAACTACATTTAATCATATACAATGTCGTTTAAACCTTGTCAAAAAAAAATTATCGTGTAAATATTTTTTACACATCCAATCAAGAGATTATGACAAGAAAGATAAAGAAAAAATTATTCAATACATACGATTTTCAGATGGACAGAATCTAACAAATTAATTTGGCTATAATAATAAATTGACCTACTAGACCATTTCGAGATCTGTACCTCAAAAGAAATATTGTGTTGATATATTTTTTTTTATTGAATTTAATACCATTTATTAGATTAAAATGTATGTAGATGCAAAGGCAGCCCGGATACATCTTGTTGAACAAAGAACCAAAATTTCATTTGTTTAGTACATGGTTGAGATTTTCGTATATGTTTACATTTAAGGAATGGTTATTAAAGAATGAAATCGATAGCCAAAAAGGAGGTCCAGTAGGGGACCTCTTAAATACATTTAAAAATGGTATGTTATTATTATATTTGACTGAAATTATATAACTTTTTAGGACGGATACAAGCCGAACCTAGTGTTTTAGTGAGAGAAACTCAATTTTTCTCTAGGTTTCTTTATGAGTGGTTTTAGATTATTTTTTGATTTAAAGTCACCGCTCTGCATCTTTTTTCCTTTTTTTTGAATCTAAATAAATGATAAATAAGTTTTATATCCCTTATTTTTCCTATTTAAATACATATTTTTTGACAAAGATATATCTCTATTAACCAATACCATTCACAAAAATTAATTTTTACATATAATATTATATAAAAAAATAGTAAATATACATACAAATAGTTAGTCCCCGTGAGCTTAGTTTAGTTGATAGAAAAATTATATAATATATGCAAGGGTCGGAGTTCGAACCCCGAACATCCATTCATTCACCTTATAAAGGTGAATTTCTATTAACTATACTACTTGACCGAAAAACATATTTACAAATATTTGATGAATTAACATTTTAAAAAATAGTACACGATTAAAATTTACTTTCATCTATGACATTACTCTCAATTATGATTAAAAATATCTAACACATCTTAGATATGATTTGGTGGGTTGGATAATTGCAGCTTCAATGGAAAAATGTATACTTTGGTGACACAATCCAAAGTCTTTTAGTTTTAAATTGACACACTCAAGTTCGTTATATTGGATGTAGGGAAAAAGATGAGTGCAGATTGACTTGTTAATTATAAGCTCTCTACGAGTTTCTTTAATTTTTCTATGTGGAGTCTTCTCCTAATGAGCTTCATCATTTAACTTTTGAGGATTTATACGAGGCTTTTATACCTATAAGTATTTGGCTAATTGCTTTTGTTTCTTTTCCTTTTATTTGGGCTTAGACCCTCATGAATTTAGATCCTCTCCAACCATTTTTCTCATGTTGTTTGTCCTACTGTAATTTAAGTCATTCATTCATCTTTTTCTTTTTTTTATGCTATTTTTTTGTTCATCTATGAATCAATCAACCATTAAATTAAAAAAGAAGAAAGGATTCTCCAAAAAAATAGGAGAGAATCCAATTAAAAAAAAAAAAGGATTTTGACATAGAGAATCTATAAAAAGAAAAGAATACCAAAAAAAGAAGAAAGAGAAATAGAATAAGCAAAATCAAAATAAAACATGTCTCATAAAAAGTACCCCAACTACTACAAGTATTTTAAGTGGAACAATTTTGACCCGTTTGTCCTAATTCCTAAAAGACAAGGACGTGATCCTCTTTTTTAAAAGAACAAAATCAAAGATCCAGGCATGGCTGCAATGCCACCAATAGCATAGAATAGAATATGCGACAAATCAGAGTCTAGATTCATGCTCTTTTGTTTTTTCTGTTCCACCTTTTCTCTCATTATTTATTCATTCAATTCAATTCTCATTGTTATAGGTTTCTCTCCCATTTTCACGCTCCATCATCGTGGAGTAACATTCTTATTAATAATAACTCCGAAAACGCATTCATCTCTTCCGATCTCCAAAATGCAGGCTACACTTTTACCTCTCTCCCCTTCTTTCTCTCTCTACAAATCTCGCTCCTCTCTCTCCTCTTCTCCTTCTCTCTCTTCCTCTTCCTTCTCATCATGCAAACCTCTCGTTTCTTCTTCCAAATTCATCTCCCTAACACCCCTTCATTCCTCCACTCGCTTCCAAACCAAAGCAACCACCACCGTCGATGCCGCCGACTCCTCCGACACCAGTCCTCTCTTCAAAGCTCTAGAGCTTGGAGTTCTTTTTTGTCTCTGGTTCTCCTTTAACATCTACTTCAATATCTACAACAAACAGGTCTTGAAGGTTTACCATTTACCGGTAACTCTCACTGCTTTTCAATTTGCTATTGGCACACTCCTTGTAGCATT
Source organism: Medicago lupulina (assembly GCA_958299785.1). NCBI lineage: Eukaryota > Viridiplantae > Streptophyta > Magnoliopsida > Fabales > Fabaceae > Medicago > Medicago lupulina. The sequence goes on along the minus strand of OY283143.1, from coordinate 12,631,858 downwards.
CATGTGGGGTCTTAATCTTTATAAAAGGCCAAAACTTACTTCTTCACAGGTACTTATTTTAATCCTTGTTGTATTGTTACTGTTTTATTTGTTCTGTTTTGTAATATTAATGATTCTGTTATTTCTCTGTTTTTGCAGCTTTTAGCAATATTTCCATTGGCTTTGGTACATACATTAGGGAATCTTTTCACTAACATGAGTCTTGGAAAGGTTGCTGTCTCTTTTACTCATACGGTTAAATCAATGGAGCCTTTCTTTTCTGTCCTCTTGTCTTCTACGTTCCTTGGAGAGGTAAGGTCACCAAATTATGCTATTGTTATGAAATTTTAAATTTAACTTTAATGTTGACGTATGCTTAATGCGATACTGTGATTCACGGTTACATGTTGTTATTGCTCGATAACTGAACGCGATAAAATGTAAATAATGTATCTTTAGTTCAACTGTCATGTGCGTTGTGTGGATTATGTGTGTGATGCTTTTGTCTTTATACTGAAAGTAGAACTAAAAATTGAAAAACAAATGATTTATTTTAGTATCAATAGACAGGGTGGAACCAAAGGAAATGTACAAAACAATCTGTCTCATTTTATTCTTTATATAGTTGGAGCTGTTTTTGTCCTTGTCTATGTTTTCACTGTTGTTTCATTTTGATAAATATATGGAACCGACAAATACTGGTTAATAAGTATATTTCTCACTAAATAGTTAATTCTATGTGGTTACTTATGTGTCCATGAGGTGAGAGCTTAGTTATAGAATTTTGACCTTGTAACTTTGAAGAACGAAGTTCAAATCCTCTCCAAAAAGTTTATAAAATGATCATTAGTTCTGCTTTAACTAATCATAATATATTGCGTATGCTAAGCTTGTACTTTTGAAGGAAAAATAAATCATGGTGCTGCTTCAACATTCAATACATTGTGAATTGATATTTGCAAATCTTAATTCCTTACTTAACTTTGTTACAGATGCCTACAACATGGGTGGTTGCTTCCCTTGTGCCTATTGCTGGTGGAGTGGCGCTGGCTTCTGCTACCGAGGTTTCTTTCAATTGGTGAGTCTTGATCCTTCTATGGGAAGAGAAGAATAGAAATGCAATTATGAAAAGAACTGTTTGGACATTTGAATTCTAATATTTGTTTTTTTTCCTGCAATACTGATAGGGTTGGGTTTTTAAGTGCAATGGCTTCCAATTTGACGAATCAATCTCGTAATGTTCTTAGCAAAAAACTCATGGTTAACAAGGAGGTAATAATACGATATTATGATTGATGAACATTTTTAAGAGTACTAATCGATGAGTTATGAAACTCTTGTCTAAAATGTAATCACACGATGTTTTTGATTGTGATAAATCACGAACAAATACCACTGCTAATCACAGTTGTGATATGATTGCAGATAAATAAAAAATTGAAATTGTAGGAGCATACCATTTTTTTAGAACCTTGCTCTTATGTTTCATTTCATATTCATATACACAAGTATTAAATAACAATAATTTTGTTCTTCTCAGGATTCCATGGACAACATAACCCTCTTCTCAATAATAACAGTCATGTCATTCTTCCTATCAGTACCTATAGCCCTCGTCATGGAGGGTGTTAAATTTACCCCTGCTTACCTGCAATCTGCAGTAAGTAACTTCATTGTTGAAAATGATAGTAATTGCTGTTAGCATTCTCAAATCCAAATACAATACTCTTTCCGTAACAAAATATAAACAAAAAGTACATACTTGGATCAAATCCATGTAATTTTTCGTTGATAGTTTGTTACGGAGTGAGTATTTTGATGAGGCTACTAATATATGATTGATAACATTTTTATTCACAGGGATTAGATGTTCAACAAGTGTACATTAGATCTCTTCTTGCTGCACTTTGTTACCATGTGTATCAGCAAGTGAGTCTTCATCTTCTATGCACAATATATTTTCCCCTTTTGCGAAAAAATAAATCAAGACTTCATTGGTTATAATTCACTGAAAGCAAAATCAAATTATTTGGTGTGAAATGATTTATCATGTGTGCAGGTTTCTTATATGATACTGGAGAGAGTATCACCTGTTACTCATTCTGTAGCAAACTGTCTGAAGCGTGTGATAGTTATTGTGAGCTCTGTCATATTTTTCCAAACACCTGTCTCACCAATTAACGCATTAGGTACTAAAATAAAATTGCTTCCTTTTTTTTAACCATATATATCTCTGCATAATATAACTCTTGTTGAAACTGAAAATTTTATGTACTTATTATCCTCTGCAGGAACTGGTATAGCTCTTTCTGGTGTTTTCCTATATTCCAGGGTGAAGAGAATTAAGCCAAAAACTGATTAATTTTCACAATTTTGGTAGAAGCAGCATAACAAACACACCAACTTGTTAGTTGCAAGTTTTCTTTATAGGTTAGATGGGGATACATGATTACTTTTCTTGATATCCCTTTTGTGTGGATATCCTTTTTTATATGTCTCTGAGTCTGAGTGGTGCCTAATGGTTCTACTCAATGAATAATTTATCATCCTTTTTTTTATTACATGTCACAGTTTTGTTAAGAAATGTACAAAACAGTAGTTGATAAATGTTGGGCAAGTTTTACTACTTGAAATGTGGCTTCCAAGTTGAGATTTTCTCACTAAAATTAACTAGTGGTTTGATGTAATCTACTATATAAAGGGAACTGAAAGATTTTAAAATGTAACAAATGGAAAATCAGACACCAGATTTTTTTAGAATGAAATGGTTTTCAAATCTGAAATTGAAAACCAATCCAATACAGTACTGATTCAAATAAATCATGTAGGTCATTTTCAAAACTTTTTATCTAACTTTAATCCTTACTCCTTTTTTTCTTATACTAATCCTTCATTACATGCCTTCAGAATTGGCCTCCACTATTGCTGTCATTTTCTAATGACATGGCCAACTGATATTCACATCATCAGCACTTGCTAGTCGATAAGTTGAATGATGTGACATCCACGTAGTGTTTGAGTGATATATATATTTTTTAAAATTATTAAACCAATTTTTATAATCAATCTATTTTTAAATCATCGTTTCTTTTTTGCCATCCATATCATCATTTAACACCGATTAGGACCAAACAACCCAAGTGTTTCGTGGAAATGTAGAATAAAGTGGGTGACTGTTCACTCTATCCGGAATCAAATGTCTATGCACATGCCATAGTAATAGACTTAAGTCATTACCTAAGTTATTTAAAATGTACTTCCTCCGTCTCAATTATAAGCAACATTCACATTATCTGACTCAATCCGACACAATGTTCAGGTTTGGGAAAAGTCCACAAATCAATTTCAATCTCATCTAAACTAAAGCCAAGTTTAAAATATGCCAGCGACTCTATGAAGCATTAAGAAAGGAACTAATGCCTGAACCTTTGGTTCCTTGACTGATCAGATGCTACACATCACTTAACTCCTAATTTGTTTAATCTTTGAGAGTCAAATCTATGAGTCTTCACAAGTCCACATGTGAATGAAAGGTTCACATAGTGGTGAAGTCTCAACAATTTCTTTGATACTAAACAAGACCATTGACCCGTGCGACTGTCGCACGGGTCATATCGACTATAATATACAAAAATAAAATATATCATTTTATAGATTTGAAAAGACAATCTTGAATATGAAAACTTTGTCGCTGATGTTACTTTCGGATATCACATTTCCTTTAGACATATATTTCTCCATCCTTGCCGTAATCAGTCGTGTTCCACTGTTTGATAATTCTATTTGATTTATATTACTTGATAACATTACTGACAATCCAACTCTTGATCTTAATTTATGAACAATCCAACTCTTGATCTTAATTTATGATTTGAAAGTCTCAAAGTAGTAATTATCTTAATGGATCTAACATATCTATATAATTTTATGGTTTGATTTACTATTTTTTTTGACCTAATATTGCCCTATTATAAGACGAAAAAATCCACTTATTCCCCCAATTATAAGAATAAGAAAAAACTCACTATTGACCAATTAAAAGAAGTTATTTTTATTGTACCAAAAAAAAATTACAAAAAAAACCTTGAAAGTATTTATCGAATTTATATTTTCTAACCATGACATTGCTTAGTTAAAAAGGACTACTACTAAGTTATTTAATTCCGAGTGTAATCTAGGAAAATCGAAGATTATGTTTTTTTGTCAACCATAATGAGTATCACAACCATCATACCAATATTTATGAAATTTGAAAGAATGTTCAAGTTCTTAACATCAGAATATTGTTTATAGATGTTTGAGTTTCCAATTCAATTTATGGAAATATTTGTCCAATATTAAATGAATAAAATCAACAGGAAGCTTTAAAAAATTTATGTTTCAACCATAAAATAGACATTAGTGTAGTCATCATGTAAGAATTCGAAAGTGTAAACTTCAAGTAAATCAAGCAATTCCTAATGCTCTATAATTTTATCATTACCAAAACAAATGTGTAAAACATAATACATGTATGAACATCAAATTGCAAGGGTGAAGCCTCATGTTTGCATTTTACTTACGATCAAAAATCAAGAAGAAAATAATGAAAACACTAATTAAAATGACACGGGTTAAAATGTAGGTTTTCTTTTAGACCGTAGATGACAGATATAGAACTTTTGAGCAGTAGGTTGCTTTCAAGATTTCTTACGTTGAAGCTTGAACTTGTTCTCCCTTCCATAGCCACACTTATTTGAAAGAATATATATTAGAAAGTTTTCTGAAGATGTAATAATATTTAACAGAGGAAAAATCTATGATATTATAACATGATGATTTGAAAAAAATAATTAAAACTTGAGAGAATACTCCAAAGAAATACCCGCTGACACTTAAAATCATAGAAAGTAGAAACACAAAAATTACAAACACCTATGAAATGAAACGATCAACAACGTGGACAACAAAACCATACAACAATGTTCCTGCTAATTCTTTTTAGTTTATGAGCTCTTGAATACCTTAGACATAAAAAATAACCTCTTTTATTATGTTGTAAACACCGACTTGATTTTTGAATCTCTTTTACATCAACAAACACTTTTTTAAATCAAATAGGACAGGACATGAGTAAACCCAATTCTGATGCTGATGTTTATACATATAAAGCTTACTATCCAACTTCCCAACACATAGAGTTCAGTTCATGAATTTGATTTCTTAATTATATCTCCATTTGATTAATAGTGTTAAAGCATATGAAACATTGCCTTTTAAAACCAATGCATCAAACAAATCTTTTATTTTTTTTAAAAAAAAACTTTACTTAGATTGAGTTGTGACATAGATTAGCTAATTGAGATGATAGGATAATTTTCTAATGTCAAAATCAAACAAACTTCAATGATTTTAAAAAACAACATACAAAATCAAAATTGATATCAAATAATTTTCTAATGTGAAAACCAAACAAAATTCAATGATTTAGTTGTTGTTAATTTTGTAGTGAATGATATGATACCATAATAGAAGCAAATCTAAGCATTACCTCAACGGTTGAAATCGAATCATCTATGAAATGTTATCCCAAGTAATGGAAGAATCCAGAAGGTCAGTGATTACCTTATCCATTGGAGAAGAACAAACTTGTCATCACAATAGGTTGTTTGTTGTGAAAAAGGAAGACGCAAAAGAAGAAAAATAAGCCTAGGAGTACGGATCTTGATATTAACATTATGTATGTGAAGGAAGGATTAGAAAAAGAAATAGAGGAGCAAGGAGAAGATCAATAAGATATGTGGTGAGAATTCATGAGGGGAGAGTATAAAGAGGGATAGGGAGGGTATTCGATATCTACAAGCAGCTTTAAATTTAGCAGGCTAGGATTGAATAATTAGGAACATAATCGTTTCCTAAAAATGAGGAAAATAAGTTGACTGGGAAATTATGCAGAATAAATAAGCTTGAATAATAGGTTTTAATATGAGATTATGTTTCTTCAAAAATATCATCCAATCCAATTCCAATTATGCAGGGAAACACAGTTAGCTTTGGATAGAGCCAAAAAGGAGGAAAATAAGTTGACTAAATAGGTTTTAATATGTGATTATGTTTCTTAAAAAATATCATCAAATCCAATTAATTAGGAAAATACGGTTAGGTTAGAGTAGGAAAAACAGTTGACTGATAAAATGGAAAATTATGGAAAATAAATACTATTTAATATGTGAATAATATTATTCAATCCAATTATTTAGGAATGATTGGTTAGGTTATAGAGGAGGGAAAACTGGCAGAAGTTTTAGGTTAAAACTAGATCGTAGACCCGTGCGCCGCACGGGTCTTATGAGCTGGAAAACATTATAACTTTATTTTTTAAAAATCAAAAACATTACACTATATCGTTTATATCAAACATTACATAATACTTTCTCACAAACGACGATGGATCTAAAATTAAAATCTTCATCAGTGATCAATATCTTCAACCCTTCTCTTGAAATAACTCTCGATACAGTTTGTCACCAACCTTACTTCCGGATATTACCTTGCCATGGAGCACGTATCTTCCCAAATGTGTGATGCACGGGTGAATTGTGTGACATTAAATGTTTATATTTTTATAATTTGTAAACCATAAAAATTTAATATCGTAGTCGTAGAAAAAAATGACATAGATGTTTTTTTTCTTTGCTCAAGAAAATAACATGATTTTTTTTATATAAATATCAATGGACATATTTTGGCGATTGAATAATTAATGAGTAAAGCAATTTCCGTTATAAATATCAATCGATATATTTGGCGATATATTTTTTTATATAAAATCCCTGAAATCTTACCAATTGAATGTAGAATTAAATGATAGCAGTCATACCAAGTATCAAAGGCATTACTAATTTAGACAAATGGAATGCAAACAAAATGTTGACAGCAGAAATAAGAGTAAAAGATTTTACAAAATCATATAACTGAAACAAAACAGATGTAGTTTCTTGAAATTGGAATTTAGTTATTAATATAAAATGGATGTAGGTCATTTTCCAATGACATTTGGTATTGTATAACTTCCAATCCATACTGCTACATACAAATAAAGAAAATAATAGTAACATCATGGGCGAAAAACCGAACAGAAAACACCACTAATCTTTTCGACAATGTAAAAATGAAAATACAGCATAAATTATTCTTACGACCATCCTGCAGCAGATCCGAAGAATAAGCAACAAAGGCTAAACAATATGACACTTGCCTATCTTCACAACCTTGTAAAAAATTAGACATGCTGCAACTAATCCAGCCTTGTAATACCCCCAAACAACTCAAATATTGACCAAAAACTCTGCTACCTAAAAAGCAGATGCAGAAAACATCATAACAAAAGCAAAAACACCGAGCAGTCCCTGTAGACAACAAAACCACATCAGCCGAATCTGCGACTGCTCCAAACAATTAATTAGGTCCCATGAACATTCATAGAAGCTATAGTGCTACCTGTGCTTGATATAGTGATGTTAGATGAAACTCTAACACCACATATGGAGATTTAAGATTAATTATACTGTTTGGAGTAAACAAAATTATTTACTATGGCTTAAAGGTCCAAATGCCTAATCTCAAAATCCTTCAAGATCAACATGCCTACCCCTAATATTCCAAAACCAAATTATATTGTAGCTAGAATTTTGCATCTATCGAGACATTTTCTGCATCAAAATAAAGTAAGGTAAGCCATGGCTGAACATGGTTTTAGAGAAGTTCTAACAACATCACAAATTAGACGGTTATGGAGGCCAAAATCCAAACCACATTAAAAGTGTCAAAACAAATAAAATTACATGATAAAATCTTCAAGAAATCATGGAGGAAATAGAAAAAATGGTGTATATCTGAAACCTCCAAAAACACAGTATTTAATGGTGATATCTCTATTGAATCACGTTTTTGTGTGATTTTGAAGAAGAAGAAGAAGAAGAAAAGGGTTTGTGTGTTGTTACGTGAAAGAGGGAGAGAGAGAAAGAGAAAGAGTGAGGAAAAAGAGGGAGTGGTGATATGTTTTAGGTGCTCAGTCAAAATTTTGTTTTGGAAAATATCACTGTTATTAATAACAAATATTGGTAAATGCCATTGAAATTAGTTGGTTTATTCTAATAAAATAATTTGAAATTCAAATGGCCAAACACTTTGGAGCCAAAAAAATTTAGGGTTGTCTCACTTAGCATTTAAGGGAAGATTAGAGTTAGTATTAGGAGGGAAAAAAATAGGTTTAGTGACAGCTAAACGTAATAAGCTTTACTAATAAGAGATTAGGGCAACTGAGTTAGGTTTATGAGGAATGATCGGTTAGGTTATAGAGGAGGGAAAACTGACAGAAGTTTTAGGTTAAAATTAGGGTAACAGGGTTAGGTTTAGGAATAAGAGATGCACTACATGAAGTGAGTCAAAAAAACAAACTAGTTTTTTATAACCAACCTCCCAACAAAGCTTAACCCCAACCATAAGGGCGTAAATTTCAGCATGCAAAATATTGGACAAACCCACACTATCATAGAAGGCAAATTGAAATTTTCCCTCAAAATTTCTAACCAATCCACCATAGCATGCTTTACCTGAGTTAGTTAAAGCGCTACCATCCACATTAAGAACCATAATATCATTATCACCCATGCTTCCGGCATACTTCATGATTCCTAATTTCCCGTTTGGTTCTCCTTGAATGCTCCTTTGGTTCAAATGGCCTATACATGTTCACTCATCTTCCACTCCTCAAGGAGCCTTCTCATACCAATGTATGTACCACTTTCTGTCATGCCTGCTCATAGTTTTAATTATGTTATTTCCAATAATTCTTTTGTAGGGCATTCAAGGCTAGGTCACGCTAACTCTAACGCCATAAAAATGTATTAGATCTTTGTAACATTCCATTCTTGAATAAAAATTTCAATGGTTTATGTAACTCTTGTTATTTAGGATTTAGGAATGCATCATAGACTGCATGGTCCCCCTTCCCTTAATTTTCACTCCACTACTTTTGAACTAATTCACACATATTTGTGGGGCCCTACCCCTTCTCCATTTTTTATGGCTTTTTATACTATATTGGTTTTGTGGATGCTTACACAAAGTACACCTAGATTTATTTTCTTAAAAGAACATTTGACACCTTCGACGCTTTTAGAAAATTTCATTCTCTTTAAAATTCAATTGTTTAGTTGTATTAAAATTGTACAATTAGATTAGGGTGGGGAGTTCAGACCTTTCACAAAACACGTGAATGATCTTCGTATCATACATAGGTTTACTAATCCCCACATCTTGAAAAAAAAACATAGTCAAATTGTATAAATTGGGCTAACATTGTTGGCTCATGCATCAATCCCTCTAAAATTTTGGGGTCATGGTTTCATTACTGGATATCCACACCATTAACATTATTCCAAATTCTCCACTCTCAAATTTTTCTTCCCTACATCAAGTCTTGTTTATCTAAGTTTCAAGACGTGTTGTTGTGTTGTGCATGTTTTCCTTCTTTAATACCATATGATATAACCACATGAGCTTTGGTTTAGGAGTCAAAAACATGTTTGCCTAGCCAAGGGATAAAAATGCCTCAGTTTTGAGGGTAGGTTATACATTTCTAAGGATGTACGTTTCAATGAAATTCATTTTCCTTACCTTGAATTGCAACATTATTTCAATCACATAACACTCCTTTGCTCGTAATACTTCACCATCTATAGTTAATCTCATTCCATTGGTTTTACTATCCATTGTCTGTTTCATTCACTCCTTGATCTCATGCTTCTACTTCTCCTGTCTGATCTTACCACTAACGCTTACTCTATGATAACCAGAGGTAAAATTGGTAAATTAAAATCAAAATCATTTATTGCTAATGTGAAACTTCACAAGTTAAGAAAGCCTTGTCTCAACCTTGGTGGCTTGATAAAACACTCCAGAGTTTATTACACTCGCATATCGTGTTCCATATTAATATATTTTTTTTTGATAAAATACTAATAAATTTTTGCGTACGATAATAATATCATCTATAATATTTGAATATTCCATATTAATGTACTTTTATATATAGTTTTTCTATATGTTGTATAATTTTTCCCTTAAAAAAACTTACCCTTATAATTTTTACTCTAGTATGCTTGCATACAATTATAATAATTTTTATATTAAACATAATATTCCCTTATAATTACTGCTATGAATTGAATTGCCAAGTCAGAATATCAAGGCAGCAAGATGGTGAGTCATGCTATCCAATTTTTAAGCCACCAAATTCAGCCTAATTATTGTATATACTATCCAGTAAAATTTAATAATTGAATGAAGTAATTAATATACCAAAACTTGCAACTTCATTTTTATGTTAGTAGATTGCAACATTACTTTATATAAATGTCTTTACTTTATCGCAAAGCAATCAAAACCACAAACAAACAAGCCTTGCCTAAACATTTCGTTGAAAATAAGAATCAAGATTTCACAATACTGATTAGTTTCATGTGAATGGATCTTCATCATTCAAACATCAAGTTTTGGATCCAAACTCGTGTTTTTGAAAAAAGAAATGAAATTACATCATTCAAACGTCAAGTTTTGGATGCAAACTTGTGTTTTTGAAAAAAGAAATGAAATTACAAAAGAAAAGATGAAGATAATTTATAACTTGGCTAAAATATAATGAAATATTTCAAATTTTATGTGATTATATAGTTATTTTTTCACATATAATAGATACATAATTATATTTAATTTTCACGATATTGTTTAGCTTCATGTGAATGGATCTTCATCATTCAAACATCAAGTTTTGGATCCAAACTCGTATTTTTGAAAAAAGAAAGGAAATTACAAAAGAAAAGATGAAGATAATTTATAATTTCGCTAAAATATAATGAAATATTACAAATTTTATGTGATTATATAGTTATTTATTTCACATATAATAAAGACATAATTATATTTAGAAATATATATACATAATGCATAAATATAAAGATGGTTAAAATTTACTCTTAATTTGTATTATGACATATATAATATCCATTATCATATGATATCATAACTTCAAGAGTCATGCTTAAGAGTACATAAGGTATGAGGGATAGTTGATGTAGTTGGTGTTTTTGATGATTTACATGCATAATTCTAACAATCATATTTAATACATGGGAATGATTTACATGCATAACTTTAAGACTCAATCGTTTATGTTTTATTTAAGGGAAATGCTAACTTGACCTAAGTTAATGAATCAAATATATAAATAGTTTATTGGAATGTGTGCATTATATTTAATCTTTAACTTTTTAATGAATTAAATGTACACAATTTTAGAGAATATTTCTTGTTTTGAGTTTCATAACATGTACCCTAATGACACAAGTTAGCATTACCCTTTATCTAATATTTAAAATTGTGATTTTAATTTACACATAATGATATGTTAATAATGTTTTTATCATTTGTAAAATTCGTAGTGCTTAAATTTCTAAATTAAAAATAAAATTTAAATTTTTTTATTAAGTACAAAATTAATTTTATAATTAAGAATATTTTCAAGTTTGATCTCAAATTTACCGATACTTGGTAGCTTCCTTAAACAAACAAACAAAAACATAAAGCTAATAGGTATGCTAATTATTTTCACATTTTTAGAAGATCTTATCAAAATAAAGAACAACAAATTAACATTAAAAAAATAGTTTTCTTTCAAAAAAAAAAAGGGTTTTTATTATTTATTACTGATGTGCACACGTTGGGCTCGTCCGTCGCATTTTCTCAAATAAAGATTAGGGTTAAATATGTCTTTGGTTCCTATAAAATTGCGACCTTCTAAGTTTAGTCCTTACTTAATTTTAATAGCTTTTTTAATCCCTACAAAAAAATTATGCACTCAACGTTAGTCCTTACTCGATCCAAATTTGTTTAATTTATGCTTAAACTCTTAAGTTTTTCAACAATTTTTTACAGGCGTGTTAAGAACGTTATTAAAAGTTCCTCCGAAAAAAATATCGCAAAAAATTGATTTCTACGTCCATATTTTTGTTACTTATATCTTAAACTTTTGTCGTTTTAAAAAATTCATATTTAATTTATTTCATGTTAAAAAATTCTAGATTTCAGTAAATGAACCTTTCATAGTGTTCTAAACTTGTATAAAAGAATCGTTAAAAAATTTAAGAGTTTAAGGATAATTAAACAAAATTTGTTTTAGCAGGGACTAAAATTATAAGTAAATTTTTTTTGTAGGGATTAAAAAAGCTATTAAAATTAAGTAAAGACTAAACTTAGAAGGTCGCAATTTTATAGGGACCAAAAACATATTTAACCCTAAAGATTATAGGGTCTTCATTATGATCGTCAGTCTCCATTATTTATGACAATTTTAATTTGGGTTAAATACGATCTGACGTTTGCTTATATTTAAAATTGGAGGAAGTTTAAGAATATTACGAAAAACTCAAAATGATTATGCAAACTTTCGAGTTCAGTTCTGCTCCAGTTTTAAATGGAGAGGACCTTAACCCCTTAAAAAAAATATTGTTGGACTCTCTTGCCTTAAACACAACCATGATATTTAAATACCTTATAAATATGGCTTTCGTCTCTATCAATATATCAACTTTTCGTTTTAGTCCCTACAAAAAATTTCATCAACTTTTAGTCCCTATTATATTTTTAATCACTACTTTTGGTCCCTATTTTAAAGTCAACTTTTGTATTTTTTTTTTTTAATGAAATAGTACAGAAATGTGTAGAATATTGTAAAAATATCCCACAAAAAAAAAATAGAATTTTTTAACAAAACATAAATTAAATATGAATTTTTAACCTTCAAAAATATAAAATTCATATTTTTAATTCATGTTTTGTTAAAAAATTCTAATTGTTTTTCGGAGAGATTCTTATAATATTATATTTTTTTGTAAAATTTTATTCAAAAATATGAAATCTACATACGAGTTTACATAAAATGAGGGACCAAAAGTAAAGATCGAAAATTTTATAAGAACTAATAGTTGAAGGAAAATTTTAGAGGGACTAAAATGAAAATCTGACATATTTATAGGGACCAAATACATACTTAACCCTTCATTCAATACCTCATTTTCTTTTAAAAATTATTTTTATACACTTTTTATCCATTCTACTCTAAGAGAGCGATATAAATAGAAAATGATATGATATATGTGATAAGTAAGTGATGTATTAGAAATAGAGGGATAGAGAAAAATGAGGTGTTGAAGCATATAGAAAAAAATAAAATAAAGGTCTATAAATATAAGGATTGTTTTCTCTCTTACTCTCTTACAACTTATAATATCATATCTATCTATCACATTCTATTCTCTGTTTCTTTATCTCTCAATGTGTCAATGGAGTGGATGGATGTCTATGAAACAATTTCCTAAAAACAACTACCAACAAAAAATATTTTGAGATTAGAAAAAGTCAATAAATAAACAAGTGGTTTTAAAGATAATATAATGTAGTAAAAGTCAATTTTAACTTGTTTTCTTCTTTAAGGAATTTTTAACATATTCTTTTTTATCCTCACTTTTATTAACATAAACTAATAATATTAAATTATTTCAAACCATAAACATAAAATTATTCGCATCGTGCAATGTGTGGGTCACAATCTAGTTCTCTTGTTATAGTTGTAAGCGCAAACTGAACTACCGTTCTACCAAGTCAGAATATCAAATAAGCATAGGGTAAGTTCCTACCCAATTATCTCCGTGAGCATAGCTCAGTTGGCAGGGACACCCCACTTATTCACTTTGAAAAATAGTGAATTTTAGCCACTAGACTACTTGACAAAAAAAATGTTGTTACCCAATTTGCAAGTTATCAAAATTGGCCTAATTAATATACACTCTTTGGGGAAGGTTACACATTGAACGAAGTAATTGATATGTTGCGTAATAATTTATTAACTCTCAATCTTGCAACTTCATTTTTATCGTAATAGAAGATTACAACTTCACTTTGTACAAGTGACACTAATTTCTTTCACAACCAAAAGAAATAGCTAATTAAGTCTTAATCTTAAACCTTTGAAAGAAAAAAAAAAGTCATAATCTTTAGAATATGTTAGCATGGATTTGTGGCATTCACACACTACCGCATGCACTTGTATACCATTACCTACAATCTAAAGAAAAGTTTGACCATAATAATAGTTAAGCAAATTACATAACGTCACAAACATAGTACTTAAATTTAAAGTTGTAACTATTGATCAATTAATTTCAGTAACAGTTACAAACATAGTATAATAAAATAAAACCTTACTAGAATATAAAAGTGAAGTTTCTTCAGAGGAAACAATTCCAGCCATATTTCAATTGTTCTCAAATTAATGCATTGCAACTCTCATATAATAAGAAACACAAATTAGTGTTGGCTTCTAACACATATGTTACCTTCAATTTCTGTTACACCTAATTCTGTCATGGGTTTCGACAAAAATCTAAGAGAAAATTATCCTTCGCAATCACAACCGATGCATTTGCAAGAAAACTACTTGAAACCAAGGATGAAAGATGAGCTAAATCCATTTAGTGCTCATTCCTCTGATGGAAATTTCTTACAAGATTTTCAGCATATTGATCAGTTTGATCACGTGCATGGACCATCATCCTCCAATCAAGTTTTTGGGGTCCAAACTCAAAACTTTGATCTTTTTGGTAATGCGGAATGTGGAAATACAGATTTTGAAGTTTATGATGGAAAATCTTTTGCTGAGAATAACAGTGGTAGTGAGCATGCTCATAACCTTATTGACAATTTTCAATATGATGGTTATAGTTTGAATATCCCTAGAAGAAATCAACTTGATCTTATGGTTGAAAACCATAGTTATTTTTCCTTCAATAATCCTTCAGAAACCAAGTCATTGAGTTATGTTGTACCTGAGGATGAAGTTTCAAGCATAGCACCGACAAATTATTACCAAAGAGCTGGATTGAATAGAAACAACGGGTTGTTATCTCCTACGACAAGAAGAGCATTTAAAG
The DNA here is from genome assembly GCA_958299785.1 of Medicago lupulina. Taxonomy (NCBI): domain Eukaryota; kingdom Viridiplantae; phylum Streptophyta; class Magnoliopsida; order Fabales; family Fabaceae; genus Medicago; species Medicago lupulina. The sequence continues at coordinate 12,616,850 of OY283143.1, read as the reverse complement.
CGAAGAAGAAAACAATCATAGTGAAGGGGCAATGGACAGTGGATGAAGATAGGTGCATAACTTTCTTTAAAACTTTTTGTTTACATGACTATATAATTAAGCTTGTTACATAATTTTTTTCATCACATTTTTAAGTTTTTGCATATTTTGGTTTTAATATAAACCACATATGTGCTTTGATTTAAATGCTTCTTCAAACAGATTGTTGAGTCAAATGGTGGAACAACATGGAATAAGGAAGTGGTCTCATATTGCTCAGAAGTTACCTGGAAGAATAGGGAAACAGTGCAGAGAAAGATGGCATAACCATTTAAGGCCCGACATAAAGGTTCCATTTTATTTTTCACACACACATATATACGAATTTTCCTTCTATATTAAACTTCAATTCGCGCATTTTTGCAGAAAGACATATGGACAGATGAAGAGGATAAGATATTGATCCAAGCTCATACAGAGATAGGAAATAAGTGGGCAGAGATTGCGAAAAGATTGCCAGGAAGAACTGAGAATGCAATAAAAAACCATTGGAATGCAACAAAGAGAAGGCAATATTCCAAAAGAACATGTCGTTCGAAGTATCCAAGAGGCACTCTTCTGCAAGAATATATCAAGAGTCTGAATTTGGATCAAAACCCACCAAGAGACTTTCGAAAAAGATCTTCTGTTAAAGCCAAGAAAAAGATTACTTGTAGCACAAGCAAAGCAGCAACACAGATTCCTCAGCCACATGTTGCAAATCAATTTTGTCCTAACGACCGCTCGGTGCCAAACTATGAGTTCAATGATTTTTCTTTAGATGATAATTTGTTTGGAGAAGAGTGTGGTATTGATTCCCTGCTAGATATGTCAAGTGTTCCTACCATGGATGAAAAAGAATGTGATAAGGGAGGCATGCAAGTTGTTAATCTTGATGAACATCAATTGGAGAAAGAGGTTGAAGTTAAGAAGGAGTTGGATTTGGTGGAGATGATCTCTCAGGCTAATAAAAATATGAATTGATGTGTAAATCCTTGTCCTTGGATTGGAGGCCATTATATTTATGGATTTAGCTCCGGATGATATGGAACTTGGACTTATAGTTTCTCATTTTGTTACTATTAATAGTATATCATATGTTACGATAATTGAAGATAACAACAAAATCTCAGTATGTATACTGCATGTTTTCAATCAACATAGTCATACTTTAAACAAAACAAAAAAATCAACATACTCAGATAGTCAGACAATATTGAATAAAGAGGACATTTTGTCTTGTTTTGTTTCTAAGATTCAGTCGAAGTTACATACTCCCTCCATTTTTTATTTATTTGGTAGATAGACGAAATGTCAATAACTATTGAAAACTCAAACACATAAATAGAGGAGTTGAGATTGCCGGAGTTTCAACCTCGGCCATAGTATCTAACCTAACAATTCAACATTTTTTTTTCAATTGAGCCATGACTTATGAACATACTAACGCGAGACATATTTGCACTCGAACTTCATTGGTCCAAACTTAGTTTTTCGCCCCTTGTTAAAAGTGTGTTATGCAGAGATCAAACTATCCTACCCCACAAACTATAATATATAGTATGGTTTGACCAAACTGAATGTTTCTTTGACTTTTGAGGTTTGTGCCTCCCTTTCATACCAATTATCACTATTTGGTGGTACTGTTTTAAATCAGCTATTTTTTAACAAGATATCAATTAATAGAGTAAATGAATTTATATTATTTTTAAATTAAAATATTTAATAACTTTTTTGAAAGGTATAAAATATTTAATAACTTCTTTATTTATATTTTTATAAATCAAAGAATCTCCGTGCACAAATGCACAGGATAACATCTCAAGGTAATTGAGATTTATTTAATAGAATCACCTTTTCCAACATATGTTAGTCCATACTCAAGAATTTACACTTATGTTGCCTTGTTGGTTAATGATTTCTTTATTTTGTAGATGACATAATTTGCTTAAGTGTATGTTTGGTTCTACTTTTAAAATGGCTAAAATAGATTATGGAGTTGTAAAACTAATTCTGACATGTTTGGTTACATTCAAGTAGAATTAATTTTGTCTTCACAATTGATTCTACTTGAAAATAAGATTTATAGTTTTTGGTTCTATAGTTGATTTTCACACATAAATTTATAATTTACCTCACATTTACATGACTGTATCCACACACAAATCACTTTACTTTCAACTCATTTTTAATTAGAATCAATTTTACAAAATTAATTTTTATCCGAACCAAACAGAAAAAGCAATGTAGTAATAATAAAATACTAGTAAAGAGGTAATAACAAGTATCGGTTACTCATGTTTCTTTTGGACAAGAAAGAAGTCTCCCCTTCCTTAAAAAAAAGAAAAAAACGAAGAAAGAAAGAAGTCTCCCGTCTCAGTTACACATGTTTGATTTATTTAATTAATAGATTAATAAAATATTGGTCTTTGCTAGTAAATGGTCTGTGTAACTGCATGAGGGAACAGTTCTGAAGAACGTTATTAAGGTGGTTTTAAGTAATATTAACCACTGTTATTAATTTTTTAGTGTTATTAAAATTAACCGATGAATAACCATGACAGTGCAGCAAATATCTCTATTGTATGGTGAAGAGCAAAACTAATATAAAGTGAACTGAAAGATTTTTAAATGTCTAAGCCATTAAAAAAATATCAGATGACACTATAGTTTTGGTCCATGGAAATGTAACTCAATGTCACATTTGTCGATGAATGTATAAAAATAACAAATACATCCATAAATGTCCCTTTTATAAGTCATTTTGATCCTCGAATTTGTTTTGAGTATTCAATTCAGTCCTTAAATTACTAACAAAAAGTCAAAAACTACAAAAAGGATGTGTTTGCAATTTCAATATATTTAGAGACTAAAACAATAGAGAAAGAGGGAGGGGGAGAGAGAGTAAGAACACAATGAGATTACGGGAGAGTTGTCCCAAAAGTTGTTCCAAAATAGTTGTACAAATATCATTTCTCAAATTAAAAATATTAAAAAATCGTATATAGTTCAGTAAAAAACTAATAAAAAATAAAGTTCAAAGAAATAGCTGGTCAATGAATAGAACAGAAACAGATTATATAAAATTGCTTGCAAGACTAGACCAGAACCCTACTATAATGAGGCATCACAAACATTCTGCTGGAAAGAGCTCCCAGGATTTTTGTCATCAATTTTTGAGTGGTGAGGGAAATCATATGGCATTTTATCTGCAGAAAGTCCTGCCTCGTTGAACACCTTGATCACTTCTTGAAAGACTACTGCGTTTCCATCTGGTGTCAGGTGCAACCCATCCCTGTAACAGCAAAACAACAATATTAATCACCCTTAATTGGAGGAATCTAGCATAAATTTTAAGACAGTTCTGTTGATTTTACTATAGATAACCATGGCTCTTATACCATGTCAGGAATTTTGGCTTGATGCCTTTCTCTATTGCATTCCATACTATATATAATAGTATAAGAAATTACATGTAATTCCAATTCATAATGACAAATATTCTATTGTCTTATTTATCTCACCTATTCTAGGAAAGTAAATTATTTACAATAAAGGATGAGATTAATTCCTAATTAACATGTCACACAAAATAAAATTCATATTTAAAATGTGTGTGAATCTTCATATATAGTTAAAAGAAAGCAGTTTACTCTTAGGGGAGAGCTTGCTGCCGCCCATTTGGGTCCCACAATGCTCGAGGGATTAGTCTCCGCAGCTGCGCGCGGAGAATACCCAGTTTACACCCAAAAAAAAAAAAAAAGGCAGTTTACTGCGTCACAAACTAGACTCATAAGAAGCTAAACGAATGCCCTTAACTAATAACAGGATCACATTAAACCAGATGTAGTCAAAGTTAAATCCATGATGCCTTTTGGTTTTAATCAACAAGAAAAGGTGGCTAAACCTATGTCACATATGTTTGTCAAGTCCAGGTTATAACTAACCACAAAAATTTCTTTTGCCAGCCTTCTGTTTCTTGCATCTTGGACCACAGATTGATATAAGCCACGCCCATTTCCTTAGCTATCTCAACACATGCGTTTGCATATTGACCAGTAACTTCATTTGTTCTTTCAGACAGTTCTCTAGCATTATTACCATATAAGGATCTGCAAGATACAGCAAAAACTACTCAAACATGAAACTAATATAAAATGGTTAATAGTTAAAAACTAATATTTTCTATTTCATGGATTGACAAGTCTTATTCCCAAAAAAACAACTAGCAAATTCATAAGCAGTGTGTGAGAAAGTAACATGACACAGTTTAAAGAAGGTAGTTTTAACCAAACTAGGAAAAACCACACTTTGTTTACTAGAAGCTGATAGTAACCAAACAACAGCATGCTGTGAGGGCGCAAGGTATAACAAAAGAGGCCATGTCAGATACTTTAGAAGTATGTGACCGGAAGATAAATAGTCAAATGGTGGTTCAGAAAATATGGATGCAATAGTGGTTCTGCTAATAACAGCAATAACAATGGTGGTAGTGAATTTAGCAATTATTGCATAAGAAAACACATAAAACAGATAGCAAGAACAGTTTCATTGGATGATACCAATAAGATGTCGTAAATAGCCAAGTAGATAATAGTGCGGCAAGATAATTTTCACAAACAAATGTGTAGTATGAATGATGAACTCGACAAGAGAGAAGGAATTTATCATACATAGCATATGCTCGACGTCCTTCTTCACAAACTGGTGGTGGAGTAATAAGCACAATAAGCATAGTTGGGGAGCATGACTGAAATCAAATTTTCATTTGCAATCAATAAGTGATAATATAATTAGTGCTCAAAGTATAAGGGAATAATTCATGCTAAGCCCGATTTTGTTAGTACAGACAGGCAAGTTACTTTTTTTTTTTTTTTTGAAGAAGCTAAATTAGCCCCACTTAAAATTGGCAACAGGGAGAATCAAATCGAACCTAAGACCTAAAGAGGAGCATACTCCCAGATCCCAAGCCCAACTTTGTTGGTGCAGTCAGGTTAGCACTGAACATAGAAGCAAACAACAATGCTACAAGAAATCATTTACCTTTGAAAACACGAGTAACAAGATAGAAACTCCTCGGAATCACAATCATCCAACTAATATTAGATAATACTAGAACAAGCACAAAGCATATAAAAGTAAAATCAAAGTTTTCTCAGTGAAATATTCTAGGAAATCAATGCTTCATTACCAAAAAATAACTTAATTTCTCTAAAAAATACTGAACCAATCCTGATATCTTGAATCCTTATATTTTCAGGCCATGATCCAAAATATTATCATTGGATAAGTAGTTGAACGATAACGACTAGTGTCACCACATTCGTAAAGAATTGAACCTTTAAGTGGAGGACCATTTTTTGGAGGTTATGTTTGTATTCTTGAATAGGTACATGTTGTCTTTCACTAGTTCTTCCGGACAAAGCTGCATCGTTAGCACCGAAGAAAATTGCTGTAGCAAGAGGTGGTATAGTTGACTCGAGAGGGAAGAGGTGATGGAGTAAGAATAAAGCCCATCTAGTGTTGTATCCACCATAGCCACGAACAAGTATATCAGCCTGAAACATGACATTTTCTGATTTGTTAGTTACAAATCTGATCTGATCTGAGAGTGATGAAAAAGAAGCTTAACTTGCGAGAATAGGCATTGGCGAGTGAAGCACCCCAACCATTTACTCGGAATGATTGCTCCGTTAATGAATCTCCAAACAACACTATGTTTTCTCTCATCATCGCTCTCTACTCAGTCAACCGCATCGCACCAAAACCTCTTTGTCTTTGTGCCTTTCTCCCAATACTACTCAAATCACTATTTTACCCTTCTTAAAAGTTACAACAATTGTCTATTGTTTAAAGTTTTCAAACAAGATAATTATTTATCGAAAAGTGAAGTATAACTTATCTTACAAAATTTGTTTGGTTGGGACTTCTAATCTGAATTGATAAACTTTGATACACGTTAAACATGATTCATCATTTTATTCAATACAGGACTTATTTTATTAATAGTTGCATCTTTTGTTTTTGTGTTTGGATTAATAGTTGTATTTTTTTTTTTTGGTACAAAAGAGGGCTAAAGGCCCAATAATTGTATTGTTTTTACTATTATTATTAATCTTTATTATGTTTTTATATTGAATCTAACTCATTCTTATAAAAATTAATTTGTAAGATGATTATTGTCTTTACTTACATATTTTTCAGTCCTACCACATGTGACTATTTAACAACTATGTGGTTTGTCCACATCCAATTGGAAGTTTCACAACATTATGGAGTGAAGAACTTATGTTAGTATTATCAATTATGTTATTTTTTCGTATAAATTATGAGAATGTTGGGTACGATCGAGTATATCTACGAATACAACAAATAGCCAAGTATTTTACAGAGAAACAATTTTGTTAAATTTTGCGGTCAACACATCTTTCGTTAATTTTGTTTGTGCATTGTCTGTAAAATCAAGCATTTCCCATTAAGCATATATGTTAGGATCCGCTTCTACCCATCACCAACTTTTTCATGTTTCTACCTTGAAAAAGAAGCTGCTGCAAAGTGTAGCTTAAAAAAAAAAAAGTACGTTTGTCCTCACTTCCACCGCGGTTCCAAACATTAAGAATAAAAATACTCAAGTTCATATGCGTGGCAGGGGACTACACTGAATAATGTGATAGCATGAGTGATGTTATATGGCCAGTTTATAAATAGCCAATAATAACTTAACTTGAGGCAAGTGTGGCTGTTTGGATGGAATAGTGTTATTGTGTTTACTTGTTCGTGTATCAGTCGATAACTATGCTAAATACATATAATTTTATCAAAGAATCTAGTAAAAAGTTATAGAATTTTGATTCTTTAGCATTCTCCCTTCATGAACGTGTGAGGGGACATATTCTACCCTACCCCGAACCCAAATGAAGACAGGGAAAAATAAAAGTTAGATAATGACAGCAGCAGATACACGAGTAATGGGAAATTGTTCTTCGATGAAATGCATTTACACGGCATAATTTAAGAAAAGAAAAAGAATACAAGCCGAATTATTCAGTGGTGATTGTTGATTATTTATGCAGAATAAACCTTATTCATAAGGTATAGATTATAGAAGCATAGAACCATATGCCAGAGCAATTCAGAATTTATTGTTCTTAAGAATATGATGCTGCCTAGTGCTTAGAACCATTCACAAAGTAATGCTGATGCTATTCCACTGTTTCATTTATTTTTTGAATGCAATGCATTTACTATCATCAATACAACACTTATTTTGGAACCAAAACAGTACTCAGAAAAATATAACAGACAACTAGTCAATTTGGGGGAAAACATCATTGCTCTCTCTAGCTTGAAAACTTACCTAACCAGTCTTAGTTTTCCTTTTATTTTTAGAATCTGGCATCTTTTGCGTGCGACTAATCTCTTTCGGATAGGGATCGCAATGAGAGGCAAAGCTCTTCCTAATCCGTCTTAGTTTGTTGCACAACATCCAACAAAAAATTGGTAAAAAAGGGCTCAAAAGATGGCAATTTAGCATACCCAGGAAAATAATTGATATCAATCACAAGATACCTTCTGGGATTTTTACCATCTCTAATCACATCAACATTGAAAAGATTAAGTCCCAATCTTTCCCTTAACCCACTAGCCAACTCAGCAATCAAACTCTGGGGTGGCATTTCAGCCGTATCAACAGCACCACCACCACCACCTTCCTCGTAGTTTTGAGCACTCAAATTCGACACTTGAGAAAACGGCACAGACCCTTTAACCGTTTTCATATTCTCCTCAGAAATATCACACAAAGATTTACGCTTTACGCAATTAAAATGCTTCCCAGCAACATAAATCTTGAACACAACCCCACCGTGGTTCGTAAATTCTTGCAACATCATAGGATTATTCAACGACTTAACACCGTCGAAATCGAAAACTAGAAACAGATTGTGAGAATCAACAGTGCTATTAGCCTCCAATGGTTTTGCAATGACAGGAAACCTCAAACCCAGTTCCTCAATTGCGCCGAAATCGAATGATTTCGGTTCTTTCACAACAACTTGTTTGGGAATTTCGACAATGAAGTTTTCATTTTCAATAGAAAGATGCAATTGGGTCACTGATTCAAGCATGGTAAGACGATTATGAAGACGATCTATCAACTCAGGTGGATCAATGATGAGTGTGTTTGGGTGTTTGGTTGAGAATTCTTGCAATTGTTTCTTCCAATTTTGGGTGTGGAGTTTGTGGATGATGCAGTGGAAAGGACCTTGTTGGGATAAGGGTGTGGTGAGGTCGATTTGTATGAGATCGATACCATTTTGTTTGGCGTAATGGAGGAGTGAGGGTTGAATGAAGCTTTGAACTTTCTTGGGTTCAAGAGCATAGCCTACACGAGATGGAGATGCTGCATCACCTTCAGACATGGCTGTTTCTTCTTTCTTGATTTGTTGAAGGATGATGCGATTTAAGTTCTCTTGTGTTGTGACTAATCTCAGTTTCCTTAAGTTAGATTCTTTATAAAATTATGAAAATAGCAGTTCTGTCTGTACCTAGGCTGCTTTACATGTGTAAAATGTAAAGTTTAAGGAATGTCAGGTCGGCACAAAAGTCCACGTAGATACGGTCTTTTTTTATATTATTATTATATTCTTTCTCCTCTCAAGGCTCAGGCTTCTTGTGTCTGAATAATTAATAAAAGTTTTAATACAAATTATTTAGATGGAAAATATATATTTTATGTTTATGCTCTTACAAAAAGTTAAAATAAAATAAACTATTTAGTATCTGTCATACTAAACTATTTACTAGTAAAAATAAAATGGTAATATATTTACCCAATAGGACGTACATAGATGAAATATAAAAGTTTCTTCAAATTTAACTATATGGTTTGGATTCAAATCCAACTTTAAAAAAATGTTAAATTTTTTGAGAGAGAGCCTTATCGTTCATCATGGTCTTATCTAACTCGAGATATTGGTCTTTGTAGCTGCACATAAAGGATATTAAGTGACACAATGTATATTTGGGCGTGTACAAAGCTCGACTCAGACTGTTAATCCCCAACCTGAAAACGTCGGATCAAGTCTGATCCTGACTAAACGGATATTGGGTAGTGTTTTAGAAGCTATATAGGTGCTACTACTTCTTCATTAATTTATAATGTCAGTCTTAGTCTCTCACTCATTATCTCTCTTAAAAAAGATGGCTCACCTCACACCTCATATCACGAGCATTAGGTGCACCACACACAACATAATCAGCACCTCATGTCACGACTTCATTAATTTGATTTCATTTTTTTAACAGGTTTGTAGCTGCAGGTACAACACTATAATTATTTTGATGGCAAGTAGGAAAGATGAAATGAAGCAGACTGCTGTTAATTTGACGGTTGTGCTCTTTAATTTATGCACGTTTATTTTGGTAATTTAGTATGCAAACTGTATATCACTGTAGTGCTGATGAAGGACAAGAACAAATGCGCCATGACAATAATCTTGCTTAGTATGAGAGTTACGATACATCATTTTGGTAATTTAGTATCACAGATATTTAAAACATGGTACATGCACTAAAACACGAGTTCTTACTATGTCCCCCACACAAAAAAAAAATCTTATCAGAACTGTGAATGAATCTGATATGATACTGTCCGGTGAATATGATACTGTCTGTAACGTACATAACTCCCTTTGGATAAAATTAGGACAAGATAAGGAACAAGGCATAACATGATAAAAGTTATGCGGGACAAATGTGCCACACTGCCTAAATTAGAGAAAGAATAAATGGGATGTGTTCATGCAAAAGTTTACAGTATTTCTGCATTCCTATCACAATATTTTTTTTTCATTGGGAGAAGGCTTGGGAAATAATCTACATTAAAAAGAAAATGAAATACTGATACAATACAGTGGCTAAACTAACATCTCAAACAGCAAAATTGTGGCCTACGTATTCTTAAATAAAAGCAACATTCAAAACTTCAAAGGAATCAAAAGAGTTCTTCCATCAGTCAAACAACATAAGTATACACGAGAGGATGAAAGCACAAACCTATGCTTGTAATTGTATAGATTCGACTTTGTTGTAAGCAACATCCTTGACTTTCTTGTGGGAACCATGTTTTGATTTCTTTTTCTTTGAAGCAGTGTCATTTTCTAGAGTCTGATCCTTCTCTTCGATCCCATTTTCATGTCTAGATTTGTTTGATTTTCTTTTCTTCGAAGCAGACTTATTTTCAATAGTGTGATCTTTCTCCTCAATCCCATTTTCTTGGTCTGGAGCATCGATTTCAGACCGTAATGGAAACTCATCTTTTGATTTCGTCTGTTGGGTTTCTGGTTCAATAACTGACATTCCTGATAGAATGAAGTCTAACAAAAATGTGCTTCTTACAAGTCTGTCTATCCTGCCAAAGTGCCTCTGACTATATGGTATAAGACCTTCAAGGAGTTCACCGATCCCTTTAATCTGAAATGTCCCATAAAAAATGTTTGTCAAACCATTTGTTTGTTGCCTCAAAACCTTCCAAAGGTTATAAGATACACCCAAAAACATCCTGAGAAATTGAATGAAGATGCATATGCAAAAATCCCTACTCATAAATCAGTGAATATGAAAATGGTTTACCAAAAACAATGATAAAGTTGCATTATGTAGGGTTCAACATGCATCGGTTTATCATATATTAACATAATTTATCCTAATGACAATGCAATTTCTATCAGTTATAGATATCATCGGAGCTTTAATTGGTAACAAATATCATATTTCTAAAAGATTTTTTCATTTGTATTATAGCAAAGAATACAAACTAAATATGATTTTGGACTGGTTACATTTACAGCTTTCAGTGTCCGTTCAAGCCTCATATTCTGCCTGAATTAATCAGACTGTGAGTTTCAGTCTTTAAGGATCAGAATTGCATAAAGCATCTTAAAGGGCTAGAAAAACACCTGAACAAGATCTGTTGGAGGAAAGATGTTGAAAACTCTAAAAAGCACGAACTGTGAGACATAACAGAGCTTTGGTTTTGTATTCCACTCTCGAATATAGTTAAATAATAAACGAAGCTCTTCATTGCCAAAGGCCTTTAGTGCTCTGTCAACGTGATCTTCGGCCCCTCTCTTCCTGCACAAGATTCAGGTGTGCCAGTTAAGGATATGCCAGTAAGATTCAGATCACAAAATGGATAAGAGCTAACCTGCAAAGTTCTGCAAATAACTCCAAAAGTTTATGAGGTCTTCGCAATTCAAATGCAATTTGGACTGCCTTAGTATAGTCAGCATCTGATAGAGCATTCTCTAGCTCTTGACCTTTCAAAACTCCCTCTTCCTGTATCAAAAGTAGAAATCATGTTACTTATTGTTAAAATCTGGTCTTATTCGAAGAAATTGGAACAAACTCCCCAATTACAAAGATGTTGCAGAACTTCAAGCATATTATTTCTCTCTTGCCAAATGCCTCCATTCTCTCATAACATGCCTTATTACCTCAAGTCTCAACCTAATTTACTTAACTCTCACAGTGATAGTCCCTAACAGAGACCCAACACTTTTCTAACACACTGAGGCACACATGATTTGGAAGAGTGTTTCTCTCTAATGATTGTATTTATATTTCGATCTGTCTATGTAACCATCGAAATTCGTGCATTGTGTAATGAGGAATAATAATAATTGTATAATAACTTAGTAATCAGTACGTCATGACCTATCACAAGATATGACCTTTGATTTAACCTCAATGCTGTGTGGGAAACAAAATGTACAATCAGTTTAACTAACCTCTTTACGAAAAGCTTCTTCTTTATCAGCTGCAGTGGAGTCTAGCCATAGGTTGACAACAGCATCACTCCCACCAGTTGCAAGCGTTTCTGTTTTCCTGCCTACAGCCAAGGCCCAAACCTGCAGACCACATTTTTCAGCAACAGATAATAAGGGCAAAAAAACTCGAATTCCTTGTGTCATGAAAAATTGTGTGGAAAAAATAACAGGAAGGAGTAACTCATTATAACCTTATCGTTACAACTGCATTATGAGAAAATTCATGAATGAATCAAAACATCTTGGTGAATAGAGTATATCTGACAATTCATTCTAACTATATGGGACCTATATGATATTAATTGTTCATCAAGTACTAAAAATAAGTTATGATGATCATTCATAATATATATTATACATTATATTATTTATTCATATTATCGTATGGCCAAAACATAATCTACAAACTTAAATGTTTAAAATTTAAACATATGACTAAAAAAAATTGATTAAAATATTCCCTAAGTTTGGAATAATAAATTATCAAGAAAAGCATAATTTGAATGTTCCATAGCATTAATATAATTTTCTGGCTGACAAGTTGATCAATCAAATCTTAAACTTCAAATTAATAATAAAAGATTTAAAAACTCTCCTTAGAATCTCCAAGTATAGAACACATTTGAACACCATTTTTCCAGATATTTACATGTATCAACAGAAAAATATTATAGGTTCTTAAATCTTTAAGGATCTGTTTGGTTCCAATGAGGGAAGGGATTTTAATGGAGATATCAGGGGAAGGGAAGGAATTTTCTGGAGAGGCCCCCTTCCCCTTCAAATCCTCCCCAATATTAGGGGAGCCAAAATACTTATGAGGGATTTCGCACCCTCCAAAAAAATTGAAATGAACAAAGGTTTAAAAAAATCCTCCCCTCCTACTAAACAGGCCTTGAAGAAAAACCGCAAAAATGAGGAATATAAAAAAAGGATCAAGCAGAACCTTGTCTTCATGATTGTCATATGTGGCAACACATTCATTTGATTTTACAGTCCATAATTTTACCAAACCATCAGCACCTGAAACATTAATTGAGGTGATCACACAAGCAATCAAAATGTATTAAAAGAACAAAATCAGCTACGGGTAGCCTCATACCACAAGAAACAATCTGCGTTCCACGGGTAACAAACAGTGCTCTTAACACACTTGAAGTGTGCCCTTCAAATGTCTTCAAACACGAGCCATCAGATATAGCCCATATCCTTATTGTTTTGTCACCAGATGCTGTTACTACACATTGATCCACAGGGGAAAATTCTACAGACCAAATTCCTCTTTTATGTCCTTTAAATACAACTACTGATACTAGATCTGGAAGTCTCCAAACACAAGCAGTGCGATCCTGATTGGAAACACGAAAAAATAACTGATGGTGAATCTTAAAACAATAGGAAGAGTAAAGGAAGAAAGCCGGTGTAATGTAAGTAGTCTTCAGTCAGAACAAAATGATCACATGGTTACTATAATCAACAATGGGAACAGACCGCTTTTTAATACGATTAGTTAATAGAAAAAACCAAAGAAATCTGCAAGTCAGATATAATACCAACCTGAGAACCACTACATACTAAACTGTCATTTGGAGCAATAGCTACAGAATTGATATCTTTATCATGAGCTGCGACAACAGCTTTTGCTTTTAAATTAATTGGAGCTGCCACATCGTCCGAGAGACCATCTATACTCCACACCTTAAGAGTATGATCACTGAGAAACGTTCACAAATTCATAAGAAATAAATCTACACAGCATAGTAGTATCAGAAAGCTTGCACGATTAAAACCAAAGAATTCAACAATAACTCTGTAACATATTGGAACAGTGAGTTCATACAGCATAAAAACAGGGAAGTCAAATTTTATGATTTGGTGAAATGATCCATTGGTAGCAGACTATCTGGAAAGAGATAAATGTGGCTGTCTTCTTTAAAAGATTGGTAATACAGCATGGGTCAACCATAACATTCTCTAACATGTAATCATATTGTCACTGTAGCAAAACAGAGCTGCAGACAGCAATCAAACTTAACAGCAGATGGTTTTTGAAAATATTGCTTTCTAACTGGTTCAAGTCAATATTTCCTATGGGTGCTAAACAGCTGTTGTGAGAGAAAATAAGAGTGATAAGATTACTTATTCTCTTCCTCATATATGACATTATCACTTGAGAATAGATTAAAAAAACCAGGCATAACATAAATTTATTACAATTTTCATGCACTTTTTTCATTTTACAGTAATTGCTTTTGCTAATAAAAGAATTATCATGAGAAAACCCATATAAAGTGCCAGAAACTTATGGAGAGTAAAAAGATAAATAAATTCTTGCTGTTGTGGATAAAAATATAAATAAATGCATCAACACTCACCTGCTGCCACTAACAAAGAAGTCGCGCTTTCTTTTTGAAAAGGCAATGGCTCCAACAGCTCCCATGTGACCTATACCGACTCCAATGCAACTTATACTTTCTGATTCCCACAACCTAACCTATACAGCATGTGGGCATTGTTATATAATTTTAAACGACCCTAACACAGTGCACTGCAAGCAAATTAGTATTATCAACGTATAAGGACACCGGTTTTTAACATTATACTAGAGCTGTTCCCATAGAAGAAAGTTCAAAGTCATGGTTGAGGCCAAAGAGGAAAAACTTACTGTATTATCTTTACTTCCGGTCACAATTAGGTTTCTCCCAGAACTTGATACACAGGTGTCGAGACATAGAATGATTTCGGTATGGCCAGATAAGACATAAGAACATGACATAGATGCAAGGTCATAAACCCGAACCTGCAAAGCTCGAATAGGGTAGTACATTAAAGGCCAAAACCTTAAACATCAAACTTGCTAGACTGAAGAATGGAGAATCAATGCACGAGAAATTGAAGGATGCTAATCAAATGTTGAACTTCTTACATTGATCGATCGTTCAAATCCCAATAAACGGGGTGTCCGTGTCTTCTTTATTGAAAATAAAGATACGTTTTTATAGAATTATAATTGTGGAATTTCAAAAAATTAGGACATATAGTTTTCTGATGTGATATTACACCAGTCTTTGTAAGACGCTTTTGACTAGCATTTTATTCATTTTTCTTGTTCATTTTTTTTCTCATTTTCAAATATTTTCTAAATTACTTGGATTATATTTTTGCTGCGAGGAGAAACTATAATCAAACAGTATTTGAATAAATATAAAAAATAAAATAAAAACATTGTTACTTTATCTACATGCAAAATTGTGACATGATGTTAACAACAGCAGCAAAATTAGAAATGGGCATTCAAAAAACCAAACAAAATCTTTTTAATCCTTCTTGCCAAGCACATGGTCTCCAACAAGAACAAACAAAGTATGAAACCAGTGAGCTTTTGATGTCACACATGATATCACAACTTGCTCAAGCATAAATAAGACCATGGCAACATTGCAAAATTATCTTAAACATGAATAGTTGAATACAGCTTATTATCTTTGTGGATTGAAGATTTAAAAGTGGTCTTATTTCAAAAGTTGAAGCAGTCAATTACAGAATGAATGCATATAATTACGTTTCATCCTAATATATACATGCATCATGTTCAGCCCTTGATGCGTTCATTTCAATAACACACCATGTCAAATTTTTAACACAGTGAGCATAACAAACACTGCAAAAATTAACAATAAAAACAATACCCTGCACCCAATGAAAATTTAGCCTTTTTTCAGCATTGATATGTTCAAATTGACCATGTTGCTGAAAAAAGTTAAACTCTACTAGCATCATAACAGTTTACTGATTTCCAGATGCTTATACCTGTTCAAGATTTGTAGCAAGAGCGAGGAATTTTTCATCATCACCAACAAACTTCATATCTACAATCTCTTCATTGTATCCCACTAGTCGTTTGGTAAGACTTAATTGCAACAACTCTTCAGTCCAGTTTAGAGAGTAAAACAGAAACTGCTGATCTGCAGTCACACAAAGCAATCCTTGATTTGAGCCAAGCATAACAGCAGAAGTGAAGCCCCTTCGCGAACCATCCTCATCTACACTGTTTGTAACATCTGAAGCTTTTTGCTCGAACAAGCAAGCTGCACTGTTGATATTAAAAAAACTAAGTGCACAATTCTATCTTGATCGAGACCGTTTTGAAATTTAAAGACAGTTCACCTTTAGTTGGTAAAAATATTACATCAGAATAAATCTTCAGTAACAAACACAACTTTTATTACTATGTTTTTAATTCCAGTCCATGCATAACTCCAATATTTAATTTCAGTCAACCATTGACTAAGTTCAACTCATGAAAATTGTTATAGAACTATAAATGTTTTAGCTAATGGAAAACATCCATATATATTACCCTTCAGAACTCCATATGCGCACAATGCCCCGTTCACCAACTGTAACAAAATACAATGCTTGGGAACCAGCATGTTTTTTTGAGTTTTGCTGATGTGAATTTAAAGAAGAAGCAAAAGGACTCCCAGCACCGATTGCACAAACAGATTCAACTGCCTCGTTTGTGATGACAGTCTTCTTGTTGCTATAATCGTGAAGATCCCACAATGTTACAACCTGCCAATAAAATTCCAGGGTCCAGTGTGTCAAATTAATAGATTAAGTTCGTTTCAGTTCTGGTCTACTAGTAAAAATATAATCCAGACAAATTATGCAATCATGCAATGTGCAAAATTAAGGATACATCTCACTCAAAAATCCAAGAAAAAATATGAATTGTTTAAAGCATTTAATATACAGGTGTTTTAAAATTACTGGGACTCTAATACTTCTAGTTCCAAACAAAAAATAAAGGCACGAACTTAAAAACTTCAAAATGAATGAGTGAAGGAAAAAATAAAATGAGGAAAAGAAATAGCTCATTATGTGACCGTAGTATCACAAGTAAATTAGAACAAAAAGAAAAGTGGAGTCATATAAATCTTGCCTTATCTCTTCCAGCACTAAGTAATGTCCATCCGTCTTCAGATACGGCAATAGAAGTCACAGCAGAGCGATGATTATCTAGTGTTGCAATACAGTTCTTTCGCTTAGTCTTGGAAATATCCCAAACCCTTACAGTTGCATTATCACCCCCATCATCACTACCAGAAAAGAGCTGCAGACACCAATTCCATCAGGATAAGTTCAATATATGAAGGTGGATTCAGCACTTAGGAATGGTCAGAAACAAGTAATGACAGGGCAGGGGTAAATAAAAGAGTAAATTACACTCCCCTCCCCTCAAAGATGCTTGAAATACACTCCCCTCCCCTCTTATGTTAAAATATACAATTTCCTCCCTTGAAAAATAAAATTTACACTCCCCTCCCTTATAAGATGCTTGAATTACAACCCCCTCCCTTGATAATTAAATATACATTACACTTTAATCTATTTTAACATAAATAAATATTTTTATGATATATATTAATTTTAAACCACCCTTTAAGAAAAATTAATTAATTTCTTTATAATTTAAATGTGGGTTAATGATGTGTTTCGTCCTTGCAAATAGGGGTCGTTTAAAAATTCGTCCCTGTATTCGTTAATCCTTGCTTTTTAGCCTTGCAAAGTTTAATCAGTTAAAATTTCGTCCCTCTCCCCACTTAATCACGGCCATGTCACTAAACCACACATGAAATTCCAATTTTACCCCTGGGGTTTCAATTCTTTCTTCCCCTTCTTAAGGGCAAAATTGGAATTTCATGTGTGACAGTGATTGCCACGTCATCAAATTAGTGATGTGGCAGTCATTAACTGGGTCAAAGGACGAAATTTTAACTGATTAAACTTTGCAAGGCTAAAAAGCAAGGATTAACGAATACAAGGACGAATTTTTAAACGACCCCTATTTGCAAGGACGAAACACATCATTAACCCTTTAAATGTTAATGATAATTAAATTTAAATATTTTGCTATTGATTTTATAATTTAGAGTTTAAAATTAACTTTTAAATAACCATGGTTTATTGTCGTTAGTAATTTTTCACATATTTTAATTTTATTTTGGCTTGTTTCATATTTTATAATAGGGTTTAAAACTACATGTTAATGAAATTGTGAATAAAAAATAGCAAAAAAATATGTATTCAATTTTTTATTATGTTAAAATAGACCTGCAATACTGTTATTTTCGAAGTGTATTAGATTATTATTTTTTTGCTAGATTATTAAAAATAAAAAAATATATATTGAGGGAGTAAAGTATAGATTTTAACATAAGAGGGGAGGGGGATGTAATTCAAGCTTTTCTTAGGGGAGGGAAATGTATTTTTCTCTAATATGTTTTGAATAAGAGGGGAGGGGAATGTATATTTTAACATAAGAGGGGAGGGGAGTGTAATTCAAGCATCTTTGAGGGGAGGGGAGTGTAATTTACTCTAAATAAAATTCATATTTGCATTCAAAGGATTAGAACAAACTATCTTATCAATTATGTTACTTTAGAGTCATGATGTCACATTAACTTTGATCTTCATGTACATCACAAATCACAAAACGTAAACCAAAATGGAAAGTATAAAGAAAGACGCGGTCACATTATATCACCATCAATTAAAACTTAGACAACTCATGTCCCTGTCACCAGTCATCAATAATCACTCTATTCAGTATAATGTTTTGACACCGAGCAAAAAATCAAGCAGTTATCAAATGACTAGTTGTTTTAGACTTTCCTATTGGAAAAGGAGGGCATATTTGTTCCAAATTCAATTAATGTAAGATTTAACGTGTAGTCACAAAACACTGGTCAGTGATTATGATTCAATTCACCTTTACAGTGTCAATTGGTTCAATTAATCCCTTGATTCAATTCACCTTTACAGTGTCAATTGGTTCAGTTAATCCCTTGCAAGGAAATGCATACTAACACAAACACAATGCAACAAAATAAAAAACATCAAGGTAAAGGAACTCACAAGCTGTTTCTCGGGATCAGGATGAAACATAATACAAGAAACAACTCCACCATGACCTTTAAAGTAATGCGTGCAAAAACCACCATCAACATCCCAAACAAGGACCTTCCTGTCAGCTCCACCAGTAGCAAGCAACCCTCCAGAAGGATCAACCGCCATACACATAACAGGACCCTCATGACCCTAAAACAACACCACCAACATCAATCGCATTACATACATGCATAACCAAACATTCAATTGAACTTATATCTTGTTTTGGTTAGCTTATTTAATCTTATTTGCTGGAATAAACACTTGAAAGACTGTTTCGCAGAACTTATGAAAACAGCTTATGGCATTTTCATAAGCTATTTTCAGCTTATTTCCATATATGCTCTACATGATAGATTATGAAAACTGCTTAATTCGACCTAATTTTATACTTTATTATAGAAATAGCTTGTACATAAGCAGCAAAATAAGCTGTTATCCAAACAAGGCTTAAACCTAATCTGATTGTACCTTCCAGGAGCGCACGCATTTGAGAGTCTCCAAGTCCCAAACTCTGATTTGGCGGCTGTGACTAGCAGAAAAGAGAAGCTTATCGTCGGGGCCGAGAATCAAGGCGGTGACTTGTTCGGAGTCACCTTCGAGGGTGGATTTAATGGATGCGTTGGCGGAATCAACAATTTTGATTGAATCACCGCACGCACATACGATGAACGAGCCGTCGGATGAGACGACGTAGGGGCCACCGGTGTAGAACTGCTGAAGAGCCGGAACACAGCGGTAGTTAGTTTTCAAGCAAAGAGACTCCATTTTGGTATGGGGGCTCAGCGCAACTGTGACTGTATGAATCGAAATTAGTTGAGGGTGAAGTAGGGTTTAGGTTTCAGGGTTTTGGCTTGGTTTTGGTTTGGGTTTTTATTTTTTATCTACTTTTTTAATTATCACCATTATATTGTTTTTTAGTATACTTCAAGCCTTCTTTTTTTAATCAAAAGATAGTTACTACATTTCATTAATACTAATAATATCAAGGGATATAAAAAAAATAAAAATACTAATAATCAAGGGATATCAAGTAGGTGATGCATCAAGAAACGAGGGTTAAGACTAGATAAAACGACTTTATTAACAATAATATGAGCTACTTTATTTGATTTCCTCTTGATAAACGACATTACGTAGTCGAGATTACTAGATAAAAGAGTCTTGCATTCAAATGTTAAGTCATAGTTGAGATTACTAGATAAGAGAGTCTTACATTCAGATGTATTCTGGTGCTAGTATTTCTTTGTTCGGTGCTACATGGCTTAAAGACGGTTGTTCCCTCTCAACTCAAAGTCCTCTTTATGCGGCCCTAGCTCATGTCAAAGTTCAAAATATTATCGAACCATCGACAAATGTTTGGAATGCTACCTCAATTTCTAATTTGTTTGATCATAATACCACCCAGCTTATTTTGAATACTCCTCTCCATCCTCTTGTTCATGAAGATAAAATTATTTGAAAGGATGAGAAAAATGGTAATTATTTCGTTCGTAGTGCATATCGTATTTGTGTCACAAAAATTGCAGATAACTCTCAGTTACATATTCCGAGCAAATGGAGTTTGATTTGGAAGCTCAAGGTGCCTCCCAAGATTCGAAATTTTGTTTGGCATGTGTCAGGGCTGTTTTCCTACACATGCATTCCTGCTTAGTCGTGGTATCCATTGTCCCAATGTTTGTGTTATGTGTGGAACTAATTATGAAGATAGCATTCATGTCTTATTAGAATGCCCAGATGCGATGCAAGCATGTCGGGAGGTTAACTTATGGGACATTATTGATAGAACTATATGTCAAAATTATAACATGGATGCTTTGATATTTTTCCTTCTTGATCAATTGCCTTCTATGCAAAAAGAGTTATTTGCGACGGTCATATGGAGCTTGTGGAAGCGTAGGAATCTAAAATTGTAGCAACAACAAAATTAAACATGTATGCATGTTGTTGAACGGGCTCGACACCTCTTAGATGATTGGATAACCGCCCAGGAAGTCGGATTGCATAAAGCTATTGACAATCATGCTCAGCCAAATAGTGTTACTCATGGTCATGTCATTAAGTGGACGAAGCCGGCATATGGTAGGTACAAATGTAATGTTGATGCCTTTTTCTGACTCTCTAAATATGGTAGGTATTGGCATATGTATCTATGATGATCAGGGTGAGTTTGTTATGGCCAAGACGGACTGTTTCTCTCCTCTTTGTGATGCTGATGTTGGTGAGGTTGTTAGACTCCACACGGCGTTACAATGGGTGGTTGATCTTCACTACGACCATGTTGATTTTGTTTTGGATTCCAAGTCTGTTGTTGAACGTTTTAATTCAAACCTAGTTGATAGTAGTGAACTAGGTTGTATTATTCAGGCTTGTAGGCAGTTGTTTGGTTGTTATTTTCAGAACTCTCAATGTCGAGTTCAATAGGAGGCAAGCCAATGGGGTCGCTCGTGAATTAGCTAGGGTAGCCCCGTCTCATGCTAGCTCCAACGTTTATGATGATGTACCATCATGTATCCATGATTTGATAGCTAATAAAAAGCAATGAATTTATTTCCTAAAAAAAAAAGTCATCGAATTCATTACATGGAACATTGAGAGCTTGAAGCACGGCTACCAAAGTTTTGTTATATGTTTCAAACATAACATTATGCAAATTGTTGGATATTGCCAATGTGTGACTCACATGTATTATGTCTAATCAAAGAGTGGATGTTAGAAAAAGTACGTTAAAACTAGTGTTGTTAGCATTATTCGTATCACGATTGCGAATGAATAACCCACTTATGTTAGTCTTGTGGTGTTGTTTTTAGACCTTGGATTGTGCTCCTCTCAATGTCTCAAGGCACTCGCTAAAAAAATGGAAAGAAAATTACTCTGGTCATCCCTTGACTTAATTTTATGTAACGATTTCCTCTTCTATGATTTTATTTTTCACGTCACTTTCATCCTTTGATCACCTTGAATAAAGATTTTCAAAATTTAAACGGGTTTGTCTAACATGTGCAACTAAAACAACAATTATTGAAAAACAACTAAAAGTCAAGTTTTTTTTTATTGAAAAACAACAATCATTGATTAAAAATATACATATTTAATGTTAAATTCACAAGTTTCAATGCATACTTACTTTTTTGAACTTCTTAACATATGCAAATTTGCACATGATAGAAAAAACTCAGTTTATCTACCAAAAAAGAAAAGAAAAAACTCAAATGAAATATATGATTTTGTTCCGTGTTCAAATCTATGGTTTTGTCACTCATGTTTTCATATGAATTTTTTATTTATGCATAAAAAATTCATATGCATACAAACTAAAAGGATAAAAATGATGTGAAAAAAGATAGACAATGGAATTGTTTTATAAAACTAAGTTAAGGGACAACAAGTATAATTTAACAAAAATCAAGGATTATCTTGAAATATAGCCTCCATGGAAACAATGTGGACGGTTGCCTCTATTTGTCCCTTAAAAATGGAAAACACAATTTTTTTGTTAAGTAGGCCAATAGTTGGACTCACACGCTATTAAAGTATGGAGAAATGAAGAATTTAATGTTTGAACTCAATCTCCACATATCAATATCCATGAAACTACCGATCAAGATACATGATTTTATTCAATAAAATTGTAACTCGTTGTAATAGTAGTTTTCAATTCACACAAAAACACAAATTAATAAGTAACTCTCACCTTCAAAATTTGTTTTTTTCTTAGACATTACAAAAAACGTTAACTCAATAAAAAAGTACGCCAATATATAATGAGAGACCAAAATTAAAGAAAAATAAAAATGACGGAACAGTTGAATTGATCATTGGAAATTCATAACTACAAATAATGTTAAAAACAAGAGAGAACACCAATATAGTAAGAGGAGTTCCCTTAAAAAAAAGGACTAAGCAGTTCAACACAAACCCTACACATCTAAAACTACAAAAGTTGGTCAAATAGACTTGTTCATCTAATTTATCCATCGAAAATATGTATATGAGAATACAATGAAACCAAAAAATTAAATTAGTTAATCTCATCTTCTTCTCGGTATGTAGTCCATGATGGTTAACATAATTTTGATCTCCAAATTTGCACTCCACATGTAATTACCAATAGTCAAACTCATCTCGTTCAAGTGGCTTATGATTGTGTCAATGAAAAATATTACTCCTTAAAGAGAGAAGTATGAGGAAGCACTCTTGACCAAACCATATTTCTACGAGGCATTGTTAGCTTTGAGGCGACAATGATTTGAAATGGCTTCATTGATATTTTGCATTAATATGAAAACAAATCTATCAAATTGAGAACCGGTTGAACCAATATAAATTAACTCTTAACTGATTAAAAATGTATAAGAGAAGATGAAAGCTGCAACATATATGTGAGAGAAGTTGGAGGAACTTAGAGAAAAAGAACTAAAGGACCCAAATGTAACCAATTAGAAAGAAGAACTGCTTGAGAAGAAAGAAAGAGGCAAGTGCTACGGAAGGAAACTATTGAGAAGAAGTGTTCTAACAACGTTGACGGTCAAGGTGATAAATTTGTTGATTAAGTTATTGAGCAAGTAGTGGTCATGAGATCACAGGTTCGTCTCTTCTGAGGCAGTGCGATTTTATAAAAATTCCAAGTTGAATATGAGTAGTAGGAAGGAAAACCTAGACGCTGCAATAAAATGCTTCAAGTTTGCAAGCTTTTGACTTTGAGGAAGATATTTGTATGGTTCTAAAGAATTGAAAGGAGACGATGAATGCATATATTCTTAATATTTCTTGGTAGATCCGACAAGGGATTTTTTTTTTTTATGAACATTATCAACTGATTTATGAATTTTCAATGATCAATTCGAGTTCTTTTTTTACTTCTCTCTCATTTTTGATCTCACAATACACATGGGCATGTCATTTGGTTTTCTTAGTGGCCACGTCTTTTTTGTCTCAGTTAATGTTCCTGGTAACCTTAGGGGGTGTATTGGATCATGATTCTATGAGATTTTAAAAGACTTTTTTATCATGAAAAAGTATTGTGGTATTCAATCAAGACTCTTTTCAATTTAAAGAAAGTCTTGTGTTATTCAATCAAGATTCTTTGTCATTTAAAAAAAGTCATGTGGTATTCAATCAAGACTCTTAATCACTTAAAAAAAGTCAATTGGTATTCAAAATCATTCAAATTTCGAAGGATTGTTTAATAAATCATATTTTGATGGATTTTGTGGGATTTTATAGTGAAATTTTAGAATGAAAAAGTCTTTCATGAAAACATGAGATTTCTTAGGATTGTTTTTCTTTTAAAATTTTTACTATCTCTCCCTCTCTCTCCTCCCTTCTCTCTTACTCTCTCTTTTCCTCTCCCCCTCTCTCTCTCTCACTCTTCCCCCCTTCTCTCTCTCTTCCTCTCTCTCTCCTCCCTTCTCTCTCTCTCTCTCTCTCTCTCTCTATATATATATATATATATAGCTCTCCCGTAAAAAATAAAGTAAAATAAATAAAAGAGTTTTTATTGAGATTTTGTGAAAGAGAGTGTGTGTTATGATCATTTTTTTAATTATTTCTTAAAATTCATAAAATCTGTTGAAATCTCTTGAAATCCATAAAATCATTTCAAATCATTTAAAATCTTATGAATTAAATCCATTGAAATCCTTAATAGTCTTTTAAAATCATCAAACTCATCAAAATCCTACAAAGTCTTTTAAAATCCTCAAGACTTTTTTAACCAAAAATTGTCTTTTAAAATCCTAATTCAATACACACAAAAGAAGAATTAATAGAGTGGATAGTCCAAAATTAATTTATGTTTTCGTGCGATATTAATGGTTTGTATAATAAATACCATTGTGAACAATCCGTAAAAAAACATTTGTGAACAAATAAATTTTCATAATTAATATTTAATTTATACATGATAATTATTTTGTGAAGTCCCCTAAAAAATATTTTGTGAAGAAATATGAAGAAAATGTTTATTTTACAAAAATATTTTTTTATAAATGAATTATATTCGTAAATATCTAGTAATATATCTGCAGGCATGGTAAAATCTTCTAAAAATCGTCTAATACACACCTACGCAGTCATGAGTAGATTGATATGGCTTGATCGTTAAGTATTACATCTACTATATCGCTATATTTTCGGAGGTCTAAAGATGACCCTTAGCTGATAAGACAGTTTGATCTTTATCTAACTAAAAATTGGCTTGCCGTAATAATTAAATAATTGATACCCTGTGTCGACCTAAATAAGTAAATAAATAAACACGATACCTTGCGTTCATATATAAAAAATAATAAATAAAAAAATAAAAGCAGGCAAAATTGATGCACAAGTAACACATTAATGAGTTGCAATGTTTGACCTATTGCTTACTCCCCAAGAATCCTCCACACGCAATGCAACACGAGTGAACAATTTTGTAATTAAACAAAGACGTGGTCCTGTTATTCAAATTCCGTCACCAGCTGCAACACCACACCGCCTCTCGTGTAAAGTCGCTTTTTCTTCTTTTTCAATGGCGGTTTCCGTTTCCCTTAAAAACAAAACACCACCTTCTCTCAACGTCTTTTATTTCCATCTTCTCTTTGTTTTGTATCTAGAAATTTCTAACTCTTAGATATTTTGGTTTTAACTCATACTTTTCTATTTTCTGTATAAACAAACAATGAACTCATACAGTTTTTCTCTTAATTAGGTTTTTCTTCTTCTTCATATTTCCAAATTCTTTTAATTCTTCTATTATATAATCCTTTTTTTCAATTTTAATCATGGAACAACCAATCTACAATTTGCCAAAACATGATTCCGCCGGCGAAGATGAATCAGCGATTTCCGATTGCGAGAGTGTCGCATCCGGCGGCCACGATTCCAGAAGACCTGTTCGGAAGACAACGGAGGGTGCGGATATCAACCTAATCCGAACCAGATTTGTTTGTGGTTTAAGTGCGCAAGGGTTGAAACCCTATGCAGTAGCGATTTTCAGGAATCCTTGTAAAACGGTAATGGCACAAGCGAGGATTCAGTCGTTTGAGATCTTCGCACGTGCGGTGGCTAAAATGCGCTGTGGGAATGCTAACGTGAAACACGTTTGGTATGGTGCTTCTAGTAGAGAAGAGATTGTTGATATTATTCAACACGGTTTTGGTTATGTTCATAGCAATGGATTGCGTCTTTCTCCGAATGATTCTCCACTTGAAAGGCACGCGTTAATTTCATTATTATCTAATTGATTAGTTTAGTTAGTTAATTGAATTAACTCTACTTAATGCTTAGGGTTTAAAATTTAATTAGCTTAATTGATGTAGATTTGTTGATGGAATGTGTAATTTTTTTATTTATTTTTTTACTTTTGTCTTTTTACAGTGTGAAAAGAACTGTTGTTGACAAACAAGGTTTTAGGCACTTGTTGCTTTGTCGTGTGATCATGGGAAAATTGGAGGCTGTGCCTGCAGGTTCTGATCAACGCAGGCCGAGTTCGGAAGAATATGATTCTGGGGTGGATAGTTTTTCATCTCCCAAAGAGTTCATTGTTTGGAGTAACAAGATCAACACGCATGTCTTGCCTGAATATGTTTTGAGTTTCAAACTTGCTTCCGACAAAGGTAGTGTGTACTTGTGTGTTGTTGTGGTTATTTGTTGTGTTTTTGTTATTAGGGATGATGTTTGAGATTTCTTTGTTTGTTTGGTTTTTTAGGACATGAGAAGGTTGGAGTTGGAGGGCAACATGTGAGACCGTCTTCGCCTTTTATGCAATTCCCGACTCTGATTTCTGCGCTTTCGAAGATATTGCCTCCGTCTGATATTGTTTCCATTGCCAAGTTTCACAAGGAGTATAGGGTAAGTGTTTCGGACTTGGTTTGACTTGGTTGTGGGGCTTGTGACAGTCACTGGTTTTTTCTTTTTGTTGAAATTGTGTTTGTGTTTCCATTTGTTTTTACAGGATAAGAAGATATCGCGACATGAAATGATACAAAAAGTTAGAAAAGTTGCAGGTGACAAATTGTTGTTTTCTGTTATCAAATCTTTCAGAGCGAAGGTACTTCTAATCTCTCTTTGGTGATTCTGAATTTCGTTCTTTGTTAAGAATTTAGACATGCTGGTTTTTCACTTTGGTGCAACTTATAGATCGAAGTTTATAATGCTAAATAAAATTTTGGGAAAATTTATTCTCCTCCCCCTAAATTCTATTGAAATGTAACTCACTTCCATTTATTTTTTCAATGATCACAAACCTCCCTTGGCTTTAGCTGCCTTTTGGTAAAAAGGGGGAAAAAAATCCTGAAGTTTGCTTTTGTTGGTGTCGTTGTTGTTTACTTTTGTTGTCGTCTTCCCATATTGTTTCCTTTTGAAAACTTGAAAGTCGTACTCCTATTTTCGCATTGAAGCATAGTAGAGCTTCTTGTTTTTTTTCTTTTAGAAGCATAGCAGACCTAGAGTCTAATTTTCCCAAATATTTAGGAGTTAAGACGCCCCTTTTGTTTTTTTATTTCAATTTTTCAATTGATGGAAGTTACATTGTCAATCAAATAAAACGTCTTCGTAAAACTCTATTCAGGGTTTTGGATGCTCAATTGTTAATTTACTGACACATAACTAGTCATGACACATCAACTTAAGTTTGTGTTATGAGTTCGAAAAATTGTTAGAAAAGTTGATAAAATTTTAGCCGATTGTGTTCTTGTGGCCGATAGAAGAAATTGACTTGACTTCTATGTGGTTAGCTGGGTTTGCATGAGAGCTTTATTTGTTGAGACACACAAGACATTAGACGTGCTTAAACAAATCTGTCTCTTTCTTTATAAACCGTGTTGGCAAAAGGGCTGGTTTATGTGCCACATTTTACACAAATAAGGGGTGTTTCTTATCAGTGCAAAAATAGAGGTGTTTTTGTGGCTGATAGAAGAAAATGACTTCTATGTGGCTGACTGGGTTTGTATGAGAGCTTATTTGTTGAGAGACACGAGACATTTGACACGTGCTTAAACAAATCTGTCTCCTCCGTTATAAACGGTGTTAGCAAAAGGCTGCTTTATGCCATCCTGTTACATAAATAAACGTGCGAGTTACATTTCAAGAGACCTCAAGGGAGATGAATATAGTTTTCCCAATAAAATTAAATCGAGGTGCTCTGTCCCTACTTTTTTCGACGACGTGCATATTTTTGGCTTGTTTTGAGGTGTTTTGTCCCTACTAGGTGGGCGATTTCACCCTCCAATGTGGTTGGAAAATTAGAAAAATAGGAATCTATGTTCATGGAAATATGAAATTCGACGCAGATTGTCTGATTGAAGCTGGAAGTTGCTCTCCATGGTCTTCCTACTTCTTGATTGCTATGGAAACCCAGGATGTTTATTTAGCTTCCAATAGTTGACAAAGGTCTTGTTTGAATACGTTTTAACATTATAATGAGCTGGGAATAAGAATAGGGTTTGAATTGCAAGTTGACAGTGCCTAGTTTATTTTAATGTTGTGGAAATCAAATGCTGAACAAGTTTTGCTACTTAAACCCCCGTCTACAGAGAATAAATATGAGGTTTATCCAAAATTTGAAACCATAGCAGGTTTAGATTTGGTCCATTTGATTCGTCTTATAGTGAGTGAGCTAACCCTGTGTCTTTAAACTATGGAGTTAAATGTTATCTACAACTTTCTGGAAGGAAACCATGTATGCCAAAAACACAACGTTAGATTGCCTCTTTGACAAAACCTCATTTTTTTTTTATCTTGTTCGATCACATTAACACGCTTTCTAATCTAATTAGGTAAATTTGTCTGTCTTCCAGAAAATGCATGCAAGCTTTAAGCAAGCCGGACCGCCAGCTACGTGGATGGAATGATTGTCCATACAATAAATACTAAAGAAAGTGATAGAATACCGGAGTTGACACAACACTCGTACTAACCAAACTTACATTGAGGTTGGAAACACAAGCATGAGAAACAAGGCGACATTTGATTTTTTTTGTTTGGGTGGTATATGCGTTTTGTTTTTATCTTAATTGTACTATGGTAGAAGGAATTGCATTGTCTTTCTAGTTAGTTACAGTTACTGGTTGGAATAATGTAATTGCGGATAGGCTTTTACTATGAACATATTGAGCAACTGCAAGTTGCATTCTTCAAAAGAAACACTGTTTCATTTGCTATCTTTTAGTTGTTTGGTTTGCGTTTTTATTCTTTTAGAAAAATGTGTTGGTAGATCATTGATGAAGGTTCACCCTAGAAGGATCAAACATTTCCCTATAGACAGGGAAAGACTGGAGTTGTGGTTGAGGGCAACAACTCGACTCCTGGTGACTGTATGTTCAAGTCTTGCCAAAGGGATGTGTGTTCTATATAATATTGAGAATTATTTTTCATTATCTCTATATATTTGCATTTTGAGCTCCCTGAATTTGTTATTTTGCAACACTAGCTCAAGAGGTTTTTTTTTTTTGGTCGAAAGCTCAAGAGGTTTAAGAATTCGAAAGTCTTAACCCAGCCAGGGTTGGATCTGCCAGTGTTTCGTTGATTATTTGGTTGAATACGGAAAAAGAAAAAAAAAATTGAAGAAAGGCTGTCACCAGAGATTGCTACAACTCCAAACAATGCTAAGTCAATTTTTCCCCAAATTCAAATGGATTCAACATATGTGTGCTACGGTTTTTATTTGTGGCATATGTATGCTATGGTTATTATTATTTGTAGCATGCGATGAATAAACTGGTATGGGTTGGATTTGGTGTGTGGCTCTTGTTTGGATTGTCTGAGAGGCTGATGGCTGGATTTGTACCATGTATTTGTAGCAGAATAGTTCAGTTTATGAGTTCTTCTCTATGAACATACTCAAGTTCAGTTCTCTCATAAGTTATTCTTAGTTCTAGCCATTCGAATAACAAATTTTCATTTGTCTTGTAACTCCAAATAAGCTGGCAGTTGCATGAACATTTAATGTACAGGGTGCAGGTTTGAAACCACAAGTCCCTACTACAGTACTAAACGTTTAACGTGTGTGATTCTCACTATTTGACCAAAAAAACATTTTTCTCACAATGATACTTGAGAAAACTAGGGTTCATACTTTCATCCAGAGGAGGAAAAACTTTTGTTGCTTTAATTTGTCTATTTTTTTTACAAATGAAGATTCCCTTACATGTCGAACACCCTTAAAGAAAAGGAAGACAACATTCAAAAGAAGGAATACACTATTATATTCGTTATGCTAAATTGCTTGGTTTAAAAGCAATTGAGTTTTCGATTTCTTTCAAAAATCAGTCTCTATGACATGAGGGACTTACATGTGATCTTGCCATGTAAGCACAAAATGTACATGCCACACCCACTAAGTTAACAAAAAGACTATTAGAAAGATAAACAAACACAATATAGACACCATATGTCACTTTAACTTTATACATTTTTTTAATTTCCTTTTCTTCTCCCTCTTTCAAGACCATCTCTCACTACCATCCTTGTCTCTGTTCAACACCACTTCTCGCTGGTTCTCTAGCCACCGTTGTCGTACTTCTATCATTGGTCACCGTCTATCAGTCCTATAATTGTGCGAGTTATGAGCGGATCTGCAGCAACGAGGACGGGTCTAAGCTCAGTTCTCGTTGGAGTTTTGGACAGGTCAGTTTTCTCAACGAGGATTCGATGGTGGTGAGGACGGTAGTGATTCGAACAAATTTGGGGTCGTCGACGACGTGAAGTCCTGGTCGTGATGAACAGATTGAAGGGATTGCCATGCTGGAGAGGACGATGGTATTAGTGGTTACCGATGAGACAGTGGCGGGGGAGGACCGTGGTGGTGGACGATGGCTGACAGAGCGGAAGAGAGAGAAAAGTGAAAACACTATTGCTGGTTTGAGAGAGAGAAAACGTAAACGGAAAAAAGGGAGAAGGAAGTAGGAATAAGGTAGGATGAACTTTTACAAAATTGCCCCTACTTTATTGTTGAATGTCAAAATTATCATGGTGTTGTATTTGTGTCTAATAATTTGTGTTTGGTTATCATTTCTGAAAGACTATCGAGTCCAACGTCATTAAACTCTAGTGTATGTTTTGTTTATTCTCAACAAAAGGGATATAAATGTCCCACCCAATGATTTAAGAGATGAATTACTAATTCAGCAGTGCTATACATCACGAGATTTTTCTCGTGAATGTATCCTGATTGTGAAAAGGCTTTGATAACAAAAAAAACAAAGGTCTCACTTACGATTCAGGTGGTTACCAACAATACAACAATGCCACGTGATTTTGAGATGCTCTCATGGTTGATTTTTTCGCTGGATTGAGCATTTTCCTTTGATAATTTACTCTTATTTAAAGGTCAAATAACACTGTTGGTCCTTTTAGTTTGTCAGAATTTCCTAGTTAGTTCTTTAAGTTTCAAAAGTTTAAATAGGTCCTTTTAGTTGATAAACTATTTTACAGTTATCTCTGTTGTTATTCTCTGTTTAGTTGATACTCATTTGGCCGTTAAGTTGATGACTTAGATCAAAACGTTATAAACGACTCTTTTGTAAATGACAGCTTCAATAGTTCTTTAGGTATTGAGTCTTCCAACATATAGCCTGAATACAACATGTGTTTGATGAGCAAATGAGGCTAAACACACAACTGATCCAATACAATCTTCAACAGAATATTTCAGAAGCATATATATTGTTTCCTTAAATGTTACAACATCAAACTCAAGAAACACGACAAAGCTAAGTCGCCCCTTTGATGCTTTTAGAAAACACACATTTCTTGGCAACACTCCACGTGAATTAAATCTTCATAGAATTTTTTGAGATCTCACGTTTAAAACAAATCTCCAAGAAAGCTAAACAAAGTATGTTGAGATGTTGTAGCAACATGTCAAGATATCTTGTCCAACACCTCGCTAGAACACTTGTTTTAACAAAATGCGGCCAATTACAATCTACAAACCTAACAAATTCTATAAGGACCTATTTGTAATTTACCCTTATTTGTAAGAGAAAAAAAAACAATAATTTAGAGACTATTAATTGAGGAAAACACTATCCATTGAGTGGAGATGCCCATTCGGCTAATTAGGCACAATAAACTAAACTTTGGGACAACCATTACAACCACGCTGTCATTTGATCAGTTTGTAGTCATTTTATAAGCAGGCAAGGGTAGATCATTAGTTGCAATCTTCCACATTCCACATACTCCTAATTACTCCATAATTAGTACTTCACATTGGAAAACAAAAATCTTACCAAACCACCACTTGTACTCCCTCCCTATAAATACCACACCCTATATGATGTCACCATAAACTCTCTCCACTTTTTTCTTCTGAAACGGAACGATGACCATGCAAACAGAGTCTTCTTCTCTCCATCAACAATTTTCATCTCCAAGTTTCAGCAGTTACTCTTCCGACACTTTATCTCAAATAGCAGCTAGAGTCATCCACAACCTTCACACCGAAGAAGACACACTTCTCGAACCATCACAACAAAACGACACCGTCAACAACGATGACTCTGAGTTCGAGTTCAATTTACTTTCCACAGACTCTGTCTCCGCTGATGACATTTTCCAAAACGGTCAGATCAAACCCACTTACCCACTCTTCGACCAATCTTTACTCAACGGCGACGTCGTTTCTGTTTCTCCCGTTCTCTCCGAAACGGTACATCGCCGTCGTCGTTTACCTCTGAAGAAGCTCATGGCAGTCGAAGGAGAAGAATTTGACGATGTTGCTCCGGACACCTACTGTGTTTGGACTCCACCTTGCAAAAAGAGCAGCTCTACAGGATCTACCGGGTCGGCATCCAAACGGTGGAAGTTTCGAGACTTGCTTCTTAGGAGTCATAGTGATGGAAAGAAGGAGTCGCTTTTGCTTATGAATCCCGGCGGTAAGGATAGCTCCGCCGTTAACGGTGGCGTAGTTGAGGCAAAAGATGGGTATCGATCGAAGAGGAAATTAGGAATTAGTTGGGTTATTTAAGGGTTTTGTCTAATATCTAATCACTTTGAAGCACAGATTATTACTATCTTCTCATAATTATTATCTTTAATTCAATTTCGATAGGTTTCTTTTGGTGTAATTAAAGTTGGCATTGCATGATTTTATTTTATTTTTGACAAAATTTGTATGAGATTAAGTCCATGTTTGGATTCGTGACGAGTTTGATATAGTATGTGTTTGTTTATGCGGTACAATTGCATCATAAGCACGTCTAGGGAGAAGCGATTATTCTTATCTTCTGATTTTCACGGTGAGGTGGCTTTGAAGCACAAAATATACTTTAGACGCCAAACGAAACAATGTAATAATACGGTAAACCACAATTTCGACGAATCTACCATGATATCGACATGTACATTTTGCGTAAAATTTCTCTTTAATTTGGTTATAGAGATGGAATCATAGAATTGTCGTATGTGTTGGGGGGTTAGTTTAGATTTGAGATATCTTTTTTGGTTAGAGCTAAAGTGTGGTTATATTATATGCATGCCTTTTCTTTAGGTTTTATTGTGGCTATGTTTGTTGATAAAGTTAGAATTGAATTTAGAAATGAAATTTGTAAGAACTTAATGAGAAGAGGATGACGTGGGTGTTATTGCGCCTGCATGGTATCATGGAAAAGGTGACGCAGAATATAAGTTGGCAAAGAATGATCCGTATTTTCTTGGAGAAAAAGAAAGTGTGGGTCTCACACGGCATAGACTTTGTTGAGACGGTGATGTTTATGTCAACAAACAAGATCAAGTCTTCGTGGACTGGCGGAGTTGTTGGAGACTTGGAGCATAACTTAGATTAAATTAAAGTATAAATACTAAAGCATGCTATTTTCTTGGCTTCACTTGAACTGTTAACCGAATGTAAGAGTGTATTTTAGTTTCTTTTTGTCTAAAAAGAGAGGTGGTTTTAGCTTTACTAATTATATTAGAGAGTCTGAGTCAAGGCTAAAATAAAATAAAAACATCATAATAATTGTTTATTTATGATATTCTACTCATTTTCTATGATATCCTGATTTTATTCATGTCAAATAAGTATTTGCTTTATAATTGAGTTGCACTTTTAAATCATCGATTTATATATTGTTTTTTTACTAATGTATTTATATATATCACTTTTATTAAGAGGTAAATTTATACGAGTCTACGAGTAAAATTTGCATTGAAAATATGAGTTTAGTAAAATTTGCATTGAAAATATGAGTTTACTTCACTCTATACTCTGAAGACTTTGGACACATGCATACCTTGACCAAAGTTACTTCCAATCTTAGCACTCGCCGAAATCTTATTTCTAGGGAGGCTATTGGATTAATCAAGGGGCAATATTTATAGCACCCATTAATTTTGAATGGCAGACAGTATTGCTGGCCATGGCTCAATGTATAGTGGATTTTCAGCTTCCACATGTCTTCTTGACGGTGGCGGGAATAAAATAAGTGTATCGCCCCAACTTAAGGGACTCATAAAAATTGTGCTTATAATTATAATTGATGTCAAATAGTATGTCATTCCCTACCTAATTTATCTTAATTTTTAACTATATCCTCAATTAAACAAGGAAATGTTAACTAGTGTCTCAAAGGAGACACTGGTTAAGAAAGTTAAAAGAGAAAGTTTTAATTAAAAAATGTCACTTTTATATTTTTAAGACCTTAGATGTACATGTTCCAATATAACATTATTATATTTGACTTCCTTAACCAATGCCTCAGGACAACACGACCCATTAAACAATGATTAAAAACAACTTTGTGATGCTATTATTTTTGTGACCTTCATCCTCTGGTTTTTATGGGAAGAAACTCTAGTAAATTAAATTAGAACACTGATGGAACGTTACTTAAATCAAACAAAAAGTTGTTTCAATTAGAGATGGATTTCGGATATTTCTGATTGATTTGACCTTAATTAAAGTTCATCATAATGAATTTCTCATCATAATGTAGGAGTATTAAAAAAACTTCTAGTAAGGATGAGAAAAAGGCAGACCAATTCCATTTCCATATGAACATCTGTAAAACTAGACGCAAGGCAAGACAATATTAACGTGGTCTGTTTCCAAAATCAATGGTTACAGATCACTAATGACGATGTACCTGGAATTGAGATATCGACAGCAGCATATAGCTGGAAATGAACTTCAAGAAAATGTTGTATGAACCAGACACAAAGGTGCATGGACACTTACCTCTCTTGGAGCTATCAACCCCACTTTATTTCATAAACATGTATAATCTAATTAGAATAATATCAATAACACAGCACTACGGGTTGTGACTAGTGAGGGCATGAGGTGTACCTACATTCTTTGAGAGGGTGATGTTGAAACAGGTAAATATGGGAAGTGAATCCTCACCATTTCTTCTTTCAATTATGAAAATTTTAGAGTAATTTGAAGTGTGTGGAGAATATTTAAACTCCCATCTATTGTGACAGTATCATGTTTATATTATCAAAACTATAGTAATGTTTATATAAAAAAAATAAAAAATCAAAGTAATGAAAGAAATTGAGATTGAGAAATAAATATGATCAATTCCCCAAATATGATATCAAGAGTAAGGCCTAGAGCATCAATGGCCAAAACTCCTATGCCTAGGCTCATATTGTCGGATAAAAAGACAGACGATTTACTATTCATTGAAATTATGACGAAACTATACGATCAATGAAATTGTGGTGTAAGATAAATATTCCATTAATAAAACCCTTTTTATCTTTCAAAATCTGGGGAATACACCATGCTACATTGTATACAATTGTTCAATGGCCAAAGAAATTAAGGAGAAAAATGCTAACACTAGCAGCTAGTAGGAATCGGACCACGCCACAACCATCAATTCTTCTTAAATCAGTGATCAGTCTCATGCTAGAACAGGAGTGAAGCTTGAAGAGCTTTGCAAACTAGCAGCATATTCTCGGGCCCACAAGTCATAGTGAATAATTTCCTCAAGGGAAGGTGAGGTCAACAATTCATCTTGATGCTTCTGACATGTTAGCTCCACAACCTTGAAAATATCCAAATAGCTAATCCTGGAAACAGTAAAATAATCAATTAAATGTGGATTTAATGATTTAAATCAACAAGAAGACACATATTGTAGCCTAAAACCTATTAAGTATGGAGCACTGTCAATTTCAAAAAGGAGCCGTGCATACGGCACATGTATCAGACAACGTTGGAACATGACACAATTCCTAATGGTCATGTTTTGCTTGGAATCTTCCAAGATTGTAAAGAACTGAAAAGTGCTGGTAAAAATCAAAGTAATATGGCCACACAATCAAGAATTCAAGACTACAACAAATGCTAATAAATATCCACCCTGCTGAATACAAATGCAAGTTATATATATAGGAGACAATCCAATAACCAATCCTTTTTATCATTTTAACTATCAGTATGAAGGAATTTTGATGCTTTGTGAAAGCAAGATTCAGGGAGAGTCAAATGGAATAACTTCTCACAAACCTGGAAATGAGTCAGCATTTTCGGTTTTAAAAACTTTGTATTTGCATGGATAATATCTTGAGGTTATGGTGGGATGGAAGTAAAACTTATATTTTGAAGGTTTCTTATAACTGCATTATTTTTTAAATGCAATCAATATTCAGCACAATTCTTAGGGAACTTGTAAGTTGTAATGAGTAAAATAACAAAAATATTACTCTTACTTTTCATCAATAAACATCTCTACAGCTTTCTCATTTGCTGCACTAAGAACACCTGTCATGGTGCCTCCGGCGCGGCCAGCAGCATAGGCAAGATTCATGGATGGATACTTAATGTTGTCAGGAGCTTTAAAAGTAAGTGAACCAAGCCTGCATATTCACATTTCAAATATGGCTCAGTCAAACAATAAATTTTCAAACTTCAAAAACTCTATGCCTAAGTGGATCTGTCTATTTTCTTTAGTATGAACTAAGGAAACGGAATTAAGGGGAAAATAACCGTACTTGCAAAGATCAAGCCGAGGCCAAGTGACTTCAGAACAATAAACTCTGTCAGGCCATGATAATGTATAAAGGATTGGCAAACGCATATCAGGCCACCCCAATTGTGCAAGAACAGATGAATCCTAGAAAAGAAAAAATAATTAAGTATTAGATTAATATTTAACAACATTTAATGATTATCAAAAGATGGCAGCCAACACAACATAGTATAAGGTCTAAACCTGTGTTTCAATCATTGAATGTATGATTGATTGTGGATGAATGACAATGTCAATATCATCATAATCAGCTCCAAATAAGTAATGTGCTTCAATCACTTCTAGACCCTACAAAAGAAGTAGAACAAATTTACTATACACTCGGGAAATTTAAATCACATAATCATACATATCATAAGAAAGAAAGAAACCTTGTTAAAAAGTGTAGCAGAGTCCACAGTTATCTTTTTCCCCATACTCCAGTTGGGATGTTTTAATGCATCGGCAACTTTAACATCTTTCAGTTTCTCAACAGGCCAGTCCCTAATAATCATGAAGCAAAGCATACTTACAGTCATGTAGATCATATAGGGTCTACAACAAAACTACGAAAGGGAAATTCAAGGTTTTCCATGATCAATGGGTTTCCATCATGATATGAAAAATTGGCAGCAAGCAAAATTCAGACATACATAAGAAAGTTTAGCGTGCCATACATTCCCTTTTGGTTCCTTTTCATTTCAGAAAAGATAAATGTATCCAACATAAAACGAAGCAACTGAACATGGGAAACAGGAAAAGTGCTGCCACTCGGGTTTATTTTACATACCTAAAAGCACCTCCGGATGCAGTTAGAATGACTCGCCTAAGTGCACCCTCTGTTAACCCCTGGATACACTGAACCGAAAAATAGTTTTTCCGTTAATAAATGAAGCAGGGGATGAAATAATTGCTTAAGTTTAATAAAAAAGATGTTGAGGCCAGAGTATAATATGTGAAATATATAAGCCAGGGTATCTATAGTCCACTACTCTTGTTGCACACACAAATTTTGTAATGCAGTATGTGATTTTGTACCTGAAAAATAGCAGAATGTTCGGAATCAGCAGGAAGTATTTTTACGCTATGCTTCCGGGCAAGAGGAAGGACAAAAGGACCTCCGGCAATTAGTGTCTCTTTATTGGCCAAAGCTATGTCTTTTCCAGCTTCTATGGCCGCAACTGTTGGCTAATAAAAAAATGAGAGGAATTTCAGCAATCTAATATATATTGTGTGATAATAGTGATACAATCTTAGTTGCGTCTTTTCTCGCCGATTAATTTTCTACGATTTTAGTCACTAATAAATAAATAAACAGTCAAAAGAGTCCCTGAAAGATACCACATCAGTCATAATAGTACACGAATGGAAAGATGAAAAGATGAAATCATGAAAATCACACACATGATCCCCAAACATGCATTTAGCCGTTAAATTAGTCCTTGAACGTCTATTTCACTGATTGAATTAGTCCCAAAGGTTTGTAATGTGTGAACTAACTTAACCGAAAAAGACACATTCAAGGTTTTTGTGTGTAATTTCCAACATTTAATGACCAAGTTCATGCAAAATGGCATAATAAACAATATATTATTACTATATACACAATGACGTTCTTTACTTCACAATGTGTGGATCACTTTCCTTTCAAACTATCAATGCCCTAATACAAAAATAAGCATGTGTTTGTGTGTGAAAATCAATTCTAGAACCAAAAGCTACAAATTCTAGCTTCAAGTAGAATCAATTCTACTCGACAGCAACCAAACATGTCATAATTAATTCTACACCTCCAGAATCAATTTTAGTCCTTCTAGAAGTGGAACCATAAGACTGATAAGAACGCCTTGCAATTTTACATGTGGTAAGATAAGACTTGGTTGTTATCATTGATGTTTCACTATCATTGTTGTTACTGTTTTGTTTTTTATTTGACTCGGTTGTTATCATTGTTCAAATAAATAAATTTGACAAGCAAATAATAATAATAATAACAATGAATATTATAATATAATAGTAACAACAACATCAATTTCTTCAAAATTCAAATTGTTGAATGCAATTAACGAAGTTAATTTAAAAAGCGTGTAGATGCATGCACACGGAAGATCTCTTTCGTAACATAGCAAATAAAACAGTTACAAAAGAGAGCCGAAAAAAGGGAAAAGAGGTTACCTTTAGTCCTGCACAGCCTACTATTCCCGTGACAACAGTGACTGCATCCGGGTGACGTGCAACCTAAAAATATACAAGCAATAGCTTATGAAAAACGATATTGGTATTCTAAACCAAATTGCAACATACAAGCAAACCAAATGTTCACCTCAATGACGCCTTGTTCTCCCGGGATGATCTCGGGTTTTTGTTCAACATCTTTCAAAGCTTCTTGAAGTTCAGCAACTAGAGACTCGTTTCTAACAGCAACAAGTTGTGGCTTAAATCTTTTAACCTGTTCAACACAAATACCAAGAGATTAATCTTTTTTTCCCATAGTTGGTAGTATATTCAAAATTTGAGATACACTGACTGAACCTTAAACCATACAATTAATTAACTTCAAATTAAAACTTGTTTAGTCTTATACGATTTTTCAACATGAAACTTTAAGAGAAAATAATGAAATGCTTAAGAGTGAATACGAGGGTTTTGAAAACAGAAACAGCCAACAGGAAGATGATTTTCAATATAACAACAATTATTAGCCATGGGAGTGAATCCATCATGTAAAATTTAAGAAATTATTCTGCTCAGACATAAAGTAACAAACCAATCCAAAGTTTCAAAACATTACATGGTCGAAGTGAATTAATTACCTGATCCACAAGAAGAGTAATGTTTGAACCAGCTGCAAGCGCGACAACTCTAAACTTATCTGGATTCTCCGCGACAATATCTAGTGTCTACAAAAGCATACAGGGGAAATGACACACTAAATCATAAATCCATATCAAATATTTTTAAGAGAGAAATGAATCACGAAAAGAAAAAAAAAACACTTCTAACAAATGAAGCATTAAAAACACAAATTGTTTCCAACAACTAGTCAATTTTGATGAGAGGGTTGATATAGCAGTACCTGAGTTCCAATTGAACCAGTACACCCTACAATGGAAATGGGTTTAGGGCCTTCCCAAGTCTTGTTACCTAATTCTGGGATTGCTCGTCCTGGCCATGCTGGTGGTGGTCCTGATGCTGACTGCACTGAACAATAAACTCTTGTTCTAGAAGCTGTTCCATTTTCTTTTCTTTTCAAAGCAACACCACCTAAGAATCAAATAAAACATAATCAATAAAACAAAACATTATAACAAAGTAGCATTAAACACGACAATGATTTGTGCTAATTAACACAAAGCAAAGGAGTGGTTGAAGAGAAGAAAGAACCTGGGAATTTAGGAGTGAAGCGGTTAGACTTGAGAGGATCAGTGAAAAAAACGGACTTAAGTTCAGCTGGAGAAGACAAATTCAGAGCCATCACAATTCACAACAAGAAACACTTGAAGAGGTTGATGTTGTAGCTAAGTTGAGTTTGAACAATAAAAACTAGAGAGATTGCAGTGTTCTGTTAAGCAACAAGATATGGTGGTGACAGAAAATGGGTTAGTTTAGTTTTTAATTAATATTGTAGCCGAGACAAGAATCCACGATGGATGTGGTTTCGGACAGCATCTCAACAGGGTATTATTGTTAATTAATTATTTAATTATTTGTTTTTGTATATTTGTGAAAGAGAGGTGAGGGAAATGGAAAGTGGGTAATATAGAAATAGATTAGAATGAGGACGAAATTGAGAGTATGGACGAGTCTACAACTTGTGGAATCATCGTTGGTTCACTTCTCATATATTCTGTTTCAGTTTCAAATTAGATACTTTAGTTTTTTTTTTTTTTTTTTTGTCAAAATTTGAATGGCATATCATTCGTATATTATGCATTTATTTATATCAATTGAGTTGAAGATTTAGATACTTTAGTTTAGTTATTCATTTTGATGTTTCTTAACAAAAAATCACTTTGATGTGAAACTCAGTTGAATCACACATCCATTTTTTTAAATGGTTTATTGCTTTGAAAGTTTTACGAGCTAAATTCATTCAACTAAGTATTTGAAATTTAGAATTGCGAGTTCGATCTTGCGCCTCTTATTAAATTATACCATTAGTCAGATATTGTTTGATAAAATAATTTTCTTTTTAAAAAATTTAAAAGTCGTCTTTAAACGATTATGTTTGTTTTTGTTTAAAGGAGTCTTTTACAAGTTTTTTTTTTATTGAAATTAATGGTAGATAATTATCGTTCTCCATAAGTTAACTTTTAGGTTGAATTCTCTAAAAGAAAAATAAATGTAGTCAACACTTTGACAACAAATTTACATATACACTTAATAATACTATTATTGTACTCCTACATTCATCGAATATTAAGTTATTGATGAAATGACTTATATTTTTAGTGTAAAAAATTTTCCTATCTTATTTTACCAAGTGTGGTACATGAGAGAGAAGATTAAAAACTGATTTTTTTATTATAAATAATTATAATTTTTTAAAAATAATCTTTAAATTGTTTTATCTATAACCACTTCTATTTTAATCTTATTTTTAAATAGGGTTAAAAAGAGTAATTCACTTTAAAATATAAAATTAGTATATTTTGGATAAGTACAAAATTACAGATATTAGTTATCAATGAAAAAATTAATAATTATATTGTATAAAAATTCATAACAAATTGTACATTGATCAAAATACCTATCGTTGTTTTAATATTATTTTTCATGTTAGTATCCTTTCGTTTATAAGAGTCAAATTCAAAGAATTAAGACAGGCGGCTAGTCCAAATTTATTTTTTCTGACAAATGCTAGTCCAACATGTTAAATGGAGAATCAGTCATGTGACTGACCTGAATTTTTACGATATATGTAAGAGATATTTTTAGAATAGGGTGATAGTGTATTTTACATCATCAATCAATTAATTTTATTCAATTAGACACGTTATTTATTTGTTTTTTTAGAAAAAACACGTCATTTAATTGTTATAAGTGTTAAAAATGGAAAAAAAAAATCAAATAAAATCTTTTCTATAACTGTCTTCTTCCCCTTTTTTATTTTTATTTTTTATTTTGGACAGATTTAACCATTTTCAATCTGCATTTGCATTTGAATTATGATGTTGCATCTTTCACCCTTCTAAACCTTGTCTTCATATTCTAATTGCTGACCCGTGTTCATGTATGACCCCTCATGTCTTTTAGAGTTGCAAAACTTGACAAGTTGATTTTTTGGTTTTTATAACCATCATGAAATCCTTTAACATAGCACAAAATACATGAATGTCATTGAAGCAGTTATGAAGGTTGAAGATTTCGAGTCAATTTATTTGAATGCATTTGCTTAAGAGGCTGTTAGTCTTGCAATGGATTGATATATGTTTGGTAAAGATTTCAAAAAGCATCATATTTGGATCATTTGTTTAATGTTTTTATTTTTGCTTTGTTTTATTCTTTTGTAGCTATTTTTTCATCTTGTGAAGAATTGTTGACGGAACTAGACAAAGGTAGGAGAAGGTTAGGGAAAGCGAGAGAGACTTAGGTTGATGTTGTAATACCCTTGTTTTAAGGTAATAATAAATATAGGATATGATATTTTTGAAGTGGGGTGTCAGAGATTCGAACCCGACTCCTGATCCTGCATAAATTATGTAATGTTCCTATCAACTGAGCTATGCAATGTGGGATATGGTATTTATTAGCCATATTTAATTTCATTTTTCCTTTTTTTAACACTTAAATGATATGTTTAATTGAATGATTTTTTTTTTGTACAATAATTAAATGATTTTAATTAGTTGATGGTGTAAAATTTTACACTGTCAGTATATTTTAATTAATCTCTTTTTTTATTTCTGAATTAATTTTCGTTTAACAATTGTTAGGAAATTTTCATTTGGAACTTAAGGGGGGTGTATTGGATTGAGATTTCAAGGAATTTTAAAAGATTTTTTCAAAACAAAAAAGTCTTGTGGTATTCAATCAAGACTTTTATCTATACTATATATAAAGGAAACTACTCCTTTCAGCACATTTTTGGGTTGGACTTTTCTTTCCAAAAATACCCTTAATTTTAAATACAAGTAACACATGTAACAAATAGATCAAAATAAATTTAAATATTAAAACAAATGTAACAGACACGATATGAATATATGTTTATCTGTTTTTTTCTTTATTATTTAAAAAGTATAACAAACTAAATAAGTATATTTATAGTTACTTTTTCATTATTTCAATTATACTCTTAAACAATTTTTTCTATAATGAAGATTATTGTTTGTGTCATTAAAAAAAGCAACAAACATTTTTATTTTTAATCAAAACCAA
The DNA here is from genome assembly GCA_958299785.1 of Medicago lupulina. Lineage (NCBI taxonomy): Eukaryota > Viridiplantae > Streptophyta > Magnoliopsida > Fabales > Fabaceae > Medicago > Medicago lupulina. Next base: position 12,573,727 of record OY283143.1, on the reverse strand, counting down.
ATTTCATAAATAAAAAATAACGTTCATAATTTTCAAACGTTAGCACAATAAAAAAACGAAAAGACGGGCATTCCTTTTCGCTAGTAGAAGATAAAAAAATCTTGTAGTATTCAATCAAGACAACCGAGATTTTTTGTTCAAGGTAAGGAAATCCGGTGGTTTTCAAATGAGATTTCCTCTAACTTATAAAATGTCTCTAGGTATTCAAAAGTATGCAGATTTTAATAGATTCTTTAGTGAAATGGATTTTGTGAAACTTTTTAGTTAAAAATACACATAACATACTCATTCAACAATCTCACCAAAACCTTAAGTCTTTTTGAGACTTCCATAATTTTTTTAACACACCAGTAACATTTCTTTTCTCATGCCATCTTCTTCTTATATAAGCCCTCTTTGTTCACAATATAATTTATACCGTTGCTTCTCATATTTCTTTTTCCTCTTCGTAACATCTTATTCATAATTTTTTATACTGTTGCTTCTGGTTGTTTTTATTTTGTTGAAGGATGTTGCTTCTCGTTGTTGTTCATGTTCCAGTAAAATAGTGTTGTTCTTGCACACGTTACATTGTTATTACACTTCACCGTTAATATTACAGATCTTTAAGTTTTAAGTTTTTTTTAAGTCACTTTTATTCTTCTAATTTTTATTATCATTATTTGTTTTTTAGCAGATTGTTTTGTTGTTCTTATATACCTTACATTACTGTACAACGTTTTGTTATTTCGTTGTTGTTTTTTGTTGTTGTTAATTGACTATGCAATCCTTTCAAATCTTACAATTTTGTAAAGTCCTTTGAAATCTTAAAAAATCTGTTATAAATCTATTAGAATCATGTGTTTAAAATCCTGATTGAAAAATGTTCTTTAAATTTTTTTTTTAAAATCCAACAAAGTCAAAATATAGTCTCACAAAGTCTTTTCAAATCTTCAGAATTTAATTTACTAAAACAGTCTTTTAAAATCTCAATCTAATACACCCTTCTAAGATTGTCAAATTTTGAACATTTAAAAGCATATCTAAATTGTTTAATCGTTTAATGCTTGTATGTTTGATTCTGTATTTTATCTTTAACAACTATCTTCATTTTCCCTTCAAAAAAAATATATCTCCATTTTTTTTTCCTTCTTTTTATTAACGAGAGATACTCGAACCTATGAGTAAGAGTATACAAATTTAGATGGATCGTAACTTGTAAGCAAGAAACGTGTATTTCCCACCTAAATAAATCATGCAAATAAAGAATTTTAATTTGAGACACATCCAGTATGCTATTTTTCTTTTGAGGGCGAGTTTATTTCTCACCTCCCAATAACTCCATATGACAGCAAAGTCAAATAAAGAACACAACCTATGTTAAACTCAACCTATGTTAGTACTTAGTATCTAAATAAATGTACACCTATCTTAATTTAACGTGTAAGTGGTCTCGATTTTACTTATACTATTGTGTTGTAGACGGAGTATCTAAATAAATAATATGTGCATTACACTTTTTTACGATAATTATATCATTATCAATAGTTTAGTTGATAGGAACATCATATTATAAGTGTTGAAATTTGAATTTTAAATTCTCCACTTATTCACTTTAAATGAAGAATTTGTAGCTATTAAGTTATTTGACAAAAAAATACAAGATATTACCTCAAAAACCTAAGAAAAAGTTATACATTTGACCGCTCTAGTTAGTTTATGAACAATACCTTTAAATTCTCTTGCAGTAAACTTCACAATTGAGTTTTGACATAAATATTTAAAACTTAAAATACAATACACCTAAGACGTTATACTCAAAATTTCAACGGTGAATGAAGATAATTTTGTAGTATTATTACACTCATTATATTATTTCTTTATAATATTTTATATTGAATACATATTTATATCGACACCAAAAAAAATTAAAAGTACATATTTACGTAACTCTGTGTAACTCAATTATGTATTTCTCTAAAATATGGATTTTGAGACTTAGGTAAACTTAGTTTACGTATATTTACAAGAACAATATTTTTGGTATTATCATTTAGTTTTAATTAAGATTGGGTGTAATGGAATATAATTTTTTTAAAGGATGTACTGGAATTTTTTTGAAGTGCGGCTAGAAATTATTTTAAGGCTTCAATTGAGATAATTCTAAAATACTCTTGATATTTTTCCCTTTTCGTAAAGTATGGATTATTTTAAGGCTTTTAAGTGTTTGTTGTATTCGTGATTGTCTCGTTTAGTTCAGGAAAAGAACGCAGAACTTATGGAAATGCATGAGTGGTGGATAAGATGTTCTAATGGAGCTCAAACAGTTGATGTGTAAACTCTATTTTAATCATTTTGTTAAATTTCAGCTTAAATCAATATTTAAGTGTTAAGTTTGGTATCAGCTCAAACTGATCAATAACTGTAAAACAAATTGAAGTACTTGATTATAACTTATAATTAAAATAATCGATATATACATGTTTTATATAATTATGCATTTTTCTTATTATATGAATATATCTTTTAAGCGACACTTAATATAAAATGGAGATAGTATCATATATCTAAACTTAATTATTAAATACTAGACGTTATACTCATTCACTTCATTAAACAAGGTGGTGTTATAAAAATATATATACAAATTAAATTTACAGTGAGAATTAATTGAATTAATAAAATTCAGTCCAAATATGAGAGCAAACGTGATTTGAGAATCTTCTAATAAAAATAAAAATATAAAATATACTCTAAGATGCTTTGATGTTCCTAGTTTGGCATTAGGCGAATGCAAACTTCTGCAAATACCACCTTTCATTTTTTCTTTAATTTATGATAAAGTATATGGCTATATATTCATTAACATGACTCGATTGAAAAAGTCATTGTAATTAATGAATGTGAAATTTGAATTTATATTCCACGCTTATTTATTTTAAAAGATGAAATTATAATCATTAAATTACTTTGAAGAAAAAAATATAATTTGTAGTGCTAGCAAAGATAGATATAATTTACTCTCAGAGAAAAAGACACAATTTATGATTTAATGGTCTTATTGTGTTTACTAATTATAGGTAAATGGTAAAATGGATTCACACTATCTAGATAGGTACTACTTTTGTGTTTCTAAATTAAAAAGAGACAATCGTGAAACACAATGCCCATTAAAAAAAAATAAAAATGAAACACAATGTGACCACATATACCACCACGAAACATGAAAAACATGAAAACATGAAACACGAAACACAATGAGTTCACCTATCAAAATTGCGGATAGTGTAAATTTGAAAGATACAAAAATCTGTCGTTAACTTGTGTCATAAACCCGTGAAACTCGTATAAGTCACTTTAGGTAAGATTTATTTCTAAAATGTAAAACTCATATTAATTTCATTTGATAAAAAAAAAAAAGAATGGTATAAAGAGTACTTCAAACTCAAATTTTGAATTTCCACTTCATGGATTTAACAAAATTCACGAAAAATAATTTAAAAGCGATTCATAATTCATTTTATATTCACGAAAAATAATCTAGAAGTGATTCATTTTATAGTTCAAACTTTATTTATGACAAAATTACACAATTTGTCCCTTAACTTAATTTTAAGCAACAAAATTTCATCATTTACTTTTTTGTCTCGATTTAGCCCTTTATGTTATAAAATGTCAACATAATTATAATTTTTTATAAAAAAAAAAAAAAATCAAAAACTCCAAAAAATTCATCAAACTCAAACAAACCTAAATCTTCGAACTTAAAAAAAAAAAAATTTAATTGGAAAAAAACTCAAAAAAAATGATAAGATATTGTCCTTTTATAACACAAAGGACTAAACCAGGACAACAACAAAAAAAGATGAAAATGTTACCCAAAATTAAGTTAAGGGACGAATTGTATAATTTTCCCCCTATTTATCTATCTTAGTTAAGTTTAATACATTATCCTTGATGCCACATTAATTGCATACCTGGATTCTTAGTTGGCATTTCAGTCAGCTAGTTGCTGATTTTGATGTGCATTGTACATATTGTAAGGGTGTGTTTGTTTCAAGGATTAAATTTACAATCCTGGGAAGGAACATTATTCTTAGGAATCTTAATCCTATTAAAGTGTTTGTTAATTAATTTAGTTTCTCAGGAATGTTTTTAAATATATTTAATTTATAATTTAAAAAAGAAAATAAAAGAGTTAAATTAGTGTGATAGTGGGAAGTTATGGGTGGTTACCTCTTATTCCCATGGAATAAAAGATTCCCCTACTTTAACAAGGGAATAACAAATGGAAAAGTCATGTGTAAATTTTATTCCTAGGAATAAAATATACCTAGGCATAATTTATGATAACTTGAAACAAACATGGGAACCAAGGATTCCCAATGTCACATTCCCGAGAATAAATTTGCAATCCATGAAACAAACACACCCTAAAGATTTTTAAATATTTTAACCTAAGAAAGTATTTTTAAATATATATTTTAAATATGATAATAATAATAATAATCGCATTCCAGACGGGTATTTTGTAGCTGCTAGCTGATAACTATAAAAATATAACATATTTTTTATAGCGCATACTTCTAGCACCATATTCTTTCATGAAAAAGACACCCCACTTATGCATCTTATATTGATGTCCAGTTTATGAAACAGACTGTCCAGTTTATCCAGAATTTGGGACTACTTCAAGCTCTATTTCCAATTTCATGTTTCACCTTCATTTCTCTTCAGATGTTGTTTCATGGTCTTCTTGTAAGACTTGTATCTCACCAGAGCCGGCATTGCTTCCCTCTACAGCACCTTCAGATTCCGATGGTTTTGGGATCTCATTCTCCCCATTCGAGATGTCTGAAGATTGAGCTACTGACTGATTATCTGATGCCTGTTCCTTTTGGACAGCCTGTTTTGGGCGTCTGATTGCTTCTGCAGCTCCCGCCATAGCTATCGGTGGAGGTTGAGGAGGAACCCACACACGTTGTAGGGGCTGCTGACTGGATGTAGAACCATTTGGTGCTCCATTATACTCAACTTCATCAATCTCTCTGATTCTGACATTTTTCTTCTGCCACCAGGGCGTTGGGTCATCCCCATTTGATTGAGTGGTATCTTGGACCTTGATATACGATTCTTCACCATTTGTTTGAGGCTGAAACACTTGGCTAGACGTGTTTTGAACCTGCCCAATCTCCCATGGCTGCCCAAGAGAAGTTGAGACACAAAATCAGATTCATGTTAAATAATACCACCAACCGAGAAAAGAAACTTAATGCACAAATTAATGTTTCAATGGATGTGTTTGCCGATATTTGTTAGAATAGAAGCCAGAATTTTACAAGTTGCATAATTAAACTTTTCACATTGATGGTCAGCAATCAGAACCAGAAATTTTTAGGAATCATTGCACGAGTTATATTAATACTAAATCCTCAAAGATGAACCAAAACAAAGTTTAAAAAAAGAATCATTGCAGGAGTTATATTAACAGAAAATTCTCAAAGATGAACCAAAACAAAGTTTAAAAAAAGACGTATTTAACTTGGTTAAATAAAAAACTTCATAAACCTAAAGTAATTAGAAAAGGCAAATTTGCAATAAACCTTGGATCTAGGCAATATGCGAGGATCTGACGGCTGTTGACTAGGGTTGGGGGGTAAATCATTGATCTCCTGCATTAAAACACAGAGTATTACACAAGTAACAGGCCACATAAAATTGGTAAACCTATTAGAGAAGAGCAATTTTATTTTTAAACCATAATCTTTTACCTCACAGTGACACCTTTCCTAACATATCAAACTTTAATTACTTTTTTTCCCAATCAATTTTCTTATAATTTTATATCAATGGTGCACAAATTAGGTTTATGGTTTTAACATGCAATTAAGTTTTATCCAGGTTAAAAGGCTTACTCTGATATTAGAAGGCTTCTCCCCTCGTTGGACCATGGCCATTATCTGCAAAAGATAATTGTAAAAGTCAAACATAATATTACAAGCATTCCGGAAGATGAATAACACTGTCCTATCAAATACGAAGAAAATGTACATTCATTAATTACTGCAGAATTCATAATTAAGTTAAAGGTATACATAATTACATACGCATTGGAGACTAGTTCCTCAACTAAGGAAGATATGTGTAATTACAGAATTCTCAGGAAATTCAGAAAAAAATAAATAAAAGATAAAAATTGGGGATCTGTGAATTGTGATGCCTAGAGAATCCCCTGCCCATCCAAAACCTCTCAAATTCAATTATTGCCTAACTCTTCTCACCCCCTATCTTCCCCTTCACATTTAGTCCACACTTTCTAGGGGTGATACCACAATCACTCCCTCTTCAATCTCATAACACCAGCTCCTAAGTCCTAACTGTTAAAAACTTCACATTGGTTTTTTCTGCAATGAAGGTAGTGACAGTCCCACTACGACCTTCAACTTTATCCCTCCTTTAAAACACATGCAACCAGTCTTTACATTCATCCCGTTTGAATGCAGGCCATCTTTCTCCCTCCTAGAAAAAAAACTTGGGTCAGGGACATATCAGCTTGCTGCTTAATGGGCAAAGCAATATAATGCCTTTCCTAATTCAGACCACATGGGAGAATGGATTCAACTATTCGGCAAAATTTATTATATTCCCACCAGAATCAATGCTCGGTCCATGTCAGGAATAATATTTGTATATGATATATGAATAGATATTGTGGCGTTGTTTGATCAATATAATCAACACTACCTAGCAGATCAAGGCTTTGATTGATGTTTTCACTGTACTACCTTATACCAAGGCAGAGATTGGGAAAGCTGGCTGATAGTTTATAGAAAACAAAGGAAATACTAATTTTGAGGCTTCACTCAACTTGTTTTGCAGGGAGAAGCAGACCCTTAGATAGTTTGATTGCAATCCAAACAAGAATAGCTAATCTTAATCATGATTATAAATATGATGTCTTTGAAAAGGATTTGGTTGATAGTTTCGAGAAATTAAATTAGAGACAGAAAAGAAAATGTACAACTCGAAGAAAAATGAAATATCCAAGGAAATAACAATAAAATCAGAAGAAAAGGTTCAGTACCATGAATTGAAGGGAGCATTCTCATGAAGGATCAAACCAATGTATTTATTAATTAAAAGAAACAAGGAGAATGGCATTTGAAGCAAATACTCTTAAATACTTCAATCAGCTAACAGGTGAGTTAATTGGACTTTAATTATGCAACCGATACTCAAGATTGTAATAACCAATAACCAGCACCAACAAACAAACAAACAAAAAATAGCACAATAGATTTAAATCACTGTTTCATTTCATCCAGTTAAAAATTTCCAATTATGCCCACCCTGACTTGGGTATTTTCAGAAGCAAAACTAAGAAATACAACATAAATAACAGAAAGTTATAATCCATAGTCGTATCCCAAAGCAATTAATGTCTAAATGTTATATTTTGATTATTATAATAGAAGTAATCTACAAGACATGAAGACAATGCTGAAATGGCAAGCATTTAGATATGACTCAGAAGTAAAAGGCAAGGCAAGGCAACTAGGTGAAAAACAATTAACTATACATGCAAATATGCAATATAAAATACTACCTCCATATATGACTTCGGATGAGGAGGACCTGATGGTTCAACAGGCGCAGGTGGGGATAATGATCTCACTGCATACAACATTCTAATGATCGGTAACATAATTCAGAATAAGGCTAATTTAGTTAAGATCTAATAATCAATATTACAACCTGAACGCAAGTCATAGTCCGCCTTGCCATTCGCAACCAGTTGCTGCATGTATTTAAAATAAAATATGCCGGCAAAAGTTAAACATAAGACAACTCAAATCAGGATCAGAAAAAATGTGCAAAAATTTTAATATAAGAGAATGAGACAGTCCCCTGAGTTCTATTTATATCTGACCTTCAAACTTGTTTGACTGACTCGGATATCTTCTTGCCCTGAGACAGATATCATAAGAAGGTACATTTTATTCCATAATTTGGTAGAAACAGATATTCAACAATAACTTCAAAATTCTAAATAACTGGTAAACAATTCCAGCATAAATACACAATAATTTCTGACATGATGCCACCAAAATTTATCAGGAAGCCTAAAACAGTTTTATGAAATCAAATTCAAGGGAATAAATGGGTTTCCTGATACAGTCATAAAGCCAGAAATCGATTTACAATATTAAAAACATAGATAAAACTTGTCAAAGCTATTGGTCAGCATGAACCACCAAGTTGTACTCTTAAGGGGTTATACATAACAAGTTCCCCAATTACACAGCCACATGCTTTATTAACAAATACACAAGCTCTATTGGCAAGTCATAAATGAAAACCAAAATAAAATATTCAAAGCATTGGAAACTTTTCAGGTCAGCCCAATCTATTAAATGGCAATGCCCCATTACCTTCCAATCTTCTTATTGCATTTGTCATTAACTTCATTTCTTGTACTTGCTTATCTAAAAGACCCACAACTTCCACAAAGTATTTCCTTTCTGCAAAGTATAAATCAGATGTTGCAATGACAATGAGCCAATAATTACAGTAATTTCTCAGAATAAAAGATGCTCAGCAAGAGTAGAGGTATCAAAACAAAACGAAGACATTTTATATAATGCAAATTAAAGTTCCATAAAACCCACCTTCACCCTTTGAAGCCAGCATTTCTTGGCTTGCTTTTGCCACATCTGCAGCTGCTGCTGCTGCTGATTTAGCAGCTTGAGCGGCTTCTTCAACCAAAGTTGGTTTGTTGTCAGTTTTCTTTGATTGTTCATCATCTTCGTCTAAGACAACCTTGCGTATCCATGATTTTAATCGAGGAAGAAGTGATTTCTAAAACATGAAGTATGCTTAAAGTTCAGAAGGATAAAAAAAAAAATGTGATAAAATTTGTACATTTAACAAAATATCAAGTACAAGAAAGGAAAGCAAACTGAAAATAACACTCAACCATTAAGATACTGATTTACATGGCATCATGCATAACAGTTGGTGGTAATACCTTAATTATTAAAACTGTTCCAGCACCTGAAGCAGTCAGGAACCCAACTAGCATAAGGGCATGGGACCAGTGAAATCTGGTTCGTGATAAGACTCCAGATGAAGTATTAACACCAGTAGAAGCAGGTAAAACTGGCTGCAAAGTTTGCTGTTGGGCTTGTTGCTGAACGTTTGATGGTGATTTCAATTGCCCATCTGTTAGCATTATAAAGCCATGTTTAAAATGTAACTGAAGCAAGAACACATCTAGTTTATTCGAAACTAATCCAATAGAGATTTCACGAGCAATCTGACTCAACCCAAAGGAAAAGTACAATATTTGAATGTTTCACCTTGAGTTACACCAGATGTCTGCACAGTTGGAGCTGAATCCTGTGATATTTAATCAAGGTAAGGATTAAAAAAGATGAACATTTGGGAAACTGACTGAAAGATAATTAATTTACAATAAAAAAGCCCTGGCTTACAGGCACACGCCGAAAGGCTTCATCAATCTCCTCCTTCGTAAGACCCTTCTTCTCCAAAAATGACCGCCTGTACATGACGGGCGAACCTTTAACTTTTGGGTGTGAAAGAAATTTCACAGCATTCTGAACTTGTTCTTCCCGCAATGGTTCTGAGTTCACAAAGACTGATGTAGATGAAATGGGTTTAACAGACTCATCTCCGGCATTTTGCTGATCCATGTTTGACGGTTGGATAATTTCAGCACCTAAATCTCAAAAAAGAGAGTCAGCAAATCAATGTTATTATAACCAAAACAATATATCTGGCAACTTATCTGTAACATTCTGCTAGCAAATCCTATCAACCAATCAAGGAAAAATTCAACAATGGTACAGTAAAATGATGACAGCAACATAATCTTTGGTATAAGAAAAATAAGGAATATGTTGAGAAATATAATTTATCATTACATGTCGGTTGCTTCATTTAGTCATCACCAGTAGTTCACCCCAGTAAAAGGTATTAGTCTTGTCATGATATTGTTTAAGTATATAACTAACGATAAAGTTGTTGAGGTTTGGCATTAAAATTAATCAGAGCATCATTTGTGAAATACATTTTCTCATTTCTCTTGATGGTCTTGTGGTTTTCTCTTTTCCATGCAATCCTCGTATAGGTTAAAAAAAGTCTTGGAAAGTTGCAATCAAAATCCTCCATAAACGTACAATACAAATAAAGTTGTAGCTTCCTTGTTTTCCTTGGATTAGAATAACATGGAAAGTATATATAAATTCCTCATAGACACCTACACTTTATCCCATTGCAAGTTTTATTATGATCGGTCTAAATAAACGAATCCACCTTAGGTGTTGTAAAGGGCCTGTGAGAATAATGTATGTGTAAATATCATTACATTTATCAGCCACGCTCCAAAATAATAAACATAATTACTAGCCTAAATTTGCTGTAATCAGCAGAGCCTGTCTTTTACAGATAAATTCGAATGAATTCTTTTCTAGATAACTCAAAATGAATTAGAGTATATTTGAAAAAACTAACTACATTACATAAAATATCATGAATAAATAACCTATAACTTTAAAAATAAACGGGGTTACAGGAGATCAATTTAAACGAGGCACATTGAAATTATCCAATTGAAACGATATAAAGAATAGAGGACATGAACATTTCCAATTGAAATGAAGATCAGTGTTGTTGACTAAGCTAAAGAAATCAAGACAGCATCAAAATTATGCAAGTTGTAGAAAAATTAAGAAAAGCAGATTACAATTCACATAAATATCACAACCACAATATTCTACATTCCCAAAAAACAGATTACTAGATTACTAAGTTATATGATCCTTCCAAACTAAAGTAACAAACAGACTCCAAGAGAAAGTATGTTTTCCCTAATATTCCATATGGACTGTAGAAATTGTCGAGACGCTTCTTAAAAATAATAAATTGAAATGTTTGGAAAGTAAAAATAAAAAATTTCTTTAATGATCCCAAAACACAACTACTTCAAGAATCGGAGAAACCGAGAAACAATATGAGACTGCCATGGTGTTGTTGGTTAATCACCAGACACCTGAGTTGTTAACCTTATAACCTCGGGAGTGTCAGTTTGATTAATACATATCTCCCTCTTCCGGAATTAAACAAAAAGTGCAACACTGAGATAAATCGATAATCATGTACAAGAATTTCGTATTTAAAAAAAGCAAAAAAGTGTTATCAAAAGTAGAATCGGTAAGATACTCTGATTTGATATTACGGATTGAAAAGAGATAGAAATCAAAACCTTGATTTTCATCAGTGGCGGTGGGAGATGGAAGAGGTGGTGGTGGTGATGGTGATTGGGTTGCCATGAATGAAGCCACTCACTCAATCCTTCCTTAGAGATAATTTTACAGTGAAGTAAGTGAGTGGATTTTGTTGAATAAAACAAAGAGAGTTTGGGTTTTATTTTATTTCTACTTCTCCGAGTATATCATCTTGTTGTTTCTTCTACTTACGCTTCATCTCATCTATGATCTATCTATTCCATTCCACATCTTTTTTCGTGTTTTTTTACGTCTAGTCAACTAAATATTTTTATTATTCATTTTTTTATTAAATACTTAAATTTCTCCATTACAATTAAAGAAAGTAATTTTTAATCTTGTAAGTACAACCGAGTTTTGTTGCCAAACTTCTTGAAACAGGGAAAAAAAAATTCAATCAACTTCTTTTTTAATCACAGCTGAGCCATCTAACATTGTGGATCATTTTCATCAGTTTGGTTCTTCATCAGGTTTTGCAAAATCTAGATGTTCTTTCATGCATTTGATTTGGTTTGTTAGCACTTGAGTGATATAGAAGAAAAGAAATTATAGAATATTATGTGGTAAACATAATTCTTTTGCATAGCTTCTAGAGAATGTTAAGCTTCTTTTCTTTTGGTTGTTTAAAGCTAAATTTGTTATTTTTCATTATAACTTTCATAATTGGTGCCAAAACTCTTTCTTATGTGCGGGTATTGGCTAATTTTGCTTCTTGTTACTAATGTTTGGTTGTCTTGTGTGATACACCTTGTGATGGGAAGATAACCCTATGATAATATTAATATCATTTTGATTTCTTAAAAATAAAAATCACATATTATAGTTTCCTATATATTTATGGATGATAGTTGTTAAATTAAATATTTTTTTTTATAAATTAAATATTATTAATTGTTGTGTCATTTCTTTTTAAATATCATGTGGTGTCATTGTCTAATCTATGACGTGAATGTGGAAGATTAGATATCGCAGCATAATACTCCATTCATCATTTTTTATAAATATCATTTTACATTCACAAAAGAGTTAGCTTATAAAAAGAGAGGGAGATGATATGATTCTATATGTGGTATGCAGATGATATGATATGATTCTATATGTTAGAAAATCATGCTAAATATTAAATGTTCCATATTATAAATATTAAAAGAAAAGAAAAAAAGAGATCAAAACATGTCAAAATCTTATAATTAATCTGAAAAAGGAAGAATGTGATTAATTACATTGTATCTACAAATAACACAGCATAATTTAGTACAAATAAATCATTAAGCTCCAATCATTCAATTTCAGTCCCATAAAACTACCACAATGACCAGTTCTTAATCAATTATGCTTATTACCTAGCTTTTCTAGAGCTACATTAAAGCATAGTGTTTCATCATTAGTCCTCATTGACAAGGTTGTTTATAGTACTAGCATTAACATCAAGAAGAATCTCAAGTGACTTGGTTTTTCTGCTCCGAACTCTGCCTGTTTCCTTCAACAACTCATCCAACCTTCTCTTCTCATCAACAACATCAAAGTGTGCTGTCCCAAGTTTTTCCTCCCTCACAACTACAATGTACTCCATAATATCAATTGCATCGTCCACCCTGAAATAGAATATCATAGTACATGAACAAAATAACTTTCACATAATCATATGCAATATCAAACAATAATATTTGCAAACAAACAAGGGTATATAACAAAAATAAAACAAAAAAGGACAGTCACAAACTAAGAATGGATACCTGCCAGTTGCATCATATGTGCCAGCAAGATTGCTATATACTCCAAGAGTTTCAGGGTGATAAGGACCATACTCTTGTTCCAAAACAATCTTTGCTTCTTCAAATAATTTGACAGCCTCACTCAAGGCATTAAGTTGCACACAACAAAGGCCCATTTGATTAAGAACAAAACCAAAGAAAGCCGATTTTTTCTCTCCCGTAGCTCGAAGCTTTGAGACAGCATTCTTGAAAGCATTGTAAGATTCAGTCTGGTTTCCCAACACATAGTATATGACCCCTATTTGAGCTTCAATTCCTGCAATTGTGTTCTGTTGGCCAGGGGCATCATTATGTATCTCTAGCGCCTTGTGTAGTAACTCAAGTGCTTGTTCAAGCTCATTCATTGACTCGTAAATAGCTGCAACATTCACAAGACCACTAGCAATCTCCTCAGAAGGGACACCGGGCATGGGATTTTCATAGATTTTAAGTGCATGTTCACAATATGATTTTGATTCTCTTATCTTCCATGTCCTATTATACAACTCAGCCAAACGTACAAAGACCGATCCAACCGAAGGATGATTCCCTCCTTTGTGAGTCTTGAAAACCGCTAACGCCTTTTTGTACGCCAAGATGGCCTCATCGCATCGAGCCAATGATAGGAATGTGTCTCCAATGCTGCAATCAACAGATGCCACTTCCACTTCTTGGCCATTTGATACCATTGCCATACTTGCTAAAACAAGGTGCTCTAATGCTGCTTCATGATTTCCATTAGTTTCACATATAAGACCCATCAACCTTCTATCTGCCGCCTCTTCAAGAGAAGAGGGTGAACCATTTTCTCTATGAATATCAAGAGCAATTTGACACAACCTCTCTGCCTCATCAAATTGCAATGCTTGAAAATTAGCTTCTGCTACATACCTACAAGTTTCACCAACTCTTGGATCAGTTACTCCCAAAACCTTTCTTTGTACTTCCAACCCATTGTTGTAACACATAATTGAGTTCTCAAGTTGGCCTAGCATAGCATAAGTGTCTCCAAGTTGCATGTGACTGGCGAATTTCGCAATGGCATGTTGCTGGCCTTCCTCAATGACAGGAATTTCGATTGATCGCTCTAAAATTGAAACTGCCTCATTATAATGACCCAAACTGCAATATATTGCTGCAGTAACATGTAAACACATAACCAGATCCAAACTCGGTTTCCCATTCGCAGATTTCTCAAACAAGTTCATCGCTTGAAGCGATAACTCAAGAGCTTTCCTCGGATTCTCTCCTAATGAAATCAAATCCCTTGCTTTCTTTAGTAAAAATGGTCCAAGCTCAAGATTATCAAATGTTGATTCCTTAGAATCCTCGACTCCACTTTGTGACCTTGGTCTTCCAATAGAAGCATTCTTAGGTTTTACCACACGATTAATAACTGTTGTACTTTGTTTTCTCAAAGGATTATTTCCATTCTTCCTTTCAACAGGAGGTTTTGTAGGAGGACCTTTTTCCTTAGCTCTTGATTTTGATGGTGTTTCACCGCTAGAATCCCTCACTATCTTTTTCACCATTTCCTCTTTCACTACCTCCATTTTCCTCATCTGTTCTCCACTAATCTGGCTAAATTCTGAATCAGTTAAAGACCAATCACTATCAGATCCAAAGCTTTGACTTGAGCGTGTTTGACGAGAACGTCTTGCATCATGTACAATTTCATGAAACCTCTCAACACTTTTAGGTGTTTGTGGACTCAATGGTATTTTTGGTGAATTGATTTTATTATAGATGTTCTTAGAGGGTGAAGGGTTCTCAAGTTCATTCATTTTATTTCCTTCAATTGGAACAATACCTGGCATCTTTGATTTCCTAGGAATCAAAGAACCTACAAAAATAAATCATGGTTAAGAATCTACAAAACAAAACCTCCAAAAACATTTACGAATAATAATAAAAAAACACATGTTATAAGATAAATGCATGCAAGGGTTTATATCATTGATTAATTAATAAGTTAGAATTGCATGTTACAATAACTTTTTTTGACAAATGAACAATATGAACAAGGTTTATGATTAATTAAAAAAACACATGCATAACCATGGATGTACAAAAATAAATAGATGAAAGGTAAGAAAATCAATAAATATAATATTCCAAATTGCCATTTTCTGATATTGGGATTGGAATGCATTGAATAGAAGACAATGGATTGAAAGAAAATAAATATGAGAATAAATACCTTAACAGCAATGAGCACCAAACCAAGAGAGAGATATGGAGCGGAGATAAAAACCAGAAGGGAATGTAAAATAAGAAGAAGGATTGAAATCAAAACAAATTAAAGAAAAAATATATAAAAATAGAGGTTTTTTGGTTTTGCAGAGTTGGAATGGAACTTCTTCACAAACCAACCAACTGCGCGCAACCTGCAACGGTCTGTGATCCTCTGCTTTGTCATTTTTCCCCTTCCTCTAACTCCCAATGCCACATGGCATTCCCACATTTCAATTTATTTATTAAATAAATATAAGGTAAATATAAACCCTTCTTTTTTTGGTTACAGGTGAGAGAAAAGGGAGAAAAAAAAGAACAAGAACAAAAACTAATAAAAAGGACACACTCTTTGGGTGTCCGACCAAGACAAACTAGGAAAAATTCATTAACAATGATCAAAAAGTCTACACAGTTAGTTTTCATCTATGCAAGGATATACGCACAAGCATTTATTTTACAAGAGTATGTTTCAAAACAAAATCCAATCACTCGTTATGTAATCTTTGCTGGTATCCACCATATTGGTATTATGGTGATATCGATGTGTACCAATAGTCATCAACTTGACCACAAGAAGGGATTCAGAATAACAAATGACTTTTCTAAAACCCGCTTGCCAACGTAACTTGATTCCTATAAAAACAAAAATGGAACTTTCCCTCATCGAGATAAACCTTATAATAATGCTATTTAAATTATCAATTAAAAAAAATCCCACAAAAATAACAACAATACACAACAATGAGAATCCACAACAATAAAAATAAAGGTCTTACTAACGAATGTTTCGGTGGAACTCTTTAAGGATTTTTAATAAAAAATTTATTATTTAAAAAAAATAAAGATTCAATTCTCAAGGCAATAAATACAAAGATTTTGAGAAAATATTATCATTTAAGATGTTTAAAGAATACTCCAGAAACACTAGTTATCACATTTATATAGGACACTATAGAAACAACCTTGTTTTAACCTTAAATATAAAAAAAATAAAATGTGTTTTGGTGTGACACTTTTTCTTTCAATTTTACTATTCACTTAATTACTTATTACCATTTTATCGTTAACTGGTTTTTACCATTTTATTGTTCATTGTCAATAAAAACAAAAAGACGGACAAATTATCGCCAATAATAATGTATAAAGTGGATACACCTTTTCGGGCTCAATTTTCCTTTCATTTTTATCATGTATTTAAACTATTTTATCATTTTACTAATATCATTCAAATTATCAATTAAAAATTAATTAAATCTCATTAAAATACAAATAATACACAACAATAAAATGACCACTCCTCCCTAAACTTTAACCGTCACCATCTTTCTTCTTATTATTTAAAAAGAGGGTGATTTAGGGTCAATTTTGATCCAAAATCACTCATCCAAATTGTTTTTTTCATTCTTTTTTAGATAAATAATTGATTTTCACATAAATTAATCTTTATGATTAATATATTTTTAATTTTAAGAATATTATAACTACTTAAATTAAATTTGAAGAATTCATGTAAGTTCTCCAAAACCTTCCTCTAATATAATTTTTTTGGTTCCCCAAATAATGATGATTATGAAGAAAAAAACATCTATTTCTTTCACTTACTTTTTTTTAAACCCCTCCCCTTACAAACAAAGTTTTAGGGTCCATTTTGATCCTAGTTAATTATAAAAGCTTCAAAATTACTGTTTTTTTATGAAACAAAGTTTTGAATTATCAAAAAACAAGCATTGGAGAAGCCATGACAAGCACGCGCCTCAACGTTGGTAATTGGCAATATAAAACAGAAAAACGGTTAAGTTAAAAACAAAAAACGGAAAACTGACGGCTGTGGGATTTGAACCCACGCCCTTTCGGACCAGAGCCTAAATCTGGCGCCTTAGACCACTCGGCCAAACCGTCTTGTTGTGCTATTGTTTCCATATTTTAATATATAAACCTTTCTGTGTTATATATATATATATTGAGGATTAAAAAATTTCAATTTTTTTTTTCTTTCTAATATAAACATTTCAACTTAGCCAACTTTATTGATTTGACTAAATTACATATTTGGTGCCTTAACTTATTTGTTGTTTTTATTTTGATCTCATAACTTATTAACTTTACGTTTTGGTTCTTTAACTTATACTCGATTAGTCAAATAAACCTTTGCTATTAACTTTTGTCAAAATGTCGCTAAAATTCATCACATTCATCTTCAAACCGTAAAAAATTCATCACCTTCATCATCTCCTTTCATGACCTTCATCAACAAACCAAGAAAAATTTAAAAAGGCTTACATTGAACTATCAAGATAAAAAATTTCCCCTTTTCTAAAATCAATTGATAGTTTCTTCCATCAAAGAAATCGTATTTAGTTTGAGTCTCAGTTACGACTCTCAAGACTTAATTGTATAGGTGTCATTGAGTAAAAAAATGTTTGATGAACTAAAGTTTATTATATCTTAGGCCCTTTGTATTTTATTTTTAAAAAAGGTGAAAAAAATTGTTTTTTGAAACCATCAGTTTCTTAAAACAAGAAAACTATTCAGCAATAATTGATGAACTGATAAATGCAGAGCAAGTTTTTAAAAAATAAAATAGAGAGAAACAAAGAAATGGAAGATAAGTACAATTAGTTTATCTAAGATTTAATTTATTATAAGATATAATAAAGTGAATTTGAATAAATTTCTCAAATATCATTTATTAGAAAAACATAAAAAATATTATTTAACAATGAATATATTTTAAACAATAACTTGTTCCATAAATTTAAATGCACTTGTATTTCAATTCTTTAAAAAAACTATCATTTTATTTTTCCATAAACACTTATAAGAACTTTAAAAATTGCTCTTTATAGCGAATTTTTGGCAAGGGAAGAACTATATATAATTTTCTTCTAATTAAAGGCTCTGTAAGCTAGAAGTTAATACAAATAGCACCATATTAGTCCTTCCTGGAATTGGTATAATACAATTATCGTCATCCTAAGCTTTGCTATAAGTGAACTCATTACCAGCATTACATGTTGGTAAGCATTTCACAAGCATATTACTTGAACTTGGTTTGTAGGTAGAGAAAAATTCTGGATCCTGCTCGAGTGAGTCGGTATATTTCTCCAAAGTTGAGACTATCTCGGTAAAATGTGGCCGTTTATTTGGATTGCTTGACCAACACCTCTTGATGAGATTACTAATTGCCACTGGACAGTCAGATGGTAATGGAGGTCTTGCATTCTGCACAAATTTTCAAAAATTGAGTTTATAGAAATGCACAAAATGAATGTCTACAAATGTACATTAGATGATTAATTATGTTCCATAGGATCCCAATATGGCACTGCATTAATCATTTAAATTACTGTTGAAATTTGTTATCAAACTTGTGTGTCAAAATAATAGAGCTCTAAAGTAAATCAGGAGGTATGCAATAGCAATACCTTGTGAGTTACTGCATATGCTGCTTGTTCTGGTGTCATGTTATCAAATGGTGTGAGTCCTGTAATTAGCTCCCAAAGAACTATGGCAAAACTATACACATCTACTTTCTTTGTATGACGTTTTTCTCTGATCATTTCGGGAGCCATCCAACGGTAAGTTCCAGTGAATCCTTTTGCGCTGCCGCACTGTGATTCTAAACATGAGATCCCAAAATCTGCCACTTTTACACACATATCTTCATCCAATAGTAGATTTTCTGATTTGAGATCCCTATGAAGTATTCCTTGAGAATGAAGATATTGCATTCCTCTTGCAATGTCAAGGGCTAATTCAAGAACCAGTTTGAGAGGAACTGAATGTGGTCCTTGTTGTTGAAGGTATTTTCTCAGTGAGCCTCCAGCCATGTATTCAGTGATTATACAGAACACTGGAGGTTTCTTACAAGCTCCAACAAACTACAATGATCAATCAAAGATTCAAAATGTTAATAAATGTGGAAACATACTCAACATTAACTGCATAGTACTTCATCAACCTCGGAAGAGAATGAATTCAACAACTAAAAGAAAATCACAATTGTTTGCTATATACATGAGATGGATAGCATAAGGGCCATTTTCGTTAAACAGTTTAATGAGCAATTATCATATAAGTGCTTATGTATAAGTTATTGTTGCATCAAAGAAAGGACAGTGTCAAACTATTTTAATGTAAGCAATGAACTATTTTCATAAGTTATTCTGATGAATTTATGAAAATTAGATGAAAACAACTTATGAACATGTCATGAGTTGCTTCCGTAAACTCTCCCAAACAGTCTTACAGATGCTTATGCCAATAATTACTCTCAAATAAGTCAATCAAATTCCAAACATGCCCTAAATCAAAGATGAATCAAGAAGTGGTAGCAAAGCACATGGTTACCTCAGCAGTAACGGATCCAAAAAGCATCTTGGGTTTGAAGCTATAGATATATCTGTTTAATATAGTGTCACTTAAAATTAAAATAACACTACATGCAAGGGCTAAAGACTGGATGTAAAAATAAATAAAAGACAGTTAATTTTCTGACCCTTCTTTCTTCTAGCGCGGCCTATTGGGATTATAAAATCCGAAAACATGGAGGGGTGTTTAAACATGTTTTGGAGGGTGTTTGATGTTGTTTGGATTATAAAATCCGAAATCCGTATGACACACGAGAAAGTAGTAGGGTGGAAAAAGAAACTGATAAAAAAGGAACCTTGGGACCAAAGAAACCATTCAAAATGGTGGAACTAAAAGCAAAAACAGTTAAAAGGAACATACTCAAAACAGATAGTATATAATAAAAGGATGTAAACCATGAAAGTCATCAAAGTCAGTCTCATAGTTCTAAATTGCGGTCTGCAAACTAAGTTGTGGCCACACTATAAAGGTTTCAGAGGTCTCTGCAACGTCATTGCAAATGAAATTACGGCTGCATATGCCTGTATTTTGTTGCAATATTAAGGTTCGCAACTACGATCATGACTACAACCACAATTTCTAATTATGGTTGGTATATTCCATATATAAATAGAAATGATCGAAGAAACAGAACTTACAGAAATGATATTTGGATGGCGCAAACGAAACAGCAAAGCAACCTCAGAAGTAAAGTGTTTCTCAAGCAAAGCAGCCAATTCCTCATCCTCTTCTGGTTGACTAACAAGCTTAATAGCAACATCCATGTTCTTATAGATACCTCTGTAGATCCTACTATGTCTCCCAGAATCAAATTTGGCACCAATGAATAACTGAGACATATCAGCATTCCAATCATCTTGTTCATTTCCCTTTATGGCTGCTCCAGAGGAAGTTAGATACTTTGACCATGACACAGCTCTCTTGTATTCACCTAGTGAAAGTCTTCTCCCTGACCTCACATTGTTAGAAATTTCTTTTAACCAATGCAAATTCTTCATGCTTCAAATTTAACTCTTATAAGATTTTAAACCAAATTTCCAAAACTAGACTAATTTTTTAAACACAAATGCATCATTTGCATGGTATATAACCAGTTAGAAAAGAAGAAACCAACTGCAAATGGAAACCATTTCATTCTCTTATTGTGTAATAAGAGTGTAAACAAGAATATAGTATTATATTATATTATAGGAGTAGTTGTTTTCATTAGGAAAGCACATAACATAAGTAATGAAATTGAGAATGGTATTAATTATTATTGTTAAGCAGTGAAAGGGCAAAACTGCAAAGAGCTGGCTCTTGCCACCACCTTGTAATAACACTGACAGTACCATCTCTACGTTCCCAACGTGCGTAGATATACTTCTCAGGAGACAAACTGGGTCTACTTGATCATGACCCCTATCTTACTCTTTCTTATGTTCTTACCTTCTCAATTAATTTAAAATTATATCTACAAAATTAAATTACGGATTTTCAAGTTTTTTTAATGACTAATTTGAGGCAAAATTCCCTTAATAAAATTTGATGCAATATTACGTAATTCATCCTTAACTTAATTTCATATAACACTTTTTTTTTATTTTTTTATTTAATCATTTATGTTATAAAATGTCAATATCGTTATCTTTTAACAAAAAAAATTCATAAAATTAATCGAAAACCCGATCATTAAAAACTCATAAAAAAGACACATAGTTTCATCAAAACTTCATCTACATTTTCTCACTCCTCAATCAATCTAACACTCCAACAACATAAAGGATCTTCATATTTTTTCACCATTTCTTCTTTGATTTTTATTCTGTTTTTTATTTGGTACCGAGTTGGAATTTTATTATGGTTGTTTTTTGGTTTTGGTTATTGCTGAGTTTGTTGATGAATGGAAAAAAGATGATTGAGGTGATATAGAAAAATGGATTTATGAGATTTTTTTTAATAAAATCTAGATTTTTAGGTTTGTACGTTGAAGATCTAGGTTTGTTTGCGAATTTGATGAGTTTTTTAATAAAAAAAGATAGGATGTTGACATTTTTCTTTTGGTGTTAACCCACCAATTCTCAAGAAAAAAGGATCATGGTAATCTCGAGTCTCGAGTTTGGTTAGGTAAATATAATTTGACCAAGAATTGTTTCGCCCTAAAATCAAATTCAGGTTCTCACGAACAATTGAACTCATTAACCACTTGAATTTTTTTTGAAGGAATTAACCAATTGAAATTAATTGTATGATTTAACTATGTTGATATTTTATGACAGACAAAAGCATTACCTGAAATTAAGTTAAATGACAAATTGTATAGTTTTGTTATAATTTGATGAGGTTTTTGATATTGCATTTACGGGAATTATATGACATATATTTTATAAGAAAAAATTAACAAGCCTTTAACAATATCTTTTTTTTGTCAAAAAAACAATATCTTATTTTAAATCTAAAAACAAACTTCTAACAGTATTTAGACATAATATTCTCAACCTAATCTTAGAAGTTATATGACATACGAGTATATTTTTTTTGAAGAAGCATAGGAGTATATTATAAGTAAAAACTAAAAAGTCTTTCATGATATCTTATTTAAATCTAAAAACAAACTTCTAACAACCTAATCATGGCAAAAAAAAGTACTAAATGCATAATTTTTTTTATAAGATAAGAAGTAGAAATTGGTAAAGTATATCATGAATTAATTTGAACAATTTTTTTTAACTCAATAGATAGATCTTAGAGACTAAATAATATGCCAATTTTTTTATTAGATTTAAATAGATAATATGATCACGTAATAACATTTTTATTTAAATAACTTATATTATCTCTATTTTAAAATATATGACAATTTTGATAATTTTCTTTATCTATTTATGATCGTTTTCAATTTTTCAACTCTATTTCTTTACAAAAATAACCTCTACTATCGCACGTCTTTACAAACGCAAAATATATTTATGCTACCTTGAGCCTGGTGTCTATGACTTCTTAGAGCATCTTCTTAGAACACCTTCAACCTTTGGGGACTTTGTTCGGTACTTTGAGGTTGGTAACTCAAATACCAAGTGATGGAATCAAGGACGGCCGACTAGACGAATTTAAGACTAGGTTAAGGGATCCCAACGCACCTGACCAGGGAACCTTAAACCATTGAAGGTGAGCATGGTGACCGATCAGGGCGCCGAGGTGTCATTAACAAATAGAATATTCGCCTAAATTTACGCCCTCTTTAGTTTTTGATCAATCAATTATTGGGGAGGCTAAGGAGCCGCATAAACCCCTAACAAGGGATTGATATAAAAGGAAAACATCGTCTACTTTAAGGTCGATGTTGAATTCTTTTTCTTCTAAACAAAAGAAATAGAGTGCTAACAAACATGTGACATAGCAAGACAACCGGTCTATGTTCATCCCCAAGCCTATCACCTATCATTTGTAACATCCTATAAAATTTATGGAATAATAAGAACTGATAAAGGAAGATTCAAACTTAAAGAGAAATAACTTTTGTCTCAATAAAAACTTTACCAAAAAAAACTCATTGGAATAAAACCTGAAGAATAAAAAAATAATCAACAAAATCTAAATTTTCGTAGTCCAATTGAACTCTCTTTTTTGTTTAAAACATTTATATTCCTATTTAACACGTCTAAAATACAAGTTGGAATATCATCACACCATTGAATATAGGAAACATGAAGACAACAACAGTCGTTTTATTTTGCAAATCTGATAAATGAAAAATCTTATAGCTTCGGGCAATTCATAAAACTAGTGGTTCAAAGAGGTTGGATACTACGCGCATACTTGCTAGTAATACTTATTTTAATACTCTTGCTAACATTCAATCTTTTATCGAGTGAAATATTTTATATTGGTTAATCCCATCATTTTATGTGAAAATCATTCATAAATAAAGTAGTGTGACCTACGTATATTTCACTTCATAAGAGAGTGCATGTTAAATTTTTTTTGTTAAAATGAGTACCGCTAGTATTATTCTTTTCCATAATTCCAAGTACAATATGATTAAAAGATAAATTAATTTTCTCTTCCTAATTATAAACTTTTTTTTAGAGGAATTAATTTGCTTTTTTTTTTACAGGAGAGAAAATAATTATAAACTGTTGGGATAAACTTCTGATTTGTGGTAAAAACTCAAGTGAATTATAAAAACAAAATGAAAGAACCAGAAGAGAAAAAAACTTAGACTATATTATTTCAAGTGCAAAAATAAACTTGAAAAATATATATAAACTTTTAGCTTTTTTCTGTATGCAGTAGCATTTAATTCTTTTTATCTTTTTGTGGTAATTGCATTGCACTGATTGAAGAGTAGTGTAGTGGATTTTTTATTGGCATTATTGTTGGTTTTATTTTCCACTGTACTGTTATGTACGAGTAATGAGGAGGGCCAGGGGGGGGGGTGTTGGATAAAACTCAAAGCATCCCAAATCATAAGGAGAGAAAAGCTTAGAACCATAAACTTTGTCTGAGCTGTCTTCACTTTGACCATCATCAGGTGTGCCCTTAACAAGGGACTTGAACCTCAATATTTATGCTTGAAGATCTGGCAAGCCAATTATTGTTATCTAATTCGACAAAAACACTAATTATTGGTTTCCACCAGGTAGGGGTAGTTTCGTCACATTGATTTTGAACCATGTATATATATTTTAGGCTTAGGCTTAGGCTTAGCTGTGTTGGACTTGGACAAGCCGTATAAAGTAACCAACTATCGGTCCTCTTCCGTATACGGTCTGGTCCCTCTCACTCAATCCCATTCCTTTTATTTTACTCTCTCTTCTTTCCATCACATTCACAACCTTTTAATTTATTAAGATTGTTTTTGTTAACTCTCCGTATTTATGTTAACTTAGAATTTGGTTGGGAAAAAAGTACAGTTAGGTTAAGAATTTTTTCATTCGTCTTTTGTTTGATTATTTTAATTCGTTATTTTCATTAACATATGTTTTTCGAACACTTATATTTAGATATTTTTAAATTTGCAACAATAATAACAGCCAAACCTTATTTTGCAACACTTTATTTTATCTTTATCTCTATTTTTTTATCACCTCATTCGTGTTTATTTCTTTTTCTCTCAAGATGTGGATCGATTTTGTGTCATTATAAATCACTTTCCTTTTCCCATATGCTAGCTTACAACTTCAATTTTATTTTTTTTAGAATAACGTACAGCTTCATTAAATTTGTGCTTCTATATCTATATTTTTATAAAAAAAAAAATCGGCTACATGTATTTTAATAATAAAGTAACTTTTTATCAAAAATATATATAATACTTACTTAATTATTGTCATTTTGTTCCTAAAGAAGACTATTGCGATTTTGCACGGCTTATGTATATAGCTTTTTTTTAGTACGTAGTACATTTTGTTTAACATGTATTTATGAACATAACTTAGTTGATGGAGACGTCGTAATAGGTAGGAGTTGAAGTTCGAACTTGACATTTATAATATAATCACTTAAGAGTTGAAATTCTGATTATTAGAATATTTAACAAAAAAAAATATTGTGTTTAAAAGAGAATATTTCTTCTTCTTTTCAATGTACTATGACTTACGAAATAGAGAGGAAACGCACTGCATAGAATCACGTGAAATATATGGGTGCCCCCATGTGTGCATGGCTGGTGAAGGCTACCTTTGGATATAGACAATGCTTCCTTCACAGCCAACAACGTTAGCACTTCACACGTCTTAATTAGTTCCATGAATTCCTATATCTTGTGGGTTGGCTTATATATATGGATAATGATGTACTATACATCAACCATTTTTACTTAGTTTTCTTTTTTCTTTTTCTTTTGTATTAATAATTAGTAGTACTACACTTTTTTAGGAATTACTAATATTATCAACATACTAGTTTATAAGGAATGCAATACGAAATCTTTGAGTAAATAAACATTTTTAGGAACTGATAGCTAACTTGTGATACAACGTGGAGTTGGATTGGAGGATATGTGGCGTGTGATCAGTACGTACCAATTACACGAGTGAACCAATGGAAGCAAGCCCTAGTGCTCATGGTGATATTTAGTAACCACTAATAATCTTTGCTTAATCATACATAGGGAGTATTTTGTTTCTCGCATGATCCCATCATAATGGGCAAATTGATCAGGCAATAATCACAAGTACAGACGTGTTGTCGGCAATAACTCTTTACCTAATATGAGTCCATTTTGATTATTTTAATAGATCATGCTAACAAGTCAACACACTTGTTAAGGATTAAAAATAAATAAAATAATTAATAAGTATGCAAAAAACATTAACATTTAATGTTTTAATGTATTGAATTCATAATTTTTAAAATAAAATTTTCAATTTAAACTTTTTAACGAATATTTTAAAGACATTTGATAGCATTTTCTATTATAATATATATACGTGATGGACAAACTAGTTATTGATGTCGTTGATAATTTGTCCCAGCTTCTCCATTACCTAAGAAGGAAATTGCTATTTCTCCACATCTTTGAGTTTGGATTTATGACCAAATTTATACATTAAAGAAGAAAAAAAATTGCTACCGATCGTATCTTTAATTTTGGCTACATAATATGTGTATATAAAGAGGAAATAAAAAATTACACTAATAATCTCTCTATCTTCAATTTTTTTTAAGAAGTCAAAGAGATAATTAATAAATACGAAAGAAAAAGGATAACAAGTTAAGCACAAGGTGTTTTCTCAAAAAGTTAAGCACAAGGTGTGTTTAACTAGAAAACAGTACAAAGTATTAAAATACAATATGCAAAACAAAAAATAGCAGCAAACAAATTACTACATTACAAGATGGAGTAACCTAAACAAACGGGTAGATTAGTCCACCAAACATGAAAATCGAACAAAATATGAGGTGTATAAACCTTAATCCACTACTATGAATGAAATTTCACCCCGTTAACTATTTTAGTGATAGCCGATTCTTTGTTTTGAAAGATCATAACGTTGTATTTCTTTTAAATAATCCAAGTACTTTCCAACCAAATAATTTGAAGAAAGATGCGAATGTCCTTCCGATTAACTTACATAGTTTATCCTAATTTACTATCATTTCTCATTGCTAGATTCTCTACATTACTCCTGGTTTATTAGAAGTTAAGCTCCCTTCTTTGTGTAACTTAAAGTATATGGAAATAAAGTTGGAACCACTTCAAGTTCTACAGGAAATATTCTCCATAGTGAAAGAGGGCACGTTAGTCAAAGCTATGGCCAAGTCACGAAAAGAAGCTGACGAATTGCGAATAGCAATTAAAACAGGTTTAAAACCAACTCCCATACCAAATGGAATAGTTGATTTCTTACTTCAAAACTCGCCGTCTGCAAAAGTTGACATCACAGATTTTTAAACTTAAACAGGTATTCATTTAAAAAAATCCATTATTGTTATTGTAATTATCTAAAAACAATTTTTTTTTTTTACAATATCTCGTTGAACAATTTATCCAATCTAACATACATTATTCTTTATAGTTGTTCGTGGATTTAGGTGGTTGCATTTTGTTTTACGTTCAAGTCTTTTGTAATTCAACTTTAAAATAAAAGGATAGTTTAGGCCCTTTCATCGTAGTTAATTTTGAGTTTCCTCCATTTTGGTTGAGTGGTCTATTGAAATATGCCTATTGTCTGGAGTGTATTTAGAAAACATTTTATTAGATTGAGATCGATAAATGTTTATGCATGATAGTATCAGTGGTGGATGATTTTTTGTGCAAAGATATATACATGTACTTTAGGGCAGGATCTACGGTGCGAATAATATGGCCAGTTAACCTCGTTTATTTTTAACCAATACTTAGATATTTGTACATTATGACTTTATTTATATGGTATTATTGTCTTCACATACTTCGATCATAACACTACAACAAACTATTATTAAGTTGATACTTATATATTATTGAGATTTGCTAATTTTTTTCAACCATTTTTTTACATGTTTTTACATTGAGCTTGTATTAGAACCAAATAATTGGTTAGTATTATAATTTTAAAATATGCTGGAAATAGTAAAAATACTTTTTGTTTAAGTCAACATTTGAGAGCAAGTATAATCTACACTTATATAAATATTTAGCAAACTTTCATGTTAAGTTTATTAGGAGCCAAGCGAATGAGGTTGTCCATAAATTGGCAAAGGGAGCCACTTCCTTGATTAGCTTATGAAGTTTTAATGATGTACCAACATGTATCCATGATTTGATTTATAATGAAATGTTATAAGTTTATTGCTCTAAAAAATATTATGGTATGATCTTGATCTCACTCATTAAAATTTTTAAATGAGAAAATTATACTGACCTCTCTTAAAGTCTTTTTAAATGATACAGACACCCCAATTAATTTTATAGCCGACACCAATCTCCCCTAAAGTCTTTTTTTTCTTCTTCCAAAGGCTAAATTAGATCCTCTCATTGTTATCTAATGGGTACAAATAAGAGGGTACATCATACAAAAATAATATGAGGGGTTAAAGTGGGATAAGGAAGTTCTCACTATAACAACCTTATGTGCTACTCCTGAAGTAAATCACAACAAAATTAGTATGAGATGACAATAGAACCTTATATCTAGGAATAATTTATAAACACATCCCTTACTACTTAACACTATTATTACTCTTACTCAAAAAAAAAAAAACACTATTGTTACTCTGTTAAAAATAAAGAACCATACATTTTATATTTATATATGATGACAATCTTCCTCCACTGAATATTCTAGCATTGTTGTAAGCTTTTCAAATCTTTTTCATTTGATTTATTTTTTATTTATATCAAATTTCTACTATAACTATAACATTTGAGACTACTTTCAATCAATTGAAGAATAAACCCCATGAAAAAAGTCTCAGACATGTTCTGTGAGAACCCTAAGCAGTGACGCACACTGCTTAAAGAAATGAACAGTCACATTTATTTGGTTTTGTTTTTACTGAACAATTCGGGAACAACACCCATTCTTAGTATTTGATTATTTGTGATATGGTAAATAGGACCATAACTTGTTATCTTTGGCAAAGGAACTATACGAGTTTCCCTTCAATTTTATTTTTGTTTGTTTCATTCTTACAATGCAGCTCATGCCATATTATTTATGTTCTTCAACATCAAATACTTATCATGTGCTCATGAGAACGAACTATTTTATTGCGAAATGATTGATTGTTGGTGGATACATCTTGTCAATTTTTAATATTTCATGTTATGTTAATGTTTGTTTGCTTATTTTTTTATACCTCTTGTAAACTTTTGATATGAATTATTTCAGAGTCACAACTGATAGTGTTATGTTTTTGGCATTTAGGATGACAAATCATCAATTGAAGATAAGGCGGAGAAGTGTCATCCTAACTTAGCAATTTCTTCATGTGACTCGGTGGGGAGGTGTGATCAAACTCATCGCCAACATATATGAAAAAACTCATTTATCTCGTTTTTTGCATAACTTATTTATCAATTATTGTTTACATTGTAGTTTTGTATGTCTTTGATGACTAATGGTTGGTTTTAGCATTTTTTAAAAATTTGGCTAGAATGGAGGTTATGTGATTTTCCTTGTTAATTTTTTGATCTTACCTGTTTTTGACACTTTTTCACTAAAAAAGTAGTGATTTGAAGCATATGACCATACATTGGAAAGCTAACAAGCATAGCTACAAGCATTTTGAAAAATTGATTCAAACGAAGAACCTTTTGACACTATTAACAACAATCATTTAGGCTCTTCTGAAAAAGCTTTTGAGTCATGTTGAATCATTCTTCAATAATATCTACTATTCAGAACCTTGTTATTTAGTTTCAATACTTAAGGAGAAGAACAATTGAGCTGAGTTCCTAGAAATTTGCAAAATATTCAAATTTCATTTTGGATGTTAAAAATTACTATTAAGAAAATAATCTAACATATGATTTATCAAACAAAAACTAGAAACATGTCCAGTTTCAATGACCTGTATGTTTGAGTTTGCTGAGTCTAAAACTTTTGTATGTACTAGTCCTAACAACTTCCAATGAGAATAGTTAAGTGATTTATTACTCAAAAGAGGAGAGATGTTAAGAACAAAACTTATTGTTCATCCTAAGATGAAATCAAGTACATTAGGAATGTTGAAAGATTAATTAAAGTAACAATGAGAAAATATTTCAACTTATTTTCAAAAACCTAAATGTAGAAGTTCTGTCAATCTTCCATGATCCTTTTCTGTTCTGTCAAAAACCTAAAGTTATTTTTTTTAAAAACTTTTGGATGTAACTCATAAATTCTCTAATGAAAATTGTAAATGACTATGATTGGTTTCCTTCAAGAAATTAGTCATCAAAGGAAGAAAAAATTCTAAATCAAGATCAAGTTCATCTTATGGCGAAACAGAACGTGATGTGTAAGACAATATTTAAACAAATAAAGTTCATATAAGTAAATAAAAAACTGTATTTTAAAAATAAAATTCTCCATCTTCATCATCCAATATCTTGCAAGTGTACAAAAGTCTGTCTATACAGTTAAAATTTACGAGACTCAAGTTTATTTTTGAATGCATTTCTCCATGGTAGTAAGAAAGAAAGAAAAATATTGACAAAGAGAAAAGTATATAAATAGATAAATAGTAGTATAAGGTTAAAGTATTACTAGGGGTAACGATTACATAGGTTGTAACCGGAGATAAGTGAGCTAATAGCAAAGGCGATAAAAGCAAGAAAGGCCAATGCAATAGAAGCACTAGCCATTTCTGTGAATTCATCTTTTCCCCAATTTGATTGCCAATCATCAACCCTAGTGGCTGCTGATGATGCTGCTGATATCAAAAGATATGCCAAAACCTGTCCACAAAAATAAAATGTCGTGTAAAAAAAAAGACGCGAAAAAGTTGTGAAGATCTTTTTGGACAGACTTATTTAAACTTAGTAAGAACTTATAGAAACGATTTAATGATCTATGAAATGTATATGAGCCTAAGTACATTAATGTAGAAGAATCATTTAGTTAAGAAAGTGAATACTGAACTGGATTATATTATCAATAAACAAAGCAAAGAAGTGACTTGCCTGATCCATGAGAAAATCAAAATGAAAACGCAGATGATGATTGATTATGTGTTTTCCTCTTATAAGTTGATATCCAAGTTCACATGCTTGAAACCCCGCATATACAAAACCGATTACTGTCATAGACAAACAATACCTACAACCCAATAATAATATAAAAACGCCATTAATTAATTTTATTAATCACAATAAAGTCAAGTAAACACTGACTCGACAACAATACTATTTCAGTGAAATAAAGCAAATTTAGTAACTACTAATTCTCTTCGTTTCAAATTCTGATTGAAAAATTATCAAATAAGGAAGCATTGCTAAACAAAATATGGAAAATTAATATATGAAATTCAATAGAGAAATTAAAAAAAAAAAAAAAAAAACCTGTATTCTTTGTAACGATCAAAGGAGTCACCACTCCAACCTTGAGTCTTATCCGCAGCCATAACGGAAAACGAAATTAGACATAGCACCACTTCGCTTATTCGGAATCCTAACGCCACCTTCCCCGTCATCACGTCAGTTTTTGACCACGCCGGCACAGCCGGCGTCGTTGTCCTCTGTCTGCTCCTACCGCCGCCATCGTCACGGACTCCTCTGGTGACGTTGGGACCTAGATTCGTTACGGTTGGTGGAGGATCATTCCTCATGGCTCTGTTAACCACCACAGCCGGTTGCTCATTTCCCGGCTGGTTCCGGTGTTCGGAATCTGGCACGGAGGCTGAGACTTGAGAGTGTTGTATTGAAGGCTCGATGATTACGATGGCTCTTGAGTTGTCTCGGTGGGAATTTTCCGGCGAGTTTTCGGTGGAGTGGAAAGGATCGCCACCGTCGGATAATGGAGAGGATTTGAATCGGAGAGGAGAGTGAGGAGAGTCGAAGTGAGACGAGGAATCAGAGTTCCTCGTCGAAGCGTTCTTCATAGCGGTTTATTGAGAGAAGCGCGTTTGTGGAAGAAGTGATTATGATTTGGATTTGGCGAATTTTAAAGGGAATGAAAAAAAGAGAGGAATAAAGAAGAAGAGTGTTTTGGGTGGTGGAAAAGTGAAAACGAAACTGAACTAGAAGAGCACAGAGTATAGGGTCTTTTGTCTTCGTGGTTTTCAGTGTAGGACCATCATGACATGTGGGTTTGATTCTTCTGTTTTAAGGTTCTCATTCTTGTGATTTCTGAGAACGATTACCCAATTAGATGTTGCCACGTATACTACAGACAGATTTTGTGTGATGACTTTTAGATCCTTTGAGTGCAATGAGAAAAAGTTTGACTCTGCTTGACACTGAAAAAATAGAGTTAAGTTAGTTTCTTTTTGTTAAAGATGTTTCATTATAATTAGTCTTAATAATATTTTATGTGATTACATAAATTCAATAAAAAAAACAAAAATAGATGGTTTGATATCTCTTTCGGTCTAATTAGAGGTTCTGATTTTAAATTTAGTTTTGAAAATGCACATAAATGATATTTGATTCACACAAAAAAAAAGACTCAATAAAAATAAGTTTATATCTATAATATGTAACACATTGATAGATAGTTAAAAAGACATATTGATATATAATTGAGCATGTGGTTATTATTATTGATCATTTACTTATAGAGTTTTGTTATTTTGTGTGAAGAAAATTATGTGCAAAAATTGACGAATAGATAACAATCGGTGGATATATGATTTGTTGGAATACATACTTGTTTTTCGTAACTCATTGCATTTTCATTACTAATATTTATGGAATAACACTCATTGAAAGATATTTGTAATTTATAATTTGAAAGATTAGTCTCTACCAAGTAGATATTTCCACGTATAACAACACAAATACTTTGTGCTAACTTGTTTGATTTAGCAATTGAATAAAGTAAAAAAAATGATTACCTTCTTTGTCACATAACCTGTAAGTAGGTTTACAACAAGTTGTTTGCATTATATCACTCACAAAAACCATAACAGTAGAACTCAAATGAGATCGGATAGTTTATTTTGTTTAAGAATAATCTTACTCAGTTCCTTCACACAACTCTATACAAGTTGACATTTTTTGAGTATCTTCCCTCCCATTTCTCTTTCACTTTTTTTTTTAGTAACAAAGCATAAAAACAACCATAGAGCAATGTAAATAGCAGTATTTATCCTAAAAATAAAAAGGAACTGCAAGAAAATTTGTTTTATATAAGGTAACTAAATTTTGTCTGGTAGATAAATAAACCACAAAAAGTTTAAAATCAAACTAGCCTTTCTTTTTCCATATTCCCCCAATTTCAAGTCCTTGAAAATGATCTTTAACAATTCTTAATAATAATGGGGAATGAATAATGACAGCTTTATATTTTGCTTGATGTGTTGTTTATCCTCTGGCTCACAATGACTTATTAGTTGAATCATTGATCACCAAAATATTTGACAAGAGAACTAAATGGTTGAGGTCAATTATTTAATATACTTCTAATTGAGATCGAGAGTATATGAGTTTGAAACAATTATTGACTATACTTTAGTTACCTCTCGATCAAACTCTAAATTATCACTTATCATAGATATTTTTATTCGAGAGCCCAAGGATAAAGGGAAAAAAAATTAAAAATGGGAAATAATTTTGGGAATATATACCAAGTGGGTCCAATAACTTTTACAATGGGGAAAAGTAATCAGATATCTTTCATGTGTAGGCAAACTTTATTGTAAAAAAGGCTAAAATTCCATTAGACTTCAACCAAAACGTCAATTTCAAAGGTTCCTCCTACGCGTTACAATGACATTCATTAACACAAATCAACTATGGGAAGTAACCTTCAAAAGTATGAACCTCTATCTTCCTACCTCAGACACCCTTTTATGTCTCTCTCCACTACCAAAAGCAGAGATATGGTTTATACAGGAATCAACCTCCAATAACCATGAAAAAGCATCTTTCTCCCAAACTAATCTTTAAGGGCAGTATAATATAAATATTCTTTTTTTGTTGGCATTATCAATATATATATTCTTTATTCTTTACTCTTGGAGCATAAGAAGCATATAACTTTTACTATTACTTATTGTCTTTGCAGAGGAAAGAATGTTACACAACACAGCTTCAACAGTCACTGAAGTGGGTATAAAAAAGAACCAAGATGATAGAAAGAAGTATGGACAAAAAGAACAAAAGAATTTTGAATTCATGATAAGATTAAAAAGCTAGGAGAAATAATTGCAAGCACTTGCATGTTGGCAAAAGTAAGACTATCTAACAAAATGTAACAAATGTTTATTTAACTTTGTCAGAATCCTTGATGTTGCATCCCATGTCATAGAAATAAATTAGACTATATTTGGAAACTATATGGCTCGCTATGGTAGTTTCAATCGAATAGCATAAATTTCAGCTACTCTTGTTTGGCCTTTATAAATTGCATCCTATTCAATTCATAGAGGAATGCAAAATTTAAGACAACATAAAGGGGAAGGGAAAATCAACCTAATAAATAAAATAAAATAAAAAAGTAAGAGAAAATGAGAAACACTCCCAAAGCCATCATGCTCACTTTGTAGATTGGAGCTATATTTGCAAATAAGAATACACAAATGAACATGAAGTATCCAAATGTAGAGTGCACTTACCAGTCCCATTTTATTGCGAAACTTGATACTGTGACCGGCTCTCTCCCAATTTTAGCGCGGAATGCCACCTAAATACAAAGAATATAAGTATTACTAGTACACACACACATAAACTTAATAAAGTCATAAACCTCGCCTGCAGAAACAATAAGATCACCAGTCAAATTCACTGCCTCTACATATTCAAAGGGCTCGGTATCTGAAGGATTTTTCTCGTTGTCCACATCATTCCAGTGTCCAAATTTTCACTTTCATTGAACAACTTCAGATCCAAAGGCGTCGAATGAACCAACATAGAGTCCTATATTTCAACCCGCGGATTTTATTCTCAAGTTGCTCTTTATTCAAATTCTAAAGAACATGACTGGCAAGGATAAGAAACCTCACCATCAAAAGGATCCGAATCGACACTTGGATTTGTAATCCGGCTAAAAGATGTATACTATGACAGTATACTTATTTTCTGAGCCTTATTCATAGCATATTTAACCAGTTCACTTGCACACATTGAAACCTTGATTAAGTTAAGCATTGACGAGTTCATTCTCTACAAAATCATAACAGCTGGAAGAAG
This sequence comes from Medicago lupulina, assembly GCA_958299785.1. Classification (NCBI taxonomy): domain Eukaryota; kingdom Viridiplantae; phylum Streptophyta; class Magnoliopsida; order Fabales; family Fabaceae; genus Medicago; species Medicago lupulina. The sequence goes on along the minus strand of OY283143.1, from coordinate 12,538,841 downwards.
CGAACTTTTCAAGGTTCCAAGGGAATAGATCATTAGCTGGACGAAACTTGAAAGGGCGTTTGTATGAGTATCGTAAATCAGAGGAGAGGATAGTGTAATTCACTCAAATATATTGAGTTAACATGAATTGATCACTAATAAAATCATCATCCATTAAAAAAAACTAAAAAAATCATCATAAAAGGTATTTCCTAAAGTTTAACAGAAAAACAGAATAAATACAAAAGCATTTTTCAATGGTGCTCAAATGCCTTATCTCAATCTAACCTCGGAGAGTTTGTTAGAATCCAAAATGCCTTGAAAACTTCAGAAGACATAAGATGTGAGATTCCTTGTGCTTCTAGAGCTGCCTCGTAGACTTCATTTTTTCTAGTATCATCATCTACATTTCTCCCGGGAAAATGCAGGACAAAATGATTTCTTTCTGTATCTTGTATTTCAGCTGGAAGGCGAATAAATCTATCCTTAACAGAGTGTCGTTGTCACTTGAGACAACTCCACCATCAAAATTATTCACACCCAAATCCTTTTCTTCTGCCGATGCATCATTATCTGCTTCTATAATCCCCTCATTATGTACATCCATATTATTAACTTACTCTTCAGTATTCTCACTGGATGTCGTTTTATTACTATCTTCGTGCATCGGTGGAATTATAAATTCATCCTCTTCCGCCCCTTCCACTTCAGCATTTATGTTCATTACTGTAACTTGCAATCCTGAAATTTTGTCCTTAATAAAATATAGTACCCTTTTAATGCCTTGTTTAGTTGCTTCCTCAATAGAACTGTTCACCTCGTCATTTTTTTCAGCCTTCTCTTCATGCTCCTGAATCTCAACTGAAGATTCATTCTCTGTCTCAGATTTGGTTGGGCTCTTAGTCACCTTAGATGGAGGGCTGCTCTTTGAATTTCTTTTGGCTCGTAGCAAATGCACTACCTGTCATACTTGATGTCATGAGTATAGCACAAATAATAATAGTAATAGTAAAGAAATTTCATAGAAGCAGGAATCAAATAAACAAGCATCATTCAGTGGGAAAATTAGATTATTACCTGCATTTGATATGTATCATCAGCGTTTTTTACCACATAAGTCCCAGGTAATCATTTGAGCGACTGTCTATAACAAACAGAAATTAGCAGTAGTCCTCTATTAGATTACCAGAGGACAAAGTAGAAAGTAGAAAGATATACCTTGGGGTGTAACTCTTGGCAACAAATCTACCAATGCCAGAAGTTACATGAATAATTCTACCGAAGGGGGTCATCTGAATCTTGAGCAGCCAGCCCACCAACCCACCTAAACAAGGATCAAAATGGCTAACATCAACAAGTGTCCTTCAAAAAACAAATTTGGTGCTACTAGTACCATAATCAATATTTAAGAGCTGGTAGTAATACTAAATTTAGATTGATGGTATACAGAACATTAATGTGCTGCACCTAATTTTTAGAATAATGATTCTCATTAGTACAAGAGCACTACTACATGGCCATGCCCACGTTAACTAATTACATCTATTAAGATTAAGATGAGTGCACTACCAACTCACTCTCTAACATTGTTTATCACTTTTTATTTCATTGGTTGACATAAATCATGATGTGGAGAAAACATATGAGCGTGTTTTTGTTTGTCTTAGCATTTTAGCTATGTTTGGACAAGCAGCTTAATTAAATGCTTACAGCATAAACACTTATCATATATATGACCATGAATTATAATATGGAGGGTGAACTAAGGGGATGGGACCATCCTCGAGAAGAACGGTGTGGGGTCTCTGCATTCTGAACATGGGAGAAGTGCAACGGGTGTTGTTGTTCTTTTTTGTACTTGAATGAAAGTAAATGCTACTGTCTTTGTTTGGGTTTGTGGTTGAGTGGGCCTCAAAACAAAAGATCTGAGTTTGGGAGCAGTGATAGAGACGCCATGTCCCACCGTCATCATCTAGTTGCTAATAATACGAATACGGTACAATCTGGAATGAATGAAAACTTCAGTGGTACTTACATCCTGGGTGAGTAATGATGAAGAGTTGATGAATTTAATTTGGAACTTAACTATAACAAAAAAAATATTGAGCTTAACAACAAATTTTGTCCTTTTAGTTTTAAAATTGGGAAAACCATTGAAACACTCTTTAATAATTCTTTGAAGGGATTTTTAGCTAAAATTCGTCTAATTTAAAATGAAAATCATATGCAATTGGTATGATTTGGATCACTATTCTAAAAAAATATAATCTCATTTAATCTAAATAAATGTGGTTTAATTTGGATTAGTATCAGCAGTATTCGTTAACTAGGCCCTTAATATAAATAATTTTTATCAATTTTTTAAATTCTTTGAAGTTTTCACAATTTGAAGAGTTTTCATTTTCTTAGCTTTAAATTCACCTAATTATTACTCCCTCCGTTTCAAAATACATGTTCAATTTTTGCAATGTGCACTATTTACTTGAGTTACTTTGACCGTACCTTTTAACTAATGTATAAATACAAATATTAGCATGTAAGATGTTGTTTGATTTATCTCGACAAATATTTTTAAAATATTAAACTTTTATAATTTTTTACTTTAGATATTTAAAGATATTAATAGTCAAAATTGTGCATTAACATATGTGAAGTGGTTGACTTAGACATGCATTTTTAAACGGAAGAAATATATTAATACTAGTATTAAATAGGTCAAATACATGCCAAGATTCTTTAATGTTGGTAACAAAATAGTCTTTTAAGTTTTTTTATTAACAAAATTGATTAGACCTTTAGTTTTTTTTTTTTTTTACAAATGATTGGGGACCTTTAGTTAAATTATAAAATGTTTGCACCATTACTTTCTTTTGATCAAACTCAATTAAATCATGGTTATGTGATCGTTTAAAAACTAAGTTGGTAGATTCAAATTTATTTTTTAAAAACTAGGGTTAAAAGGTGTATTATTCAATCTTTCTTTAAAACGAAATTGATCAATTATTTAATTTATAATGTATTTTTAGGGGAAAAAAATCTTATTAATAAAACCATGTCTGAATTTGGAGATAAAAAGAAGAAAATGTAATATTAAAGGTATACTCTCTCCTCACCTGCAAATTCATTTAGAAAGAAAAATAAAAAACTACACTCAACTTGATTTCGATATATAATAAGAAAAATCATTGTTTTATTATAATTATATTTTTATCTTGTATAATAATATGTACAAGTTTGCACAATCAGAACCGGCCACATAAGCAAAAATGCGTCAAATCAAAAAGGAAATGGATTAAGGCTATTTAAAAAAATGCAGGTAGCACTTAGATGACATAAAATTGGTGACATTGGTCAATCACAATGTCACGATCCTGATGAAATAGAGAGAAAAACAAATCATAAAAAAGTTTTTAAAATTCAAAAATCATACTTTTTCCAATATTATCTTTTTTTAGAGGTTTTCATTATATTGTTTATTTTATTTTCAAAAACAAATCATCGAAAAAATTTTGAAATTCAAAAATCGAATAAATTTCAAATAAGGCTTAGTATTCCCTCCTTGGTATTATTAAAAGATCTAAATTTAGGAAATCAATAAATTAATTAGTTGGTTTTAATAAGGCACTTTTAAATGTTGTGGGTACTATAATTTGATATACAAGGTAGTTCAACCGATGAATTTTTTTGTAAAATTTATTTTGAGTGTGATGTTCATTGGTCAAAGTCAACTACTAATACTTCGCCCAACAAAATGCAACAGGTAAAGTAACACATATTCCATATGATATTTTGAACTCTTTTTACACTTACTCAAACATAAAAAGGGGTAAAGATCCTCTCATTTACTCAAACTCTTTTTACACATACTCTTTTTACTCTTACTCCAATTCCTTCTAGCTTTTTATGGGGTCCAGATCCTCTCCATTTATAATTTTTTCCATTTGTTGTAATTTGAAGAGAGATAGACACAAAAAAATAAGTGGTGGGCCCTATCACTAAGAGGATCCCACTATCATTATTTTTTTGTGTTTATCTCTTTCTAAATTGCAACAAATGAAAAAAGTTATAAATAGATTGGATCTTGACCCCATAAAAAGCTAGAAGGAATTGGTAATACTACGCCCAACAAAATGGAACAGGCAAAGTAACACATATGATTAGAATTTTGAACTCCTTTTACACTTAATCAAACATAAAAAGCTAGAAGGAAAAAGAAGAAGAAAAAAGACAATTACAGATCTACAGTTCTGATCTAGGTTAGTAAAGCAAAAAGGTATACCTTGATTTTCCAAGTCCTACTACACCACTCGAAGATGCCCCAGACAAAGAAACTGACCCATTTCTTCATGGATCAACGTAAAAATTTCATGTTAGAATGTGAACCATTTTTTTACAGCCCAGATGTGGATATGCATTCTTTAACCTCTTCTAGTCAAAGGTCTAAAACTACCTAATCTAACTTTGTGCAGAAGAAAGACCGACAGGCGTGCATTCAACCGACGAGACCTGGACTCTGTTTGGTGTATTTTGTGTCAAAACAGGTGCAACACCGTTCTCAGCATTTTGCAAAGCATTATCTGTGTCACCAACTGGCCCTGCAATTTCAGCACGCACAGGGCGGAGAAGCCCCTGTAACCTTAACAGGTAACTTTGACTAGAAGGTTGGCCTCTCACATATCTAGTTGTTGTCACAACACTGGCAGAAGACCGTTCAGAATCAGGACGGAGATTGGACAGGGCACTAAGATCAAGATTTGGGAACACTGAGCAACGGCACCTAGGACACTTCACATTCAGCCTAAGCCACTCGTCAATGCATTCAACATGAAAATTGTGCGCACAAGGTAACCCACGAACCTGCATTACAGTGGGACTATTTTTAAATCACTTGAAGATACACATTACATCTTAACGTAAAGAGTTCTCAAGGTTAAATGGAGAGAATTATTTTCAGTATCAGATGGCAAACAGCACATAGTATGACTTGCTCTAGACCTTTAATTGGATTTAGAAAAGTATACCTCATTCCCAACACGGAACTCTTCTAAGCAGATGGGGCATTCACTGCAATCAGTAGGAACAGCCTTCAACCTGAACTTTGGGAGTTCCTGAATTAAAGCTTCGACTGCTTCTCTCTGCATCCAAACCCAGACATGAAACCTTATTATCAGCACTGAAATTGAATATAAATATACAAAAGGAATTTGATCGAGATAAATATATGGCATAACAATGGCAAACATATTGTCAGAAAACCCACAAGAACCCTATGAATAATAGCAGAATTAAGGCAAAATATTTCACAACTAATTAATCTACATGACAATAAAGTTCACTCTACTTTTCAAAGAAAAGCATTATCTGCTGCTTTGCAAGAGTTCTAATAAGAAATCAACAAGTCTGCAAACATCAACTAAAACTACCTGAGCTGGTGTTAGGTAAAGTCCTGGATGATATGAAGCAGTCTCCTGGCCCATGCCCCTTGTTTCTTGACCTGCAGCTTCAAATGCCCAATCAGGCACGCGAATCATATCGACCAAAATCTAACAAAGCGAAAAATAGCAACTGTTAACCATCTAATAGTTGTAGTATGGATAATCAAACAGAAATGAATATACATTCAGAATGCTAAGAATATGATCACAAACTATGCTTCAATGATTCAATCAACCCCATGTGTACAATCTCTGAAATAAGAGAAAGCAATACTGATTGTGTTGCCTCCAGAAAGAATCCAACAGTATGAGCTTCAAAACAGATTTCCTCTGAAACTTTCTGAGAATCTGTTTCAATGGTGATTTTTTCGAAGTGGTGAAAAATAAAGCTTGAGGGAAGGCGTGAAGAAACTTACAATCCCACATGACATACATGGGACTGTGTAGGGACTGTGTCCCGGTAACAATGTGCCCAAGAACCTTGTTATGCAAGAACTAAGATAAAAACCAGCCATAAAACTGACGGTGAAAGAAAATAAATATCATTATATAATCACAATTTTTTTGTATAAAATATAAAATCTATCACATTACCAAGCAGTATCCAACATGACAGTTTGCAGGGTACACGATTGCTAGATCAGTTTAACTTCATAAAATGGAAACTATGTCACGGTTAACAAAATCAAAACAAGACTAAAATGTAAAAAAGCAACTCTAATAGTGTATTATCCCTTATCAGATAGCATGACACCAGCTGATAAGCAAGCTTCAATGACTTGTCGTCAGATTACAAGTTTATTCCAAATGTTAACAAACGAATAATGATTGACTGCTAGTACTGCACCGGTTACGGATTCAAGATAGAACTTAAAATACTGTCGTCCTACTCCCTGCCCTTTTCTTTATAGGGGGACAATTCCAGGGGGGAAATCCATGTTATTAAGGACATTATTTAGAAATAACTGCTATAAAAAGATACAGTTTCCAAAAGATATGTAACTAAACTAAAACAGCTATTTATGTTGCAATAAAGGTAAATCTTACCCCATATTCAGACAGAGGGATACCCTGTTGGGCACGCACTAAGTGTGCTTGTCGTCGAGTCAACCACTGCAAGGGGTTAAACAAGCCAAAATTATAACTGCAACAACCTAGATATCAAATAATGACGATGAATATTATTTTGCAGATTTTCTATGTTTACAATTTGTTCAGAACAAGATCACCATGATAAATGGAGTAAAAAGAGATTGTTACATGGTAACAAGACAACGAAACATCTAATGGTTAATAGAGCGCCACCACTAACCTTCCCTACTGACATGCAAGCAATGCAAAGAAGTCCACAGTAGCTAAAAAGTAACCAGATGAGAAATCCCCATTTCTGTCCCTCTTCAGGCAACTGCAGATGATTATTTGCATTATGCATCATAATCATGTTAACAAGAGTAGAACTAAGATTGAATTTAAATTTAAATGATAAACATACACAGCTCTTGGCACTGCTGAACCACATGGTACCAATTATAGTCCAAGCCCAAAGAAATGGATAAAGAAGCAATCCAAGGATTGAAAGGACGACCACTCTTCCACAGAAACGAGCATATCTCTGCTGCCACCCAAAATCCCTAGAAGGGAAGGAGGAATAACGTGTAGATGAATTAGTACCGCGGTTTCAGAAATTAAAACATCATTTGACTTTGTTTGTTTGATGCAACAAAAAAAATCAGAACCAATTTAGTTGAGCTTACTACCATGAAATCAAAGTCATCTATGAAAGCAAAACGACCACAAATGATTTTGCACGTGAATGCTGAACTGGCAAGAGAAATTACGTGAAATGAACCATAGAAAACTCAACTTCCAGAATTCATAAATGAAAATTATTTTTTATAAAATCATAGGCCAGATTGACCGTAGTCCATTTATCTTCATTTGTATGTCTCTTCCCTCCCTAGTGCTATTTAAACTTTTAACCTTTTTGAGGCAAATGACTAAATGGCCACATCAGGTTCCGCTCATGCTAAAATTATTGCATCTAATACTATGTCAACACAAGTAAACTAATGGCATACAGACTGATTCCATCAATGATAACCATATTTTATATGAACTGGCGATCATTGTGCAGGTTATTGTACGATCAAATATGTCTTATCTTCAATGAAATGGATTAAAAGAAACACTTCAAAACACTGAAACACCACACTAATCCATACAGACAGTATAAAATAGAGAAAACAAGCTAAATATATGAACGCAATAACCAACAAGAACATGAAAGTTAATGGATGTAAGGCCTTACAAGCCCATTCCGGCAGCAAAGCCATTATCGACAAACATCAAGAGCCGGAAAACGAACACAGCAGTGTAGTCCACCTGAAGAACAGTGGAGAAAAAAAGATCACTAAAGATATAATCTTAACGGAGAAGGTAAAAACGCAATGATCCCATCTTAAAAAGGAAAACCCACCACAATCCATATATGCAATGGGTATGTACAAGAATGATAGCGCCTCCAATTAATTGCAACAATAACTCTAAAAATTCAAAGTCAAGAATACAAACATTCTATATGGCAATCAAAAAAATGCGAAATGATAGAAAAATTAGGGAATCGAAAAAGGATACACGCTGGTGGCGAGCATGGACAAGAAAAATCCATCGTACCTGAAAGGAGAAAGTTGCATTGAATTGAATCAAAAATAGGATTAATGGAATCAGAGAGAGAGAAGACTAACCACTTGAAATCGACGCCTCTGATAGCCATGGAAATTGAATTGAAGGAAACCCTAGACGAAAGATGAGGTTTCTTATCGAAGGATCGCGTTTAAGGAGAAAATGCATTCAGTGAATGAGAGTGTAAATGTTTGGTAAGAAAATAGAGGATGATGAATAAAGCAGTTAGAGAGTAATAGAAAAAGCGAACAAGAGTGACACAACACACAGCATAAGTGTGTATGAGAGAGAAAGATGATGAAGTAACAAAACACGCGCCGCACCGTCAAGCCAATGACAGATTTAGATCATTGACTTCTCTTTTACTGCTTTGCGTGTTCCACACTCGCATTTACTACTTCCAGCACTGTGCACTGAGAGGTTACTTTTACGTTTTACCTTTTCTCTACTTTTGGTATCGATTTTCAGATTTCAATTTCTATATGCTCCACCATTTCCATTACATTTCATTTCCTCATCAAATCAAATCTCACCTAATAATAAATCACTTTATATCTCTATTTTTACCTCATAGCTTAGCTGTTTATCACTAGTCTTCCTGATTTTAATCAAATAATATCGACATGTAATGGTAAAGATTAATGTCCAAACGGTCAATAGTATACAAATTTGTTTGATTCAGATTAATTAATCGGATACACTTAAAAACAAATGTACAAAAATATTTGAGTTTATTTAAATATAAAATACTTCAATAAACAAAGTCTTACGTCAAATTTTGTTCCGTTTTGTCCAAACCGATGAACATCTCTATTAATGATGGCAAAACTCTCCCTCAAAAACTTAATAATGGGCATTCCTATTATTGGATTCGAACCTATAATATCTAGTAAAACTCGAAGAGATTTTAGTGAAATAACTATTACTATTTTTTATGTTGTGTTCCACCAAAATCTTTTGAAATGTAAGCTTTGTTTTTAAATATTTTTCTCTCTATGATTTTTTTACTATAGCTAACAATTTTGATTGTTGGGGATGACAAATTTTGGTAAATAACTTGGAATAATTATGTTTAAAATTTCATCAGGTGTGTAATTTCAATCACAAAAATGAATTGCAGCTTCCATGGAGTTTATAATGGTTTCTCCAACTAACTAGAGTGAATTGCACCACACCCCTTCATTGCCAATAAGGCAATAACAGAAACTCGCTGCTACTGATATACAAATATCCTGCTATTTGTTGATTGATTCCTCCTGCTACTATATTTATTTTTCCTCAATACATTCAAAACTGATCTGTACTTTAGGACTAGCTCCTCATACTCAATATCATTTCAGTCACCTCTATTTCAAGCATTTTCATGAACCTAAACATAATTTTGAAGATTTCACTCATATTCTCTCATTTTTCAAATTTATCTTTATTCTTTAGTAATCTTACTCGGTGTAATATTGATTGATTTTTCTTTCGGTGAAATATTACAATAAATGTTATCAGTTTAGAGAACTTGAGCTATATACTCATCAATATATATCCATTTTTCTGCTATAACAAGTTGAAGGACCCTAAAAAAAAAGTTGAAGGAATTACAGCTAATTACAATTTGGTAGCTTGGAACATTTATACACAGCAGATGGAGGCATCTTGTAAGTAGGAATGTCACTGGTATCAACATAGCGAACTTCACCAGGTGCAAAAGACAACTCCCTATGCCTGAAATTTGAGACACGAGTAAATTAGGAAACAAAAATGAATGTGATACAGAATTAAAATCATACACATATATAAAATTGCAGGGGTTTTGGTTGGTTGAGGTTGGAGTAGTTGGTTGGTTACCTTCGCAAGTCTAGTCCTACCAAACCAGCCTGAAGGATTGATAAGTTATCGGAATCTGGAGAGACTATAACGACTGTGTCACCAGCGTATTGAGTTTCAAGGATTGACATGAGTTGGGTCACACGAACAAAAACATCTGCAACACTCTCATTTGGAGTTCCATCATCAATGGGAGGAGGTTTTATTTTTGTAGATATACCATCTGATGCATATATCTGCACCACCATTTCAAACACTCTCACCATTACAAACATTTTAAATCTTATTGCAAAAATTCTACTTAGCTCCACAACAATAAGTGAAATTGTAATTGTATTTGTAATGAAATACATATATAAGCTAGATTGTGAAAGTGTTACAAGCATGCGATCTAAATTGCACTGATACTTGAAAATCGCTTAAAATTTTGACAATGATCGACATTGTCATTTTTAAGCAGAAGTTCAAGGTTCTAGTGTCCTTAGTTTCTTAAGAATAAGATAGTGATCTGATCAATGTTGATTCGACAAAAACAAAAGAAAACAGATATGAACTTGAGTTTCAACTCAATACATTAAAATTATTTTCTGTCAAACCAACACCAATTGAATCACCTACTTAGTGACCAGGACGTACATGAGATTCTCGTTAGGAGGAGTGACAACAATTGTTATTAGAGTTTCGAATAATTTTCAAGAATCAACCTAGTCTACATGAGACAATTTTCCAACTAGAAGTCATCATATAAGATCTAAATTCTAAAGTAAATAAAACAGTACATGGAGTGAAAATCTTACTTCTGAAACATATTCTAATGTTTTTCCTTCATAAGCACCTAATCCCCGTGCATCAAGAAAGCTGTATTCCGGAACAATATAACTGAAATCAAACAAATTCACAATCCCAAAATTAAAACCAAAAATCACATCATCAATATCAACAAGAACAGCTAAAAAAACCAAAACAACAACCTTCTAGTAATAGAATTAACAGAAGCAATAATCTCAGCAGTTTGATAAGCTCTCTGAGTAATAGCAGGCCAAATCCAACAATTATTATCACAAGCACCCATTTCTTTCAAATCAAAAGCAGCTCTAATACTCTGTTTCTTCCCTCTATCAGATAAACCGTTATCCATAGAAGTTTTAGCCACAGGGTTGGTGTTGATCACTCCCAAGCTCTCAAACTCTGATTCTCCAGACCTCACAAGATAGTACTGGTTTTTAAGGCGTGGTGGGGGCATGATGAAAAGTCCACTGGCAATGGCTACTGGTTCTGAATTGGGAAGTGGGGTCTTTGAAGAGAGGTTGAAGTTGAAGGAGATGGTGAATGCGGTTGTCGTGAGAAGGTGGCGACGGTGGAGGAGTTGTTTGGGAGGAAGACATGGTGGTGGTTCTGGGTGAGAAAATGGAAGGGTTTGACACGTGTTGTTTGGTGTTAATAGCATTTTCTATTTGCTATCGCATTTTAATGGCGGAGAAAGAGGTTTACTGCCTGCCTTATCAAAAGCAACGGACCAAATCACGATCATGAATTTCCTTAAAAATAAAAAATAAAAAATGAGCTTAGCTAAATGGATAAAAACATTTAATAATATATATGGATTGAGATTCAAATCCTAAATACTTCAGTTATCTATTTTTAGAAATGTGAATTTCTATTCAAAAACAAAAAAAGTGAATCTTTATTCATTGGTTACTTGTTAGATCGAAGAAAATAAATGAGTTTGATCTATTAAAAGTTAGGAAATTCGACGAGACAACTCCAGTCATAGTATATTTGATTTTAAAATTGTTTTAAAGACGGAACAAACTGGGGTAGAAGATAAGACAAAAATCGAAATCATAGTTCCTTATCAAAAGAAGTGCAAGGGCAACTCGGTGCACAAAAACTCCTACGTACGCAAGTTTCGAGAAGGGTCGCATTGTTTGTTGTATTGTACGCAACCTTACACTATATTTTACACACGAGGTTGTGTTTCCCGAACTTGAAGACGCGGTCTTTCAGTCACGTGGCAATAACTTTTTTCAATTGCATCAATGTTACACTTCATTGTTCCTTATCTTGCTAGGTACGATGCAACTTTCTCCTTCCAGGTGCGATGGATAATCTCTTTAGGCACAACATTCTCTTACATGATAATCAATTGTGTGTTGGTGGATGCAGGTTAGATGAAATGGTGGAACATCTGTTTTTATCTTGCCTTCAGTTTGGTTCGATTTGGCATATATTACGACGATGGTTTGACATTTCAGCGGTAGCCCATGTGCATTTGTGTGATCATTTTTCGCAGTTTGGCCACTTTGGTGGTGGTACCAGAAGGTGGCGGTCAAGTCTTATCTCAATCTGGCTTTCGTGCATTTAGGTGGGTTTGGAAGGAACGAAATAACATATATTTAATAATAAGACAACTTTTGTTTATGATTTAGTTGATAAAGTTAAGTTTCTAACGTTTTGGGGGATGAAGGCAAAACGTCCATGTTTTGCTTTTAGCTATCATTGTTGGTGGCTTAATCCTTAGCTTGCTTAGACATTGGCATGTAATCTTTGTGGTTTCGGATGTTGGTGCCTTGTTTTGTATTAATTTGTAAACTGTTTTTGCTGTCTTCTACGACACTCCTTGTCCTAGACATAAAGTGATTAGGTTTAATTTAAAGTTATATTTTGGCTTATTAAAAAAAATTGACCGTATTTTTTAACTAATATATAAATTTAAATGTTATCATATACGATGTTGATCGATTTGTTTCAATAAATATTTTTAAAATATCAAATTTTTTATAATCTTTAATTATAAATAAATAATAATATTAACTATCAAAGTTGTATATTATATGTGCAATAATTGATTACGACATGTATTTAGGAGTCAAAGCAAATCTAAGGATAGAATTTAAAGATAAAATTAGGAGTCAAAAGCAACTTTGCATTAATATTTCTGTAAAAAAAAAAAAAAACACTTTGCATTAATATAAATGGAAATAAAAGAAAACTGCGAAAGACATGCTTACTATAGATTCCTTGTAAAAAAAAATGCTTATAATAGATTCGTAAATGTAAACCTATCTATATCTAAACGAGACAATATATATGTGTCAAAAATAAGATAAATGTCAAAAAAAATGAGACAATATATGTTTGATTAAATGTTCAATTCCCATTATAATAAAATAGAAATAGATTGTATTACCAAAAAAAATTAAATAGAAATAGATTTTTTTTTGTCAAAAAGAAAATAAAATAAATAGATTTTTCAAAAGGGAAAAAGAAAAAATATATTTTATTTTCCCTCAAAAAAAAAAATTTATTTAGGGGAGAAAAATAAGGATTTTCTAATATTTATTGAAAGACTACATATAACAAGATGAACCACCAGTAGGATAACTTTTTCTTATCTTATCAACCAACAGACATTTTTTTTTTTTTTGGACCAAAACAAACATTAAATTTTATTACGATACTTACCCCATTTCAATATGTCTCCCCCAAAAATAAAATCTTATTTATGTCCATAGACATACCAATATAAGTTTTGAAACTAACTATTCAAAATTCAAATGTTGCTTTCCTTTTGGAATACGAGTGGCACACGTAACAATACAAAAGTATGTTAAACATTTACAAGCATATTTTATAGTCAATATTTATTTTGCCTAAAAAAGTCAATATATTTATTTATATCTTAAAATATACATCAAGCACTAAAATGAATTATTAATAATAATAAATTTATTATTATTTTTTCCCCTATAAAATAAAATAATAAATTTAGTCAACACATAAATAATTGAGCTCTAATATTGTAAAATATTAATTAAGAAATAAAATATTACCCTATCAAATAAAATATTCCTTTTTATGGCTATTAGCAAAATAACTACACATATTTAAATAAACAGTTATGCTAACCTATTAAATATAGTAATATTTGCTTTAAATGTTTAAATAATGATATAAAAGAGAAAATATTTGAATTCAAATTGTGTAATCAATACATTAAATGTTTAAAAAATATCTTTTTTTATTTAAAATTTTCTCTTTTAACTTCCTTAACCGGTACTCTGGAACACTGTTTTGCATTACCTTTAAATAAATGCACACATCAAGAAGAGGAAATGCGGTGACTCCAATTTAAAAATGAGATTTTATATCATTATCCTCACAACCAAACCACTATTTTTTTTTCTAAAATAAAAAACTCATCAAACTAGTTATTAACTTTACATGACTCTATCATATATGTCTATAATTTTATGAGAATTTTAAAAAAGTTCTTATGTATCAAATTTTACTCAAACAATTTTTTTAAAGAATATGTCGACTAATAAGTAGATAATCTTAAAAGATAAAACTGAATAAGTTGTTAGTATAAAAACTAAATTGACATTAAACTGATTAGATATAAAGACCGAATGATGGTTTAATAAAGGGTATTGCTAACAAATGCCTTAAGACGCTTGTTACAAATTAAAAATGAAAAATAATTGATAAGTTTTATATAAAATGATTGTTTTAATGTGTTGAATGAATCATTTGCAAGACAAAGTTTATTCTTCATTCTTTTTAACAAATGTCTTATAGGACCTACATAAACCTTTTTTAATAGATTAATGCGATTGCGAACAACACACATTTTGACGCACACTTTCTTTAGTTGGTTAAATTTCACACGAATTCCACCAAATTTACTTACATGATTTAATGTGATTGATATGAATTTTAACCGGTTAAAAAAAACGTATAAAAATATGTATAGCTAACATTCTCCTTGAAAAAAAAGTAGGGTTAATAGTGTTTTATCCCCTGTAATATAAGACATTTTTGGTTTCGTCCCCTGTAAAAAAAATTGGTTTACCTCCTGTAAAAAATTTTTGTTAGGCTATTCAAAAACAAAATTATTTTTTTTTACAGAAATTTTGATTTTTGAATTGGAGTATTCCCAAATTTTTTTTTTACAAGATATAAAAAAATTACAGACAGAAAACTCAGAAATGACTTGTAATTATAAGGGTAAAACACCCCAAAAAAATACTCATACTCTCCTGCACCTATTGTAAGAAAAAAAAATTGTCCTAAACCTATTTGAGAGTGTTCTATAAAGTCAATGACTAATCAAATGATTTACTACTATAATAATACATGAAAAATTATATGATCTAGAAAATAGAAAAGAAAAAGATAAAGGTAAAAGAGGAGAAGAAGAGAGTGAAGAAGTGGGTCATAGGCACACGTTTTGAGCAGGCAATTCCATGTGCCCACATGGATAGAGCTTAACAGTAGAACAAACGAATGAAGAACAACAAGACGACGACGACGATGATGATGATGAATAATCAATAAACATCTCAAAACACAATCTCAACCCCATAAAAATCTCATCTTTATTTTCACTTTCTCTTTTTCTCACCAAACCCATAATCAATCATCATCCATAGATTCTCTCAGAAGATGAAGGAAACCAGTGATGGGTTTGTCAGAGCAGATCAGATTGATCTGAAAAGCATCGATGAACAGCTTGAAAGACATCTCAACAAGGTGTTGACTATTGATAAGAAAAAGCGCGCTGAAGAAGAAGATTCTTCTGCTGCTTCTGCTTCTGTTTTTGATCATGTTCGTGTTCATACAAGCAGTGCCAATACTTCTCCGACATCTATTAAGTTCAAAACTAACTTCAAGAAGCAAAAACAGGATTGGGAAATTGATCCTTCTAAACTTATCATCAAAAGTGTTATTGCTCGTGGCACTTTTGGCACTGTTCATCGTGGTGTTTATGATACTCAAGATGTTGCTGGTTTGTTCCTTGTTTTTTATTTGATGAATTTTACTCATCAGATTCAGATGCTTAATTCATTTTCTCGTGATTTGTATTATTTTTAATTAAAATTTTTATTTTTCTCTTGAAAAGAGTTGACTTTTACAATGATTTAGTGAGTTTGAATAATTTGTAGAAGTACTATCTATTTGGGGGATGTTTTTAGGTTTTTAGGATGAACATAGAGATTAACGATTGACTTGGTGGTGAATGTTTGGGACCTAGGAGTGTGCTCCTCTTTATGTGTCAGGATTGAATGTGTTGGGTCAGTCAGAGATTTGCTCTGACTTCAATTGGATGGTGGGATTGGTCCCCAAATTAGTTGGTCTTTGAGCCAGATTTCGAGTTTCCAATAGAAAAAGAGTTGGACAGAGATATGATAGAAAATTCTAACATTGTTTGATCTATTTAGTCAACTCTACTTATTGGGATAAGGCGATTGTTGTTGTTTTAAGGTTTTGGTCTTGGTCTTATGATGAGGCGGATGTTAAAAAGTTAGACGTTATTGTTTTGTTGATTGTTCTTACGGTGAAATTGAGTTAAATGTTTCATCTTCTGGAATTTACTGATAATGGATTGTAATTACTTGATGATCAGTTAAATTGCTTGACTGGGGTGAAGAAGGTCAAAGGACAGAAGCTGAGGTTTCCTCACTGAGGGCAGCGTTTATACAGGAAGTTGCTGTTTGGCATAAACTTGATCATCCCAATGTCACAAAGGTTGATTTCATTTTATTCAACTTCGGCCTCTTATGTTTTTATTGTTTGTAAATTATATATGATGTGGTTTTGATGTTGCATGTGTCAGTGTTATGTGCTTAGTATTTTCATTTATTCGGGGTGCAATTCATCAACTTCTTTCTTTTAAGGGTGTTATTTTCTGGAAAAGGCAACTTGATCCTCCTTTTTATGTATACCTTTGCATATTATATCTATTCATGCAATATACTTTCTTTCCATTGGAGATTCATTCTGTTGCTGGGCATATTTTCATGTAGTGGTTTATCAAATCAAGATTCTAATCGTGAATTAGAAGATCTGTTTTTCGAGTTGTGAATTAAATCTTATTATGAATTGTTAGATACATGATCAAAATACAAATATGTCATTTTTAAGGGAAAAAACAAGTGATTTTATCAAAAACAGGAAAGGAAAAATAAGTTACGTAAGCAAAAATCATAAGGTCATGTTGGAAATTCCGTCTTCATTGCGGTCTGCCCCTAGTCGCCTAAATTGCGGCCTTTGGTTTGCCTTCATTGCAGCCTCCAACACCTTCATTGTGTTGGCTTTGAGGGGGTGGATTTAGTCCCACATCAGATAGATAAGACTCTTGAGAAGAGTTGATAAAGATGACTAGAGGAGGCACTCCTCACCTTACAAGTCGGTTTTGTAAGGAAGAGTTAGGCCCCAAATTTCAACATGGTATCAGAGCCTATCCTAGATCTATCGTTGGGCTTCCAGCATCGTCTACACTTCAGGCCCATTGGGTCGGATTGAAGCGTGAGGGGGTGTGTTGGAAATTCCGCCTTCATTGTGGTCCGCCCCTAGTCGCCTAAATTGTGGCCTTTGGTTTGCCTTCATTGCAGCCTCCAACACCTTCATTGTGTTGGCTTTGAGGGGGTGGATTTAGTCCCACATCGGATAGATAGGACTCTTGAGAATAGTTGAGAAAGAGGAGGCACTCCTCACCTTACAAGCCGGTTTTGTAAGGATGAGTTAGGCCCCAAATTTCAACAAGTCATATATCATATATGACAAAAAGTGGGCACAAAACACTGTGCAGGCAAGAAGAATAAAAAAAATTAGGGTATTAGGACTCTATAATGGTGATTTGTATTTGGGTTATGAATATTGGCTTTTGGAAGATTCTATCTATCCTTTCTAAAGAAAGCGGCATAAAAAACGTTACAAGTCTTTTAGAAACCGTGTTGCATTGACCTGCATGTTTTGAGACTGCACATGCTGCAAAATGTGAATTGTGATTTGGGGCATGTTGCAATTCATCTTAATGAATCGAGATTTTTATTGAAATTTATATCATGAAGATATGTTCATCGATTTATATCGATTGGGTCCAATTTTGTTTCAAATTCAGATACGAGTCACATTTATTTTATTTCGGGATAGTGATAATCTCTTTCAAGTGATTAGGTCATTTGGTTGGAAGTGATGTAACTTTTAGGGATTTCCTTCCCAACTGTGTGAAAAAGTTTCATACATATTGTTTAAGGAGCATGAACTATGCAGGCTGCACAATGCAATGGCATTATGTGAAGTTTTATTATTTGCAAAATATAAAACATTCAACTATTTTGTGGAAACTAAAAAATGTGAATCATATTATATTGAACTTTATATACAACATATGAGTTTCACCGTCCCAGATATGCCTCTCATTGTTTCTGATTCTATGTTGATAAGTTGGCATATGAAACCCAAAAGTAGTTTTGATGATAAGGGTTGATACAAAATGAGATTGTTGCAATATGTAATTTGCAATGGATTAATCCGAGTCTGCCCGTGGTGATTCAGCAGAGAAATATTATTCGATTCAAGCACTTGTGGCATATACTATTTCCTTATTAACAGGCCACGAATCTTGAATTCTACAGTTTTTAGATAATCCATAGTTGAATGTATATTTACATATTTGGAGTTTTACTTTCTTATTATTCTGAAAGCAATTTTGAGGAGATCTCTGTTGAACAGCTTACCTGTCATAAAGTTGAATACAGGAATAGAGGATAAGTAACTTCTTTGCAGCTATTGCATAGAAGTATACGACTTAATTCATATCTTGTTAATCTGTGTAGATACTATGTTGGTCTATGAATGAAAACCGAATTCTTCATATAAAAACAAGTCCGTTTTGATATGATTACCATTCTATATATAAATTGTCGCAACTTCAGAGTGCTCTAATAGGGAACTAGTATTTCACATCAGAGGTTAAAGATGGATTTGAATAAGCATTTTCTAATTGGTTCAGCATCTTCATTGTTGTTGACCAAAGCATGTAAATAATAAACCAGCCCTCCTGCATGTTTTGAAATTTCCCAATAATGAAAGCTTCAAGCCTTCGGATTTCTACAATTTATGGTGAATCTGTTCTTTGAAAGTATGTATGTTTTATACCATTTTCTCCTCTCAATGCACTTCAGCCTTTTCGTGACCATCGTAACCAATGAAAAGATATCATGTATCTTCTTTGCGTTAAAGTCTTTCCATTTGGTATAGCGGGTGTTCTTTTATTCCCCTTTTCTGAAGCAAAAGATGCATGCAGGTACACATAACAAGTATAATAAGCCCCTATGGCCCTATTTGCTCGTTTTCTTCATGACATATTCTATTTCCTGTTCTATGATATATTGTTATATTTGGTAGTTACTTGTTTTTTATGTTTTCTCTCTTTCCAATCTGTATTATGCACTTATCTGAAAGTGTCTTGTTTCTATGTTTAGTTTATTGGAGCAACTATGGGATCTGCAGAATTGCAGATTCAAACTGATACTGGTCTAATTGGCATGCCAAGCAATATCTGCTGTGTTGTTGTGGAGTATCTTGCTGGAGGTACACTGAAATCATACCTAATAAAGAACAGGAGGAGGAAATTAGCTTTTAAGGTTGTCATCCAGCTGGTGCTTGATTTAGCAAGAGGGTAATCTATTTTAATTGAGTTTAGCAGATTGAAAAAAAAACACCCATAATTTGTCTATATAACTATCCACTCGCTTGGTTTTACAGGTTGAGTTATCTTCACTCTCAGAAGATTGTTCACAGAGATGTGAAGACCGAAAACATGCTGTTGGATAAGACCCGCACAGTTAAAATTGCTGATTTTGGGGTTGCACGAGTCGAGGCGTCAAATCCTAATGATATGACCGGGGAGACCGGGACCCTTGGTTATATGGCTCCAGAGGTGTGTAGTTAGTACCTGTAAAATCTTTTGGGTTAAATATGTTTGTAGTCCATACAAAATTACGGATCTTTCAAGTTTATCCCTATAAATGTGTCATGTTTCTATAAATGGTATGGACTAAAAATGGATTAGAGTTTTTACTAGGACTATACTAAAAAAATGGATATTTTACTGGGACTTGAAACATTCAATCAAAATTATTGTACTAGCATGTATAACAGAGTGCAAAGAGAAAGCCGCTGTAATTGACTATTCATTTTTTCCCAATGGGGTTGGCTTCTTACAGGTTTTAAATGGAAACCCCTATAACAGGAAATGTGACGTGTACAGTTTTGGTATCTGTTTATGGGAGACATATTGTTGTGACATGCCATATCCTGACCTAAGTTTCTCAGAAATTACTTCAGCTGTTGTTCGCCAGGTATACTTGCTACTTCGTTTCAGTTGATTGTCTTATGTAAGCAATGCATATTTATAATTGCAGTGGATTCTGTGTTTGTGAATCCATTATGATGACATTATTGTTTTCTGTTGGAGTTTAGAATTTGAGACCAGAAATACCAAGATGCTGCCCAAGTTCTCTTGCAAACGTAATGAGGAAATGCTGGGATGCCAGTCCTGATAAGCGGCCAGAGATGGACGAGGTAGTTACCATGCTGGAGGCCATTGACACATCCAAAGGTGGAGGTATGATCCCTATTGATCAGCAGCAGGGTTGTTTTTGCTTCCGCAAGCATAGAGGACCATGAAGTTCCATTCTTTTGTTGACAACAAACAATTTGGTTTTAGTGGTTTTTCACTATTTGAAGAATCAAATTTGTATCTATGGTGAGAATACAGAAATTGGATACTGTAATGAGATGAGAGAGATACACAGTAGCAGGTATAGGTTGGAGGAATTGGTGCCTCTGATTTTCTTTTACTCTTGCCGTTTTTTCTCCACCTTGGTTTGAGTTTTGTGGGTATGGGTATTAATTTCAGCCAATGTTGCCTCCCAGCTGGATCTTCATTATACTATATATTATACTGTTGCAAACTTGCAATCATATTTGATGTGATTAAATTGGACCCATTGGCTTGGTGTTCTAATCTCTCCTTGCTTTCATTATCCAAACTTAATCCCAGTAGTATTCAAAAGGGTAATGGTGTAGTAATGGTGTTTGGCCGGTATAATTAGTGTTTATCGATATAGAATGGGGAGAAAATAAGGTCAATATCAATGTTTCATTGTTCCTGTTTAATGTCAATATAATAATGAAGTTAAACCGTATAGAGTCGTATAATAATGCGGTATGGTTGTTGCATAATCAAGTCTTTTATGCATGTGATCAGACATTTGATTCTTGATCCTCAAATTAGTCGATTCTTCAGCCGGATAGTTTTAAAAGAAAAAGTTATGAACCTTCTGTTTTTTCAATGAAGCATTGAACTGTGAATCATGATATGTATATTTATTTTTGTCATCTGATGATCATGATACATCATTTAGGTCCACAACAATCGCTGTAATGATCTCAACTTATTCTATTCTACAAGAGATCAGTGCTATGACTTAACAATATGCAAACAAGTTATTCCTTTCAAAAAAAATGAGAAAAAGAAAAAATTCCAAGACACCTTGGTACGTACTAAAAGAACAACTTTTTCCTTTGAACTTGTTCTGTCTTTCTGTCAATCCAAGCTGTAATCATACATTGTTGACACTACTAGGTGGAGCATCATCGTTCCACTTTGTTGTTCGGTAGTAAACGGCATAAAGGATGAGCTGAATCAATCCAGAAAGTGCTCCGAAGCCATTGGGAATCTATGCATTCAAACATTTTATTAGCAATCATAAACTACAAACCTCAAATTATTTACTTTTCACATCAAATTTATCAGCATTGGTTTTATGGATCATCAAATTTTATTTTTCTTATCTCATAGTAGTTTTACGTGAAACTTTCATAATTTATTTTTGTCACATGATATAGTGATAACAATTTTTAATATTTCAAAGCTTAACCATGGGACTAACCAGCTCAAATAAAATGTAAAGTTAAATAGAATATATAGATCCTTAGAACAAAAATTTAATAATAATAACGACTAATGATAGATAGATTATTACCGCTACGAATGGATCCCATCTAAGAAGTGCATAAGTCGACCAAACAACCCCATTGGCAAAGTTGGCTAGTGAGAGTAAGAATGGCATGTACTTCACACTCTTCGTTCTAATTACTTGACGCTGCTCTTTTTTTTAGTTGTCAAAATTAAAAAAAATTAATTAAATAAAATGGACAAAAGTAATTGCTATTATGCAAACCAAAAACACAAATTTGGTAGAAAACTTGTTAATTAAGAAACTGAATATTCACACGTACCATGACAGTCAAGGGTGAAAAGTACATAAGGATGTTGAAGATTATGCATATAAGTCCAACAATGAACCTTCTGTCTTTAAGGCTGGTTACAAAATACATGACAATAAATACCACCAAGACAAGGAACACAACTTCAGCTAGAAGGGCCAACAAGATCTTCTTCTGAAATTGATTAAAATTCACCCAATCCACCAACCAATTAGAACAAAATTTATAAAATCGGTAATATTGATCAATTGTTAAGTGAAAAAACTAATGTTTTAAAAATTGATCTTGACATCAAACCGGTACGTTTGGATCATGGTTCAATTGGTTTAAATCGCTCGAACCAAAATTAAACAATCTAACCGTTTAAGTAACTGAACGTATCGTAGACAATGTTTATGGTTTGACCTTCAATTCGATTTTTAAAACATTGAAAAGAAAAATAGGCTATAACTAATTAATAAGTTTGAGATGTTTCTCACACGCGTACTCCCATTTGAGTATACGAAGAAGACGGAAGTGTAGATAATCTCAATGAAGAAGCCAAAGCCATTAATTGTGAGGACAAGAAGGTTACTTTTACTAATGAAGGGCATTCCATAGAATGACCACATTGCACAATTGAGTATAGTTACCACATACGGATCTGGTTTGAAATCTTGCACTGATTTTAACTTGCATATTTTTATAAATGTAGGCCTGCGTATATATTAGAAATACATATTTGTCATTAATTATCAGTGCTAAAATCATTAAATTAAGTACAAGAATAAAGAGAAAGAGGGAAAGAAATTTACACCGGTGACATGAATAAACAAAAAGAGATGACATTTCCTGCAAATAAAATAACATTGCATATGTTAGCAAAAATAAAATTGCATTGTTATATTTTAAAGAAAATACTAACAAGTATTTTTAGAGCACTTGATAAGAAGTCTAATGAGGAAATTGTGCATATATCACTCATGTCACACTAGGTTGATCATTTTGTTTAGATTAAAATGACCAAATAAAATTATTGAGAAAGAATGCGGTGTTATGTTATCTATGTAGCACCAATATTTGAAATTTAAAGCATGTTTGATATTGGGCACATTAGTGTTGACGTTGACGCAACTCCAACACATATAGTTACATTCTATCACTTCTATTTTCTTAAATTATTATCAAGTCTGCGGGTTGGTGCCGATACTACTTAGGGTTGTATAAGTTTAACAACTTGATAGAAAAGAAACAAGGAATAAACACGGGGAAATAAGCCAGAGGTTTTTCTGCACTAACCGATTATTCCAACAATGGTTCTTATTAAATAAGTGTCAACCATGGCTGCAAAATTCAAAGAGGAAGCTGAAGAAAGACGATGTAAACAAATGAAGATTGTTTCTCCAAAAAAACAAAAACAAATGAAGAATGCAAATGAAAATTGATAGCTAAATATTTTTTGTTTTTTGTTTTTGAGGGAAGCTAAATAATTTGTTAATATGTGTACTTAAGCAATATGCCATAAATAGGTATTTGGGTGATGTTTTAGTTCTTGACCGCAACAAGTGTGAAGTGTTGACTGGTGAACCTGCATTCTAGCCATAACAAACTTCTTTTTCTTCGGAATTCACTGTCTAACCATCTAACTAATACCACTGGTTCCTAATCATTTTGAGTGTTTTCAATGATTGATTTATGTATTACCACAAGTCAAGTGCTAACCATCTAATCTAACTAATACCACTGTTTTCAACGATTGTTATACTTTTTGCTGAAATTTTAGGATTTAGACAAGAAAAAAAGAGAGTTAAATTAAATATCAGGTCAAGTGATAGTAATAAAAAAAAGTTAAATATGCCTTCTATAAATATAATTTATTTTCCACTTTTGACCCAAATATGCCTTAATTCTAAAATGTCTCATCTTAATTCTTTTGTTTTCCAAACATTTAATCCTACAAATTTACAAAAGAATAATGACGGTTTTCACTAAACATCAGGATGAGTTGATTTTGTAACACAACACCACTACCATCATGATTTATGTGAAATCCAGAATTATAAAAAAATAAATTTGTTTTGCCGCAACACTCCTTTATTTTTTTTGAGGGAGAAAAAATGCCGCAACACTCCTATTTAACCCAACACAAGGCTTCGTGAAAATTTATTTTTTTTATTTTTTTTTGCTGTATATTACTCAGAAACAAATGTCCTAAACAAAGGGATTTATGTGAGGCGTCTTGGCTGTGTTTTCTTCACTCTTCACTGAACTTGAACCCTTTCAGCTAAAAACATGTCTCAAGAACATTGAACGTCTTCCAATATGTTTTTAATTGGAAGTATTTTGTGTTGGCTTCCAACATTTAATGATATTTGCACAACAAGGTGGAAGATCCGAGCATGCCTTCCTTTGTCCTCCTCCCTCAATCACGATCAATCACGGTGTTCATGATGAGGAATCGGTCAAAGCATTGCATCCTCCCTCACGTTAGGTTGCACCAAGTGTTTGTAGCGTCACGTACCCAACAAGGGAAAAGGGTGAATATATAGGATTCCTCCCTTCAACAACATTGTTCTTGCTCGCTTGAAGTTGTTCTTCGATAGAGGAAGAAGGCGGTCTACAATTGGTAATCGATAAGTGGTTTGCAATTAGGGATGGTCCCTGTAATTGAAAGGTCAATTAGGCAGGAAGGGCAAAGTTGATACCCTTTGTTTGGCTTGCAATTCAAGGGGCCTTCAGGGAGGACTAAAAGATGTCTCAAGTTGGGTAAGGTAGTGCGCTTGTGAGAATGGAGTGGTGCAAACTAAAGTAAGTATGGAGGAATGTCCATGATCTTGCAAAAACATATCAGAAGCTTGGGTTCCCAAAGAGAACGTTGCTAGAGTTTTGAAAAATTAAAAAGTTAAAGGACTATTAAACATGAATTAAATTTACGAAAAATAGGCTCCCTCTCATGAGATATATTAGTTGCTCTCCCCACAATTGAGTTTCTAGGGATCAAACTCTGACATCCCTTAGCACACCAACCAAGCTACGTACGCGAGACAATGTATTCACTACTTGTTTGTGTTTACTTGTGGTTTTATTCTTCTTTTGTGTGTGGGGTTGAACACTTACAATTACTATTTCTGTACTCGATAGTATAATAATAACCTTCATATTGGTTGAGTCTAAAACCTAAATGGTTCAAAAAGTACACCATTAATTTATCATAAAAAAGGTAGGTTTTTATTTTCAAATTGCATTCACAATTTAAACAAAATTCACAAAATTAACTTACGGGAGATCTATCAACTCTTATCAGAGACTAAAGATGCATTCCAGTTTCAAGCATTCAGAACAAGAAAAATCTTAACACCAAATGTATAATCAAGATGCAAGCATTTTGATCTTGACCTTTTAGCTAACCCTTGTATGAACAAAAAAATTAATGTAACATTTAAGAAATAACCAAAATCGGTTTCACTTTCCTACTTATGGAAGAAGGCTACGTCTAAAATGGACAAATGCACTCTTGACCTATGTTAATATGTTTGTACAATTTTTTAATATTTAAACTCTTTATCCAAATATAATTAAGATTTCTACATCGATCCCACAACAATTGGTAACCTTCGTCCCATTGATTCTTCTTGTAGCATTAGAAAAAGTCAAAAACTCTGCAGCAACACACAAAAATCCTAAATGCACGACCTCCATTGTCATTGATGGTCCGTGAGCACTTCAACAAGAACCAAGACACTAAATCAAAACATCTCTATTCTAGTTGACCTTACACTTTGTGATGTCAAATTGTCAATTAAACAACATGATTTAACAAAACATGCATAACTCCAAATGCGCACAACGAAACCAACTTTGTGAATTCTAAAAGAGAAAGCAAACACTTGATTAGATGAACTCCACGTATTCCTTCCATAGATTGAGTATGAAAGCCTATTGGAAATCACATACCAAATATGCATTCATCTAAACATCATATCAAAAATCCACATCATTTAATTTCACACACATAGTACCCCCTCATTTAGTAGTAGCTATAACATTCTAATTTCATTTTACTTATACTCATTAGCAAAATTTACCTGCAATTGACATTCAATCCCTTGGGGCTGAAGATGTCGATAAATCACAATTTCGTATCATCCCATCATATCAAACGAAAAAGAGATCTGTTCGGACGCTCTTGGGCACCATTGATCAACAAGAATAAAAAGGATAACTTGCAATTCAAGTAACACCAACCATACTCGCAAAGTAATATTAAATCCAGATGCCAATTACTAAAACATAACTCAGATCAAGTGAAAACGTTCAACAACTTCACCAAATATTTTTAATAGTAACTAGCCAAAGTTTCTATTTCTTTTGCATCAATCAAGAAATTTTGTGGAAAAACACCTAGGACTAAAATACCTAACAAATGGTTTTATTTCTTCTCAGCATTGTCCTCTAACTCCCTCTTTAGCTGAAGAGACAAATCATCACTAACATCATCATCATCCCAATCATCTTCCCATTCCTGAGCTACCTCTCTCCCTTCCTCCTTGTCCTCCCATTCTGCAAGTTACATCAGATTGCAAAAATAAACAGCAAGAAACTACTAACATGGATTCAATTCTCGATCGAAATAACCCACTTGGGTTGGCCTAGTGGTATTGGCTTGGGACTTGGGAGTGTGCTCCTCCTCAAGGTCTCAGAGGTTCGATTATCTCTAGTGCCAATTTGAGGGGGTTAGTTTAGCTTCTTCAAAAAAAAATTCTCGATCAAAATTTAATGAAGCTGAAATTGATTGCAAAAATGATTAGGATGAGGAGGGGTTAAAGATTGGAACAATTTGAAGTTACCTTTGTTGATCTCAAACTCCTCGAACTCATCGTCGCCTTCAAAGAGATCAACCTTGACGTCCTCACAAGGTTGTGGTTCGGTTGCCATCATGGATTAACTCAAATCTCAGAAACCCTATTGTAGAATTTGAAAAAATCACACTCTTTGATGATAGTGATATGTAAAGAGTAATTTAAGGAGAGAGGTGCTTTTCATACGAGGAAGTGTTTACCAGTCCTTAATTATCTCAAATGAGTTGATTATGAATACTCCCTAAAAAAAAGGTTGATTATGAATATTTTAAAAATTCTCCATTAAATTGTTAAATCAACCCTTATATTCAACAATTTATATCAATTAAGTCTCTATATTAATACGGTCTTCAAATTTATCTGCTTGCTAGTTTTAGTCCATAACATATTTTTTAAATGATTAGAATGCATTAAATTGATGGATTATTTATATTTTTGATGTCCGTAAATAGAGACCACTTGAGTTTTAGTCAATGTATTTACTAATCTTTTGAAATTTGCGTAGTTACTAGTCATTTGAGTTGTGGTCTCTAAGCTCATTTAAGTAATGACATGTCACAAACATAAGTGAAATGACCAAAATACTTCTATCTTCATCTTCTCAACTCTCAAGTAGTTTTCCTTCCTCTTCCATCGATTTCCTCCATCAAAGTCTTATTTGAAAGCTTAACAAATTTAAAAGCTGACACATCATCGACAAGTCCTAGGGTCAAAATTGAAGGATTGTATATCACTGTAAAGTGTAAAGCCATCTTGCACATTACAATTGGGCAGTGATGTGGTAGTGCAGGTAGCCTTGAACAATATAATTCTCCTTCTATAACTGAAGAAACCTCAAGAACCGAAAAATATAAAGAGTTTAGACTACAATATAAAACAGTAGAGGGTCATGAGAAAGGGATTTGAATCCTCTGAAATAAGTAGCTGGTAAATTGAGGAAATTAATAATTGATATTGTAATCACATATAATATGTTTTTTTGGGACAAACATAATGTGTTATGTATGTACATATAATATCAATCATTAACTTATTTATCTATATATGATATTTACTCATTTTACTCTCTAAAATGAATTGTTCACTTTAGAAGAGTCTTGTCCATGAGAAGAGTCACTTTTTAAGAATATAATTTTTGGAGTTTCTTCATAGAAGGTTTCTGACGAGCTTAGGATCAAAATAGATCAAATCGAATTTAGGATTCAGATTTAATTATCATATTCAGTTTGTCTTTAACTTCATGAATAATAGTTTTAACAAAGAACTGTGTTTTGTTACTTTTGACTGTAGGCGATGGTGAAATCTTGGGACTGATGCAGAGTCGTCCATGAAATTTTAAATGTCGTTCACAAAGTATGAAATTGGTGCTATATTTTTTGCATAAGTAAATACCACGCAGACACCTACGCGCACACACTAATTTAAAAAGTTGGTGCCCAAATAATGAGGTCATGTGCGGTACACCCACAGAGATACACCTCTGTCCACTTCTTCCTTTTTTTTTTTTTTTTTTTTTTTTCTTTTAATGAAAAATTTAGCCCAAAATCACCATCCCCTTCATAGTATATAATATTCAATAGTGGAATATTTCCTATTTTAATGTGATTTAATTTTTTAATCAAAATTTAAAATAATATTATTATTATTATTATTATTATTATTATTAAAGGATAAAATAGTTTAAATAAAGGATAAAATATGTAAAGAAAAAGGCAACCTAAAGTCATGTATTTTCTTTATATGTAGTACACACATACATACAACCACTTATAATATTTTTTTCATGGAAACTAACCTCTTATATTATTCTCACACTTTTTTTTTATTTTATTCATGCTTTTTATTCATACTCGAAATTATTATTCTTTTATCTTGCCCTTGTTTTCTCCAATACTCTTTAACCATTTTTTTATTAGGTTTTTTTTCCTACTTTATAATATTTTTCTTTGACTGTTTCCCTCTTAATATA
Organism: Medicago lupulina; assembly: GCA_958299785.1. Classification (NCBI taxonomy): domain Eukaryota; kingdom Viridiplantae; phylum Streptophyta; class Magnoliopsida; order Fabales; family Fabaceae; genus Medicago; species Medicago lupulina. The sequence continues at coordinate 12,510,036 of OY283143.1, read as the reverse complement.
AACTTTCTTATGTTTATTATTTTTTTATCTCATTATTTTTTATTTTCTGTAGGGGTACTACTTTTTCCTACTAAGAATAAAGAGTGAAATATACTCATTTATTTTTTGAGTATGTTTTGATGCATAAAAAAGAAGAAGATGATATTGAACATTTTCATTTGTCAAGCAACAAAGGAAATAGCTAAAAAAAATTATGTTTCTTTCGTATGTTCTTCTTAGATGTTTATTTTCTTAATTCACAAAAATTTGTTGCAACTATTTTAAATGTCAAATTAATATTTATCAATTTTAAATCAATTATCGTAAGGTTTTTATTATTCTTTGGACTCTATCAATACATTTTTTTCATCTTTTTATACTTTGAGATTATTTCTTTTAATGAAAGTGTTACTTTATTATTATCATTTATTATTATTATAATAATCATAATTTTATTGTTGTTGATGTTGTTGTTACTATATTATTACCAAAGATGATAATTGATGACATGCTGTCATTACGTAATTTTCTATGTCATTTTGTCACACTTTAAAGTTCACAAGACAACTTAAGCATAAAAAAAAAAAAGAAAACCGAAGAAAACGACAAAGAAAAAAACGTGTCAAACACTTGATTAGTACACAAGAATAACACATGCATAATAGTACTCTTACAATATATGGAACAGAGTTTTATCAAATGAACTCAATTGAGTATTTGAGTTTTCCTAATAAGTAGAAACTTGCAACCAACTTAGAATTCTATACAATAGTTAGTTGTTCAATCAATACCACACCATTTCCACACAGAATTGGATAATAATTTAACACTCTCTTTTAAATAAATTCGCTTTTGTATAAATCCTATCTTTAAATAGTCGCAACACCATCTTGAACACATTCAAAGGAACCAAACATTATTAATTTGGGAAAATATCAAAATAAAACAAAAAGAGAACTTGAAGTAATCTAAACTGACTTCATTCATTGATTTCACACCACTTTAATTCTTAACTATACCAGATACAAAATAATCATAAGCTTCCAGTGTATAATTTGAAGCTCACTTATTAAAATTAGCTCACTAGAGATAAAAATACAGAGAGCTAATTCCACAAATTCTCAAATGTGGCAATAACCAAGGTATATGTTACAGTATATACACAAAAAAAGTATACATATATATTCACAAGAAGAGATTCTAATTTCTAAGTTCTAACACATTCAATTGGCGTAGAATTGCAGAACCTTTCAATCGAGAAGTTGCAGTTTCGTTGAAATCCTGCAGAATTTTAATGAGAAAACGCGCTTTCTTAGAGGCATGAGAAGTACCATCCGTAAGAAGCGAATAAAGCAAAGGCATAAGTGTAACATCCTTAGCAAGAACACCAGCAACATCCACACCACCATTAACACACAGAGACAACAATATCGAAACACAATGTTCCTTCGAAGCACGCGAAGGAGCAGATCGCAACAGCCCAGTAATCAACGGCAACACAGAAGCTTCCAAAACAGCATTAGCTCCATCAAAATTCTCAGCAAGTGCCGCAAGAACAGCCAAAGTTTCAGTAACAAGCTCTTCCTTGTTGCACAAGGTATTCAAAATAGAAACAAGCGCGTGAACAGCACCGGCTTCAAGCACACGTTGATGATTCCTAGGAAGCAAAAGAAGTCCAAAAATCGCAACTACTGCATTCTTTTTCCCGCAGGTTGTTCCTTCTTTAGCCAATTCCACTAAACCATTAATCACATCTTGATTTTCACCTATTAATTTTCTGTATTCTTTCACTGAACAAAGATAGAATATTATAGCAGCTGCAATTTGACGAGCTTCAAGACTAAGCCCATTTTTCAGTACATACACAACGGGCTTTAAACCGTTATGGTCTATTATATTTTCAGGCCCGGTTGCATACTTTGAAAGCTTCAACAAAGCAGAGATTGCATTCTCTTGAGTGGTTTTATCCTCCGTAGCTAAAAGATCCAACAGTGGTGGCACAGTTCCAACTTCAATCAAACAAGCTCTGTTGAAAATGCTTGACCTTGTTAACAAACGAATCTCATAAGCTGCTTTATTCTTCTGTTGATCTGTTCCAAACACGAGCCTTCGTGTTAGAAACCATGACAGAAACTGCATAGAATGTGCTGCTGCAGAACTACCGGGTAAAATCGTCCTTGTTATGTCACGGTTACGGTTTGAAAATCTTGCGAATGAAATACCATTATCACTGCAGAATTGTTGGATAAGTCTCTTCAGTGTTGTGTTTGGGACTAACTCTGTGTTTTTAATATTCTCCCCTGTTTTGGGACATGTTGTGTTTCCTGCTTTAAGCCATGTCTGAATTGAAGCACGATCATAGGTTTGTCCTGTTGACACTGTTACTGGATCAGTCATTAATTCAAGTGAAATTGGACACCGAAAATCCTCTGGATTCAAACAATTTACAGTTATCATCTCCGTACTGTGTCGAGATTCGAGTTTATTCAAATTTTCATCAAAATCTTCGAATATCACTACTCTGCAGTAGCTTAAAAACCCAATCAAAGAACTCAACAACGGAACCTCTCGTTCGTCGCAATTCCTATCCTCCAAGAAACTTATCTCGTTTTCTAAGAATTTGATTTCTCTGTCACAGTCATTCCAGGTCTTGATTTTGAGGTAATCAAGGATTTCATGCATGGTATTCACGTTAGGTTCAGTTCCTCTCTCGAATTGATGAAGAACATAATGAAGTTTCTTGGACGCAACCTCGTCGTTGGGGTCCACTTCGAATTTACTTTTCCTCGCTTGTTTAGCGATCAATTCAACTAACTCCTTCACTTCGTCGCAAATTTCAACTCTGTGTAAAGGCAAAATGTCCAGTGTAATAGCCACTGCGCGAATAAGAGAACGAAACTGAGACGCCACGTGTTGCGATTTCGCGAGCAATAAGAGACTAGAACCTTCTAAAGTACAATCTTGCATTAAGAAATTAATCTTCTGCATAGTGAAGTGAAGCTCTGAAAAGCATAGGATAATTGAGTTAGGAATAATGGAACCATGGTCTTTAATTTCGTTGAGGAAAATTGAAATTATACTAATTTGACGTATAGTTTCTCTAGCGTTACGTTTTTGAGTTGGGAATATTTGAGGTTGGAAATTGGATATAGTTTGTGAAAGAGTGATTAGTGAAGTGATGAGTGTTGTGGGAGATATGTTTTCGCAAGGGTGAACCGCCGGGAATGATAGGATACGGCGATCCCTTTGATTAGTAAGATGAGTACTAGTCATTATTGAACTAAAACAGTTTACAAACAAATTCATAATACTAAATTTGATAAGTGTAAGGTAAGGTTATATTATAGGAAGAGAAGGACATGAGCGTGTGTTGTTGCTGACTGTGGAATATAGTGGACACGTGTTAAGATACTTGGACGTGGTATTGGTATATGTTGACTAGGATTTAGAGGAAAAGAGTAGGAACTGAGGAAGATTTGTTATGGACACGTGGAAGATAAAGGTTGCTGTAACTAAATTTATTTATCTGTTATTGTGGATTTTTAATTGGGGGAAGGAGGAGTGAGGAAAAGATTTGAAATGATGATGGATTATGGGTCCACTTGACCGACATTACAGGTGGAGTTATTGTGTATTGACGTGTGTATCTGGAAATTTGATGTTGCTGTCTATGAAGCTGCTCACCTCAATAATTTACAAATTGTATTTGTACGTCATTTTTTTTTGGCTCGAAAGGTACATGAATTTTGATTGCGTGGGTTTACCGGTTCAATGATTCTTTTTATTGGGGAATCTGAAAAATAACATAAGATAATAAATTGTTGCTCTAAAACATAACAAAATATGGGTTTTAACATAAGAAATTACCACAATAAAATGGTTATAGGTTGTAAATGGGTTTTTAAAACCATGCATTAGGCTGTTGGTAGTATAGTATTAGAAGATTAATCAATAACTGTGATTCTGAGTCTGAAGTGAAGAGTGCGTCTGAAGTCTGTGTCTGAAGACGGCGTCTGAGTCTGAAGACAGAGTCTGAAATAGGAGCGTCTGAAGTACTGTTGGTCAGACTCTGACGTACAGGTTCTGAAGTATAGCTTCTGATGTCTGATCAGAAGCTGAGTCTAGTAACAAACATTGGTTAGCCTGTTAACCAATATAGTGATCTTGTTACAAGAGTTTGTTACAACATCTTGTTGTATATATACTCACTCATGCGTTGTAAATAAAATATAGAAAAAATACAAGTGACACAAGTGTGAATAAAATTTCATAGAGTTTTCTCTTCCTCTGTTTTTCATTATTTTTCTATCGTTTCGTTTTCATCTTGCATAGAATAGCTTATTTTAATAAGCACTTCCGCTGCGTAAAGAACATAGTGATTGTTCTAACTGTGCTAACAATTGGCATCGAGAGCTTGGGTTGAATCTTAGGGAAACACGAGTGAAAGTGAGGGGAATCATCATTGGAAAACACAGAGTGAGGTGTGTGCATTGATTTCTCCGTTTCTGAGAATTAGCAAGATGAACACAAACGGTTTTGGATCAAATATCTTGATTCTTGATAGCAAGAATTGGGAACGGTGGAGCGCTTTGATGAGATCGTTGTTTGGCGCGCAAGATTTGAGTGATCTTGTTCAGAATGGTTTTGAAGAACCTCCTGCAAATGCTACTGATGTGCAGAGAGCTGCATTCAAAGAAAACAAGAAGAAAGATTACAAGGCTCTGTTCTACATTCAACAGAATGTTGATAATCAACACTTTGAGAAGATAGCCAAAGCAACAAGATCAAAGGAAGCATGGGATATTCTTGAGAATTATCACAATGGGGGAGAAAAGGTGAAACAGGTCAAGCTGCAATCATATAGAAGGAAGTATGAAATGATGCAGATGGAAGAAGATCAGAAGGTAAGTGATTATTTTTCAAAGATGAATGAAATCGTGAATTTGATGAAGAACTGTGGTGAAAACATTTCTGATCAAATGGTAGTGGAAAAGGTGTTAAGATCTTTAAGCCAAAAGTTTGATTTCATAGTAGTAGCAATCCAAGAAGCAAAGGATGTGAAAACTATGAAGATTGAAGAATTGCAGAGTTCTCTGGAAGCACATGAACTGCTGGTATTTGATAGAAGTTCAGAAAGATCTGTTCAGCAAGCTCTTCAAGCTCAAACAACAAAGAAAGAAGGAAATCACAAGAATTTCAAGAAAGGGAAAGGCAAACCAAACTGGTCCAACAATTCAAAATCCAAGACTGATAACAAAACTGAGTCTTCTAAAAGAGGAGGTTTTAAAAAAAATCAGAACAAGAAGAAGGATTTTGATAAGAGTAAGGTTAAGTGTTATAATTGTGACAAGTTTGGACATTTTGCTGATGAGTGTTGGTTCAAGAATGATCAGAATACAGAAGAAGCTAATATTGCTCATGGAGGTGACCCTGATGCAGTGTTGTTAATGGCTGCTACATGTGAAGATAGGATGAGAGGTGAAGAGTGGTACCTTGACTCTGGGTGTTCTAATCATATGACAGCTCATAGAGAATGGTTAACAAATTTTGATGCTAACAAGAAAACTAGCATCAAATTGGCTGATAACAGGAAGCTTGCATCAGAAGGTAGTGGTAACATAGTGATGAGGAGCAATTTTGGTGGTAAAGTCATAATTGAAGATGTGTTCTATGTTCCAGATATGAAGTGTAATCTGATGAGCATAGGCCAATTAGTGGAGAAAGGATTCTCAGTTTCAATGGAGGGTGAATCCTTGAAACTGTTTGATCCAAAGAAGAATCTAGTGTTAAGATCTACTTTGTCAAAGAACAGAACCTACAGATGCAACATATCAAGTGACAAGATGATGTGTATGTCTGCAACTGTTATTGAAGATGCTGAAGCATTATGGCATTTGAGGTATGGGCACCTCAACTTTAGAAGTCTGAGTGAATTGAGTTCTAAAGATTTAGTGAATGGTTTACCAAAACTGAATGCCAAGAAATCCATATGTGAAATATGTGTGAAGAGCAAGCAAAGTAGATTGCCATTTGTATCTGATGCACCTAAAAGAGCAAGTGAAGCACTGCAAGTTGTTCATTCAGATATTTGTGGTCCATTTGAAGTACCTTCTCTTGGTGGTAGTAAGTACTTCATTACCTTTATTGATGAATTCACAAGGATGATCTGGCTGTTTACTATTAAGCTTAAGAGTGAAGCTTTAGAAACATTCAGAAGATTCAAAATCTTTGTAGAAAAAGAAAGTGATAAATCTATTAAGATTTTGAGGACAGATGGTGGAGGGGAATATACATCAAAGGAATTTGAAGCTTTCTGCTCAAATCAAGGAGTTGTTCATGAAGTAACTGCTCCATATACCCCTCAGCATAATGGGCTGGCAGAAAGAAGGAACAGAACTCTGCTAAACATGACCAGAAGCATGCTTAAGCAGAAGAATTTACCACACAAATTTTGGGGTGAAGCAGTAACTACTGCTGCTTACATCTTGAACAAGTGTCCTACTAAGAAGCTGAATCTGAAGGTGCCAGAAGAAGCTTGGTGTGGAAGAAAGCCCAGTGTTAAACACTTAAAAGTGTTTGGTTCCCTGTGTTATAAGCATGTACCAGATGCTAGAAGAAGCAAGCTAGAAGATAAAAGTGAAATCATGATACTCATTGGGTATCATCCCACTGGTGCATACAAACTGTACAATCCGGTGACTCAGAAGGTTCATTTCAGCAGAGATGTGATAGTGAATGAAGCTGAGAAGTGGAAATGGGAACATGAACCTGAGTACAACAGTGAAACCCAGCAAAGCTACATATACCCTGATTCAAGTGATGAATCAGAAGGTGAAAGTGATCACGGAGTTACTGCAGATGATCAAGAGGAAATCATAGTACCAACAAGACCTCAAAGGAACAAAAATCCACCTGCCAGGTTAACTGAGTGTGAAGTCACATCTGATAATGCAGTGAATGATGAAGGTGATCTCATTCATTTTGCATTATTAGCAGATGCTGAACCAGTCAATTACAAAGAAGCTTTGAAGACTGATGTATGGAAAAGAGCTATGGTTGAAGAACTGCAGTCAATTGAGAAGAATCAAACCTGGGAGCTAGTTGACTTGCCAGACAACAAAAAGAAAATTGATGTCAAATGGGTATTCAAAGTGAAGTTGAACCCTGATGGACAAGTCTCTAAGCACAAAGCAAGATTGGTGGCTAGAGGTTTTCTTCAGAAGCAAGGCATAGACTATAATGAAGTGTTTGCCCCAGTCGCTAGAATTGAAACTGTGAGGCTAGTCATTGCTATTGCTTGTAAGAATGAGTGGTTACTCTACCATTTAGATGTAAAGTCAGCATTCTTAAATGGGCCACTGGAAGAGATAGTGTATGTATCACAACCACCAGGTTTTGAAATTGCTGGAAAAGAAGACATGGTGTATAAACTGCACAAGGCACTATATGGATTAAAACAGGCTCCTAGAGCATGGAACAAGAAGATTGATCAAGTTTTAACCCAAATAGGCTTTGATAAATGTTCAGTTGAGTTTGGTGTTTATGTTCAGAAGCTGTCTGATGGAGGAACTGTGATAATCTGTCTATATGTTGATGACTTGCTCATCACTGGCAGCTCAGCTTCAGAGATTGAGAAGGTTAAAGAGAAACTGAAGCTGGAGTTTGAAATGACTGATCTGGGTGAACTTTCATTCTTCTTAGGAATGGAATTTGTGAAAGTGAAAACTGGTATAGTGATGTATCAGAAAAAGTACATTGGTGAATTGCTTGATAAATTTGAAATGAAAGACTGCAATACAGTTTCAAATCCATCAGAAACAAACTCAAAGCTGGATGAGTCCACTGAAGAAGAAAAGGTGAATTCTACAAAGTTCAGACAAATTGTGGGATCCCTGAGGTATCTATGTAACAGCAGGCCAGATATATGCTACTCAGTGAGTGTGATTAGCAGGTTCATGCATGACCCAAGGAAATCTCATCTGATAGCTGCAAAGAGGATTCTCAGATACATAAAGGGCACCATAGATTTTGCTCTGCTATTTTCTTATGGAGCTCAAAGTGAAGTGAATGAGCTCATAGGATATTCTGATAGTGATTGGTGTGGAGACCTAACTGATAGGAGAAGCACCTCAGGATATGTGTTCAAATTCAATGATGCTACAATTTCATGGTGTACCAAGAAGCAACCAGTCACTGCACTCTCATCATGTGAAGCAGAGTACATAGCTGGAACCTTTGCTGCGTGTCAAGCACTTTGGCTAGATTCAGTGATGAAGGAACTTAAGTGTGAAGTGATGAAGCCTTTAACACTGAAGATTGACAACAAATCAGCCATAAGTCTTGCGAAGAATCCAATATCACATGGCAGGAGCAAACACATTGAGACCAGATTCCATTTCATCAGGGAGCAGGTGACTAATGGAATGATTGAACTGCATTACTGCCCAACAGAATTGCAACTCGCTGATGGTTTTACGAAAGCAGTGAAGTTTGATAGATTTGAATTCTTGAGAAAGAGATTAGGTGTTTTTAATAGTCAGCAGTTATGATTAAGGGGGAGTATTAGAAGATTAATCAATAACTGTGATTCTGAGTCTGAAGTGAAGAGTGCGTCTGAAGTCTGTGTCTGAAGACGGCGTCTGAGTCTGAAGACAGAGTCTGAAATAGGAGCGTCTGAAGTACTGTTGGTCACTCATGCGTTGTAAATAAAATATAGAAAAAATACAAGTGACACAAGTGTGAATAAAATTTCATAGAGTTTTCTCTTCCTCTGTTTTTCATTATTTTTCTATCGTTTCGTTTTCATCTTGCATAGAATAGCTTATTTTAATAAGCACTTCCGCTGCGTAAAGAACATAGTGATTGTTCTAACTGTGCTAACATATAGAACGCCACAAAGCAGCAAGATGTTACAATCAAATTGTAGGTAATCAAAACTGTAGGTGTTAGACTATTTTTAAACATTTTTGCTCGAAAGCTATTAGGAGATACGATTCAACCCTCAATTTTATTCAAAAGCACTTTGATTTATCATAATCTAACTTTCGGTTGCACAAAATTTATTAAGATGCAATCTGATCGATTTATTTTAAGGTTTGCACAATATAAAGTTACATAGAGCCAACCATCTTATTGTTAGTATGATACGTGATTGTACTTTTGTATAAATGAAACTTTTGCTCTCCAATACTGATGAAGTCTTTCTTTTATAACTAATTCTATTATATTTATAAGGCATGTTCCATGTATAAAAGTAGAGAAAATCTTTTATGAACACAATTACAAATCAATATTGTTAGACACACCTTTATATGAAATGAAAAAAATTTAGTCATATCAATTGACATTATTCAATTTTTATTTTTTTTTTTATAGTTTTGTGTGTGCTCAAATATATTTATTTGGGTTTGTGCCTAAGCAAGTATATCTCATACAAGTGAGTTAAGTTTTAGATAACACAAAATGGTTTTTATCATTGGAATCATGGACCTCCCTCCTGGATGAAATGATCAATACTGAAGTTTATTGATCCAATGGTAAAACAGATATTTGTGAATGGTGCAAGATTGTTCTATCTGTGCACATTAGACAACCACTATTGCAATAATTTTTTGATATGAATCAAATGTGATTTACGTGTAGATGAAGATATTATCTCAATATCTCAAATCGGATGAAACCATTATGGATATAAAACCTCTTATTAAAGAGATTTAACATTGCTACACTTAGTGACGATTCTCGCTCTGCATGCGAATTTGAGGATTTATTTAACTCGTAGGATTATCTATAAACTAAGCATGGTCAAACACGAGTATGCATATTGGGTTGGGTCCTAACCACCAGTGTGTACCAATATATCTGATTATACATTACAAAAGTCCATATTTTGTCACTGCCAATCTTAATTCTGGTCACTAATCCATTCAATGACTTATTGACATTACTTGATAATCAAATTATGATATCGACGAAAAAGCATGAAGCCTGACGTGGACCAATCGTAGCCTGCCAAACCTAACGCGTTTGCTTTGTTGATCGAATTAGTTTTAGCGGAAGAATTAGTAAGATCTAATCACTATAGGATAGGACAAGGTCCCAACGACAAGTGTTAGCCCTTGCAAAAATAAAACAAGTAATACGTCATTGTCTATTTTGGTTGAGACGAAATATTACTATGAATTTAACTAAAATAATGTAATTTCGCCTTGAACATCTTTCACAAAACTAATTGTCAAAATTAAATATTTCACAAAATTAATTCTTCAGACGCTGCCTAGGAGCTATCACTTTGAAAAGTATGTAATAACTGAAAGCAAGTGCTGACTAGAATACAGAATACTGATTAAATTAAGGAAAACAAAATTATTGTAAAAATACTTTTTATTAACTATTTAAAAAAAAATATTAATTATATTTTAAATAATGTTCTCAGAGATTGATTAGTTAGTAGAAATATAATAACTGATTAGTGAGGTCCCCTGCTGGATAGACACACGTTAAGTAGAGACGAACCCAGAATGGTTTTTCTTAATTTCTTAATGGACATTATGTTTTTGTGTTAGGATAACAGATTTTATGTTGTTATACGTGTGATACACAACAATTATGATGTCCCCATGCATGCAGTAATTTGATGAGATATTTAATCGTTTTTGGTTAGGTCATGTTATGTTCTCTACGCGTTGATTGTTAATAATTCTAATTGACAATCCTAACTTGTTTCTTTAGAGGATTCTTTTTTTAAGTACTTTATTTTTTTAGAGAATTTGTCAACCTAACTTAATTCCTCCACGCAGCTTCTAAGTTTGCAATGATGACACGAAATATGCATATATTTTTGAAGAAACAAATACGACAGGAATTTTCACATTTTGAAAAGAAATCGTAATTAAGTTATTTTTTCTTTATCTAGCTACTCCTTTGAAAAGAAATAGAATCCGTTATAAACCAATTGTCCATGAAAAGATTTTCTTGTCTATAGGTAAAATACGTGAAGTGACAAACACCATTGGAATTCACGCATCAAACCATAAGGTTCCATGTTTGAACCCGAGTGAAAGAGTCTAGCATAACAATATCGTCATTTGTTAGTTGAGTTTTGTCTTATGAACATCTAGTTATTGAATTTATTTGACTAATAAAATGAAGAAACTTGCATTTTCATAAATATATTGTATTTGAGTTTATAAGTTAAGCTTATAATGTTTTAATTTAGCTGATAGTTTAATATTTGTATGCTGAGGAGGTTTGTTTTAATTCAGACCTGTGTCTTTTCTGGTATTCTTTTAATCTTAGTTAATAAGCTCTCCGACAGAACAAAATTGATATTCATAAATGGCTGCGTCAATGTGATCATTTAGCACATGTCACATTGTTTCTAATAGGATCAGTTTTATGCGCGAGGCTTTGGCTCATGGGATCTTCAAAGGGTTCAAGTGAAAAATTCTGATTCGGTTGTCTCTGACCTACAGTATGGACATGACACTCTCTTCTTTGAGGAGCCTTCAGTCGAAAATCTTTAGACAATGAAAGTTGTTCTTCAGTGGTCTGAGTTGGCATGTGAACTTCAGATTAATTTTTATGAGTCGTATTCTGGGGAGCAATGTTGCTTCGATACATGCAGATTGCGGCTGACTTCCTCAACTATATAAGGGTTCTATTCCTTTTTAATATCCTCGCTTAAGCTTACATGTGGGTGTTAGTCTGAGGCGGTTGTCTACTTGGCAGCCAATGCTGGAGGTTCTTAGGTTCACGATTTGTAGCTGGTGGAATAACTATGTAAGCTTTGGTGGTCGAATTGTAATAATAAACTTGGTTTACAATTCCAATTTTGTTTATATATTATAGGTTAAGATGCCAGTTAAGACCTGGAAACTAGTTGTTCAAATTCAAAGAAACTTCTTGTGTGTATGCCTAGAGGTGTGAGGGCGGTTTGGAGGAAAAAGATCTTAGATTGATGAATTGATGAATTAGAGCTTCTGCTTTAATTCTGATGTTTGGTTGGAAAATGAGTCTCTCAAAGCTTTACTCCCAAGCTAGAACCAAAGCAAATAACCACGCGGACACCCTGCAACAAATAATCAACGCACGCCGCCAAAGCCATGTTGCAGCTTGCAAATGAATTATCTTCCCCACAAATCCAATAAATGAACTGTTTTGTATTGTCACTTTTAATTGTTCAACAACGAAAAGATATAAAAACCAGATAACTGTCTAAGCATATGTTTCGACAGTGGCTCGTTCCAAACATACTGCAAGATATTTAAAGCCACGCAGGACTCTTCATTGAGGACACAGCAGCTTTTACCTGCAGATAGTTGTGAGGGCTGTGCATTCCTTTCTCCCTACCAATCTCACTCATCTTGTAACCACGAAAAGAAATTGCAGCATAAAAAACATCAAAACAATTAATCACATTGTTCCAGCTCTCAGGCCTGCATCAAAGTTTTGGCTGTAAAACACCTGCTGCACTAAACCAAGGTGTCACATTTGCTCGTAGTATTACTTCATTAACGTGCCTATTAATATAAAATAAAACAATAAACTATTAGGAAAAATCCTACATTGCCACACTAAAAATATTCCAAGGGTTTTGAATTCTAATTTTATAAAGAATTTAATAACTATGAACCTATTATATACAAACATTTTACAGACGTTCAATCATTTTTTATAGATATGACTGCAAATAATGATGAAATCGATTCATATAGAAGGATTTCATTAAGAATAGTTTAATGAATTTCAGCAAAGGAAACAAGCAAGTGGGAATCCGATTTCACTCACTTGAACTTCAAGATGGACTGAACTGGGCCAAAGAAAATGGTCAAATACAAAGTCTGACTAACTTGTGGCAAATAATCAATAACTGAACATTGAGAATACAGTTGGCTGGACAATGAAGCCTTTTGAACCCAATATCCCACCTTCATATTCAAGAGTAGCTAGCATTGCTATGATCAATTCAAGACCATGTAAGCACTTGGTCAAATTGTTCCAAATCAATCTTCTGCTTTTGCAAAGACGAAGAAATAATGTTATTTTGGTATATCGTAGTATGATCATGAATATGCTGGTCTATCAAACTTTAACTTTTAACACTAAAAGAACCATGATACACAGAATATAATCTACACCTTTGAAGAATCATGCCATTATAATTTTTTAGGTACACAGAATATTAATCTACACCTTTCTTAAATTGATCACCAACAATGCCTCTCAAATTCCATTATTTTGATTTCTTCAGCAGGTACGGAATCAAGCACAACAACGTTGTCCATCCGACATATATAATCCGACATATACAAAGTTAACGTGGAAAATACAAATACAACTGAAATGGTCATACAAATAAATCTAAATAAAAAATAAATGAATCAAAATGCTAGTTCAAATTGAGATTATATCTTTATCAATAAACAATTATCGTAAAATAAATAAATCTAGTCCGCAAGAACAAAAAAAAAAAAAAAAGGAAAAAACAGTTACAAAGCCCAGCCCAGTACCATTTACCCATATTTACCAATAAAATTATTTACATATAGAAAAATAAATAGATAAATATCTGATTTTACTCAATAATTTTATGTTTCTTCTCTCTTTCTCAAACCCTAGCCGTCACCCTCTTTCGTCTCTCTTTCTTAATAATTTTATATTTTCTGTCTTTCGTTTGTTTTTGTGATTTGTGCGGTGTGTTTTTGATTTCTCTTAGTGTTGTGTTTATTTGATTCAGGTTGAAAGATCCGGAGACATGAATATTTCAGAGATTCATATTTGAATGAAGGAATATCCTTTATTTTTATAAAAAAAATAGATAGATATCTGCAGAGAAACCCCTACTTCCACCACCGCGATCATAACTCATAAGCTTACACTGCCGTGGTGAGTCTTCTCCAACCATATCCCACATTGTTCTCCTTCCATTTTTTGTTTCTATGATCGTCTCTTAGTTAATATTCTGGTTATTTTTGTTGTTTTTTTTTTCTTTTTGAGGTGTGATCCCTCTGTAACAACTTTCTAGTGTATTCTGTTATATCTCTTTTTTTTCTTCTTCTATGTTCTATTAAAATTTTCAAGTTTTGGATGTCAGGTTTTTAATGTTACGTGAAATATATTTGCTGTTTGCACTTTGGAGATTGTTATGTGGAATTTGATTTGAAGATTGTCATGTCAAAGTAGTTATTTTAATTTATACACTCTTAACATCGAAACTTATGATCAAAGGGGTATTGTGTCCGTATCGGTGTCCGACACCGACCTTATTTGAACATTGAATTATGTCATTGTCTCAAAACTTTGTCGGTGTCAACATGCCAATGTTTGTGTCGTGTCCGTGTATGTACTTTTTAGTTTATATATAGTTTGTGGGGTTTGGTGGTGGCTTATTTAAAGATTTGTATGTAAATGAGTAATTATACGTTGCTGCCTTAATGTATTTGGGAGTACTACATGGTTGGTTTGGTAGAGTGAGTGTTTTGTGTGTTCACCTGTTTTGGATTGGTTTAACTTGTAACATTCACTAATAGACCTTTAATTTTAAAGGAACGAGTCATTTACATTGGTTGTAACTTGCAAATCACTTGTTCACTGAAACTCTTGTGAAATTGTGAGTAATGCCATGGATATTCAATTCAAACTGAGTCAACTGAACCTATTCAGACCGCAAATAATCAGATCAGAACTGATGTTTTGTGAGTTATATATCTAAACCGAGTCGAACTGCAAACATCCTTACTAAAACTGATATTCTTATTCTATTTTTTAACTTATATTAATTGTTCATACTTCATGCTATAAGATGGATTTTACTGCTATGTAGATAAGCTTTCATTCTCAAATACTCATTTGTCGTGAAAGGTTCTAATGATGAGATGTAGAATATATAGGAATGGTGAACAATTTTTTTTAAAGACAAATTACGAACAATTAATTTGTTGAAAATGTCAAATGGTTGTTTTAGGAGAGGTCTCGTGATGGAGCTGTATTATTGAATGTTGTAAGGTCAACCAATATATGGAGATTGGAATGGAAATGATACTACTCTAGGCATTATGAAATAAGTTGATGCTATTGAGACAAAATAATTATGAACTTAAATAAAGTGGTCTGTTTCCACAGGTCAACTTTAGCCAAGTTTTTACCTCTTTTTTGCGTACTTTATGTTTTTTTTATTAATTTGAAGTTTTTTTTCTCTATACTTTCTCAATGGAAAACTATTTTGTCTCCCTTACCACGTCAGGTCTATCAGGCATGGCACAAGAAGCTGGTATGTTCACGGTTTATCAAACTATTGGCAACGTTTTGTGTTGCAAATGTGGGATTTCAATGCAACCAAATACAACCAATATGTGTCTGAAGTGTTTGTGCTCAGAAGTTGATATTACAGAAGGCTTACTGAAGCGCCACGTGCTTGTGCATTGCCCCGAGTGCCAAAGCTACTTGCAGCCACCGAGAACTTGGGTCAAACTACAATTAGAAACAAAGGAACTGTTGGCATTTTGCTTGAAAAGATTGCAAAAGAATATGAATGTCAATAAAGTGAAGTTGGTAAATGCAGAATTTATTTGGACGGAGCCCCATTACAAGAGGGTAAAAGTCAAGGTCAGTCTTCAGAAGGAGGTTTATAATGGAGCAATTCTCCAACAGTCTTACCTTGTTGAGTATGTTCAACAGGATTACATGTGTGAATCTTGTTCCAGGGTGCAGGCCAACCCTGACTGATCAGTGGGTTGCAGTTGTGCAACTAAGGCAGCATGTCTCTCACAGGCGTACTTTCTTTTATTTGGAGCAGCTTATTCTGAAGCATGGTGCTGCTGCTAGAGCTGTCAGAATCAAACAAATGGATCATGGTATTGACTTCTATTTCTCTAAACGAAGTCAAGGTAACAGCTTTTTGGAATTTATTGGAAAAGTAGCTCCTATAAAGAGTCGTAATGATAAGCAACTTGTTTCTCATGATTCAAAGAGTAATGACTACAACTATAAATACACGTTTTCTATCGAAATCAGCCCCATTTGTCGCGAGGATTTAATTTGCTTGCCTCCTAAAGCTTACATAGCTTTGGGAAATATTGGTCCTATTGTGATTTGCACCAAGGTTACTAACAGCATTGCTTTGCTTGATCCACTTACCTTGAAGTACAGTTTCTTGGATGCTGATCAGTATTGGAGGGCATCCTTCAAATCTTTACTTACCAGCAGGGAGTTAGTGGAATATATAGTATTGGATCTGGAGGTTGTTTCATCTAAAGTTGGTCCATCTGAGATTACTATGGGTGGCACAAAATATGTTTTAGCTGATGCTCAAGTTGCTCGAGTTTCGGATTTCGGAAAGAATGACACAATCTTTTCTATTAGAACTCATTTGGGGCATCTTTTAAAGCCTGGTGACCATGCTCTTGGTTATGACTTGTATAGGGCTAACAGTAATGACACCGAATATGACAAGTACAAAGAAGGACATATTCCTGAAGTGATTTTAATAAAGAAGAGTTATAAAGAGAAGAGATGTGGGAAGCCTCGTTCTTGGAAACTTCCTATGGAGGTTGATGATAAGGTTGGAGTTGATTACAACTTGGAACGTGAACGATTTTTGAAGGACCCTGAGTTGGAGGAGTTGATGGATGGTTTTGAATCCCTTGATCTGTTTGAGGATGAAGATGAGGAAGATAACATGGAAGAATAAGCAAAGATACCATTTTTTTACTCATGCTTTATTCATTTTCAATCTCTGTTGATGTTTTTATTTACTGCAATTTATTGTGTAAGCTGTTGAGTGTTAACTATCTTTTATTAATTTTCCATAGAGAACGCTGATGATCTTCGACATTTTGATTCTCCAATCATTGCACTTTAAGGTCACTGGTTGGCCATGACAAGGGAAAGCATCACTGAGATTGTTCGTTCAAGTAATAATTAACTTTAAAAAATGGTCTAAATAATGATAACAAGTTTGTTGCTCTAGTACTAAGAACTTACAAGTTCAAGTGTAGTATCCATGATGAAGTAAACTCATTATCTTCTAAATTGTTGATACAAACTCGAGATCATTGTAAATCGAGGTCACTGTATAAGCTTATAGTGACCTATGAAATCACATACAAGTTCTTATGAAATCACATACAAGTTCTTTTCAATAATTGGTTTGCACAACCAACAGACTAAACAAGTACAATAGTTACAACCACGCAGGATTGTTTAGTGGGGACACCACAGCTTTTACCTGCAGATAGTTGTTAAGACTGTATATTCCTTTCTCCCTACCAATCCCACTCATCTTGTAACCACCGAAAGGAATTGCAGCATCAAACACGTCAAAGCAATTAATCCACACTGTTCCAGCTCTCAGTGCCCGCATCAAAGTATTGGCTGTGCTCACGTTGTTCGTGAAAACACCTGCTGCTAAACCATAACGTGTTGCATTTGCCCGTCGTATCACTTCATCAATGTCCCTATATTAATTATAAAATAAAAAATATTAGAAAAATTCCACATTGCGCGCCACACTAGAAATATTCCAACGTACTGTCTTGAATTTTAATTTTTTAAAGAATTTAATAACCAAGGACCAACCGTATACAAACATTTTAGACAGGTGTCTGATCATATTCAATCAATTAAAAGTTTATGCAGATATTTTAGAAAGCCATGCTATGCATGATGCCATACTGAAATATGATTGAATACGTGTAAAAAATTATTTTAAAGTGTGATTGCAAATAATAATGAAATCGATTCATTTTGAAGTTGGAACATAATGGTAATCTTCCTGAATTTTAACAAAGAAAACAAGCAAGTGGGGATTCCAATTTCACTCACTTGAACTTCAGGATGGTCTGAACTGGGCCAAATATTTCATCTTTAGCAATCAACATATCATCCTATGTAATAGCCATTAACATGTGTTAGAAAATGGTCCACAATTAGTACCCAAAAAAAAAAACAGAAAATGGTCCACAATACATGGTCTTGCGGTGCATTTCTGTAAACAGTCACTTGTGGCAAATAATCAATACCTGAACATTTGAAAATACAGTTGGCTGGACAAAGAAGCCTTTTGAACCCAATCTCCCACCTCCACATTCAAGTGTAGCATTGCTATCAATTCCAGACTTTATATACCTAAGTACTTTCTCAAATTGTTTCGAATCAATCTGCGATTATATGCAAGGACCACAAAACAGTGTTATGTTGTTAAATTGCAGTATGATCAAGAATGTGTTGTTCTGTCAGACATTAGCTTTTCTCATGAAAAGGATAGTCAAATAAACATTAGAAAAGAAAAAGAAAAATGAGACAAGGAACATAGACCTATAAGGTAATGTTACAATAGTAATAAAGTTAACTTGAATATAAAAATACCTGAGGACCTTGCTCCACACCCTTCTTAAATGGATCACCAACAACACGTCTCAAAGCTCGTTCCTTTGATTTCTCCAAGAACTCGTCATAGATACGCTCATGTACGAAGGTACGGGATCCAGCACAGCAACATTGTCCCTGAAAAGCATCCAGCATAAGGCATAAGCTTCTACTCCACATTTCCGTATTTGTTTTAGAAAGTAGTGGAAATCGATTGCACAAACCTGATTAAAGAAAAGAGCAAAGTGAGCAATTTCAACAGCTTTGTTAATATCAGCATCCTCACAAACAATGAAAGGCGATTTCCCTCCAAGTTCTAATGTCACTGGCTTAAGATTGCTTCTTGCAGCCAACTCGAGTACAGTTTTTCCAGTGTCTGTCGATCCAGTGAACGCTAACTGCAAAATTAGAAGTAAAAAAATTGAATGTGTATGCCAAATAAAGAATCAATTTTATCTAGTGAATGCTAACTTCAAGATAACATGCCTTGATCTCTTTCATCACTTACCAATTTTTATAACCTCTCTTATACAGTAAGGTATAAACAAGAACTACTATCAATGTCATCATGAAATTTAGACGAATCATGCTCTCAATCATAATGCATTTTGATAGTATCCTAAACATATTTAGTAGTAACGCATAATGGATTGGAATAATGCAACTTTAACATCAAGCTAAGTTCATCGGTGATGCTTTATAGAACTATATATTAATATATAGAAGTTAAGATGCTTGATTCTCAGAATACCTTGTCCACATCCATATGACTTGCAAGAGGTGCACCAGCAGTTGGACCATAACCAGAAACTATATTCAGAACACCCGGGGGTAGACCGGCCTGCCCAAAAGTGTGAAGATTACAACTTAACATTTGGAAATAAAAATACAACTTAGGTAGTCATAGAAATCTAAATAAGATAATCAGCATGCTAGCCAAAATTGAGGTTAACTTATGAGGTCAAAAACTAAAGGCAGGGGTAATTGTTTCACAATTGGCATCACATTAGAGTATTCTGTATTTCTTTTGACATCAAAGCATGGCTTACGAGTTATGAGCTGACCTCATGAAGTAGTTTTGCCACAACTAGAGCCGTTAGCGGTGTTTGCTCAGCAGTCTTGAGGACAATGGTATTACCACATGCTAGAGCTGGTCCGACTTTCCAAGCAAACATAAGTAGAGGAAAATTCCAAGGTATGATTTGTCCTGCTACACCAATTGGTTCATGCAATGTCTGGACATGATAATCTCCATCAGCCGGGACTGTCAGCCCATGAATTTTATCTGCCCAACCTGTAAAAACAATAATTGTTAGATTGGGGATATTAGCATGATTATTTTCTATACAACAATTAAAAAAACATTGACATAAGGAACATGTTGTTACTGATCCTACCAGCATAGTAGCGAAATAAACGCACAAACATAGGTACTTCAGCTTTGGCAGCCTGTTCATAAAGCTTTCCATTGTTCCATGCCTCCAGAGCTGCAATCTCATCATTGTGCTTTTCAACCAAATCAGCAAATCGCAGCAATATACGACATCTTTCCTGAAAGAGTTATCAATAAACCATAATCATAAATTTCAAGCTAATAGAAGTTCATGCAAGAAAGGACACTCTGCAGGAAACGCTTACATAAGCACTCATTTTAGGCCAAGGTCCATTATCAAAGGCCTCACGAGCTGCTGATACTGCACGGTTAATATCTTCAGCATCACCTTCAGCAACATTAGCAATCACTTCCCCTGTGCGTGGATCAAGTGTTGGAAATGTTTTCCCTGAAATCAAAAGAAACTCCATGTTTAATCTAAGAACCTAATTCATTTTCACTTCCACTCAATACGCTGTGTTTATCATTGAAATCAACATAATTAATCATTTCCTTAAAAATATTGCACAAACCTTAAACGATTGTTATTTTGAGACAGAGGGAGTACCAAACAACGAGCTTTAAACATTACCTGATGCAGCATCCACAAACTTTCCATTAATAAGATGTTGTGTATAGTTTATTGAAACTTGTGGAGCAATCAATTCCTCAACAGCTGCAGCAGTGCTAAATCTGTTTGTGTTTATCAACCCTTCAGATTTTCTTCCTGAGGTGAAACAAAACATAAAGCAGAAATCTGATTCCATGCATTACAAAAAATCATATCATATCCACACACAGTTACAGTTACAGGACAAGGAATTGAATACCTAGTGGTGAGCGAAGCAGAGAAGCAGAAGCTCCAGAAGAAGAAGAAGAAGATAGGGAGCGAGAGAGCAAACGAGAAAGTGTGCGAGCTGCCATGACGAGAGCACGTGAATGTGATTGCCTGTCGGTGTTTTTGTCCTTGTAATGATTTGGTGATAAAAAAGAAACAAAACTTGTCAATGTGAAAAATGACTTTTCATATGCACCATTTGTTTGGTAACCGTTGTTGTTGGTGTTAATCTTATCGCTAATATGATGTGAAATACTAACATACATTGAGAGAGTTATGTCATTATTATTATTTATTGAATTGAAAAAATTATGGATATGCGTATGCCACTTTATCCGCTTTTGTGGGGTTAGTTTTAAGTGTTATTATTGAATTCTTGCTTGTATTAATAAAAAAAAGTTGAACAAGTTTGTGTTTGTATTAAGAGGAAATGGTAGCATTATTGAGTAGAGTGAGAGCGAGAGTTGGGATGAATAAACCAGGGACGTATGGAGAAAAGCGGGAAGAAGACAAACACAAAGGAAAATTTTGTTTTTCGGAAAACTCAAATTCAAGCTTATTAATTTGGGCAATCTTAAATTGACTTTGCTTAAAGTAATACTCCATCCCTCCCTTAATATAGCCACCTATTACTTTTTTCACATTTCTTAAGAAATGTTGTTGGTGTAGTTAATGTGTCTGTTTTATAGTACAATTTTACAAAATTACCTTCATTAAAGAGATAATGTGAAAAGTCAATTTATTGTAATTTTAGAATTAGTAGTAGTATTAAATAAGGGTATATATAGAAAAAAATAATTAATGTGTGTTGTAATTTGAAAAGGGGTTATATTTAAGAACAAAAAATAAACAAAAAGGGGGTTATATTAAGGGACGGAGAGAGTAAAAAAAAGTGTGGAAATAGTTTCTTAAATTTTATTTATTTATTAAGATGAAAAGTTATTTAGGTAGCTCATATGGTATGCAAGGGGAAGGTAGGTGGGAGAAATTCTATTATAGTCACAAACATAAATGCATAGTGTTTGGGCACACACACATTACAAAATATTTTTAAATAATGAAAAAAAATTGATAATAAAAATAATTTAGTATTTCAAGAAATGACATTTTTATGTGTGTGTGACCAAATACTATTTATTTGTGTTTGTGACTATGGAAGAATTGCTCAGGTAGGTGGTAGTGGTACTAGACTAAAAGTTTGGAGTAGGAGCTAAAATTTACACACAAACCATATGATATGCAAGTGGAAATGGAAATATATTTCACCGTAAATAATAATAAATAGACACCATTATTTTTCTCCACTCATACAATAACAATACCTCTTTCTTCCTTATTACATCATCAAACCGTCACATTTATCACATCATTCTTTTTCTCTTTTTATTTTAAGATGTACACACCGTAAAATGGTGTACAAAAATGTTTTCGTTTCACCATTCTACCAAAATATATATCCATTTTTTGTTTATGATATTTGGAGAGACTATTTTAGTCTTTGACAAAAACTACTAGACCTAATTATTATTATTTTGGTTAAACTACTAGACTTAATTTGGTCTATAAGAAAAAATAAAACATTTCACTCTCTTCCTAAAAAAAACATTTTTTTATGATGAATAATTAAATAAAACAAAGTTTAGTTGTTGAGAAAAATATACGAGGACAACTTAGTCCTTATTTAAACTCATAAGAAAGTCGGTTTTTTATGATAATATTGTTTCAAGAAGGCAATTGGAGCTCTGACAATAATTCAAATGATATAATTTGATTACAATAGTAAATTGAAATTCTTAGGACCATCACAATAGTGAATTGAATTTAATTAAGAAAAAATCTCTAAATTTCTTCTTCGATCGATTGTTCATTTTAGGACCGTCACAAAATATAATTTTTGAATGCAAACGAAGAAAAATCAAATGACCAGTTGATTGAATATATAAATATATAGTGATTTTTTGTTTTGTTGTAGAACCTAATTTGAGTTTTTTAATTAATTGTTAGTAACCAAATACTCATTTGGTGGGTTACTTACGTAAAGAAATGTGAATCTGACTAGTAGTGGAGTCGTAACTTAGGACAACCAAATAATCAACTATATAAGTTTGTTAATGTTATAAGGACTTGAGGTTTCATATAAAACCAGAGTTTCATATTCAACGGGGCGAAATTTATGTGATTAGCAGCTACAAATACAATATGCTTTATACGAACAACTTACAAGAACACTATGATAGAAATCAAATGTCAAACTTCTACATTCAATCAATTTGCCTCAAATTACAGAGCATGGTACATTTATACGTGTATGGTATGGAAGAGTTGAGCTCCAATTTTAGTAAAATTCATGGTAAACATCACATATGCTTGGGAAGTTATACAGGTGACCGACGACAAGATTCTAGCTAACCTAGTAACCAGATTGGACTGGCAAAAGCAGAACATTTATATCAAAGTTAACGTGGAATTTGATTAGAATCAAGATCTTTTGGGTGCATGGACGTTATACACAAACCATAAGGTAGAAAGAAATAGAAAGCCAAAAAAATGATAACGCCAAGATCAGCCTCTTCTCCAATTGCTGGACGCCGCGGACTGATCACGTATATTTGAATTGCACACCACAAACAGTATAAAGATGCTATGGATACCATCAGTAGCATTGACTGATATGATTTTTTCTTTATCGAGTTTGAGGAACTTGCTCTGCAAGGCAATTAAGGAGAAAGAGGAACAAGTCAAAACCATGATATCTCTATAGTATAACTTGATATTATGGAAAGTTGCGATAGCACAACGAGAATTTCTTTTCGGCCCCGCAACTACTTGCACGCCCTACATTTAGATCTTAAAATCCGAAAATGGGGTCTTTTTTAAAGTTTTTTCCCATTCGGAAACTAAAGTCCGAAATAATATAGGGTGGGAGAGAAGTGTTGGTGAGTGGCAAGCAGTCTAACAAAACACCTGTTGAGGTAAAAGAATCCACCAATTAAGCAAACACACAAGAAGCCGACTACAACAACAGCATCTGGGTTAACTGGTGCTCTTCCTTGCCACCAACCAGTGCTC
This sequence comes from Medicago lupulina, assembly GCA_958299785.1. Lineage (NCBI taxonomy): Eukaryota > Viridiplantae > Streptophyta > Magnoliopsida > Fabales > Fabaceae > Medicago > Medicago lupulina. Next base: position 12,486,412 of record OY283143.1, on the reverse strand, counting down.
AAAATCCAAGTGTACATGGTTGTTTTCCCATTCTCCTACAAGATTTTGAGAGTAATAAGTTTCAATCAGTTAAGTGTTTAAGTGTCAATTTTTAGGAAGAGTTATAACAACATGGCAAGAAGCCAAGAACATTTGGCGTTGGCAGTATGACTTGTAAACTAGTAGAATGTAGTTTCATTTGTGCAGTTTCTTTCTTTGTTTCTATTAAAATAATAGCCAATAGCACTCTGCTTGTACAAAACTTTGATATTTAGATTATGAAAGGAAAAAAAAGAAAAGGAAATGAACTGAAAAACATAACAATCTTAGGAGACAAGAATAAGAGACAATCAGACAAACGAAAGTTGAAAGCTAGTAGACTAGTATTGGTGTAAAAGAGTTGGTTAAGATTCAGCTATGCATCTAACAGTTTCTGTTATTGTTTACCTTTCAGATAGAGTTTGTTACAACACTATATAACAAATTATGTACAAGGTTAGCATTAATGTTAATGAAACAAATGTAAAAGTTGCAAGGTTATCTCATCATGACATGAAATTCAAGAAAATAATTAATGTGGAAACAATCAAACATACCTTAGTTGACAAAATTCGCCATAAATAAACAAAACATGTATAGTATCAAAATTTGATTTTAATTTTAGAAAGTCCAAGACGAGATGACACAATTTCCGTAAATACTTGAAACTGCTTTAGCCATACATGTTACTATTTTAAGTAGGTTTCACTAATTAGGATCATAAATCATTGAGCTAGTAGTTTGTAGAAACAAACACAAACGGTTACATAAACAGCACAACATGTTATTGTATCAATGAACATTACCTCAAAGAGATGATCTAGAAAGAAGTGAGTAAAAGATCCAGCTGATACCAAGAACAAACATTGCATCTTAGTAAGTGGCACCTTCAAATATCAAATTACGTACTAATTAATAATAATAAACGATGAAGTGAAACATCTAGAGGGAAATTCTATATAGTAACATCAAGAGTGAGTGAATTACCTTAGAGAGAGAAGAATCTAGAAAGTGTTTATGAAGAAGAAAAGAGGAAATCCTAGAGTAAAGAAGACATAGAGGATATCCTAAGATAATGATGTAGTAGAAAGGATGGTGGATGTAATCCGCAACGGTAGAGGCTACAGTATGACCACCAAAAAGGGAGACAAGCCACTCAGAGAAAGAACCAATATCAGGTCCAAAGAAGGAGTTGATGGTGTAGATGAGTGTGTGGTGTGGGCTAAACCTGCCGTTACTGACGGTGGTTAGACACAAGCCTGAGCCCATGGCATACATCATGTGAGGACCAGGGCCTGGCATGGCATAATAATCAACTTTCAACTTTCAGCTTCAACAAACAATCAAGTTCCTTCACTCAACCTCTCAGTCTCAACTACCCTTGAAGGGTAAAGGTAGAGGTAACTAACTGTGCTGTGGCAGTCTTAAAAAAGGTAAAGTTAATGTGGGTAATGTGTTCTAACTTACTATTACTAGTTATCAAGGTTCTAATCCCTGAGGTGGCAAATCAAGCTAACAAACTATTCAACTAACTGAGAATAAACTACAACTATAGTAGTTAAATATTTCCTTCCAAAAAAATAAATGAAACTAGTATGTTAGTTTTTTTTCTATTTTTTTGAGGAAAAAACTAGTATGTTAGTTATTACTTGAATTGAGGTTACCGCCGCAACTAACTCTTTAACACCCTATATATTAGTTAATTAAGTTAGAAGAAGTGAGCCAGTTTCTTCGTCTACTATTAGTCATTCGTAAATTTTTTAATAACATTGTCCACATATCACATCTATTGTTACATTGTGTTGGGGTGTCCACTAAACATCTTTCTTTGTTTATACATTACTCAAAGAAAAAGAAGCGAGACAAATTTTTTGTTTTGCTTTGATTTGTACAATTAGTTACCAGATAAATGTTTAGAAATACACGGTTAATTAGGGTAATGTACCGTGGTTAACGTCGCATTAATTTAAACCAGTCCTCTATAATCTGCTCTGTAAATGCAGTAACAATTGAAGTAAAATGAAATGTTGAAATTTTTGAGGAAAAACCTACTGATTTGGTCATTAAATTGTAACACACCTTGTAGAACAGTGAATGTCGGTCACTTTTGTCTTTAACTCAACACATATGCCAGTGCTTTGCTTATTGTGTGGCTCCTGTTTGTGCTCACAATTGTTCTTTTCAGCCACCAGGGGCCAAAATGATGACAACGTGTAATTAACACGTAATCCCCCTTTCTAATAATGCTCATTTGGTCCCTAGAGAAACTCTTCTTTCAAAATGATAAATATTTAAACACACTCACATTAAATAAAAAAATTTAAAATAAAAATAATTAGGTCACATCAATCAACATCATTTAGTTTTATTTTCTTTTAATTTTTGCATTTGACATGATTTATCTAAATATTTATCATTTTTTTTATATTTGAATCATTAATTTGTGTTTTCAAGGCACAAGTTAAGGATCTAAAAAAGAAATTAAAACATAAGCTTTGTATTAAAATAAAAAAAGTTTTTAAACTTTCAAGGCATTGAATGCATATGTTTCAAAATTTAGTTTCTACATTGACTTCTAAACTTGTGACTTAATTAACAATTCCCAAATTGTAAATACATAGCGGAACAACAATATATGTATAGAAGATAAATACATAAATATAAAATGGGAAATGTTAACATGTTCCCTCAAGACACAAGTTAATGATTCAAATATAATTTTTTTTTTTTATTGAAATGTGTGAATTGCATTCATTATTTAACTTTTTAATCATTTAAATGCACAAAATTTAAAAAAATGTTTCTTCTTTTAAGTTTCTTAACATGTGTCTTAAAGGCATAAGTTAACAACTACCTATACAAAATTAATCAACATCAACTTCTCTACTTCTTGAATATTTCCCTTTTTTTAGACGATCAAATATTTCCCTTTAAAAAATTAGTCAATCAATCTAACATAATTTTCCTTTTTTTTTAGAATTCATGAACAACTATATCTTTTCAACAATGTAATAATAGATTTCATACGGTAATGATACGATTGAAAAAGAGATAAAGAAAAAATGAGGTGTTGAATAAGTGTATGAAAATAAATTATGAATATTGTAGTCTAAAGTTAGTTGAAAGACTTAAATATACATTTTTATCCATTATTTTTTTTACCAAAAATATGTTTTAGTTCTTTATCTTATTTTTAAGATGCTTTTTTTGTCCTTCTTTAAAAAAATAAAAGTTTTTGTCCTTATTTAAAAAAATATAAGATTCACATGAGCTAACTGAAGTTTAATATGTGATGAATATTTTGTTAACGTAAACCCGTGTGATATAAGACAACGTTGTTTTTGTGATTTGTTTTCTTGCTCATACGCGAACACAGTGAATTATGTGTTGGTGTGTAGTGATTGATTTGCTTTGGATTAAGTTTTGTGTTAGCAAACCCTTTTGGGTTGAATCTTATAGTGGGTTAGACTTCATTTCCCCCCAATTTTTTTGTAATTTCTCTTTTTTCATCTAATCTACTTAGGGTGATGCAGATTTATTTGCATCCCATTTGCTAAAAAATTTAATTTATTTTATGCAATTGTTGATATTGTTGATGTAATGAAATAAAAACTTTCTTTTCACCAAAAAATAAAATAAGATTATTTTTTTTTTTCATTTAAAATTAGTTTGTTTGGAGTTATCTTATACTTACATTGTGTTTTTACTATTTTTCTCTAATGCTTTCGTTTTCATGTCAATACTTATATTTCTTTAGATTTCTTTGTTTATTTCATCATAGGTCATAAGAATGATTGTTCAAACAACATACCTTAATATTTTATGTTAGGTTCTACGAGGAAATGAAAGATCTAAAGAAATCTAAAAAGAAAAAAGATTAATTCAAAAATGTTGTTAAATATAATTTCTAGAAAAAATCTTCTCTTTGTATAAAGGGTTAAATATATTTTTGGTCCTTATAAATACATCAACTTTTCGTTTCAGTTCCTCTAAAATATTTCTTCAATTTTTTTTTGACAAAAAATTTCTTCAATTTTTAGAGTCCAAAAAGTTTTTCATCTTCACTTTTGACCTCTCTTTTTAAAAAAACTCATAAAATTCATATTTTTGCAGAAAAATTTATAATGTCATAAGAATCTTTCAAAAAAATTAAAATTTTTTAACAATACATAAATTAAATATGTATTTTTATATTTTTTTGTAGACAATTTTTCGATATTCTACACAATTTCGTTTAAAAATACAAATACTACACATGAATTGATTTAAAAATAGAAAACAAATTTGATGATTGAAAATTTTATAAATACTAAAAATTGGAAAAAAAAATTAAGGGGACTAAAATTAAAGATTGATATATTTATTTATAGGATAAAAACATACTTAACCCTAAAAATATACATCTATTTCAAAACTCAATCCTATCGTCGTTTTACTGAGCATAGCAAAAACCGGAAGAAAAAAAATCAGTTTGTTATTTGGGGGTAACCAATTTACAGAGAAGTAAAAGGGCTTTCAACTTGAGTGTGACTGCGAGAGTGAAGAGCAAAACGAAAGTTCCATAGTTCCGTTCCGTTCAGTTCAAAATGCAATCCAGTCGTACCTTCATCGTCTTCACCATCTTCCTCATGGCGATCCTCCCCCATGCCACCATCGTTCAGGTCCCTTTTCCCCTTTCTCTATCATTTTTCTCCAAAATCCAAACAATCCCTTAATAGAAACAGTTTTCATTATTCCATCCTTTGCTTTTGTGCTTGCAGGGACACTCATTCTCACCATTTTCATCAGCACTCGAAACCCTCCAGAAACAATTAGGGTTTGCTTCTGCCCTTTTATTCAGAATTATTATTGTTTTTTTTTTTTTTAATTTGTTCATTTTAACTTGTTATTACACACTGATCAGGTACACTTTCAAGAGCATAAGCCTTCTTCGTCGTGCAATGACCCACGCTTCTTTCTCCGAAGAGAACAACAAAGCTTTCACCATTTTGGGTGCTACAATCATTGAAACATCGGTTTCTTTCAATCTCCTTTCAAAAGACGCTGATATTTCCGCCAAAGAGTTGAACCGTCGATTATCCCTAATCTCCAACGTCGACTCTTCTTGTGCTGTTGATGCAATGGGTTTGGGTTTGCAAAAGGTGGTTCGTGTCTCGCCCAAGACCAATTCTTCCTCCACTGCTGTTGTTTGTGGTGCTTTTCGATCAATTTTTGGTGCTATTTCTCTTGATACTGGTAGTTCGGAGGCTGCTGGTAATGTTTTCTTGACTGTTCATGGTCGTGATCTTGGGGTTTATGCGGCTATGTGAAATGTAGGTCACCTTTCAGTACCCATGTTTGTTTCATTTTGAAGACACTTTTTAACAGCTTATGTTTAGTTGTTTGTAGTACTTAAGTTTTAGTTAATCTAATTAACTTAGGGTATGTTTGGATTGATGTATTTAATCTAATTAGTACTTGTGAGACTGTTTGAAGGAGTTTATAAAAATGACTTATGACATGTTTGTAAGCTCGTCACTATAGCTTATATGAAATCAATTTGACTTTATTGTATCTTTTGGTATGCTAATAGCTTATCTATAAGCACTTATGATGTGAATTTGTTAAATCTATGTATGATGTTATTATAGTTGATCGTGTGTTATTAAATCAAGATATATAGCTGCTTGTTTTTACAGTACCATTGTTGTTTGTAAATTTGTTTATGTATAATGCTAACATCATGAGCTCATTTAGCTACTGAAACTTGTTTTTCATTCTTGTTGTTAGTTGATTAAAGATGTGGACGATATTATTAGGTCGGTCCTCTAGAGATATGCAAGACACTAATTTGGTAGCTACTATCAGTTGTTCCAGTGAATCAACAATTCATCCCTTGAAATTGTAGGGTTCGAGCATTTACCCCTGAAATTTGCTAACAGGAAAAAAGACATGGATCTTGAGTTACGTCGAGCAACTTGGTCATTCTGTTAACTTGTATCTAATTCATTGTCAAATTAGTTTCTGAATTTTATCACTTACCAACAAGTTAGTCTCTGAATTAAATAACTTACTTTCAAACTAGTTCTTACGAGTTATTATTAGAAGGACTCCTTTTCAAAATAAACTTAAAAATTAATAGAAGGACCAAGTTGCATGACGTCATTCAAAATCAGGATCTTTTTTGTCTATCTACAAATTCAGGGGGAAGTGCTCGGTCCCTACAGTTTCAGGCGGCGAATTGGTGATTTGCTCCAAGTGTTTGTGGTGCTAGTTCTTTAAGACTTAATACTCAAAGTTTTCCTCTAAAGACATTAAGCTGGCCTTCTAAAAATCTCAGACATCAGTTTGTTTCCTCATGTTCAGAAAATGGACATCTCTTTTATCCCTCAACTTTTCTTTCATCTAATTTAGTGTATATAGTGCTCATCTTACATTAATGAAAGACCAACTTGATTTCACGTGTATCTTTGAAGTTTGGAGGAATCTATTTATTTTGTTATCTATGAGAAGTCTTCTGCAATTGACATGTGGCAGAGTTTTGCACCTCTGTTTTCTGCAACTTTCCCACAATTGCACGGAATCTTTACTAGTGATTTAAAAAATTTAATCATTTGTATTCCATGTGTTTCTTGCCTTGTGGAAGTTCAATAAGGATCCAGATTTTCTTTTTGTTTTTTCTGAGGCCTTAATTTGTCCATCCATTTCCAACCTGTAACCGTCATCTCAGTTTAACCGACTGTTTATAGCCTTTGAGTTCGGTAAAGCGGATAGTGATAAGACAAATGACCCGATTTTTGCCGCACAATGGATTTGCTGCTTCAAGGTGGCAGATTTTGTGGAAAAGAACTTAGGATTGGCCTTGCCTCTGCCGTATATGTGCCAAGTCTTTGTTTTGACAGTGGGAATTGTAGGATTAGACAAGATGCCGAGTTGTAATTGATGTTCTTGTTTAATTACCAGTAAAAACATATTGGTGACTGGTGAGGTATGGTAATGGATCAAATGATATTAGTTTTTGTATAAGGTTTCGTGGAATCCTTTCGTAATAATCATCAACATTGGAGAGTTGACAGCTGCATAATTCTCATTTAACCCTTAAAGGAAACAGAAAAGCAATCATTGTCATTGTACTGCTAAACTGTTTTAGAGACCATGCAACAGCAGGTAGTAGGAGATGCTCTTTGGATGGAAGTTGCAGAGTTCATCTCATAATATCTTTAACTATGTGATATTAGCAGTGATTGTTATCTCTTGATCACTTTGAGAATCTATCTTTGGGTTCTATCCAAACATAATGATGCTTCGTTGAGCCAAATGATGCTGGCTGCAACTTTTGTTTAAACTAAGGGGATCGGTTTATTTTGGTTTGGTTATGGAGCCATCAAAATTTGTGCTTCACCTCAAGTGCAATGGCTTCTTAATAGTTTAAAGAAGAATCGTTGAACAATAATTTTGAAGAAGCTTTTAATATATATTTTATTCTGCCTCTTAAAAAACAACAATTTTGCACATATATTTTAGGTTGATGTTTACCCTTTTGTAATAAGCGAATAGACAGGTTGTACAAATTATGAACATTAGTAAAGCTTTTCATTCAATTTTATGAATTAAAAGATACTTCCCCAATCTTTAATAGAAACAAAAGTCAAAATGTATTTTAGTTTTAATTTAGACCGAATATGTTCTGACTTTTGCTTATTTTATTCATTGACTTTATTTGTTACAGGCTAGGCTATGATATGACGTGTTAAGTGAATATTAAGTGAATATTTGACTTTCTACGTAGATTTTCTACATAGATCACACGGCAATTTTACATTAGTCTTTAACGATAAGCCGTTTTAACATACACATCATAATTTGAAGGGAAATTTTAATCGATACTTCTGGGATATTGATTAAGGAAGTAAATATGGTAATATGATATTGAAATTTGTGTAGTCAATTCTTTAAAATTTTAAAAAGAGGTAATTTTAACTGATTTTTTTTGTTATCCGGTGTCATGAAACATCGGTAAGGATGAGCCTAATTTGAATGATGTATTTGTTAATTTGTAAAATTTAGGGATTAGTTTAATCTATGTTCACAAATTTTTATGCTTAATAATTTGTCTATTTACTATTTATTAAAAAAAATCATAATCATTTAAAATTGAAGAAAATAAAAGAGAAAATGAAGTAGTGTTAATTATAAAATGAAATAGATGGGACAAATGACACGAGGCGATGAGAAAGGAAAGATGCTTTTGTTTGAGGTGAGAGAATTATGGATAAGAGCTGAGAAAGGAAAGATGCTGGACTTTACTATTACTATGTCGACGACTCACCACTAGTACTAGTAGACGTAGTCAGTCACTACCATGGGTGCTGTGCTGGATTACCAACGAGATACCCGTGCCCAATACGTGTCACTCCGCGGTTTTTCTTTGGATAATATCCGCTGTTTTCTTCCTGTGGGCGCTCATTTCGTCTCTATTAATTTATTTAATGAACATATTATTATTGCACAAGCACTTTTCTTTTTTATAGAAAAACTTTAAGTTTTACACCCTTCTGTCACTATTATAAACAAAAATCTACTTTTTAGATTCATTTAATAAATGATAAATAAACCACATACATCATTTATTGAATGAACCTAAAATATGAATTTTTGTTTATAATAGTGACTAGAGGATGTACACAAATCATATTTTATTGGTAATACTCTAAAATTTAAGAAATCTTATACCACTATCGATTATATTTGTATCACTAAAGTATTGACTCTAATTTTAGTCAAACGTGTGATTTGTTCACATTGTAAAATAGTATAAACTTTTTTTTTGTTATTCTTTTTTAAATAGCATGCACTTTTGGGTAAAATCTGCTAATATAATGAGCAAGTCTTAAATCATATATTTACAAAAAATAAGACTGTTAGTAAATTAATAAACATTTTTATTTGAATAAATATATATTTGATAAACTTGAGTGAGAAGAGTGAGTGGTTGCAGTATAGTGTAGTGTACACACTAAATTACACTAGGATATTAAATACTCCGTGTGTGGCCAAGCCGAACCCTGAATGTGTACACGCTAAACTTGAGTCAAATCTTTCCTCACACTCTCTCTTCTTCATCCATCTATCTATCTATATGCTACAAAACTATAAAACTTCATCATCACATAATCATTTTCAAACGAATTCATCATTCATTCACAATTCCAATCTCAATTTCTGACATGTCCGTTGAGCTAGAGCTCGAATCACCCACCGCTCATCTCCAACAAAAGAGATCAAGCGCCTTATGTTTCCCCACCTGCTTCGCCTCCCGCCGCCGTTCCGTTTGGTGGGAGCGTGTTCGCTCCGCCTCCTTTTCTCAATCCCATCCAACTACCACGACCACCACAGCCGGTAGATGGTGGTCTCGCGGCCTCAAAGCCTTAAAGAAACTCCGAGCCTGGTCGGAGATCGTTGCCGGTCCAAGATGGAAGAATTTCATTCGGAAATTCAACAACCACCGATCGAAGCGAATGGCGAAATATCAATACGATCCATTAAGTTACGCGTTGAACTTCGATGAGGGACAGAATGAAGATAGCCATGACGACGGGTTTCGCAATTTCTCGACGCGTTACGCCGCCGTTAATATGAAGTCTGTTGCACCGGAACCGGAGGGTGAAATTGGCGGGTTAGTTTGAGTGCGCGGCACAAGCTAATGTGCGCTGGAGTGTGCATGCATATTATGAGCTGGAGAAATGGGTGTGGGGTTTTGGTTGGTGAAAGTGTAAAAAACATTACACCGTGGATACCATCATAAACCATTGCGTCACTTTCTGTTTATTTTGTCCTTCCCTAATTACTATGAGAAATTACTTTTTTCCTTTTCTTTTTATATTGTAAATATGCTGGTAAGTGGTAACAAAGTGGAAATGGTTATTATAATGATTATTACTGTTAATTAATTAATTGTGATTATTACTTTTTTCTTTTTCTTTTGCCGCTATTGGAGCACAATTAAATCATATTACTTTTTTAATTAATGGTTGGTAATTGGGTGGAGTGAAGAATCAGGAGTGAGGATGCTTATAGTTAGTTGGATAACACTTGGGTGACATAAAATTGGTGACATTGGTGACATTGACCAACCACAATATCACATGTGGCTTTTTTCTCTCTCCTTCACATGGATTGTGACATTGTGATTGGTCAATGTCACCAATGTCACCCAATTCTATGTCACACAAGTGCTACCCATAGTTGGTTATGGCTTTAGCTTGATATTTTTAATTTTCTTTTTTTAATTTCATAATGGCTAATGATTATCATAGATGGGCCAATATATATGGGACGGTGGAGTGTTGCTTTGCGAATTGTCAATTGTGATTTTATTTTTTTGTTGATAGAATTGTGATAATGAAATATCAATAAAATGAGTCTTTCGCGAAATGAATTGGCTGTCCAATTAGGATACTTTCAACTCGTTTTTTGTCGGAAATATCTTCTTCACCTTCAACTCATTTTCATCTTTTGGATGATATTGATAATTGTAGAGTAAGAGTCGAGGGATATAAACCAAGAGGATCGAGTACCATTGGGTTGGGGCCAAGTTGTGAGGCTTCTTGGAAGCATCTCACTATGTGTGTCATGTGTTGTGTACAAGTGAGGGGATTGATGGGTAGGGCAGGATAAAGTGTTCTTATCCTCTTGGTAAGTAAATATTCTCCTTTTGGGCACATCGTCATATGATACTATTTGAGTGTATGTTTGGTTTCGCTTCTTAACAACATGAACATGCGTGATTTTTCTTTTTCTTAAGATGTTTGATATACCGATGGAGAGTCAATTCAACTTCCTCATTATGGCCGAATGCTACTATTTGGAGCTTTTATGGTGCATCGAAATCGCTTTTGTGGCGTGTGGTAAATATCCTTCGTGATCTTTCCAACGTTACCCTCGGTTTGATGTACTTGTCTTTCAAATCAATTTTAAATTATGTATACCTGAAAAGTACATGGAAATTACTCTTGAACTCAGTTGGCGCAAATATCATGTAAAGAAAGAGATCACGAATAATGTAAATTCATGTTAGCATATTCTGTCCCAGTTTCTTTTCTCCTGTCCACTTGAGTCTCCTAATGGTCTTTGCAACACCAATTCCTGCGGAGTTGCGGGCCCTTAGACAGATATAAAAGCATACCTAATTTTTCCCTTAATGTAAGGACAAAGGAGGGTGTATTATTACGATATTTTGTTTAGGAAACATTTACTAAACGTTAAAATGAAGTGACATTGTTTGTTTTTTTATCTTCAATTGGTCGATCACAGATACTTTTTACAAGACCCACAGTGACAGTAGTAAATTTCTTTTTCCATATTGACAAAAAAGAACATTCTCCATATGTTTATTAATAATTTTGTTTGTTTTGATGCTTACGTAGCGTAATTGCAACTTGTTTAAACTATAGACTATGTCCCGCCTTAATTCAAGTACAATGAGGGTCACCTTACAAAAAAAAATCATCTCAAAATCGATGTCATTTTTAATGTAGTCATTAGTTAGAAACGGATTGAGATAAAATAACAATGAAGATATTGTTGTTAATTTGACAGAAATAAATCTAGCAGAATCGCATAATAACAAAATCTCACATTCAATCAACATGTACACAAACTTATCAATTATCATCCACTAAAAAATGGCTTGTCTTCCTATATTATATGATCTATTGCATAGAGCACTAGAGAAAACCATTCAACGTCCGTCCCACAGTTAGTATTAAATTATATTTTGGATTGAACCCACTTAGGTTGGCCTAGTGGTATTGGCTTAGGACCTGGGAGTGTGCTCCTCCTTAAGGTCTCAGATTCGATTCTTTTTGGTGTCAATTTGAGGGGGTTAGTTTAGTTTCTTAAAAAAAAAAACTTTTCTTTTTCACTAGTGTATTCAAACCGTAGGACAATGGAGATATTTGCATGCTTGATATACAATAAAATATCACCAACAATTGTAACACCCCGTTTTCCCAACATAAAAATTTCTTAAAACATTTATCAGAGCACACAACAATAACGGGATATCACATATAACATAATCCAAAAAAAACAGTTAAATAATAATTTAACTAAATAACTTCAAAATATTGCAGCGGAAAAATACTTATAAATCATAATCGTTTGGCACGCAGGCCCCATAGAAATATCTCGAAAGAGTTAGTTCCATTATTTGCAAATATCGTAAAGATTCACGTAAAAGAATGAAGCATGCTTATAAAACAACCCCATCCCGTTACGTATCAGAGCGACCTAGACGACACAGTGAGGCAAGGCCACTCACAAAGCAACTGCACACTAAGCACGATCACCTGCACTTGCCCACAAGGCGGCAATTCCAGCAGAAGGGGTGAGATTTCATAACAAAATAATATTAATCAACATAATTTAGAATAATAATTAACATCAAAACATTCTTAAACAACTTTACATAATTAAATAACAAGTATCACGTAGTCACATAATCAATCTTCATCAATAATGCACCATCTTAGACACAACAATGCAACAATGCTCTTAGACTCCTTATATGCATGTGGTACCAAACTTCATCATAAGTATTAATATACTTTTAAACGTGCGGAGGACAAAGCTCCTAATAAACGTGCGGAGGACAAAGCTCCTATCATGGTGAGGACTAAGCTCAATGTATGCTAATGCATGGACTCAAATCAAATCAACAACTTATCTTAATCACTTCATCAATATGCATCCAAGAAATTGGAGCTAAACAATAACTTATCATCATATATACATATATATATCATACGATTTCAGTTTAATAACATCAACAGCATAATTCAAATATCAAGAGCAGAATGATATCATTATATCAATTACAATTCAAAGCAACATAAACTTTATCATATTTGCGTAAGGTATAATACTTTAATCCTTGCTCAATTATCATGAATATAACTTAATCACTATACAGATTACTCTCAACATTACCATTAGGTCTCACTAACCCTTAGGGATCCCCTCTCAAAGTCTTGTGCGAAACAGATCGCAATAGCAAAGGGAATGTGACATTCTGTCACAGCACATGTCGCCGTGGCGGGCTCAGATGTTGGCCTGGCGAGAGATTACAGGTCTCTGTCGCCCTGGCGGAGGAAATCCTGCCTGGCGGGGAAATTACAGGTCTTTGTCGCCCTGGCGGAGGAAATCCTGCCCGGCGGGGAAATTACAGGTCTGTCGCCATGGCGAGTAAAATCTCGCCTGGCGGGCGATGAACAGTTTGTCGCCATGGCGGGATATGTCCTGCCCGGCGGAACGGTGTCAGAACAGGTTACGAGTTTACGAACTTTTTCACCCCAAATCCTATTTTTCACCATATTAGACCCCAAATTCGACTGAAATAACAACATTAATCCTATTCTAGGTTCTGTAATCCATTCCTACATCAAATAAACAAATTCTACCGTTCAATTCATCAATTCTAGGGATTTGACCTAGTTTTCTCATTCTCCCAACTCAATCCTATTACTGTTAATTGATCATCAGAACTATGTTAATTAACATTATTAAATCATTAGTCTCACCCTTACCTGGAATTGAAGAAATCGCAGCTCTCTCCTTCTCTTCTCCCTTCACGTGCGTTTCTTTTTCTCCCAAAAGTCTGATACGTTACTGGCTTTCTAAACCTAGCTTCCCTATTTATACTCCCAACAAATCTTATCTTATTTACTCTTTCTCCCACATAACTCTCTAAAATCCAAAACTAACCCACAACTAAATATTTTATTTTATTTTCAAATCTTATTTTATTTAACAATAAAATAAGTCCCTTAATCTTATCCTTAAAATTATACTTATCACAAAATCATCCAAAATCATCAAAACATATCAAAACACATATATATTATATAAATATAATATAATCACCTAAGCTTGATTTAAATAAATAATAAAACGAAAGTGGGCGTTACAACTCTCCCCCACTTAAAAGATTTTCGTCCTCGAAAATTACCTCAAGCAAATAACTCTGGATAAGACTCCAGCATCTTACTCTCAAGCTCCCACGTCAAGCTTTCACCAATCGCTCCCGACCAAACGACTCTAACGAGAGGTATATCTTTGCCTCTCAACGTTTTCACTTTCCGATCATCAATCCTTACCGGTAAAGTCTCCACCGTAAGGTTGTCTCTAACTTGGACATCATCACTCTGGATCACATGAGATGGATCCGGAACATACTTCCGAAGTTGCGATACGTGGAAAACATCATGCAAATTCGAAAGATGTGGTGGTAATCCAACTCGGTACGCCACCGTTCCAACCCTTTCTGATATCTGGTACGGACCAATAAATCTCGGAGTTAACTTCTTTGACTTCAAAGCACGTCCAACACCAGTCACAGGGGTGACTCTCAAAAACACGTGGTCTCCTTCCTGAAACTCAAGATCTTTCCTTCGCTTGTCATGGTAACTCTTCTGTCGACTCTGCGACGCTTTCATCTTCTCTTGAATCATCTTAACTTTCTCAGTAGTTTGCTGAACAATCTCCGGTCCTAAGACCACTCTTTCACCCGACTCAAACCAACACAACGGAGTTCTGCATCTCCGACCATATAAAGCTTCAAAAGGTGCCATTCCAATACTAGAATGATAACTATTGTTGTATGTGAACTCGATTAACGGAAGATGACTATCCCAAGTTCCTCCTTGCTCAAGAACACAAACCCTCAACAAATCCTCTAGCGACTGAATTGTCCTCTCTGACTGACCATCTGTCTGCGGATGATACGCCGAACTCAATCTCAACTTAGAACCCAAAGCTTCTTGCAAACTTTTCCAAAATCTAGAAGTAAATCTTGGATCTCTATCGGATACAATGCTCGAAGGAACACCATGCAACCTCACAATCTCCTTGATATAAATCTCTGCTAACTGGGCAACAGGAAAACTAATATTAATCGGTAGAAAATGAGCCGACTTCGTCAATCTGTCAACTATCACCCAAATGGAGTCATTCCCTCTAGGAGCATTCGGCAAACTCGTCACAAAATCCATGGATATACTATCCCATTTCCACTCTGGCACATCTAAAGATACCATCATGCCAGCCGGTTTCTGATGCTCAATCTTTGACTTCTGACACACTAAACAGGAATACACAAACTGTGCCACATCTCGCTTCAATCCAGACCACCAAAACAACTTCTTCAAATCATGATACATCTTCGTAGCTCCTGGATGAATACTCAAACTACTTCTGTGACTCTCTTCAAGAATCATCTTCTTAATCTCTTCATTGTCGGGAATGCAAATCCTACCTCGGAATCTCAACACTCCTTGATCATCGACTTGAAAATCACTATCTTCAGTCTGATCGCGAGCAACTAATAAGTCCACAAACTTGACATCTTCTTTCTGCGCTTCTTTGATACTCATCAAGAAGTCACTATCAATCTTCAGCATCCCCAGCTTCACACTCTGAGGTGTTCTTTCACAGACCAAACTCAAATCTCTAAATTGCTCAAGTAATTCGAACTCTCTAACCATCAAAGCAGACATATGCAAGGTCTTCCTACTCAAGGCATCTGCTACCACATTAGCTTTACCCGGATGATAATTCAACCCAAAGTCAAAATCCTTCAACAATTCAAGCCATCTTCTCTGCCTCATATTCAATTCCTTCTGGTCGAACAGATACTTTAAGCTCTTGTGATCACTAAACACTTCAAACCTCGCACCATACAAATAATGTCTCCACATTTTCAATACAAAGACCACAGCTGCTAATTCTAAATCATGCGTCGGATAATTCTTCTCATGAATTCTCAACTGTCTCGAAGCATAAGCTACCACTTTACCTTCTTGCATAAGTACACCTCCTAAACCCAACTTGGACGCATCACAATACACAACAAAAGGTTCATCGGACTTCGGCAAAATCAGAACTGGAGCAGTCGTCAAACGCTTCTTCAATTCGTTGAAACTGTTCTCACAATGAACATCCCAAACAAAAGCTCTACCTTTACAAGTCAACTGGGTCAACGGAAGAGCCAACTTGGAGAATCCTTCAATAAACCTTCTGTAGTAACCAGCTAAACCCAAAAAGCTTCTAATCTCGGTAACTGACTTCGGAGTCTCCCATTGCGATACCGCTTCAATCTTAGACGGATCCACTGCAATACCATCACCAGAAATAACATGGCCCAGAAAACTTACTTCCTTCAACCAGAACTCACACTTAGACAATTTAGCATAAAGTTTCTTCTCTTTCAACACTTGTAAGACAATCTTCAAATGATCAGCATGTTCTTCCTCAGTCTTGGAATAAATCAGAATATCATCAATAAACACAACTACAAACCGATCCAAAAATGCATGGAAGATGCGATTCATATACTCCATAAACACTCCAGGGGCATTAGTAACTCCAAAAGGCATAACCTTGTACTCATAATGGCCATAACGCGTTCTGAAAGCTGTCTTCTGCATATCCTCGTCTTTTACTTTAATCTGGTGATAACCTGACCTCAAACCAATCTTGCTGAAAACACGCGCACCCACTAACTGATCCATCAAATCATCAATTCTCGGAAGTGGATACCTATTCTTGATAGTTACCTTATTCAACTGCCGATAATCAATACATAGCCTCATACTACCATCCTCTGTTTCCCTTTATCAGCAGGGGCACTGTAAGGCTTAGGACGACTCTGCTGGCCCTTAGCTTTCCTATCATTCACTACCTTGTAGTGAGCCTTGGTATCTTCCTCGTATATCCTGCAGCTGTTTACCAAATCCGGAAACACTCTAATATGTTGGTACCCAATAGCCCTCTTAATATCAGCCCTCAAACCGTTCTTGAACTTTATATACTTTGAAAACTCAGCAGTCTCGGCAGCATAGTGCGGGTAGAACTTTGCCAACTCCACGAACTTGGCAGCATACTCAGTCACTGACATATTTCCTTGCTTCAGCTCAAGGAACTCGATCTCTTTCTTCCCGCGAACATCTTCCGGAAAGTATCTCCTCAGGAACTCTCTCCTAAAAACAGCCCAAGTCACAACAGCTCCATCTTGTTCGAGGTTAGGTAACATGCTAACCCACCAATCATCAGCTTCCTCGGACAGCTGGTGAGTACCAAAGCGCACTTGCTGAACTTCGGTGCACTGCATCACTCTGAAGATCCTCTCAATCTCCTTAAGCCACGTCTGGGCTCCATCGGGGTCATACCTTCCCTTGAATGTTGGAGGGTGATTCCTCATGAAAGTCTCCAACATCCTCGTCTCAGCATTCACGCCAGCATTTGCGTTAGGTTGTTGTCCCACAGCTTGGGCAACAGCTTGAAGAGCAGCAGCTAACGCAGTATCGTTCCTCCCAGCCATTCTGATATTCTTCAACAAGCAGTAGTAGCAACATAAGATTAGTAATACAAATATTACTAAGACTCAACAGGACTCTCTAATTGGCCGGACAGACCGACTTGCTCTGATACCAATTGTAACACCCCGTTTTCCCAACATAAAAATTTCTTAAAACATTTATCAGAGCACACAACAATAACGGGATATCACATATAACATAATCCAAAAAAAACAGTTAAATAATAATTTAACTAAATAACTTCAAAATATTGCAGCGGAAAAATACTTATAAATCATAATCGTTTGGCACGCAGGCCCCATAGAAATATCTCGAAAGAGTTAGTTCCATTATTTGCAAATATCGTAAAGATTCACGTAAAAGAATGAAGCATGCTTATAAAACAACCCCATCCCGTTACGTATCAGAGCGACCTAGACGACACAGTGAGGCAAGGCCACTCACAAAGCAACTGCACACTAAGCACGATCACCTGCACTTGCCCACAAGGCGGCAATTCCAGCAGAAGGGGTGAGATTTCATAACAAAATAATATTAATCAACATAATTTAGAATAATAATTAACATCAAAACATTCTTAAACAACTTTACATAATTAAATAACAAGTATCACGTAGTCACATAATCAATCTTCATCAATAATGCACCATCTTAGACACAACAATGCAACAATGCTCTTAGACTCCTTATATGCATGTGGTACCAAACTTCATCATAAGTATTAATATACTTTTAAACGTGCGGAGGACAAAGCTCCTAATAAACGTGCGGAGGACAAAGCTCCTATCATGGTGAGGACTAAGCTCAATGTATGCTAATGCATGGACTCAACCAATTGTAACACCCCGTTTTCCCAACATAAAAATTTCTTAAAACATTTATCAGAGTACACAACAATAACGGGATATCACATATAACATAATCCAAAAAAACAGTTAAATAATAATTTAACTAAATAACTTCAAAATATTGCAGCGGAAAAATACTTATAAATCATAATCATTTGGCACGCAGGCCCCATAGAAATATCTCGAAAGAGTTAGTTCCATTATTTGCAAATATCGTAAAGATTCACGTAAAAGAATGAAGCATGCTTATAAAACAACCCCATCCCGTTACGTATCAGAGCGACCTAGACGACACAGTGAGGCAAGGCCACTCACAAAGCAACTGCACACTAAGCACGATCACCTGCACTTGCCCACAAGGCGGCAATTCCAGCAGAAGGGGTGAGATTTCATAACAAAATAATATTAATCAACATAATTTAGAATAATAATTAACATCAAAACATTCTTAACATTTTTGCATAATTAAATAACAATTAGCACGTAGTCACGTAATCAATCTTCATCAAAAATGCATCATTTAGACACAACAATGCTCTTAGACTCCTTATATGCATGTGGTACCAAACTTCATCATAAGTATTAATATACTTTTAAACGTGCGGAGGACAAAGCTCCTAATAAACGTGCGGAGGACAAAGCTCCTATCGTGGTGAGGACTAAGCTCAATGTATGCTAATGCATGGACTCAAATCAAATCAACAACTTATCTTAATCACTTCATCAATATGCATCCAAGAAATTGGAGCTAAACAATAACTTATCATCATATATACATATATATATCATACGATTTCAGTTTAATAACATCAACAGCATAATTCAAATATCAAGAGCAGAATGATATCATTATATCAATTACAATTCAAAGCAACATAAACTTTATCATATTTGCGTAAGGTATAATACTTTAATCCTTGCTCAATTATCATGAATATAACTTAATCACTATACAGATTACTCTCAACATTACCATTAGGTCTCACTAACCCTTAGGGATCCCCTCTCAAAGTCTTGTGCGAAACAGATCGCAATAGCAAAGGGAATGTGACATTCTGTCACAGCACATGTCGCCGTGGCGGGCTCAGATGTTGGCCTGGCGAGAGATTACAGGTCTCTGTCGCCCTGGCGGAGGAAATCCTGCCTGGCGGGGAAATTACAGGTCTTTGTCGCCCTGGCGGAGGAAATCCTGCCCGGCGGGGAAATTACAGGTCTGTCGCCATGGCGAGTAAAATCTCGCCTGGCGGGCGATGAACAGTTTGTCGCCATGGCGGGATATGTCCTGCCCGGCGGAACGGTGTCAGAACAGGTTACGAGTTTACGAACTTTTTCACCCCAAATCCTATTTTTCACCATATTAGACCCCAAATTCGACTGAAATAACAACATTAATCCTATTCTAGGTTCTGTAATCCATTCCTACATCAAATAAACAAATTCTACCGTTCAATTCATCAATTCTAGGGATTTGACCTAGTTTTCTCATTCTCCCAACTCAATCCTATTACTGTTAATTGATCATCAGAACTATGTTAATTAACATTATTAAATCATTAGTCTCACCCTTACCTGGAATTGAAGAAATCGCAGCTCTCTCCTTCTCTTCTCCCTTCACGTGCGTTTCTTTTTCTCCCAAAAGTCTGATACGTTACTGGCTTTCTAAACCTAGCTTCCCTATTTATACTCCCAACAAATCTTATCTTATTTACTCTTTCTCCCACATAACTCTCTAAAATCCAAAACTAACCCACAACTAAATATTTTATTTTATTTTCAAATCTTATTTTATTTAACAATAAAATAAGTCCCTTAATCTTATCCTTAAAATTATACTTATCACAAAATCATCCAAAATCATCAAAACATATCAAAACACATATATATTATATAAATATAATATAATCACCTAAACTTGATTTAAATAAATAATAAAACGAAAGTGGGCGTTACAACAATCCTTAAAAAAGTGGAGCTTTTGTGGTAATATTTGGGGTGATAGGTCACATGATACCATGCAGACGCCATAAGTCGATGTTCATGTGGCTGACAATCACTTTCAAATCATTTTTGAATATCCTTTACGGAGATCAGAATTTGAGCCTTCATATCTCCATATCTTTTGTTATCGCGCTGCAAATAAGAAGCACGATTTTATAAGTTATCAGTTAGCATTTCATCCTCGCCCCTCGGTCTCAGCAGGAGCTCCGGTCTTTGCAAAATCAACCGCCATTGAATGAAGCCCAACCAACTCCAGACATTTTTTACTCCTGGCCTTATCTGGTTCACGATCAACGTGAACCAAATGTGCGGTAGAGATAACACCCAAAGTGTCCTTGATCATTTAATCAACAAAAAATATGTATATTTTCTCCGGAGGTATCAAACAAATAAGGAACAAGTTCAAATTTTGCTGACAAAGCACAAGTATGAGCATCAAACAAGACACTGACATATAAACATCAATAATAATTTGAAATAATGTCAAATGGAAGTGATTGATGTAACTATATGTGTATGTGTTGTACACGTATTTTACTAGATTTCAATCTGAAGAGTTGGTGCTACGTAGAAAAGAAGTAAAAAAAATCATGCAACTTTGTTGAAAAATTACCTTAGTGTTACCTAGCTTATGGTCCATTATACGTGGCCTTCCTCCTATGTAATCCATGGGATGGGATTAGGTTTTTGTCCCAGCTTATGAAAAATAAATCCCCATCAAGATCACCACCAGAGCATTCATTTGGATTAGAAACCAATAAGCATCAATACAAGAGTAACGTTTTTAAAATAACAGAAATGGTTAGTTGGAAGATTGTAAATGGTTTTATTTATCTAACACACACCCCTCATGCAATAGCCAATATTGTTTTCGTACTCTACTTTATGCTAGAATATATCTATCTTTGCTAAAGAAAAAAAAAATATCTATCTATCTATTATAATTTATTTATTACTTTATTAATTCAGACTCTCAAGATCTTATGCCAACACATGTAAATTGCCATATTACTCAAAGTTTTGCCACATCACTCAAAATCTGAGGTGGCAACCTCTAGGTTGCATCATTCTAACATCCCCTCATTGATACTACTGTGCCTGACTTTCTAATCAATATTGCATTTTTTTTTTTTGCAAAAATATAGTTACACTATTACATACGCTATCCATTTAGTTATTAGTCAAAATTTTGTGCGTTGAAAATTCACAAACTATGTAACGGAAAATAAAAAATTCATCAACTCATCAAAAGAAAAAAAACCACCCGTATTTCCCTACATATTCTTTCAATTAATAAATAGACTCATCAAATTGATTCTAACCCAACCCATCCATATCAGCTTTTACACACACCAGAATATTCCGCTACTAATATTTTGTTATGCTCAAAGTAACATGTATAAAAACCAATTAGAGCATCTCTAATGAGAGATGTTTTGCCTAATAGCATGTAGAGTTTATTAGTTACTTCCGTCGAAAAACAAATAAGAAGTATTATTATTTAGATGCAAGGCTTGTTACAAGCATTGTCTCTTTCTTGCTTTCTTTATTCAATATTCAACTTCTTTTATCATATTTCAAATAAAAAAGTTAAATGAATTCAATGTTACAAATGGAGTGATTTTTTAAGAGTTATTGGGATAGAGTCAATGAGTGCTTATTAAAAATTAAAAATGAAGTGAATATGCGATGTGTACGTGAAGAAAACACTTAAGTTACCTCTTAATAAGAACATCATTGAAGTTATTTTTACTTGCCCGCACTCCATTTTCTGCATGATCATCTCCTTGCATTAAGAGTTAGAATCAAACCATGGTCCTTACACCACTTATCAATCGTTTTAGTACTTATTTGAGAAATTTTGAGTTTTGACAGCAAAATCATCCAATGTTGTCAATCCCCCTCTACTCTGCTATCAACCATCGTGTAGTATGATAATTTGGTCTTAATCGTGAATGTAAATTTGGAAAGAAAAGAAAATGTTTATATGAAACGGTGATTCTTACTACTTAATTATGTCGATTTCATTTTTGTAATGTCCAGTTGATTTCATTATTATCATTATTAGTATGGCAGAAGTAAATAAACCTTCAATCAAATGTACATAAACATATTTCACTTGAATGACATAGCTTTTTAGTAACATTGGTGACATTAGTGTATTTTATATGAGAGAATGATAGATGGATGATTAAAATAAATTATTTAGATGAGAGATAATGATTGATCAAGAGAGATAAGAACAATGTCACCAAAAACCATGTCACCCAAGTGCTACCCATACGTAAACATGTCATACTCATACTACAAAATGGCATGTCTTCGTAACTTATATTTGGAAACTAAGCTACAATCTTTTTAGGACAATTCTTTTGTAAAAGCTATTATGGGACAGGGGGGGCATTTGCAGACTTGATGTGCAACAAAATGTCACCGACAATCCATGGAAAGCTTAAAAAAGTGGAGCTTTCATTGTAATATTTGTGGTGATAGGTCACGTGGTACCATGCAGATGCCATAAATTGATATTCATGCGGCTCACAATCACTTTCGAACCATCCTTTAGCTTCCAGCTGAAGATCCTTTACTGAGATTAGAATTCGATCCTTCATATCTCCATATCTCCTGTTATCCCGCTGCAAATAAGACGCACGGCTTTGCAAGTTACCAGTTAGCATTTCATCCTCAGTCTTTGCACCATAGAAGCTCATCAAAGAGATCATCTTCTGTGCATACATATCTCTGTGACTTAAGGCAGTCTCAAGAAAGACCTCAAAACCATCAACTTCAAGCTGGTGATCATATGCTTCTTTGGCAAACTTCTCAGACAAGATCATGTCAAACCTTACTTGCAATGTTGAATCAACTATGTCGCGGTAGAGTTTTCCTAATACACCTTTGGATATATACATAGGCTTTTCGAACCTCTCCATGAAATCTGGAAACTCTCTTGGTTTCAAAGATCTTGGCATTTCTGCAGGAGCTCCAGTCTTTGCAAAATCAACTGCCATGGAATGCAGCTCAGCCAACTCCAGACATTTTCTACTGTTTGCCTTATCTGGTTCACGGTCAGCATGAACCAAATGTGCGGTGGAGATGGCACCCAAAGTATCATTGATCATGTAATCAACAAAAAATTGGTGTATTTCCTATGCAACAGTAGCAAACATTATAAGGAGCAGCTTCAAATTTATCAATTTTGTTTAAAGAAACACTAAAATAGACAGACTTTGGTAGTAATTTAAAAAGATGTCAAATGAAAAATGTATCTACATGTGTCGGTGTTGTATGAGTGATATTGACACGTGTCGGTGCTACATAGGAAACAAGTACAAATTATGCAACTTGGTTGAAAAATTACCTCCAGTGTCACCTTATGGTCCATTATACGAGGCCTTCTTCCTGTGTAGTCCATTGGATTTACAGTTTGAGCTGGGATTAGATCTTTGTCCCAGCTTATGAAAAATAAATCCCCGTCAAGATCACCTCCAGAGCACTCATTTGGATGAGGCCTGTAGACCCAGCAAGTATTAGAAAGCAATAAACATGAATACAAGAGAAACATTTTAAAAATAACAGAAATTGTTAGTTGAAAGCTTGTGAATGTTTTTTTTTTATCTAACACACCCCTCATGCAATAGCCCATCGTGTTTTCCTAGTCTACTTTATGTTAGAATTCAGATTTATTTAGAAAAACAGGGTGGATAAGTTTAATATGTTAGTTGGAAGCCTAATATCTTATGAGTGGTTTTATATCTAACAAGGTATATGAACAATGAAAAATATCATATCACTATCAACTTGTCCACCAAACAATGAATCCAAGGATATGGTTATGCGCATGACGACAGCAAAACTTAAGGGATGCAAATAGAGTAAAACAATATGTAACAGTAACATATTGGCACAAATTAACAAACCCCTAAGATTGTTTTGCAAAGCCAATGATAACTGAGCAAGTAGAGGCTTCTGAATGTTCTAATTGACATGCAATGCAATGGCCTAGCTAATGACCCTTTTAACTCTCATCCCCAAAGACATGCCCTCTTATTTTGTTAGTGCATGATGAATGACATACTGTAGTTAATGAAGGCACACCTGACCAAGGATTAATGTAAAAGTAGTGATAAATCTATCTTGAATAAAACAAATTATTACAATCAAACGCAGTTGGAAACCAAATCCATTATATACATACCTAGGTCCTTTTTGTGGAAATACAAGGCAATCCCTCAAGCCCTTTTCTTCTAATTCTTCACTGTAGACAGCATCAAGGACTCTGATATCTCCTGGGTGAAGACAGGGGTTTTTTGTCACCACCACCTTACCTACTATAATACGTGTGCTATCATCACCATCCACGGTCCTTAAGTTTTCATCTACAAATTTTTCCTTAGTTTTTGCCACAGTTATGCGGACAAATACTTGGCCATAATTCAATAAACCAGTTTCATCCAAGCAGCCAATCAAGACTCGGCCCTTGGGGACAAATATTCGGCATCTGCTTTTCAAATCAGATAACTGGTAGGAAAAATGAGCCTTTAGCATCATTGATAGGTAAGGCTCACTGTTTGGCTCATAAAACCTATGCAGCATCTTGACTAGAATGCTATTTAAATCAACTCCATTTAAACTTTCCAAAACATCCAAGGCCGCTTCCCTATCAGTCAACATCTTTCCTAGCAACTGCAATTGATCCTCTTGCAATGCCAAAAGCGCTTCATCTTTAATTCCTAAGGTGGACAGCAGGGATATAATCTCTCGATTGAGAAAGCACGGCATTGACTCGCTCCATTTAGTGACGCAAAGCATTCTGTTTTTGGATTCAAACTTAAGCATACTTTTACGCAATGATAACTTCTTAAAAGAATGGCGATCAACAGCAATGACACCTTTATATCCACCATACCGAATTTGAAATGCTGAAGGAATACGATTCTCATCTAATTTTAGCTTTTCTGCAAGTTGCCTTGCAAAAGACTGTGAAATTTTTCCAATACCATCTGAGAAACAGTAGTCTATGCCATCAGAGGTGATTTCAATATCTGGAATCAAATCAACATCTTGAGGGGCCATTTCAAAAGTTTGCCTGGAAGAACTGAACAACTGACCCATTCTTGCTGCACATTTGGAAACACTGCGGATGTTATTGAAGCTTCCCATCCATTCTCTGATATCTGCTGCTTTCACTTTATCATTAGAAGCAAATAACCAAACAGAATTTGACCGCAGTTGACTAGCAGAGAAGGCAAGAAACTCAAATCTTTTTGATCCAATTAGAATCCCATCTCGAAGAATATTCAATACCCGCTTATATATTTCAGTTCTAACAGGCCTTGAGAACATTCCCTTTTTCAAAGTGATTGAGATTGCATTGTTTGGAAGCTTACTCCAATCCTCTTCAACAAATGTAATCCTCATGAAGTCTGAAGCATATGCCGCAAAATGCTTTACCACATGATTTGAGGTTTCAAGCTCAGGACCAAGGCAATAAATCTTTGACGGGGTAATCAAGGCTCGATGACAACTCATTATGTTACTATCCGCCAACCTTTTCTGTTGTGATGGGGGAACACTTTTTTTCTTTATACTAAGCACATGTAATTGAGTCCTCACATATTTTAGAGGCTCATAACAAGTGGAATTCATCTTGTGCAATTTTTGAAAAATCACAGCCTTAGTTTCTGCATCCAAGCTTGCCAACAAGTCAATCAACTCATCATTCACAGAAGCAAGACTAATTTTATGGGTATGAACAAGAGAATTCAATTGGAAAAGACCCTCATAAGGTAACTTGGAATCCAAACGACACTTAACAAGCGGAACTGTTTCAGTTGGAGAACAGAATTTTTCTCCATCTTCCAGACTTAGATCCTTCAAATTCTCTCTGTAGAGCGGGAAACTACGAAAAACATCAAAATCAAATGACTCTTCCACAATTTCCCAAAAAAACGAGGTAGAGTGCCCAATGGACTTTGAAGTTGAGAAGTCAGTGGTGCGCACCCACATAAACTCAAAATTCTCCTTACAAAATCGATACCTATCATCCTTAAACTTGGCAGCTACATTTGGCCCCACCATTTTCTGATATATCCTTGGCCCATATCTCATCTGAGAAGAACAAGAAAACATAAAGGGAAATCAGCTCTAGTTAACAATGGCAAATACAATAAATCAATAACAGAACAAAAGGAAAAATAGAAATTATCATCCTAAAAACCCAAAAATCACTTAAATTGAAATAAGGTGGAAGGCTAGAAGAGTAACACACATAGAACCAATTTGGATAAACAACTTATAGCATGACCGCTTATCAGAAAAATGTGTATGTATAGGCTATTTCTACAACAAAAGATAAAATAAAGCCAATGTATGTTTTCATATAAACTATAAGTTGTTTTCATATATGCTATCCTGTAAAGCTTAGGAAAATAATCTGAAAATAGTTCATAGACATGCCATAAGTGTTAAATGAGCTTAGATCTTATCCCAAAAGTCAGCCCAACGAATGAGGTGCCCAAACACATTTATACATCAAAGTTCAAACACCTGAGCAATGTGAGACTCCAATACAACTTCAATACCCACCCTCAATCAAGGCTAGCATGAGTCCCGAGTCCAATTTTCCCACCTTGCAATTCTTAACCTAGATTTGATACCATGTTAAATGGACTTAAATATCATCCCAAAAGCTAGCTCAAAAGATGAGGGTGCCCAAACACATTTACAATTCAAAGCCTGAAAACCCAGGCGATTTGGAACTCCAATACAACTTCAACAATAAGTTATTTTCATAACTCGCACAAACAGTCTTATAAGTGATTACGTAGATAAGATAAATTGAAATAATTCAATTCAAACAATCTCAAAAAAAAATTATACCAATAAGCTGAAAATAAGTCAATCCAAACATGCACTAACACATAAACAAATAATGTACCTTCAAGAGAAGGGCATTGGGTTTGGAACCTTCATCAGAACAATACCCATCACACTCCAAAATATTTTCAAAAGGAATTTCAAGCTTAAAACACTGATCACCCTGAGTAACCCAGAAATCAAGTCTCTGCCTTTCAGGCATAACCCAACCTCGAACACCTTCCCATGATTGCAGCACACTCATGCAATCAGGACCGATGGGAAAACCAGCATAGAGGGCGCCATTGTTGATTCGGTTACGAGGAAGAGCAGGCCTAGGAATGATGTCATCGGAGGAAGCGTCGAGACGGAGGAAATGGGAGCTGAGGAGAAGTTTCTTGTTCTCGGCGAGAGTTAGGGCTTTAGACTTAGCTTCCAAGGTCTCGAACTGGACACGGCCTACGCCGCGAGATTTCCAGTTGGTGTAGTCGCTGAAGATTTCGAGAGCGAAGACGGAGGAACGGCCAACGGTGGTTTCGAGGTATCGGAGAAGGTCGTTTGCGGTGGCGGTATGGGGTATGTTGGTGACGCGAACGGTGGGTGTTTCCGATGAAGGAATCACCATGATCAGGGCAGTGAGAGTGAGTGACTGAAAAAGTGTTTGTACTTTGAGTTGTGAATTGTGATGTTTGTGTGCGGAAGTAAGTCAAGTGTGTTTCTTTCAACTTATGGAAATAGCAACTCTAATGTCTTTGTCTTACTCATTCATGTATTAAGGTGTAGTCTTGTTGATTTCATCATTAGATCAAGAGTAAACTACACTCTCTTCCTCTAAAAAATACTTGAATTACATTCGTCTTCCTTTTTATGTTAATATATACACTCTCCTCCCCTCTTATTTAAAACATATTAAAAAACATTGCCCTTCCCTTAAGAGAAGCATAAATATATTCCCCTCCACTCCTATGTTAAAATATACACTTTACTCTCTCAATAATTTTTTTTTATTTCTAATAATCTAGAAAAAAAATAATAATCTAACATACTTCGAAAATAAATAGTATTGCAAGTCTATTTTAATATAACCAAAATTTGAATACATATTTTTTCGCTATATTTTCACAATTTCATTATGATATAGTTTTAAACCTTGTTATAAAATATGAAAAAACTCAAAATAAAATTTAAATATGTCAAAAATTATCAAAGACACTAAAATATGGTTGTTTAAAAGTTAATTTTATACTCTAAATTATAAAATTAATACCAAAATATTTAAATTTAATTATCATTGACATTTAAACTATAGAGAAATAATTTTTTTTTTAAATGGTGGTTCAAAATTAATATATATCATAAAAAAAAAATTATGTTAAAACAGATTAAAGTGTAGTGCATATTTAATTATTGAGGGAGAGGGTTGTAATTCAAGCATCTTATAGGGGAGAGGAGTATAAATTTTAGAGTAAATTACACTCCCCTCCCCTCAAAGATGCTTGAATTACACTCCCCTCCCCTCTTATGTTAAAATATACATTCTCCTCCCCTCTTATTCAAAACATATTAGAGAAAAATACATTTCCCTCCCCTAAGAAAAGCTTGAATTACATTCCCCTCCCCTCTTATGTTAAAATCTACACTTTACTCCCTCAATATATATTTTTTTATTTTTAATAATCTAGCAAAAAAATAATAATCTAATACACTTCGAAAATAATAGTATTGCAGGTCTATTTTAACATAATAAAAAATTGAATACATATTTTTTTGCTATTTTTTATTCACAATTTCATTAACATGTAGTTTTAAACCTATTATAAAATATGAAACAAGCCAAAATAAAATTAAAATATGTGAAAAATTACTAACGACAATAAACCATGGTTATTTAAAAGTTAATTTTAAACTCTAAATTATAAAATCAATAGCAAAATATTTAAATTTAATTATCATTAACATTTAAATTATAAAGAAATGAATTAATTTTTCTTAAATGGTGGTTTAAAATTAATATATATCATAAAAATATTTATTTATGTTAAAATAGATTAAAGTGTAATGTATATTTAATTATCAAGGGAGGGGGTTGTAATTCAAGCATCTTATAAGGGAGGGGAGTGTAAATTTTATTTTTCAAGGGAGGAAATTGTATATTTTAACATAAGATTGGAGGGGAGTGTATTTCAAGCATCTTTGAGGGGAGGGGAGTGTAATTTACTCTAAATTTTATTTTTCAAGGGAGGGGAGTGTATATTTTAACATAAGAGGGGAGGGGAGTGTAATTCAAACATCTTTGAGGGGAGGAGGGTGTAATTTACTCTTAGATTAATACATCTTCTAACGTCTTACCTGACTCAATTTTTTGTTTGAAAGAATTTTATATGAATCAATGGTGAGATTTAATCTAAAGATGAAGATAAATTGTCTAAGATACAAAACTTGTCTTTCTTATGCATTATGAACTCGACTTTATATCAAAAACAACATTTAAAATCTATTTGTGTCCTCGTGAGCTATGATCGGTTGGTAGAACAATGTATAATATATACAAAGTTTGATGTTCAAACCCCGACCACCATAAAAAGAAAATTGTAAAAAAGAGGCATCAATCTTAATCTTAATAAATATATTCATGGTCATGGTTAAGATGATTGAAACCCTAATTGTTGATTTCTCAATTATCTATTTATTTATATTAAATCACGTTGAAATATGAAACAATAAACTTTAACCCAAGCAACTACACCTGTTTTCAATGTGCATTGGAACTTTACATTTTTCTTTCTCAACATCTCATTCCCTTTTTTCACCTTCATTCAAGCAAATGTGTTAGTTTTCAATTTGTGATGATGTAAAACCATTGCAAAATGTGAATTTCAAAATAAAAAAGCATTCTTCACTTCTTTGATGTAGTGTTAACATTTTTAAATGATTAGGTGGTATCGTTGTTTCCCTAAGATATAAACAATATGTTTGACTTTGTCTCAATATCTTGATGTTAACTAATATTGACAAAAATTAGGGTTGAGCACGTTCGGGTTTGGTTATGAAATCGACCATTCTAAAAAAACCGTAAAGGGACATCAAGCCCATCTTCGACTGTGTGAGCCAGCGGATAAGCCGGGTGGCGGGTTAGGTGGATGACGGGTTCGACAGACGAGTTGAGTCAGTTGTCGCATTCAATCTTTCACCTAGAGATGGAGAGAAAAAAAGGATGAAACTGAATTGGATGGTGTTAAATAGGGTGCTCTTCACAAGATGGTGTTGGAAACAAGCGCATAATTCATTAAGAATGTGAGGAGATAGAAAAGAGAGAGAGCGAGAGAGAGAGAGAGAGAGAGAGAGAGAGATGCCTTGAATTAGTGTTGGGAAAATGTCTCACATCGAATAATATGAAGAAATATGCAAAGACTTGACCATATAAATAAAAGTCTTCTGTGTTAGTATTTCTTGCACCAATAGTTAGTGGGTTTTGCTATAGCTGGCGTTACCTATTTAGTATTTGTAATTATCGATTATAGTGAAGAAAAAAAATCAGTGGCTATTTTACTATTATTGTCATTATTCTCGCGTTCTGTTATAACATGTACCATATATTGTTGTAATTATTTTGGCTTTGTCTTGTCTTTAATTGATGTTGAATGGATGGAACAAGACAACAATTAAAAAGGATACATTACATGAAAAAAAATGGGATAAAGGTATCTCGCAACAATGGGGCATATGGGTTTGTCGAATAACTTTTACTTAATATATCTATTAGTCTAGGTTATGTAGATGTCTTGGGGGTGGTATTGGATTTGATTTTCCAGAACCGATTCTGACCAAATTTGTGTTTGGGTAGTACGTGATGGAACAATCGATTCCAAATATGAGTTTGTGGGGTGGGCCGACCGCCGAGTCTAAAGAGGGTTTTTTCACATTTTTCTCTGGTGGTGTCGCCTCCGCTGCCCCTAGTGTTACATGTTAAGGAGTTCACTTCTTAAGTCTGAAAAAATGTAAGATGGATATATTTATACTTTTGTTACTTTGTTTTTACTAACTTGGGATTTTGATACCGACTATGTTTTTTATTTTTTTATTTTTGGTCTAATTATACTTTTTGATCTTTCTAATTTATAACCTCCTAATTTCAATTAAGTGATTTTGTCCCCCTAGATGAAATTATAATTGCATAAATGAGATAACATTTTTTTAATTTGTCACAAACATTGCATTTTTATTTTACAAAAATTGATATATTAAAGAAAAAGATAGACATGAAAGAAATAATTTGTTAAATAAAAATGTCACATCAACATAATTTAGTCAAAATATATGTGGTCTATGAAATTAAAAAAGGAGTGAACTAAAGGGTCAAAATCGCTCGATTGAAATTAAAGAGTTTAAAATCACTTAGATGAAAAACTACCGGAGCCGAAATGACTCAATTGAAGCTAGGGGCTAAAAATACAATTAAACAAATTTACAATGATTTATAACAATATCATCCTCCTGATACCATAGTTGCTAGCATGATGCATTGCAACTCAAATATTGAATTGAAAGACAAAGTAAAAGAACCAAACATAAATCTAAGTACTTATCTTTAAGGCATATCTTTGAAAACAAGAGGATTAACATGAACATGCAATTCTAGATAGAAAATGAAACTTTTCATCATATATTTTACCTTTCTCTGTTTCTTGCAAAAAGAAAATCAAGGAAAATCAACATTAGAGCTAGTAAATTTGCTCTTCTTAGACCAAAGCCATATCTTAGAAACAGAAAAACTCTCACCTTTGGTTCTGTTCCCTATCCTCTTCCCCTCCACATTCCCACTTTCTACACTTCCTAAGTCATCATCATCACAACAAGATTGAGACAAAACCACTTGCAAATTTGAATCACCAAGAACATGATACTGACATGAACCCATTGAATAACATCTCCTCTCATCCAATGTACAACTACTACTATCCTCCAATCCATTATTTCTGAATTTTCCAAGTCTCACAGAAAACACCCTTTTCCCAATTTTTTCTTCCTCTACAACTATTTCTCTTTGACTAACCAAAGAGTCATCAACATTCTGCAAAGGGAAACTAGAGCTAGAGATATTTGCTCTACAAAGAGGACAAGTAGAATTTGAGAGAAGCCATGTGTCAAGACAATTCATGTGAAAAGCATGGCTACACATAGGAACCAACCTCAGCTTCTCTTGCTCAGAAAACTCACATAGACACACAGCACAATCAAAGGGTTCCTTCAAACCCAATAAATCTTGGTACTTGAAAACAGGAAGAGTGTCTATGAGAGATTGTTCTAGACCTGAATCATGTAAATGGAATAGGTTCTGTAGTTGCCTCTGAAGAGCTCGGGTTCGGGTCGATTCTTGGAATCTGTTGGAATTATAATGAGATGAAGAGGATGGCCTTTTTATCACAAGCCATATAATTAATTGGATAAGTCCATAAAGAAAGAAGATAATTGCTAGTACGATTATAACCAACAAAATAACTGGACTGATTCTGCTTATAGATGAAGAAGTTGATGCTACTTTCTCATTACTAATATTGCCATCATTAGGAGGAGTTTGAAACACAGTGTAAGGTGGTTGAGGAGATGGAGATGCTGCCATATGTGGCACAATGTGGATAACCGAACTGTGTTTTATCGATAGATACTCTTCAACTGCATGTGGTATTTTCTAGCATTGAGTTCGGACTTTGGAATAGGGAATAACAAAGAATGTGGCTATGAAAACTAAGAAAGATTTTAAGTGCATCAGAGACAGTGTGTTCTGAGAAGAGAAGCATCAGAAAATTAAATATATGGATCTTTATGTAGATTTTGTAGTAAGAACACTTCTTTATATTTTTATAGTATAGTTATATAATAATTGATATAATGGAAGAGGAACAAAGATTTTGTGCGCCACTACTCCTTCAAGGATTTCCACCCATTCAATGCATTGACAATTTCATGTAACTATTACATTTTGACTAGAATGTTCAACAAGAAAGCTACAAGAGCCAAAAAAAGAAAGAAAAAAAAGAAGCCAAATGATTAAAATGTTGACTTATAACACAGCTTGCGAAGCCTAAACTCTAAAGATGTCTGTATATTTTTTGGGTGGCTTCTTTATGTCGAGTATAGATCACGATTAAAATCATTGCAAATATTAGTGCTATGTAACACGCTCCGGAAATCAAGCCATTCCTTGCATGATTGCACCAAAATAACTATTCATGGCTTAAAAAATAAAAAAAACAAAGCAAGATAAATTTTGTTCATACATTGGTACATTGTTTATCCAGAAATAAAATATAAAAGCCAATTCGGAGTTAGAGAAAGACTCAAGGCTCAAAGAACGCTTATCCACAGCGGAATTTTAAACCAATGTAGTAAAACCTCTCTTGTTTTGACTTATCCGATGACAAAAATCAAATGGAAGGGTCCCTTAATCTTGCACGCA
The DNA here is from genome assembly GCA_958299785.1 of Medicago lupulina. NCBI lineage: Eukaryota > Viridiplantae > Streptophyta > Magnoliopsida > Fabales > Fabaceae > Medicago > Medicago lupulina. The sequence goes on along the minus strand of OY283143.1, from coordinate 12,452,879 downwards.
TGACAACTAATTAAGTTTATGATTTTGTCTGTCCAATCTAATAATTAAGTGTGCAAACAAGAGGACATAACAACTCTCCAATTTGGAGGAAGTAAAGAAATAAACTAGAGGACTTTCGAGGATTTCATTTTTGGACAATCAATATTTTACAGATTCTTTCTGGTATTTTATTATATACTCTCAAACAGAAAATATTAGCCATGAGTATTCTCTTCACCTCCCTTCAATAGCTTCTACGTGGGAGGATATATCTTCAATTTCCCTTTCATTGCCTCGTGTTATTAAAAATTTTGAATGAAAGAAAAAAAATGTTTTCTGTGAAGATATTGCAAGCATTCACAATATCTCTTTGTATTCATGAATCATGACTCCAATTACAAGAAATATATTCCAACAATTGCAAAACATATAGTATTTAGCTAATTATATAAGACATAGCAACTAAAATCTTCAGCATGTATCTATTATTACATTTCTAGTTTCCTTAAATATTCGGAAAGAAAAAAAATTGTTAATTATTAATATACAAATTACAATTAAAAGTCTAAAGCCCTAATGACATTATCGCTTTGTAACAAATTACACAGGAACAATAGTTATTTGAAGTGCACAAAAAATAGTACATATAATAATCCTACACCTTATAATTATAACTGAACAAGTAAATGTGTGTGGTAATACACATGGACCTTTAAGGTATTTAAAGATCAGCACGGCCAGGAATTTCATCATCACTGGATTGAGTTTCTGCTTCACTTATGTCCTCCTCATCGCTCTCCTCATCATCAGCTGCGCCGTTGGTAATGTGTTCCTTCTTAGCATACCGCTCACAATACTCTGTCCCCACAAATACCACAATACATTTACACAAAACAGTCCCCATATAAAAAAAATTCCCAAAATTCTCAGATATATATGTAGTAGCCTTGAGTACAAAAACTATTTTCATGTTTGAATAATAATCAGCTTTATATTATTACAAGAAACATGATACTTATTATCAAACAAGGACCAAAATCTAAATGACTGTCTGCCCAAGATATTAAACCATTCTATATGCAATGAATTTTACTTAGGGGGTATGATTTAATGGATTTGAGGCAAGCAATGCAGTGGGATAATGGACTCAAAAACAAAACAATTATGTATCATTTTCTCATTTTTTTTTTAAAAAAAAAACTGTACGGAATTCGGTCTTCACATTATCAGAAAAAATTACCATAACTAAAAATATGCTCACCTTTAACCTTTTGGTCATACAGCTTTTTATCCTTCATCATTAAGGATGCTGCATCGCCATTCAAAGGATCTGAAGCATTTGGATAAAGCAAGAGTTGTGGAAGAAAAACTTCAAAGACATTTAGAAGATCTGAAAAAGTAGAAACTTTGGTCATCTATAGGCATTAAGAAGGTGGAGATTCCATAAAATCCTGTTGAATTTTTCGCACATGATTGTTTACCAAAATACATACACAATACTATGACAAATCAATAGAATTCTAGACGTTAGATGCTTGAAACTATTTCAATGAAAAGCCTATAACAAAATTACCGAACATTGGACTCCATGATTGGTTAATGACATCCAAGCATACAGAGCCAGATCTGCAGTTGACGAAATGTAAAAGCAGAATCAGCCATAATCCATGTGCACAGACCCCTACCAATACCAAGTTGTTGCCATGAAAAAAAAAATCTTCACTCTTGTACAAATCTTGAAACATTAAAATTTATCCCCAAATCTAAGTACTATTAAATACAGTGTCAACCCAGATCAGTGCAGAAATTACATTACATAAAAAGATCCATAAGCATATGAAGTGCTTACAACTCATCAACATTGGGGTGGTATATTTTGTTCACAAAGCCAATAGAAGGGGATTTGTATGGATATGCATCAGGAAGTTCAACGCGGATTTTCCAGACTCCACCTTCATAAAGGCCTGCAATAATCGCAAAATAACAAATCAAGGAACAGCCAGATAATTTAAAGATGAGTAATTAATCTTTGCACTCACAATCCCTTTTAAAGAATAGGAAATCAATATCAAGCTAAAAAGAAGAGTCAAAATATAGCAACATTATATGGAAATTAATGCTACAGAGAAAAAAGGAACTCCTAATTAAGACTGCTTGCCTCTCCACTTTTGTTTTTTTTGTCCTTGAGGAGGGGGAAAAAATCTCCAACTAAGAAGCACTCTATTATTAAGTCATTTTCCATAGAATAGTGTTAACAGCACACTCTAACAATCTCTCTCCAACACTTCAGGTGAAATTTACGCAAGACCCACTAATTTAGTGGATCCATTTTGAAGTGGTGCGACTCGCATGAATTTCACTTAATCATATGAGTGTTGGAGGTAAAGTGCTACAGAGCGTGTTGCTAGCACTTCTCTTTTTTCATATGCATGCACAGTTTCATCAAACAAAAAGACTAAGCCAGCTCTAGAATATTGACAGTACTTTCTTTTGGACCATGAAACTCCACATTGAATTCGGTGAGTCCGTCATTTATTGTCTCCACTGTATAATCACTCATCATCCTGTAACAAAGGAAGCAATATTTGAGAAATGTGACCATGAAAACGTGTGATAAGAATGAATAGCGCATATATAAGGTATATGTAATGTGTAAATACTATAAGTGATAGTCTCGACTCATCTAACAGATATAAAAGTGAACTATCACACTCATGCTTTCTAGCTCTAGAGTCTAGACTGATGGTGGAATCATAATTAGGATTGCCAGAGCAATGCCAAGTCCCACATCACATAATAAGGATTGTTTGAGCAATGCCAAGCCCCTCAAAACTTCAAAAGTTTCAAACCATCGTCATTTTGTTTTTCAGTCTAAATAGAATGCAGACCACTAAAAAGAAAGCAGAGAGAAGGAATTCATTTTGTGATGAGAATGTGCTGTGACCAAGTATTACATGATTGCAGTTTAATTTCAAACACTTGGCATCAATAAACCAAAAATGCACTAGAAAACAAAGGGCAACCCGGTGCACTAAAGCTCCCGCATACGCAGGGTCCAGGAAGGGGTCCCACCATTTGGTGTATTGTACACAGCCTTACCCTAAAAATGCACTAGAAAACAAAACCATAAAAATAAAAAATAATAAGTTTTAATCCTATCACTGTGCAATGTCATGGTATTAATCCAATGATGTGTTGTGCAGAAGGGCCTCCGAGAAGCCATGACATTTCCCTTCAGGCTCAAGCCTGACAGCATGTCATAAAATAAATCAGAACATGCACGATGCACGCATAACTAAAATGAAAAGATTACCAAAGATTTCTACAACATTTAGTTTGGGGCTGTGTTCATGGAGGGACAACGGGTTATCACAGTGACATTCTCAAAGAATGTGCCAACAGACGTAAACTTAGACTGGGGTACTTTTAGATCAAGTTCAACTTCTTTTCTTCATTATTTCATCTATTATTCCTAGTAATCTGCAGATTCCTATCCCCGTGAAGAAGGATGACATTTGCTATGAAAATGTTGATTTCCAATAGTTCCCTCAACTATATTTTGTACGCACTATGGTTCAGAAGAGTTTAACATTAACGTAGGAAACAATAACATTATGACGGAAGATTGAGAGTGCATTGAACTGTATGGGGTAATGTGTTCATTCATCAAATCAATTGCCAGCATCGAACCTGAGTCGGGCAGGTCAATGTCCTTAGACAGTTACCACACCAACAAAGAGGAGCTAGCTGTACGGGGTAATGTGTACCATCGACAGTAACTGACATTAAAGTTAACTATACATTTAACTGGAAGTTAATGTTTTTAATTAAATCAAAGTTAGGGGGTGACATAAGCCGACAAGATTCATTAAAAGGGTGAAGTGTACTTTAACCCATATGAAATGGAAAATAAGGCACATGCACAACATACGACCTAACCATTACAAAAAGTAAAGCATCAGAAAACCCCCTTGAAGTTTGGTTTGATGTGTCTAGAGATCAACAACTGCTTGACTTAACTTCAAAGTAATGTTTTTACTTGAAACTGCTCTACATGGGATTAAGTAACAACGAAAAAGTCTCTAAGGGAGTATGCCGGGAAAGGCTATACTTCGTGAGATTAAGATACATACCTTTTATAAATCAATCCAATTCTTATAAATATAATGTTTGTCTTACTACATACAATACAAGTAGTCTAGGTCATGTCAAATAGCAGTTTAGTTTTGAAACCAACTCAAAACCATAAATAAATCTCTACATCTGTAAAAAAAACTACAGGTTTTATCCAGTGAGTCAAAAAACACATTAAAAAAAAATACCCACATTTTGAACTTGTTTATTGATCAAATGATACCTCAATAGAAATAAGTATAATCATATTAGTGTGTCATATTACTTCTTCACAACATAAATAGTCAAAACCAAGTTCCAACTAAAACATAATTCAACTAATTTGATGATATACATATTTCCACCAACTTAAAAATTAAATCAACAACAGTTTACTCACAATTTCATTACATCCATTTCTCGTCTCTTGCTTGGAGATGACATTTTGACTAAAACAAATCACTTATTTCAACCTGCCAAAAGGACAATTACAACAAGTTATTTTTTGGTCCAAAAGTACATATTTGTTACACTTTTGCCACAATGAAAGGTCTGTACTCAAGTAATCACCCAATAGCTCAAAATAATTTCCATTAAACTTAAAAGAGAATGAGAACTTGTAGAGATAAAGCTCAATACATGTGTGGATATGTGTCTGTGCATCGAACACATACACACTTTAGCCCACAAAGATTCACATGACTCTGGCAAATGATATAGAGAATCAGAAATCCAAGGTAAATGAAAAAACTTTGAAATTGATTTGATGTTAAAACGTAGGATAAAACAGACACGTCTATATTGATCCATAAATAGAAGATGTATCATTAAACAAAGGTGTAATCATAAAAAATAGAGAGTAAAATGGAAATGAGAGCTTCTATATTGAATGTTAAAAAATCACAAGGCAAAAGGATAGACTTACTGATGCAAAGCTAAAAATGAGATACAAATGAAGGACATAAATATTTTCAATCAACAATGTGGATCCAAACAAGACATATATGGACACCAACTTAAATCAAACAAACTAATAATTTCACTTATCAATGGATAAGGATAAACTGAACAAAGGACAAAGTAGACCAGGAAAACAACAGAACATTGTGCTTGGGACAAACAATGATCAATTTGACATTCAATCATTAAATCAAATCAAAACAGAAAGAACAATAAAAAAGTTGAAATCCATCTTAGCGGAAGGAACAATCATTTTTGAAAGAGAAGGCATCGCCTACTAGATAATCACATGAGGTGTAAGTAAACAAACAGTAAAATAGCATGGTCAAATTTCAGTATACTTGTAGCAGATCACAATGCATATATTAACTAACAGATGAAACAATTAGGGAGTAAATAACAAAGTTTTCCCAGAGAAAGACATGACACTTTTGATGCATAAACTTCTGGTCATCACATCACAGACTCTTAGAAGTTTATTGGCAAATTTAAAATAAATTTTAACAAAAACATAAGCTAGTGAGAAAAGATCCATCCAATGTAAAAAAAAAAAGAAGGATAATAGAAGCACTAATGTGAACAAAAAGTTGAACACACATTGTATCCTTCAGAGTATCAAAAGACAAACAAACGAGAACACTAAACAGAACAGTATACAATGAAAGGGTGTCTTAAGCTGTAAAATATGGAGGAAAAAAGGGCTATAAAATGTTAATTTTTTTGACATAAGTACAATGTAGCCCAAGTGCAAGCTTCATCCGACACAAAGTACAAACACAACAATATTAATATCCATCTGTTGTAAACTTAGTCAAAAAATAATCTTTTCTAAAACAGATAATTACCCAAAAATTCTCATTTAAGTTTGATCAACTTTGCCAAAACCAATGCGGGAATAAAAAGGTAAAATCAAATTAATTATTAAAAAAAACCAACATAGAATCCACCGAGTGACCCATGTTACAAAAAAGATGATTTATGTTCCGATTCAGAGATCTATGGCGACCCATCAAAAACTGGAAAATCAAACAAAACCCAAAAGAGGATTTATATATAAGAGATGAAAAGTTGAACAATATTCGGGAAGTGAAGGTGAAAAATGAAGGCTTGCCTGAAACCCTTAATGGCGATGGCGTAGAGATGAGAGAGTGATTGGATTGGGAGAAAAAAGGAAGAGAGAATGAGGAAAAAGATATATAGGAGAAAGAAAAGTGTGCGTGAGAATGAATGAGATAAAAGGAAGAAGATGGAAAACCACGTGTTACCTAAACCTTACGTTAGCGTGGCAACTATGTTTTAATTAATGTCTCTTTCCCATTGCTACGTTCCCTCAAATTGCTATTTTTTTTATTTATTTTCAAATTTTTAATTATGTTAATCTGTTGATAATAATACTCCATATGAAAGGAGATTTATTTAAAACTTTGGTGATGGCAACATTCTTTCGACACATAAACTTTGGCAAATGAAATGACAACATTCTTTCAACATTAGACCCCTAATTTGGTAATTTAGATCCACTAAGAATAAGTTAAGCTTTATGAATTTAAAGATTCCACGAGAGAGATAGTGGAACTAAATGTACAAGAATATATGGGAAATATTGTTAAATGATTTTTACCTTGGAGTATACAAGATAAGAATGGAATTCTCTGTTAAGATTTTAAATGAGTCATTTAAAAATAAATCAATTTAATGAAATGTAGTACTGACATTGAGGATGAAACAACAGTAATGTTGGACTATATTGAGAGAATGTCTTTGTTAAGCACATACTCAACACCTCAATTTTGAACACAAATTCCCATAAAACTAATAAAAACTATTTAGTCACATTAGTTGATATATTATAATTTTATTTTTCTTTAATTTTTTTCTTGCTTTTGTGGGTCTGCCCAAATATTTTTATTTGGGTTTGAGCCCAAGCAAGCATTCCTCCTATATTAGAATCAAGTTGGTATTATGTAATTTAAGATTTAGTTGCCTATTTTAAAGTTATTACTTGTATGATATTGCATATAATACTCCAGTTTTACCAGCAATCCAATATTATTCAAATTTTTGAGGTTTTATTTTAAAATAAATAAATTTCCACAGCAATTTAATGCATAAAAAATAAATTTTTTATGTTTTGAAATTCCAGTTCACCTAAAAAAACAAAACTTTTTTTCCAATTTCTCGTAGGTTTTGTTTAGAAAAAATTACACAAATAGTCCCTTAACTTAATTTTAAGTAACGTTTTAGTCTTTTATCTTTTTTTTTCTTCCCATTTTTGTCCTTTATCTTTTTAAAACATTACATAGTTAACCTTTAAGTTAATTCTGTTACATTTTCTGTTAAAAATAAAACTGCAGTCATCTTCTTTAATTTTCTTCTCCTCCATGTTATCAATGGTTGGACGTACACAAAATTCACACACCCAGTCTTTTTTTTTTCCAGCTTTCGCATCGGTTTCCGACCCACCAATGGTGGACGACTAATTTGGCTCATGCGTAGAGGCATGCGCACTGGCCATGCGTAGAGGCATGCGCACTGGCCATGCGTTGTTCCTCCTAGGAATCGAACCCGGTATTCCCCGGATACGTCCTTGGAATGAACTCCTTGTCATTGGAGCCCAAGCAACTTGGTTTCACACACCCAGTCTTTTTTGATTCCTTTGTCTTCAGTGGAAAATCACTAGCCACGTCAATGTTTATGTGGGTTAAATCTTTAGTTAACAGTGACGAAAATGGGTTCCCAATAGAGAAAGGAAATTTGGGGTTGTAGGAACCCAAATTAAACAAAACGAATTCATCAAAAACACTCTGACAGATTCGTAAGCCATATTCAAAATCAGTCAAACACAAAGTGATTTAAATAAGCATAGAATCAAAATAAAAATCCTCAATCACGTTTTACTCTTCTTCAAATTCGTGATTTTCCCTTCTTCAATATCGTGTGTTCGTATGTTCACGTTCCATTCTATGTTTTTGTTCTGCTTTTGCGTTTTCAAGGTCCAGCTGTGTTCACGTTTATGGGTTTTCCAAAAAGAATGTTTCTAATTTGTGTTTAAGGATTAAAGGTAGAAGGGAAAACAGAAAAATAAAAGAATAATGTAAATTTTGTGTGTTTTTTTAACAGAAGGTAACAAAAGGGTGACAAAAGGGCAAAGATGAAACTGTTTAAAAAGATAAAGGACGAAAATGAGACAAAAAAAAGATAAAGGACTAAAACGTTATCTAAAATTAAGTTAAAGGACTATTTATGTAATTTTGCCGTTTTGTTTACGAAAAGTACATTCAAAACATGTCAAACACGAAAATATGGATAAATCTCTCATACCAAATCTAACATTAATTGTGTAAACCCCTTACTCTAGACCCAATCCCCATTGGTAAGTATTTAGGATTTAGATTCCACCATACTAGATTACATGAACTCTTGAAACGTGAGAGATAAGGATGCTAAATCTTAATGAGAAATGAGGTTTGGACATCAAAATATTGATGCCAAATACTGGTATCCTTGAAGGGAAAACATTAAAAGAGAGAGATAAACACAAAGGTTTCTAATACTCTTTTTAATCGAGAGATTTGCAACATGTCTCTTCTATGGAGGTTCCATACATCAATGATACTCAACCATTTACATGTGGTTCAAAGACGGCACCCAGTTTCAGTCTGCTTCCTCAGAGCAGCAACAGTAAACTGAGAGTCTTTTCTTTTATTGAAACAACCATAGTATATATCAAAGTACATCCATAAGAATTAAATTATTATGTATTGAAAAGAAAATGTTTCAAAAGTAAGACGTGAGCAAGGATTTTGTCCTCAAATGAACAAATTTCACTTCACATAAACAAAACTCGTACAAACAAAAAACCAAGCAATTACAAAGTTTTGCTATGACTGTTAGTTAGCTAAGTTCATTTTTTTTGCCAAGGATTGTCTCCATAATAATAGGCAGTGCCAACCATGAGTGCCACTGTAGCACCTTGGACAACCACACGAGCCCTCATTAACTTCTGACCTAATTGAGAATTACCTTGTCTAAAGCTGATTAAACCAGCCGTTAGTACACCGGCAGTAATAAGTGCTCCTGAAATTAACAGAGAAAAAGTTAATCAAAGGATACTGACCAACAAAGTTAAATGACAAGCCCAGACAATTACACAATCAAATCGCCAAAAGAAAATAATGTAATGTAACAATATCCAATCAGCAAGTAATGTAAAATTGACGCTCTAATTGTTAAGTTTCGAACAATGACTAATGCTGTTGCATTCAATAGCAGAAAACAACTAAAGGGCAGAATGGGAAGAGAAAGAAGACAAGATTTATCGAGGTTCGGAGCAATGCCTACTACCACCTCACTGCTGCCGCTTTCGATTCAAAATCAAAGAATTCTCAGAGTACAAGAATTTCCCAGCAGTTTTGTGATCCCACAGACTCTAGCTTACTTGTTCTCTCTATGTGATCAATGAAATACTCTACGGTAGAAAAACTCATTTGCTCTCAAGCACCCAGCGATGCTTATATATGCTGCCAATCTACCCCAAGTAGCTACAAAAAACAGTTACAAGCTAACCACCCAAGTAACTAACAAAACTACTCTATAGATTGGGATATAACAAAGCTACACTAGGCCTAACTAGGAAGCTAACTAAATATCCATCAGGTTCAACACCAATATTGTCAAATCCCAACTTCAATGCATATACCAATGAAAATTTGACATAATCAAATTCCTTTATTCTTCCTTTGTAAATGCAAACAGACCCAATATTATTTCTAAATTTGCACGCATGGTGATTTCATTAGAGAGATAAACTCCAACCACAAATCCTATGTCCTTCATATTTTTTCAATCATGGATTACATAACAAACTTCATGTTCCCGCAGACAAAGAAAAAGGAGTGAAAATTTTGATATCTAAGTTACGAAATTCATTTCTTAAATCCTTCAGCATTAACTGGTAAGCAACCTATGAAGTACCAACACAAACATGACACTAGACACCAGGAATAATAGTTCAAGAAAATAAAAATGATTGTATATAATGACAAGTGTTAGCGTCATGAGTCGGTGTCAGACACTCAAACAATCTGAGGTGTCTGTGTTACATAGTAAGCAACAGCTGCAATCAAGCAACTTCATTGATGACAAACACAATAAACTTGTAGCACTAATATATCATCCTTCACAAAATAACTAGTAGTGATTATTTGCCTAGTGAACAAGCAGATTCAATATGAAGCAAAGAATGAAAATCATGCATCAATATATGAAAACTAAAACAAGTAAATACAATCCAAGAGCCTCATTTTACAGCTCACGCATATCAATAATTCAGTTTCAGCATCATTAAGCTACAAATTTTCTATTCAACTAGAATTTCCAAATCATAAACTTTTTCCCATTTCAGAAACCCTCCTTACCCTCAAATCAACCAATTTATTTTTCAAATCATTCTAAACTCTTTTTGAACCCCCCATCCTCTTTCCTTTCTCTCAGTAAAAAAAAACAATAAACCTAATTGCAAAATCAAAATTAACAGAACAAGACAAAGATAAGATGTGAACAATTGATGTTGAAAGTATGAAATTACCAATGGGAACAAAAGGGTTCCTAACGCGCTTCTTCTCTTCAAGAAAATCTTCGAAACCGGGTTCCGGACCACCCATTTTGATGAAGATACCCGAATTCGAGAACTTGAAAGAAAGAAGAAACCGAACAAGAATGTATCAACCGAATCAAAGATGGTCTCGTCTCGCGCTATTCCAAACCAACACCGTCTTTACTTGTTCTTTTTTTCTTTTCTTTGAAGAACAAGTTAATTTCTTTTGTCCTTCATAATTACTACTTGTTTTTGTCCCAGACGTGTTTGTATCATGTCCATTACCTACTTCTTTGTTTTTTTTTTTTTTGTTCAACATTAATTAAGCGATGGCGACAAAAAGAAAATCATATTACTTTTTGTGAGTAATAAAAAAAAGAGTTGTGTATTACAAAAAAAAAAATTGTGTTATTTGAACAATCATTTGATTGACAACTCTTTAACAACCATAATTTTACAAAGAAAAAAAGGTATTGACACAAAAACCAAAACAATATAAAGAAAAAGTAAAAATATAATATGAGTATAAGAGATAAAGTTATCACAAAAATTATTAAAAAATAGTTATACAAATATCATTTCTCTAAAAAATTTCATATTACTATTAATTAAGCAATTTAAATTTCTTATAGTATTTCATTTCATTTCATTTATAATAATACATTAATGAAAATATTATGGTTAACTAAAATAACATTGTTTCTGAGTAGCAACAGATTATTCGATAACAAAGAATTGCTTCCATCTCAAATTTTAGATTAAATAAAAGTTTAGTAGTGAATTAAGGCCAATCACCAAAAAAAAAAAAAAAAACTTTTGATTTAATTTATTTATGGATTGATCAACTTGTTTGTTTAGGCTTCTTAGACCATTTACAATACAACACTCTATTTTAGGTGCTTAAAGGTCATGTATGTACACATCATCTATTTTATATTTTTCAATCATATTTTTTAATAAATATCCCATCTCTCTAATCCTAACACCTAAAAAAAAAATACTAAATATGTACTATTAAGATAAAAATACTAAAAAAGTACTAAATAGGTGCTGGTTTGGTTATAACTTTTATTCTAGATTCTTATGTTAGAATAACTTTTAGAGTTTTGTTTAACTAGTGTCCTAAGAATATTGATTTATAAATCTATTAGTAAAAAATTTGTCTTCAAAATACAAAATTTTACTTTTGTCTTAGTAATAATTAAACCAATAACTCACTCATTTTATTATTTTAAGGAATGCATAAAAAACACTAATTGGTATTCTCCTAATTTTTAATATATTCCTTGACTTTTTCAAAAAGAAAAGAAAACATTGCAACATTTTTTTTTTATTTTCTTTTTAAAATTTTCTGAAAAAACCAAAGAGGACATTAAGTTTAAAACGGGGGAAGTATATATTTGCTTGTCCTCAAATGAATATTAAAAATACCAAATTTTATTGACCACTATAGTTTAAACAAATTAGTCACTATATTACACACGAAGTAAATAATTCCATAGATAAAAGAAATTAAAAGTGTCACAATCATAATTCGTACATTTGTAAAAATAAAACATGATTCGTACACTTGCAAAGCCCAGATTGATACTTAAAAATTGTAAAGTGATGAAAATTAAAGAACATTTATTTACAGGAATAAAATTGAAATTTGCCCATTTTATAAGAACAAAAACATTTTTAACCTTTGTAAAAAAACATATTATTGCTCCCAAAAAAAACATATTAACATTTAAAAATATTATTATAGTGTTTATATTTAGAGATACTTTTATGTTCAAATAAAATATTTCTTTCAAAATAAATCTGTATATTGAAATGAAGAGATAAATTGGAGAATAATTAGTTTTTATCACGTTTAAGGAATGAATTTGCTATTTTGTTTTATAAACTTGATAAACTATGACTTATTTCTTTCAAAGACTAAAACACAAACTCTATGTATCTAATTTGAGATGTGTGTCGTTTGAACACATGATAATTTCCTTCTTGCTCTCTTTATCAAAAGAAAGACTTAACACCTCTCATTCACATTTTACAATCTACTGAATCTTGTCAATTATTAACTCGTTGAATTTTATGTGATATTAATGTAATGAAGTTAACGTTCATTTAATCATTTCAAGCCTACAAAGTTAGGTGGCCCGATGATATTGTTAAGAGTCTACAAGGACAGTATGTGTGTGGCTATAATCTATAAGCTCCTGGTCTGAGAGCAACAGTGAAGACAGGACTCATTCTGTTCAGAAATGGAAGTGAAACGGTATTTGTTGGAATGTATTCCATTTGCAGCAATGGTGATTGTAGAGTGTCTTGACGTTGGATTGACCACATTGAGTAAAGAAGCCATGTCCACTAAAGGAATGAACCATTTCATCTTTGTTCTCTATTCCAATGCTCTTGCCACTTTCATTCTCCTCCCTTCATCTTTCCTCATCAACAGGACAACAAGACCACCCCTTTCGTTCTCACTTCTTGCCAAATTCTTCTTCCTCGGCCTTGTCGGGTATGTATGTAATTGCATTGCATTAGTCGTATTATTTAAGGTTTTAAATTGCGATCGCATGATTTGAATGATACTCAAACATAAAAGACTTTGTAATAGTGTTGCGGCCCAACCGTGGTGGCTGATTATTTAAGGTTTTATATCGCGATTGCATGAATTCGAATGATACTGGAACTAAAAGAGTTTATAAGAGCGGTCAGAACTGTGGTGGCTGATTGTTTTTAAAATCTTGATTGTGTCTATTTTCTATTCCTTTGTGAGATAATTACTAAATAGAAATGAAGAATCATGATCATTGGAAATTTGCAGCATAACTATCATGCAGAATTGTGTATTCACTGGCATAAGCTACAGCTCTCCCACCCTTGGATCTGCTATGAGCAACTTAACTCCGGCGATCACTTTTGTTCTAGCAGTCATCTTCAGGTAACTAGGTGTGTTGGAAAATATGTGTTAGATAATGTGTTGATAAGTACTAAAATATAAACAACCATGTTTAGTGGTTCTTACACAAACTTATAATTATGTATAACAGTTGGACTATTTTACTATTTCAAAAACCATTGTAGGATGGAGAAGTTGGATGCTGGAAGCTCAATAAGCCAGATCAAAATTGTGGGGACTGTGGTGTCTATCTCAGGAGCATTACTAGTGACCTTTTACAAGGGTGCTCCCATTAGTAGCTTTCAAACTCAACCCTCTACATCGCAACCATTCTGGTCTTTATTAGCAGAAACCAGTAACTGGGTCATTGGGGGTCTCTTCCTAGCCACTGCCTCTTTATCTCTTGCAATATGGAATATTGCTCAGGTGAGATATCTGATTTGGTCTTAGATTCTAGTGATGATGATGTCTGGGACTACTGATTTGACTTTATTGAGCATATTTGCAGGCAGAAATTCTTAGAGGATATCCATCTCAATTGACCATAGTAGCATTCTACTGCCTATTTGGAACCATCCAATGTGCTCTACTTTCCCTCATTGTAGTCAAAGATCCAAATGCCTGGAATCTAAGTCTTGACATTGAGCTAATCGCTATAATCTATTCAGTAAGCATGTAGTATCAACCTAAACAAAAGTTGCAAATCATTGAGAGTTTATAGCAATGCTCATTCCTAAGTGAAAACAATATTGCAGGCTATTTTCGGAAGTGCGGTGACATTTTCTGTTTTGACTTGGTGCATAGATAGGAAAGGACCTGTATTTGTTACCATGTTCAAGCCTGTTGGGATTGCCATTGCTGCTTTTATGAGTGTTGCCTTCCTTGGTGAAACACTCCATGTTGGAAGGTAATTCTCATTTGGAAAATATTTGTTTGCTATGTTGTTTACCACGAAGACGGGGATTGTCTTTTTATCAAACATCATGTAGATAAAACATATGCACTGTTGCAGACTGACCATGGTTGTCACTGATTCTTTGTTGTGCCAGTGCTTGGAATTTCAATGTAATCAACATTTCACATAAACATGTAAATGTTACAAACATCTGCTTTTCATTAACTTTGTTTTGTTTTCCACTTTACTTCTAGTGTGATCGGAGCACTAGTAATCGCCATCGGATTTTACACAGTAATGTGGGCACAATCCAAAGAGAAAAATGTGAAAGGCCATGAAGTTGATGGATTGCCATCATCCTCGTCTGCCCCACTACTAGAGTCTACATGAAAATGATTGTTGCTACTAATTTCATTTTCTTCAATTATTCAGCTCAACAAGCATCAGCTATGAAAGCATTTATATTTTTCAGGAGTATAGCTTGTTTTGTATTGCTTGTCTAAAAGGTATCGCATCTGCGAGAGTAATGAAAATTCTTCTACATTGCTCAGTGCCCTCATAATTAAAAATAATACAGTAATTATAACGGAAGACAAGCGTAAATCCTACTTAGCTATCTATCATCCCTTTCAAAAACTGGACTCATCATCCCCAAAAAGCATTAGTACATAAAAATAAAACATTCTTCGGCTCTCGGTAACATGTAGGGAATCAATCTAACAAAAATTTAAGTCAAGCTTACACATCTGCATCTATTTTAACCAAAATATGCATGAAAACGCAGCAACCTAGATGCAGAATGTACAAGACTATGACTTGAGATCGTCAGACATTGCTGATGGAATGCAGTGTGTTGCAAGAATATCTAGCGTGGCAGCTTTTGCAGTCTTCGTGCGAAGAACCACTATCTGCATAGAAGATGAATAGTTAATAAGAGTTGCTTAAAGCCATTTTTCTAAGCACGCAAGACAGATTGAAAAATAAAGACGGACCTGCTCATAATCTAAATCAAATTTCAGATACTCGTCATCACAGCTCTCTACCATTGCGGCCAAGCTCTTAAGATTTTTTACAGGTTTACCATTAAAACCAACGACCTTCAGAAATACAGAGAGTAGAAGACAGTCAATAATAAAGTAGATAAGCCAAGAGTTATCAGCGTCCAACAAGGAAAACAAAAACATGAAACATTGCTCATATCAACCTGGGTGTTAACGATCTCTTCATATCCGATGTTAATATCAGCCACCAGCACCTATATGTGTCAAAGAGATACTCAGATACAACAAGGTACTCAGCAAAAACAGCAAAAGGAAAAAGACCAACAGAAGAAATGTACCTGAGAAATCACAACAAGTTGTTCATCTGGTGATTGTGGCATTGCATACAGCAGTTTATCCAAAATCTTAACTGGAGCTTCATATTCATAGTCCTTTCCGTACTGTTTATACATGAAAAATTGAGTTAGAAAAGAATGGATCCACAAGAAAGCTTAGCAAATTTGTATTAATGAATTTACAAATTAACGCCAAAAGTAAAGTAAAATATACAGCTGCATATTACAAGGACTATATACTGCAATTGTCACAACATCTTATAACGAACCCAACTTTTAGCAAGCATATTTCGTGAGGTTGAGTAAAACGTAACCAGAATTCTACGAAAAACTAATAGTGCTACAAACCTCAGAACGAAGATAAGGAACCGAAACCGTTGAAAAAACAAATCCTGCAATGATATAATATGAGGGAGGCTTGCCCTTGCTGTGTGCTGGAATAAGCCTTCTATGACCATCAAGTTTAATATTGAATTTGAGAACATTTGAACTCCGCAATACTTTGATTGCTGCATCATCGCCAGTATATTTCTGTGATATGAGATAACTGAAACCAATGCGCTCTCCATGGCGAAATGGAACTGAAAAAGAAAAAAAAAACCAAGAGTACAAAGCTTTATTAACAGACTGTTAAACTCAAGCCATTGATATATTTCACGTTGGCCGCAGCAAGCTGGTTAGTTAACTAAGCCTCATGAAAAGCAGAGAACAACATAGGCAAGGACTTCATAGTTAAGTGGCATAATGAGATCTAGGAGATGTTGTGTAATGTACTATGACCGATGAGCAATGCCGGAGTTTCGTGTCTCCTCTTGTTCATATCTAAATAAACGGAATATAGTAGAACAAGCCTAAACCATAACATGGTACTGATCCAAATAGCAAATATTAAAGATGGACATATATGGAGACTGGAGAGGAATAGATTCCACCGATTCTATTCAAATAGTTTGTCGAAGTGGAGCTCTTCACTGAAGTTCCAAGGCATTAAGATCTTTTGCAATGCAATTCCTTATTCACAAAATTTACAGCATATGCAAAAGATCCATATTCACCAGACATATTGTTGAGCTCTGGCATGTTGAAAGAATGTTATCATTGTGTCTAAAAGAGGTATGAGTTTAACACTGTTTTCTCCTATCATAGTTGATATCAAGTAAGAACCGGTAAGTCCTCCCATAAGGGGTGTTTTAGTAGCTACTGAACAAATAAAACTACAGTATACGTGAACGTATGTATAAAGAAACTGAAACATAAATATTCACCTGTTCCATCATTGGCAATATCAACCCCATCAAAGCTAAGGATAACATCTGAAGGTTTCAAAACCTTAGATTCAGGAGAAGTAGGATCGATTCTTCTAATGCGCACACCTTTCTGATCAGATTTCATGCCCATTGCCATTCGTAGATCAGGATTTTCCATTTTCTGCCACTCAACCCCAAGAATAGGGAATCCTATAACAGAAAAATGAGAAAATTTGGTCTAAGCAGATAAAACTTCAATACTTGGATTTTACGATGCTCAGCTACCAAATTTAAAAGTAAAATTCTACATCTTAGTTCACAGCAACCACATTACCAGTATATCCTCCATTCTTCTCATAATCCTGGATGAAATGCATAATAACTGGCGTTGGAATGACATAACCTATATTCTCCACATCTTCATGTTTGAGGGACTGAAATGCTATCCCCACACAGGTTCCTTTACCATTAAAGGCAGGTCCGCCAGAATTTCCAGAATTTATAGCAGCATCTATCTGCAAGAAACAAAATTGATGAAGGAAAACCAGGATACATTAAATGAGCCACCACTAATTGATGAAAGTGGGTGATCAATTATTCAAACCTGTAAACCTAGAAGCTCTGTGGAACCATGGACATAAGATAAAATCTCAATACGTGATACAACACCACTGGTCACAGAGATAGTGTCTCCACCAATTGGGTAGCCCACAACAGTTACTGCATCTTGAAGGGTTGGCAACTCCCCAAAATCCACAGGCGACATCCCTTGCCAGAACTCATCGTCATCAACAGTAAGCATGGCTGCAAATGTAAAATAAAACACATGCATTAACTATAAATCATATGAGAAGTTCAGCAACCAATCCGGGATAGCGGCACAGGCCGTGAAGTGGTGTTAGACCACAAAAATGCTATAGCAAAAGTTGATAACAAGATGGCAGCTTCTATAATGAACATGATAGACCCAATATAAATAATTTATGCTATACACATATAAGTGTTCAAAAACACAGTAATGTACACCAACAAGTGAGTCCACGAAAGCTCCCATAATGGCCAGCAATCAGTGGTGGGCACAAGCCTGTGAGGACGGCCAAAATGAACAAAGGTTTGCTTCATCCATTAATGATGGTCAAAGATGAACAGAGGAGGGTTTCCAAATATCTGATACCAAATGCCCAGGAATTGACAAACATAAAACACATACACACACACACACACAATGAGGACAAAACAGGTCTTTAACCTCCGTGTTGCAATAGTGGTGCGATAATTTGAGATTTCAGACTAAAACCACAGAGCGACAATAGGCATAACACTGTAACCTGTGTAGCAGAAAGCAACCAGCTACAGTGTGCTGCAACACCACTATTGAAATTCATGCCGCTATATCACAAAATTAACATGATACGTTATAGCACGCACTGCGTAGCACCAGAGAAAGAAGAAGACAGTAGCTTAAATCTTGAATTTCTGATTAGGATTTAGGACTATTTCAGGTTTTAAAATTTATTTTAATTCGGATTTGCTGGTTAGGGTTACTTTATCTCTTTTAAATTTGAATTTGAAGTTTCTTCATATTGGTGAGATTGTGCATAACAGTATTAACAGAACCCTTATCGGTTATAGTTTTGATTTTTATTTCTTTAACTCGATAAAATTCCGATTGAAGTATCCTTATCACGGGTAGTTTGTTTGGGATCGCTTTATAATTTATAGCCTCAAAAAAGGAAGACTAGTATCGGAATAAACAAGTAAGAAATCACTTATTCATTAAAATTTATTTTAATCTAGGAGGGCTTTGCAAGGACGAGTCTACTTGCTTGCATCACACAAGTTGAAAGATTATACCGCATCTAGACCTATGACTCGATCCACGTGGATATTCATAACATAATAACCTTCTTATAATTAGCTAAAAGCCAAAGCATATAATGACAAGGATCCACAATAATTATTCACATCACCATTGTTGTTGTATGATTCTATAACTGTTTACTAGTTTCATGTAATATATCTTCAAATATCAGCAAACTACTTTTTAACTACATTCAATTCATTTGATAAATCCAGTTTATTAGTCAGTAATGAATAGAACTGAGGATAAAATATATAATATATTATAATCTCTTCTATATAATAAGCATATGCAGGTACCCCTCACTTATTATTGCATTACAATGTTTCACCTCTATTCTTCATTGTTAGAACATTCAATTCAAGTTTATGCTTGACTTCTGATCATGGCTTAAATCTCATACATAAAATCATTCGGTCTTCACAAACAAAACATGATGCATAAAATTAAAAATGTTTGTGAGCAATAATCAAGCAAGGATTAATAAAAAAATGGATCAGCTTCACTTCTGATCCTCACCTACAACTTGTACATAGAATGATTCAATCTTCACAGACATATATGATACATAAAATTCAAAATGCTTGTGAGCAATAATCAAGCTAGAAAGTAGCAACAACAACAACCAAGCCATGTCCCACTGGTTGGCTACATGAATCAAACGTCACCACAATGCTCTTATCGTATACCATATTATTGTCCAACTCATTAATCTCTAGATCTTTCCTAATTGCTTCAAAAAAAAAAATCTTAATAATATCTATTATAGTTTTTCTAGGTCTTTCTCTGCCTCTAGTGATTTGACTACTCCCCATCTGATCTACTCTCATTGCTAAATAATCTACAGGTCTTAACTCTACATGTCCAAAGTCCAAACCACCTAAGCCTAGTTTCTAGTTTCTACCATCTTTTCTACTATAGGTGCTACCCCAACTCTCTCTCTAATGTTGTCATTTCTAATTCTATCCCGCCTAGTCCTACCACACATTCAATGCAACATCCTCGTCTCTCCTACAGTTTAATTTTGTGTTGGTTCTTGACAGCCCAACACTCTGCCACATACAACATCATCAGTCTTACAATTTCCGATAAAATGATCCTTTCAAATTGAGTGGTACTTATGTAAAGGACCTTGCAAAAAATGGAATTTGAGTATTGCCTTGGCAAAAACTACCATGCATTTTTCTCATAGGAGAAGATATCCCAATCCAATGGCCAATGAATTACAAATACAGAACTAAATTTGCTTAATGACATTAATAAATTTTCCAACTTGATATATATAAAAAGAAAAGGATAAACAAAAAATAGAAAACACGAGCAAATAATAGATTAAAAGAACTTAGTTACCAATGTCACACTCAGTTCCAATGGCAAGAACAGTGGCCAAATACTTAGTATCAGAACCACGTTTCTTGAGCTTAACCTGAGTATAATGCTCCACAGAATGTGCATTGGTGAGAACCCTCTTCCCACTTATCACAAACCCAGTACTACTAGAGCTATACTGTCTCTTCCTCTGCCATGGAAGCGAAAAGTTCGGTTCTGTATGAACACAGAACACTTTCACTACCGAATCCATTGAAGGCAACACCCTCGTCGACAATCTCTCCCATATAGGGTCCGCATCCATGGGTGTGGCACCCCCAGCTTCAACCGGAGTCGGGACCGTCGGGACGGCACCATTGCTGTCAGAGCGGGTAAGGCGGCGGCCTGCGGGTGGCTTCTCGGGAATGGTAGGGTGCTTCTTGGGTCGGCCACGACGGCCACGGGGGAGTTGAGAAGGAGGGCCGTTGTCAATGAGTTCAACGTTTCCGACGGAGAAGTCGTCGTCGATAATGGGGGAAGGGTCGTCTGCGACAGTGATGATAGCGGTGGTGGTGGTGGTGGCGGTGGTTTCTAGGGTTTCGGGGTTTTTGGGTTTGCGACCTCTTTTGCGTTTATTGTCACCCATTGTTTTTTGTTGTGAGAAAAATAATAACCTCGATTATATTATGTATGAATGGTTTCAATTGGTTTTAGGTTTGTAGGAAATGGTTCATCTGCTGAGAAAGAAAGTGACAAGGTTAAGGGAAGAGCAGGGGAAATGCAGAATGGGAAAGGAGGAGGGAACTAAAAACCCAAATCAAAATTATTTGTTTTTTGAGAAATGAATTTTCCTATTACTTTTTCCACCCCATCTACTTCTCGCTCTCGCGCGTCCGATACTCTTTTAGAGTTAATAGGCTTTTACTCCGACTATATAGACGAAATTTGTTTTTCCCCATGTAAAACTAAAATCGATGATCCCCTTGTCATTTAAAAATTCTTTGGTTTTGGACCCTCAGTGCATATGACTGTGCATTTTCGCTAATGTTACATGGGTAAACCAAATTTCGCCTATATGGCAGGGGGTAAAAGCTTATTAACCCATTAATTTTTGCGCAATCATATGCATTGAGGGTACAAACCAAAGAATCTTTAAATTACAAGGGGGATATCCATTTTTTTCAATAATGCTATGCGTTGTGAATTTTAATTTCATGACCCATCGCGACATATGTTTTGCACCAAGTCGTTTATGTTGAATTCCATTTTTCATATTAACTTTCTCGTGAATTCCGCTAAGCCTGTTTTCTCATTGGTGGATTGTTGTTTCGCTATACATTCGGAAAACCGGCTTTGTCGTATATAGCGCTACTTTTTTTTTACAAGGGGTAAACCAAATTTTGCGTATATGGCAGAGGTAAAAGCTTATTAAGCCTTCTTTTTATGAAAATGCTCATGAGATCTTCGGATTGTACAATCTGAATATCCTTTAAACACCCTTATTCAAGGGTAAAACAATTCGAATTATATAATCTGAATTGTATTAGCGTCAATAATGAGTTTGTTTGTAACGTGGATAACCAGTTAAAGGACCATATTGATTTCCCTAACCTTTATCCATCTGTTTTAGGTCTTTGATAGTTGTTCCCCAGTCGAAAATCCATAAAATTTAGTTTTTAAACTACTTGTTCACGATGTGAGATCCTCTTTGTGTGGTTGCTCGTCTCACTATGTTGATCTCCCGAACTCCCCTTATATGTTTTTGACCCAATATTGATATCCTGGACTCCCCTTACGATCAAACAGTGATATCATAGCCGATTAAGAGTTTATCATGCCTAGATAAATTGATGAGTTCACACTTGATAGGAGAATTGTTGTCCTAGATGTGAGTTAGAAGTCACACACATGCTCAACCTTCAGCATAAGCGGGGTTGTGATGGGGGTGTATATAGCAAGCTTGATTTTATATGGAAAAAATATAGACTATCACTTTTCTCTGCATCTGAAAACTAAGAACACATAAATTTTAGAATGAAAGGAAAGAGAGACACATAGGGTGGAAAAACTTTGACATACGATGTTTTGGGAGTGGTAGCATAACTGAGATTTTAAAGCACCATATTAGGTTGATTTTGGGTGTCAGCATAGTTGAGACGTTAATTGTCATAATTAATGCATGTTTATCATTTATAAAAAAAAAGGTTAAATAAGTTTTTGGTCCTTATAAATATAGTTAATTTTGTTTTTAAAAAAGTGACATGTTTTGATCCCTATAAAGAAATTCAACATGTAGCTTTAATCCTCGTTGAATAAAAATTTGTTTAATTGTCCTTAAATTTTTAATTTTTTTAATGATTTTTTATATACTTGTTTAAAACATTATAAAAAATTCCAACGTAAAAGATTGCCTCAAAATTATTTTTTAGTACAGTTTTGTATTAGTTTTATCTTGAAATTTCGGCATTTAAAAAATTCATATATAATTCTTTATATGTTAAAAAATTGTAATTTTTTACAAAAGAGTTTCTTATAATGTTCTAAAGGTGTCAATAAAAAATCATTCGAAACTGTAAAATTTTAAGTGTAAGTAAACAAATTTTAATTTAAGAGGGACTAAAACTACGTTCTAAATTTTTTTATAGGGACCAAAACTTGTGATATTTTTTTTAAGTAAAGAGTCTTTTTTTACGATTTGTCTAAGATCCTTAAAATGTCACGAACGAGGTTGGTCAAACATTACATGAAAAAGTGAGAATTAAACAACAACATATATTTGAAAGAATTTATATACCTAATACCTTAAATTTTTAGGTAAAGTTGAAATGTCAAACATTCTTATAAGGAAATGCTAACGATTCTCCTAAAGACACTCTTTATTTAACAATTTTAAGTAGTTTCAGGCTAAATTACACCAGGGGTCCTTTAAGTTTGTGGTTTATAACATATTGGTTCTTTACGTTATTTTGGCAACGCCTAAGTCCTTTAAGTTTAAGGTTCGTAATAAATTGTTCTTTTAAGTTATTTTGGTCACACATAGGCCTTTTAAGTTTGTAAACGTTTACAAACTTAAAGGACTTATGCGTGACCAAAATAACTTATATGATCAATATGTTATAAACCTCAAACTTAAAAAGACTTATGTGTGACCAAAATAACTTAAATGATCAATATATTACAATTACAAACCTCAAATTTAAAGGACTCCTGATATAATTTAGGCAACATTTTAAAAGAAAGTAATAAATTTATTGCATTAGAAAATTAAATTATTTAACTTTCTCAATAAATATTTTTTTAATTAAAAAATATAAAAGAGTGCCCAACACTTTTTTTTTTTTTGAAAAAGCTAAAATGTAATTTATTAAGACAACAATAAATCTTAACTAGTACAAGGAGTGCTAAGCTAGGAGTCTTACAGTATCAACAAATAAAGGATGATGGAAAGCCCCCAATGGAAAACCCATACACCCGTGAAAATAAAGAAAAATCCAAAAATCTATAGGAAACGCCTCCTAACAAAGGGCTATCTCTGAAATCAATAAATAGAAACACCAAAACAAGGCTAACACCACGATCAACGAAACAACATAAACAAAATCCTCAAGCATCATCACAACTACCACAAAAGCAACTTCTACCACCCACATTTCGCTACTTGCACACAACCGCTTAACACCAACTGAAAAACCTACACCACAACCAACAACCTTTGTAAAACAGCCGGGAAAAGAACCCCAAACACCACCATTAGCTCTCCTAAGCACCTTCATCCAAAACACACCTCATAAACAATCGCAAAAGCCAACCAAAAATCCTTGTACCATCACCAAAAACCACCACAAAGACCACCACAAAAATCAACACCGTTACCACCACCGTCACCAAAACTTCCATTGACCACCACAAAAATCACCATTAACCCTCATCTAAAAACAACACCAGCCACCACGCGCAACACCACCCAAAACAACACTTGTATCTATGGATATATTTTGTCACCTATGTCAAGCTCCGTCAAACAATCCGCTGGCTATTGCTTATATTTGAATAAAAAAAACTGATTTAATTGATATGGTTATAATTTTTCAATTTTTTTTTTGGGTGTTGAAGTGGAACTCTCAACCTAAACTTTTTTGAATTTTTATAATTAGAAAGTAATGAAAAGTAAGTCGCACTTAGTTTAGATTTGTCATCGATATCTTCTGGTTTGAAGTTTGAATACTAGTGACATATGAAGTTTCTTCTTTATTTTTTACTAATTAATATGACATGTATTATGTATAGTTTTTTTTTTAAGGAATGCATTATGTACATATAATTGATTATTATTTTAGATTAAACCTTAATTTGATTTCCAAGAAGAAATTATATTTTCACCACTTTGTGGACCTCAAACATGATTGTTTGTGCAAGGGTCGAGTTGGTTCGGAAGGGGAAGAGATTCTCTTAAGTGCAATATTTGTCCAGTGAAATCTTAACCTCATGTTTTTCTTGTAATCAATGCAGTTTTAATCATTAAAAAGAAATGAATGGTGTAGATGTACACCGAACCTCCTCCAGTGAAAACTTCACTGGAGAGAATACATGCCCGGGAAGTTTTAAGAGAGAAATGGAGGAAAACATTTAAATTTTTCTCTATTTGGTTGAAGAAATTTTTTTGGGAGGGTGAGGGGAATAAGAAATATATTTATAAATTAAGAACGATAATCTAATATATAGTATAATTTTTGTTACGTACCAAATTAAAGATGAGACCATACTGATTGTGGAGATGTTGGAGTGGATGAAGTGAGAGTCTAAAGAAGAAGCTTGAGTAAATTAAGGACTAAATTTGTCAATAGATTGAGTAACTGCAATGTGTCCAGACATATAAAACAATTGGTATAACGTCAACAAAAATCAAGTATATAAA
Organism: Medicago lupulina; assembly: GCA_958299785.1. Lineage (NCBI taxonomy): Eukaryota > Viridiplantae > Streptophyta > Magnoliopsida > Fabales > Fabaceae > Medicago > Medicago lupulina. Next base: position 12,427,779 of record OY283143.1, on the reverse strand, counting down.
TAAATAATGAATGGTATGGGAAGGAAGGTGGAATACGCTAACACTATATAATTGAGGTGGGGGTATTTTGAATTAAAATTTCCATTTATTACTTGATGATAGCGACACGGTGTGTATTGTTTGAAAATTTGAAATGCTAAAGTCTTAAAAGGTGTCCTTTTTGCACCTGTGAAATCCTTAAATTGTTGGGTATGAAAGGGAAAATATACAAATAATTTGAACATAATAAATTTATAAATTAATTGAATTATACAAATGGGGAAAAAGCAAAGCTTATGCATGTGCATAAAGTTCTCCTTCATCATCACATGGAGAGACTGAGAACTTGGAGTGAATTATTTGACCTAATGCATGGATGGGTCATGACTGAGACTGGGAGAGGTTTTGAGATAAGTGAGAGTGATAGCAACATGAATGTCTATTGTCTTGTTTCTCTCTTGGCTTAACACTAACCTTTATTTTCTCTTTGCCACAAAAACTGAGTATTCTCAAATATCAATCATTCCTTTTCAACCAAAAAAATAATAATTCCCAATCATTTTTTTATTACAAAATTCTCAATCATTCTTTCGTATGCAGTGGACATTTCCACCGTCGCCTCCATTTCTTGGCTCACACGTGCTATTAATTCTTTTTTACACAATCAATTTTTTATTGATTAGAGGAAAATATGTCACTTCTATCAATAAAAAAACTAATACGTTGCCGTTACTACTTACTAGCATGTTCCTCTAAGACTTGATGATACCAATCTGAACTAGAAAAGACTAGCATTATGACTTGTTGAACACCTCAAGTGGTTTGGTTCATCGAAAGGCTTAAAGGTGTTTAAGTTTGTTTGAGACAAGTGGTATAGCCAAGAAGGTTTTGCAGGAGACACTCTAATAGAATTTTTAATGATCAATGTTTGATCATAGTGTAAAATCCTTCGGTGTTTGAAGGCAAATCCTTCTGAGTGAAGGGACTTTAGAGTCCTAGACAAAAAAACCATGTTAAGTTGTAAATTAGTATAAAAATATTTGTGTGATCTTTTCATTCATGTCATTCAAAAGAGAAAGAATGGTTTTCAAAATGATTTGTGAAATATTTTTAACCCGAACACAATTCAACTTCATTCTTGTGTTCTCTTGCACTTTCAATTTTATCAAATGCCCTAAATTCAAACAATAATTAAATTGATTATTGAGGTATAGAATTGATTTATACAATGTTCTCGTGTTGAAGTAATATTGTCTCTATAATTGATTTTATAACTTAATCAATCATTTGGAGATTTTCCATCTAGATTCTAACTTAAATTTATCAATGATCTTAATATTCATCTCCTAAAAAAAATCTTTATATCCACGGATACGATGGACTTGTCCAAAACATTCTTTTCTTCTTCTTATTTTTTTTTTCGCATCATATTATATTTACGAGCACCCGAAAGTTGACATTTAAAGCTCCTCACGTGGAGAAAAACAAATTGCATCGTTGTTTCAACATCAAGCTGTTATTACACTCTTTGCATGCATGCAGGCTACAGTTGTTGAACATTTTCTTTTGTAATTTTAAAGCGTGATTCCAATTTTTTCTAGGATGTCTTATTTATTGTTTTAAAAAAAAAAGGATGGTGTCTTATTTATTTGTAGCATGTATGTATAACATAGAGAGCGCGAGGGAGAAAGTAGGAAGAAGGAAAATAACAAATATGATAATTAATGCTTGTAAAAAATGACAATTGATGTAATTTTTTACCATATATGTTCAAATTAATACAACGGCGGAGCCAGAAATTTTAAAGCCTGGACAAAATTTTTATCGCAAAACGTTACTTCCTTCCTGCGAATAATTTCACATTTCTTGCGGATAATTTCACATTTTCTGCGAATATATCTTTTCTGCGGATCCTAAAATCCTAAGGTATTAGCTCACCTGAGAACCTAAATCATTAAAGAAATCTGCAAGAAATGTGTTTCCTACAAAATTTACACAAAAATCCGCAGGTAAATCTGCAAGAAAAGCTAAAAATTCTAGTAATGGCTAAACTTGCTATAAAAAAAGTTGGTGTTGAATCTAGGCTAGTGCCCAGACTAGCTGGGGTGGCTCCGCCCCTGAATTAACATTAATGTCAACAAATTTGTTTGTGCACAAAAAATATAATATAAAATAGAAATTTACTTAAATATCTACACTTTAAAATTATTTTAAAGAAGAAAGAAGGGGGCGTCTTTAGATACTTTTAAAATAATTTAGTTTTATAAAAACGACTAAAGATTTAATTTGATACCTTTCATTTCAATTAGTCTATAGCATTTTTCATACTAATGACCATAAATCTCTTAGTTAGTTTTGACTTCAAGTATTTGATTGGTTGACTCCAAACATGTTTGTTAAAGTGATTTTTTTTTAGGGGAATGTTTGTTAAAGTGTGATGACATGTTAGTTACATGTGTTACCAATATTTTTCGGACCAAAATTAGTAATTCCTTCATTTTTATTTTGAATTTCAAAATTATTTACTAAAAGGGGTCAAATAAATTAGTAAGAACGCTAGAAACACTAGTTAACATATGATCCTTAAATAAATGTTAATTTGTCATTCCTACATTTTTATTTTGAATTTCACTTTTATTTATAACAAATGCTCTCAAAATACTAATTAACATATGATCTTTAAAGAAATGTTAAGAACATTCTTTTTAACACTTATTTTTTTATTTAATAAAATACACGTTTGTTTCACCGCTTCATGTGAGAATATCCTTTTCTAAAAGCGGGATTCAAATCAATTTCATCTGGTAAAAGAGCGAATGTAAAAAAGTGTTAAAAAAGGAATGTCCATGTCACTTCTCTAACCCTTATTGTTATACGAAGAAATCAATATGTTTAAAGAATTGAGTTAAAAATTTATAGATTAGTTAAACATTACCTCTTTAAACAAAATCTTTGAAGTATTAAGCATATAAGTATAGAAAATCTCTCATTTATATATTTTTAACATATATTCCATCCGATCATTTTAGATGCATTTAATAAATAATATTTTTATCTAAAAATCTAACTCAATGTCAAACAGCAAGTTAAGGTTCATTTAGCTCAAGCTGATTTTGACTACTTTGATTCATTCACACTGTGGCGTTTGTACAAGTCACAAGGTTACAGCTAGCTTTATGTTGAAGCTATTTTCAACCTCGTCTCTCACATTTGACTGCTTGAAAAAGTATATACGTACGTACCAGTATTAATTTACCTTAATCAATTCATTTATTGTCGGTATACAATTCCAATTGGTATCCAACAACCATCACCGTCATCCCACGAGCCTTGCTTTTCCTTTTCTCTTTTTCTACCCAAACCGAACAACAAAATAAAAATAATGAAAGAAAATATTGGCTGAAAGTTAATTAGAGTTAATAAAGACATAATATATGTAAATAATAGATGGGGATAGATATAGACGAATTTTATTTGAGTAGAGATAATAATTGAAAAAAATTAAACGTGAAAGGATAGATTTCCTAATATAATAACTATTCAGCTAGAAAGAGAAAATAAATTATTCTAGTTTTTGGTAGAAAGATAATAAAGTGAAGTAGGAGAAGAGAGAGAGCTCATTCCATTTCTGTGTACTCACTACTCACTCACTCCTTTATCGTTTCTGAAGATTTTTGAGTCTGCTTTACTTCACACACTCCCCTAGAGCTACAATAACACCACCTTCTGAGTTGTCTTTCACTCAAAACACATTTTTATTTCTCATATTTATGTTTCTGACTTTACACAGTTCATTCATTTCACTACTTCAAACAAACATCGTTAAAAGGTACTTTTTCTTTTCTTTTCTTGTTTCTCTGTTAAACTTTACAATAATTGTCACTCTTACTTTCCAAAACCAAAAGTAAATAGTCCTCTCATAAACATCCTAATTTTTCATGTTTTTTTAAGTGTGTTTCTTTCTTTAGAGAATTATTAATTTGTGGTTGGTATGAGATTCATGTTTTGATTAATTGTTTGTTACAGTTAATTGTGAAGAGTGTGTGAAAGCTAGGAAGAACAAATGGCAGGTGGTGGTGGTGGAGGAGCTCCGGCGCCGAAAGCAGATGAACCACAGCCGCATCCACCGAAAGATCAGCTTCCAAATGTTTCTTATTGCATAACAAGTCCTCCACCTTGGCGTGAGTTTTATTACATTCACTTTTTAATTTACTTTGAACCTGATTCTTAAATTTAAGCCATAGATATATGGGAATATGGCATATTTTAAAGCATGTATTTTTTTTATGGTAACTTTATATCCAATTGTTTAAAGTGTCTTTCTATAAACTCTTGATGAGTTTGAGGAAAAAATATTCAATTTAGATAAAATTAAATTAAATAAAAACTAACCACTCTTTTATGTTATTCTAATTCTGTACTTAGCAAGTGGAGGAAATAAGAGGAAAAATATAAGGAAAAAAAATATTCCTTGAGCAATTAAGTCATGAGTATTGCCGGATAATTTTCCTTTTTGGTCTTGAGCGCCTCCTTTTCTAAGTGAAATAGTCAAGAGAAGTAACGTCTGACCAATAATTGTTTTAGTAAGCCATTGAACTTAGTACACCCCGACTGATACTAAACTGGAGATAAGTGAGGTGTGACTAAGATTTATTAACTTTTTTTTTTCGAAGTAATAATAGCCGTGTTTGTCTGAAGGACTCGGTTTCTGGTTGTGTGGTTGTGATAGTCAATGAGTTTTTACTTTGTTTGTGATTGGAAGTTGGAACCAATTTGGAGTCCTATTTCAAATTTATTGAATTTCTTTCAAACTTCTTGTTCTGGCTCTTTTAGCTATGCTGTCATTATTGCTGTGATTCTACATACATACAGAGGCTCTTCCTACTTATTTTCATATTAGGGATTGAGGGCCACAAATAATTTCTGTGCTACTTTTATTTCTGATTTAATCATTTACGAACATTTTACTGGTTAATTATAAGATTTTTTTTCTAAAGAAACGTAAATTCATTTTGTTGAATTTGGAACATTATATAACAATGCTGAGGCCATGCAGTCGACAGCTTCTGATTGGAAAATACAATTTTATGGCTAAATTTAATACCATTACCATATCCTGTCATCAATATCATACAAAATAGTTTGAATTTTAAGAATCAGCCTCTTTCTTCATTGAGCTCTAGGTTGTTGTAGATATAACCGGTGCATCTGGTTTTCTTTTCCTTATTAAATTTAATTTGAAATTTGGGGGCATTTTGATGCAGCTGAGGCGATACTTCTTGGTTTCCAACATTATCTTGTGATGCTGGGTACAACCGTGCTAATTCCTACTTCTCTTGTTCCTCAGATGGGAGGTGGCAATGTAAGTATTAACACATAAAATTAACATTCTTAAGGAAACAGTAATTGATAATTTTGAGAGTGATATTTGTATGTGACCTCTTGATTAAGGTTGCACTTTTGTCCTAGCCAAAAATATTATTATTTTTAGAGTAAATTACACTCCCCTCCCCTAAGAGAAGCTTGAATTACACTCCCCTCCCCTCTTACGTGAAAATATACATTCCCCTCCCTTAAAAAGTAAAATTTGTACTCCCCTCCCCTATGAGATGCTTGAATTACAACCCCCTCCCTTAATAATTAAAAATGCACTACACTTTAATCTATTTAGACATAAATAAATATTTTTATAATATGTAATAATTTTGAATCACTATTTAAAAATAAATAAATTTGTTTCTTTATAGTTTAAATGTCAATGATAATTAAATTTAAATATTTTATTATTAATTTTATAATTTAGAGTATAAAATTAACTTTTAAATAATCATACTTAATCGACTTTTGTAATTTTTCACATATTTTAATTTTATCCGGGGTTGTTTCATATTTTATCATAGGGTTTTAAACCATATGTTAATGAAATTGCGAATAAAAAATAGCGAAAAATATGTATTCAAAATTTGATTATATTAAAATGAACCTGCAATACTATTTTTCTTTGAAGTGTGTTTGATTATTATTTTTTTGCTAGATTATTAGCAATAAAAAAATATTGAGGGATTAAAGCGTAGATTTTAACATAAGAGGGGAGGGGAATGTAATTCAAGCTTCTCTCAAGGGATGGGAGTGAAATATTTTCTAATATGTTTTGAATAAGAGGGGAGGGAAGTGTATATTTTAACATAACAGGGGAGGGGAGGGGAGTGTAATTCAAGCATCTTTGAGGGGAGGGGAGGGTAATTTACTCTTATTTTTAAACAAGAGGAGAATTAGAAGTCCATTTTTTTTTGCAGGAGGAGAAAGCAAAAGTTATCCAAACACTACTCTTTGTGGCTGGAATCAACACATTGATCCAAACTTTGTTTGGAAGCCGATTGCCCGCAGTAATCGGAGGCTCTTATACTTTTGTTCCAGCAACAATATCGATCATTCTTGCTGGTCGATTCAATGACGAGCCGGATCCTATAGAGGTATTGTATGAGAACAATTTTTCCTGTGAATTGTGCAAAGTTGATATGTCATATGCTTGCTGGGTTACTGTATTGTATTGTAATGAAATCCGCCATAATCTGAACAGAGAGCATATTTTTTTTTTTTTGAAGGATCATAAATTTAATTTAACAAGCAGAATATGACATTAGATTATGATGCTAAATAAATGTTGGATCGCTATTTTTTTTTTTGGGCACATGAACTGTTTGATCACTAATTTCCCCTGCTTTTTTTGCTTCATTCTTCTCTTTATACAGAAATTCAAGAAGATAATGCGGGCAACCCAAGGTGCTCTAATTGTCGCTTCAACCCTTCAAATAGTATTAGGGTTTAGCGGTCTTTGGCGAAATGTTGCAAGGTTGGTCTCAGGTTTAAGTGGCTGTGTTATTACTTTTTTGGTCTTCATATGTGGCTTGAACATGTCCAAAGTGGATTGTAAGCAAGATTTATGAAATGTCTCGTTTCTGATGATTGAATTTCATATTTTACTGATATTTATGAGTGATTTGTGATATGAAATATGCATTAACTAGTTAATCTTCAGAAACTGAAAAGATTAAATTATCTTGATGTTCTTGTGATTGAGCATAATATTCCCAAACGATGCAAGCTAAACTTCTTTCTTCAGGTTCTTAAGTCCACTCTCAGCAGTTCCTTTGGTATCTCTTGTTGGTTTTGGGCTGTATGAGTTGGGCTTTCCTGGGGTAAGCCTTATGCTGCATATTTAAATTGACTGCGTGCATTGTTAATTGATAAAAAATAATAATTCAATTTTGATACCTGGCTTTGGTGTAGGTTGCTAAGTGTGTAGAGATTGGATTACCAGAGCTTGTATTGTTAGTATTTGTTTCACAGGTACGTATTTTTGTAGTGTCAGAAACCCAGCATCTATGTTTCAAATAAGCATCATGATCTCCGTTCATGTTTCTATATCTTTCTAGCATTGGTTTCTGTGGAACAAGATTTGTTAACAACGGTTGATGGTTGTCATGCAGTTTGTACCCCATGTGCTCCATTCAGGAAAACATGTCTTCGACCGTTTTTCTGTTTTGTTCACGGTTGCAATTGTGTGGTTATATGCTTTTATTCTCACTGTTGGAGGGGCCTATAACCACGTTAAACATACAACACAGATGACCTGCCGCACTGATAGTTCAGGCCTAATAGATGCTGCTCCATGGTGAGTTGTGGATTTCGTAATTCGTTGACTATTTAAAACTACATGGTTTTCTTCTTTGACAACTGATTATTTGAAAATATCCCGGTGTCCTTAAGTTGTGGTGCACTCATTATAAGTTTATAACATTGTATCTTTTGAATTTTTTAACATTTTATATTTATCCGATTACTTCATAAATAAAACTTAAAAATGACTCATTTTGCCATAGGGTGTTATGGGGGATTCATTCATTGAATTCCATATTAGTATGCTTTGTGGAGTTGAGAATCGGAGAATATGCAATATGACTGATAATATCAAAATGATACAATGTATCACCGAGAAATGCTCCTAACACGTTTTTTTAAACAACATTCTTCAACATATTCTTTATAATTTGTTTATTTTTATAAAATGGTTAGAGGATAATCTTGACTTGTTAAAAAATGGACAATTGTGAAGCGTGTATTAGTGTTATTAAATAGTAGCTATAGTGACAGTCTAACCTAGCAGAATTTGAAAAAACAACTATTATTTGCAATCCGCGAGCATTTATAGCAGCACAATAGCATTTATAGTGACAGTCTAACCTAGCAGAATTTGAAAAAACAACTATTATTTGTGAAGTGTGTATTATGCAATTTGCAATTGAGAATGCTGGTCTGTAAAAAATGTGTGTTGTTAGCCTTCCTTATTGTCACATTTGTAATTCTATTGCATCCTTGAGATATTAGGTTCTTATTCATTGGGATTTTGGATTTGCAGGATACGAGTTCCATATCCATTTCAATGGGGCGCCCCTTCATTTGATGCAGGTGAAGCCTTTGCCATGATGATGACATCCTTTGTTGCTCTAGTAGAGGTAATTCCTTTATTTGGATATTTTTAATTTCTTTTGAAGTTTTTTTTTTTTTTTTGACAAATTTCTTTTGAAGTTGACAAGAGTTCCTATTTTAGTTAATAATGAGCAATTTCCTTCCTATGCAAAAATTATTTTATTAATTTCCCTCTTCATAATTATTTTTGCTCTTATGAATATGTTATCAGGGTGCACTGCAGCAAGACATCTAGGATTGTTGTTTTTGTTCTGTAGACAACTGACTTTAGTGAAATGGTCATGCTTCTCAAAAACAAAATTTTAGAAATCTGGTACCTAAGCATCATGGCTGATTATTTTTTTGTTTAGAAAAATCTAGGACTGAAGTCGGGTTTTTAGTCCTGGAAAGTTTTATTAGTTTGGTGTTTGTAAAGGACGGCTGAATTTGTTTCTTAAATCGCAATTGTAACATGGGAAGAATATTGATAACTTTAATCGATATAATGGTTTCATAAGAGAAAATGACCTTCCAACTTGAAAATGATAATGATTACAACGTTAAATCATCGAAATTCAAGTTGGGGATAGTGGAGGGTATATTAATTTATGGTTGGGGAGGATAATATGCTGCAACTATACCAAATAGAGGAATACTGATCTAAATTACTTTTTTAGTTATGGGCGATATGTTACCAATACCAGTGTAATAGCTTTAATGTTTTGCGAAGAAAAATTCACTCCAGGGAAATCATTACTTAATATGTACTACTAAAATTTGGCCCGACACATGGTAGTGTTACTGTGTGCATGATGACATTCTGAGATTATCTGGCTTGTATACTTGTGTTTTAACTGATTATTCGTGTTATGAATATATGCTTATGTGCATTTTCATTGAATTATACTGCCTCACTAGAGTTAAGTTTTATACTTTAATTTGTTACATGCAGTCTAGTGGAGCTTTTATTGCCGTTTATCGGTTCGCAAGTGCAACACCATTACCACCATCCATTCTTAGTCGGGGCATTGGTTGGCAGGTACAAAAGTAGCAAGTACTTTTGAATTTAAACATCCACAAATAAATTTAAATGCATTTATACACATTAGTAGTTTAAAGCCGACACTGATAATACTGAAAACTGTTCATTTTATCTGTGTCAGGGTGTCGGCATTCTGTTATCAGGATTGTTTGGAACTGGCATCGGATCTTCTGTATCTGTGTAAGAATCTAATCATTATGTATGTATACCCAACTTAAATTAAAGAAGATGAACATCTTTGTTGACTCCAGAAAGGTGTTTGTTTTTGTTTCCTTATAGTGAAAATGCTGGTCTTTTGGCTTTGACACGCGTCGGCAGTCGAAGAGTGGTTCAAATATCCGCAGGGTTTATGATTTTCTTTTCAATACTAGGTGAGTTGAAAAATGCAACGTGTTAGAAACCACATGATCAGAGATTTTGATGAATCTCATATGTGCAGTAAATTTGAGAGTATGATAGAAAGGAAAATTTCCTAGAATATTTCATATTGATGAAAGATAGTAAATGAGTTCCTGAGAAGCTCTATCTATATATATAGAGCTTGTGAGAAATTAACTAACTACCTGATAAAAGACTATAACTAACCAACTCTATATTAACTTCTATATTCTATACAATTTTCGTAACCAAGTACGCATCTTTCCTTCAACACTTACTATTTTTTCTTTACTGTGTAGGAAAATTTGGAGCAGTATTTGCTTCCATTCCCCCTCCCATTGTTGCTGCACTATACTGCTTGTTCTTTGCTTATGTCGGTATGTTGATTTAAGATATAATAATAACCACAAGCCATTCATGCTTTTGATTTACTTTGATTTTTACAATAAACAGCATGTAACTTTCCACTTATCATTTGTAGGCTCGGGAGGTCTAAGTTTTCTTCAATTCTGCAACCTCAATAGCTTTAGGACCAAGTTTGTATTAGGCTTCTCCATCTTCTTGGGTTTATCTATTCCACAGTACTTCAACGAGTACACAGCAATTAATGGTTTTGGTCCAGTTCACACCGGAGCGAGATGGGTATGGCTCTATGGTTATCTATTTATTTTTCTATTACTATTTACATCCCCATGTGCCATGTGTCATATTCACAAGCCTTGAATATCTTGTCATGTACGTTTTATGTATATTGGTTACAAACATTTTGAATCTTTGATGTACCTTGCAGTTCAATGATATAGTAAATGTGCCGTTCCAATCAAAAGCTTTCGTTGCTGGAGTTGTTGCATATTTCTTGGATAACACATTACATAAGAAAGAATCTGCTATTCGAAAAGACAGAGGAAAGCATTGGTGGGATAAGTATAGGTCCTTTAAGACTGACACAAGAAGTGAAGAGTTTTATTCCCTGCCTTTCAATCTAAATAAATACTTCCCATCTGTGTAACTTAGGTGGTTAATTTAATCAAATATTGCCTCACAAGAGTCTCTAAAATGTCAGTGATTTGATCTTGTTCTAAAATGAAGTTGGATCTTTCTACATGATATAGTTATATCAAGTTCTCTCTCACGTGCTATAGAATAGTATGTTTTATAATGTAACAGAAAAACATTTGTTTTATTGTTTTTCATTCTGTAAATGCTGACCTGGGAATTGGATTCACCGTATTAGAGTATGCTTTATCTATCATTCATTTAATATTAGATTACCAGTCATCTTGTTTACCTTGGAATCGCTCTTTGCTTCATGCCAGTGTAATTTTTTTCTCACACTCTATCCTTTAACAGTACATATTTATTCTTAAAACTTTATATAGTTAGTAAACTTTTTTTTTTTTTTGAGGGAAATATTGTTAGTAAACTTATAATTACTATAGTAAAAGATTGTTATCTATCAAAAGATTTATTAGATTATTAGATAAAGATTTTATTACATTCATGTACATTATATAATTTTTTGATTAAAAATGAATTGAATTAAGATCCAATGTGGATCAAGTCGGATATAATTAGGGCAAAAAAAAAAGGATATCTTCTATCCACACCCCTTCTCGGCTACTAAGAGCAAACATAGCCAGGAAATGCAGTCCTTGCAGCAAAAATGGATTTGGTACTCTCTAGCAGAGCAATTGCCTCAAATATTTGTTGTTCTCAGACTCTTCTTCTTTTCCTTACAACTGTGTGGATTCGAACTTAGTACCTTAATATTACACGGTTAAACTCTTACCACCAAAATAACACGTGTAGTATACATTGTATTGTTTCATTCATAAGTCAATACAAGTACAGAGGTCACCTTCCATTTCTAGTGGTGATCCGTTATTGTCTATTACCTTGCATTTTAATCTCCATCTGTACCTCTATTCTATCACTATCGCTTTGCAAATTTATAGCACTTTCTTAGGAAAAATAAGTGCACTTCCCTTCTTAGACCTCTACACTCAGAAAGTGGAATTTCCCTTGTTTCTAATAATACAGTAGTCAGTACACTTTATTTGCCCAATTGTGTTTATTACATTATTTTTCTGTCAAGTCCATTCCAATTGTTTCTATCTGTCATACTACTGCTGTCCAGTCCAACTATGTTACTCGAGTATAGAAAAACTGTTACCTTTACTCTATCCGAACCAAGAAAAACGAATTTGGATTCCCTTCGGTAAGAGAATCCAGATATATTGGCGGCTGTTTAATTAACATCGGAAGGTCTAAAAAATTGTACATTTTGATTTTTATTTTATATAATTCAAAATTCTGAGCTTGAATCTAAATCTTCTAATCTTGATTGAACCGTCAACGATATGTTGAATATGTGAATGTGGGGAATGTTGATGAGGAATCCGAATCCAAAATAACTCAGTGACAGCCATCAATATCCTTGTTAAAATGATCCACCACATTCATAGAATTAAAGGCAAAGTCCACATTGTCTAATAGGTGATAAATAGGTGACAAATAGGTGATAACCACATTTTTTACTATAACGAAAGTACCTTCATCATCACGAATATACATTCCAATCCAACTCGGTTTCTTTGTAGGGGGAAGGAAGCGTCAAAATTACATTTAAACCTTCCCCTATTCGGTTTCTGCCACTGAACATCCTGTTTTGCTTGAGCTCGTGGTAGCGGTAACAGAATTTGCAGCATCCGAATGACTGCTTGACAGGCCACGGGATGTGAGGCAATTGGCCACATTCTAATCTTCAAGCAAATTCACTTCTCTATCCAAGATTTGCACATTAGTTTCTATCACACTGTCATAATTTCATATTTCTATACTTCCTTATGCTCCACATAATAATTGTCATTTTATTTGCATTAAGCTGAGATAATTGCTGCAACGATGAAAATATAGCCGCAACTGCACTTTATGCTATAAGAAACGCCTTATCAATTTCATTCCATAATCTACTAGCTCGCCAAAATAGGATGGCTAATGGACATACAAAGAATATATGGACTATATCTTCATAATTAGCATCACAATTTACACAATTAGATGTACATTGTATTGTATTAGTAAATTATTATTTGTGTATTGACTAAATATTTTATATTGATTTTTACATTCAAAGAGAAATTAGTAGTATTTTGATTGGGGTTATGTTTGAAATAAATAAATAAATAAAAGCACCTAGTAATTTCAAAGAGTGCTTATATATAAAGACATTTTCTTTCTGTTGAAGGTGATTATAATCAAGGACAAATGGAATAATATGTATTTATTAGCATATGTAAATGTCGGTGTAATAGTTGTGAGTACAATATAAGACATTTCGTATATCAAGACACGAGTTTGAATTCCTAATATCCTTATTCTCCGACTTAGTGTATTAGTTTTTTTTTTTTTTTTTTTTTTTTTTGTGAATGTATTAGTTTTACCACTAAGACTCTTCAGAATTTTATTTTTGGTGAAATTGATTTTAGATTAATTGATGAGTTATATTGTTTGACATATAACACAACAATGAAATTTGACAACAATTTGGATGGATAATGACTTAATGCAGTTTAAATATACGGTTAGTCGGAATGGGTAAATAATATAACAATGGATCATAGCACATCAGTTATTTACTAAACACGATAAATCATAATTTTAAGGTGAATAATTGAGTATAAATTGTGATTAATGAATACCATGAGTTTTAAAAATTGAAAATCACGTATATTTGAGCATAATTTGAATGATTAATTAATAACGTGTACATTGATGCTCCTGAACGGGGTCTTTTGACGACGATGTTTGGCATAAAAGGTATCTATCTTGATTATAGACTTCGCAATAGGATTTCAACCAAGCGCAATTTAGTGCGACGAGGAATTCTTCACCATGATGACACTATGTGCGTGACAGGTTGTGGTTCTGTAGAGACAACCGACCGCCTATTTTTCACTTGCGACATCTTTAGCGTGTGGGCTTTGGTTTTGTAGTGGCTTCATTTATAGCAGAATAAACGTGTTTTTCATCAACAGGTGACTGACTTTTTCAGCATAGCAGACTCGTCAAATTGTTCTCTTTTCAATGGCTTAAGGTATGTCCACCTTTGTTTTTAGCTATCACGACGGGTGGAATCACCCTTTGTATTGTATGGATATTTTGATGTAATCTTCGGGTTTCTGTTTTTTCCTTTTGAAGTGTGTTTGTTGATGCACCTGTAACTTACATTATATTTTTGTTGGTGGCTCGCTTTGCACGCCTTGTGTGAGTGAGCCACTAAGGGGTTTCTAATAGATTTCATTATTATTATTATTATTATTATTATTATTATTATTATTGTTGTTGTTGTTGTTGTTGTTGTTGTTGTGGTTACATTATGTGAACAATTTAAATCTTTTTCAAATTTGTTTTAAAGTTTTAATCGTAATAATTTATGATAGTTTGTAGACAGAAGTAATCCGAGAGAGTTTTTAGACAAAAATAATCAACTACTTAAGAGTTTTGTAAATAAGTGTCTTAAGGACACATGTTAAGTAAAACGATATAAAAACATTATATTGAAAAAATAATTTTTATAATTTTAAGAAATTGAATTGACAAATTCTATTTTTTTTATTTTCTATTTCTTAACAGCTGCCCTTAAATTATTTGATAAATGATTTGTGAAATCATTAGATGATGGGGCAACTTTGATTTATAAAGGTAATTTATATTTAGAAGAGATGATTCAAACCTCATACTTCTTAGCCAGTCAGAGGTCGTACGTTCAAATTCAATCGTGAAATATAAAAATATCAAAATTGTTGGCAAAGAGATTGGTCGTTCATAATAATTCTTGACTCGAAAGATTAGTTTTTTTAGTTGCACGCGAATGATACATAATTTTAAAAAATATATCAAAATAATGAAATAATATTTAGATATATAGAAATATTTGCAATAGAAAGATGGTAAGATGAGAAGTGTTGATTAAAAATTTCAAAATTTATGTTGATGCCTCCTTAAAGTGATTTTTGGTTACTTAATTATATTCATCTATAATATGTTGTACTTGAATAAAGTTTACATGACTTGAGATATCGTTGGTTGGACATTTCAATAAGTATTCCTTCAGAAATTAAATGAATGTTCTTAGGCATGCAATGCAAGCCTTTAAAATATCATCAAACAAAAGACTATGAAGTTTACTAGAAGGAGTCTCCAAAATATGAAAATTTAGAAAATCCATCGAAATGCTAAAATTAACAAGCCAATCTATAATGCCTTCACACTAAGCATGGATAATTTTGACTCTCCAACTCAAAATCAAAAACCTTTGAATAGATTAATCAAAGTAGGTGTTGTTACACTAAATTTACAATTTTCAATAAACATGTTGATCATCAATATCTTTGAGTCACTCCTACTAAACCAACTTTATATTAACTCAGATATTTCTTTCTTATATACTATTTTGCTTTGCAAAGAGAATCCATTTGTGCTTGAAATACTAATATAATAGTAAGATTTTAGTCTTATAACCTTAAAGCATAGAGTATTCTTACATTTCAAAAATATTGAAACACATGCTGATCAGGTCAAAACAGTCACCAACCAATCAACTAATTAGCCAAAAAAATTCGTAGATAATCTCTATAGCAAAATGACACAAAGTCAGTATCAAGTAGCCATCAACATTTTCTCAAAAACAAAAAACAAAATAAAGTTCCATCCACCACGTAAACCCTACATTACATAGTCCATGGATATAGTAATTAACGATAGGTACAGACACCGGCAAAGTTGTATTTATATAATACAAGTAAACAAAGAATAATTGAATTGAATAAAAATTGAAAAGGAAAGGAACATATTCTTGGAGGAGCTAACAGAGAAATAACTTGAGTGAGGTCAATTTGTGTGGGAGTGAGTGAGTGGGACTTGAATGAGAATTAGAAAAGGTCTTGTTGGGAATTGGGACCACTTCATAATCAGATTCTTCCTCTTTAGTAACGCAAAAATGTTAGTTTAAGACAGAAAAACCAATCTAACTATGGATATTGTGCACGCTGTACATAGCCTGCAAAAACACACTGATACGTGTCCTATGTAAGAGTGTCGTGCCGACCATGCCTCACTTTACTTCTTTTCTAAAATTTTCAATTAGAACTCGATAATCTTGTAGGATTCAATCCATATATATTATATACTACCAAATGTAAATATTCTTCACATTTTCAATCAATCAAAACAGTGTATCATTAGAAACATTTGATTTCTTTTTGGTAATAGAGATGGACAAAGCCCAAAACAAGAGAAACTACAAAACGAACAATCTAAGAGTAGAGACTTTGTTACTGACACAACAGAACGGAAGTAAGGGTTAACAAATGTTAAACCTGTATTAAAAAGAAAGAAATTTGCAAGTGACAAACATGTGAAAATAAGATTTCGGGATCCATCAAAAATTGAAAGAACTCTCTAAAATATGCAAGTCGAAAATCCAAAATAAAAAATAAAATGGACAAATAAAAAAATTGGGCCAAAATAATCAAATATTAAGAATACTATGAAAACCCTCATACATCAATTATAATCAGCAAGCAAAAGAAAACAAGCTGAAGAGAAACACACTCATAATACATCAAAATATATCACATCTCATATTTGTTAGGACGTTCACACAAAAATTTGTCTTCGGATAAACATGACGAATTTTGACCCTGCCACGCCCACCCCTTTTTCTTAATTTATTTTTTATTTTTTTATAAATAATTTATGCATTTAGTAATTTAAAAATGAGCTTATATTTACGAACTTATGTTTTTAAATGACACTTATATTTACAGATAAAGGCATTGCTTAAACATCACACAAATATAATGGTAGGAGAACATGATTGGAATCATCTTTGTTAGTCAAAAATTAGAAGGTTCTGTTTATGAGAGATATACACAAACAATGATACGTGATTTAAAATCTTTTTAAAGAATATTTTGTTTTGATAAACTAATCCATTTTTTTATCTATCTTAGTAGAGTCGCCACTGAGAGACTAAGATGATCTTAACTAAGAATAACAGAGGAATCACAGTTTATTTTTTACTTATGTATATTATAAAATTTAACATGCATACATTGTGTGTACGTAAAACTAGTTTTACAAGAACATCCGATGAAAGTCCTCTATTTCATCTGTCATACCGTTAATTCCAATATGTGGTTACAATATATGAAGTGATATGACAAAATATTATATTTTTACTGGATGCAGTAAAAAAACTATTTTACATTGACACTGACTATCCTTTAAATCATATACTAAATTTGAATTATTTACAAAATATTTTCGCAACGTCCCACTAGCTAGAGCAACTTGGTTGGTTTGATGACTTCAATTTAAGGTTGCAAAATTTCTTATGAGACTTCATTTTGTAATTTGCTTTGACAAGTCTTTCTCAACTACCTATTTACTTCTTTTTTGTAGGTATTATAATTTTAATCTTACTTTACTTAAGCTATATTTAGCAAGTGGAAAAATACCAAACTACATCATGAGATGGAGAAGCATGAAATCTATCATTAAAATGATCGTGAATCAATCGGCCAAAGAACGTTGGCCTTGGATCAAAACTACCATCCACATTAAGTAAATATTCAATAAGATTTAGGGTTCTCTTTGGCTTTCCATAGACCGATTTTTTAAAATCACGGTGGATGGGAGAAGAACTTCTTAACAAGTGATACTTGAAATTTAAGTAACAACTTGCAAAGAGAGCAACATAGCAAATTTCCAAAAAATAAAAATAATAAAATTGGCAAGGATGATATTTTTAGCATGTAGCCATGACCAATGTATGCCCACACCAAAAAATCAACTTAGTCATATCACGAACTAGAGGTAGTAAAACATAATCACTAAAAGAAAGAAACCAATTCCTTAAACATAAAAGAAGAGTAACTGCAATATATCTCCACAAACTAAAATCAATTTTGACCAACTAACTCATGAGTTTTTTTTTTTTTGAGTAAACTAACTCATGAGTTAGAACTTTATGAATTGTTTTATTCATTATACACCACTCACCAAAACTAGTATTATTTAAGATAGGAGAGAACCCACTTGGTCCTCTCCTCCCTCTGCTATATGTGGTCCATGAAAATGTGAAAATAATGCCACCCTGAAGTTGGCCATTTCAACTTCAAGCTGAAAATGAAATCCACTACAATTTCTTTGTTAATGTGCTATTATATGTGCGTGTGTGTGTTTTTTCCTTCCCTTTTTCAAATTGATATAATTAACTGTTTTAGAGTCTAGTTTAGTGATCATGCATGCACCTTCTCTTTCTAGGATGATTATGTATGAACGTGTTACATGAAGAATAGTAGTATTCAATCAAGGGATTGAAATTTTCATGCAATACAATGTTTTGTATTAATCATTGGAAGTGGAAGTGTGGACTATAGTGGTAGTTGTCAAACAAGGAATGCATGTTGCGGCCTACTATGTCTCTTTCTTAATATAGTTAATCTCCTTTTCTTATTATCGTTCATCCTTGTTAGTTATTATTCAACAAAGTAATCATAGCAAAAAAAAAACATTCAGCATTTCATAATATGATTACAAACATGAAGATTTTTTTTTTCTTTTTTTTACAAATGAAGATTTTTTTTTTTTTTGGAGTTATGTAATGCAAATATAGATAAAATGAGACGTACATCGTCATGACAACGTAAAATTGAATCCACGGTTGATTTGACAACGTTGACTTGTGACCTTAAAATATGCTCCTATCAAGATGTTAGATTTTCCACGGTGTCAATTTTGATGGAACAGTTTAACTTCTTAAAAAAGTTGTAAAAATTGTTTTAGAGCAATCACATCTCTCCAACCCAACAAAAAGTTATATAGTTGCTTCCATTTAAAAATGGTCAAATATAATATGATAAATTGAAGAGTTGTGAATGCATGTAGTGTCGCTAATTTCACACTAAGTACATATCCATTCGTCTCGCAATAATATTACGCTAATATAATGTTCAAATGTTACCTATTGTGGCTTTTCACTTACGACTGATGTAATTTCGATCGAAGTTAAATTCTATAATTGATAAGCAATCCACAAATTCCATATTGTAATTCTTTAATGGTGGACGGTTCTCTCCAGCTTTACATACATGGAGAGCTAGGTCTTTTTTTGAAATCAAACAAAAAACATGTTAGAAATGTTAAGAATCATTTTGAAACAAAACCAATAATTAAATAGACAAGAATCGAATTTAGGATCTCAATATCATAATCGTGACCGGTGAGTGATAGAACACATGGCTGGCTATGGTCAGACTATCATTAGAGAAACTTGATATTCCCTCCGTCTAACATATACGACTCGTGTATCTAATTTAATTTACAAGTATTGAAAAATGTGGTTAATTAGATTGATACTGTAATTAATTCATCAATACAAATAGAATATATTTTATGCTTTTAATTTTATAATCACAAGAATCATGATATTTTTCTCTTTGATACCAACTGTTACAATGTTATATTAAAATATAGTCGTATAGACAAATTATTCGGAAGATCTGAATATAAATTTCAAATGAAATAATTTTTGATCAGACTATATTTATCTTGCGGCCGAATTTTGGATCACGGATGTCTCTCTTATAAGAACCAAAGTTAACAAATTTTTTTTTAAAATATAGCCACCAAAGAGTCTGCGTGGAATAATAAAATAGAAAATAATGCACATATCAAACTCCATTTCTCTTCATGTGTACACACAGGAAAACAAATGTTTAATCTCACATGAATTGTATTTAATTTACTTACTTTTTACCAATAGGCACACTTTTTATGAGAATTCAATGTTTTTTTTAATTAACCTCCTCAGTTTACAGGCCTGACAGGTTCATGCTTTGATCATGCATGACTGATGACTTTGTTAGTATTTCTTTTTATAAAGGTCTGTAGCTTGATTTGTTTTTGGATGTGAGATCAGTTTTATTGCAAGAAAGAGGCAGCTTTTCACAACAAATTTGATTCTTATACATTTCTTTTAGCATTGGATAAACACATTTAGCATTTTGAAAACTTAAAAAAACCATATATATACTTTAGGTAATTAAGAATATTGCTATAATAACATAATTAAATTTTTTGAAAAATGAGAAATAATGGATAGACTTTGCTCTAGCAAAAGCAAACTTATAGTCATGTATAAAAAGCTTGCAATTTACAGATTTAGTCTATGTGTTGGTATCACGGTATATTATCGTGAGACACATCTACCGTAATACCAAATGTACACTTAGACCGCCTGCAATTGAAAATCTTATTGTCAAAATGATCTAGACACATCGGCCTACTCACAAAATGTGCATATTCATATTTTCTTTTTAATATGAAGGTAAATGTTGTTTTGCTCCAACATCAAACAAACGAAAATCAATATATTCATGTGATTCGTCAAATGTGAATCAAGCATTGTATGTTTCGTGCTAATATGAATATTTGAATCAAGCAAAAACTTGAAGGTTCATTCACTCTTTAGAAAACCAAAACATACTACATTGAATGTTTCATGCTAAATATTGTTCACGTCATATAACAATTATCTAGAATAAACTATATCAAGTTTGAAACTAGAATGTTTAATCTTAATCCAACGACCATTTATGTGTTGAACGTTGAGTTTAGAATTCTGACTCAATGTTACATTTAAATTTGGTAATTTTCATGCAATTTATGATACATTTTTATTTTTCAACTATCCTTTTTGTTAATGACATAGACAATTTCTAAAACCTCAATGTCCAAGTTCTATAAACTCGACTATTGAACCTTAATCTTAAACCTCAATGACATAGACAAGTATTGGTAACAAGAAGAATAATTACCTTTACCTTATGAACAATGACATTTTTCACTTAATTTAACCCTAGACTATACACCACCACAGAATGTTACACCTTATAGATGCACATCACATCAACTCAGCTGCCAAGGTCCCCTATCTCCATTACTCTGTTTCTCCATCCCTCCAATCACTGTTACCCACGTTCACCCTTGTTGGATAACAGTTTCCCTTTCTTTTTTTTCATTGATCCTTTTCCCCTGTCTTGGTCTTAATTGGCGCACCCCATTTTGGGTGCCATTACCATGCCATCTTTTTTCCCCAAAGTGCTACTTTCTACCACTGCCATTTTTAAGATTTTTATTCGTGATAGATTAATCTCTCAATTCATATAAACTTAAAAAAAAAATACAAAGCCGTTGTCAATAGTTTTAGTATTAACGTATACGTAAGATTTAAATCTTAGACCTTTAATGAAAAGTCTCGAATCACCTCATTCAAACGCTATTTGAGTACAACTACTTTTCTTAATCTAAATATAATATTTTCAGCCCATTAACTTAAAAAATTTATTCACAATTATTTTATAAAAATGTTTGATGTACACCTACTTTTTCATACACATGCGATATTAATCACGTATAGAACATATAGTTAGTTCAATTGAGTCGACGGTTAATTTAAATCGCACAACTATAAATTAAATTAACTATCTACTCAATTGAATTATATGGGGTTTTACCACTTCTGAGATTATGAGTCAAAGCTTTTACGGTAGGACATGCATCTCTAAAAGTTAAGTCAAGTAAAGTAATCAAACATGAGAAAGTGTATTTTGACAATCAACATACTTTTATACCATTTGTTATTGACCTTTTTGGCACCCGTGGTTGTCGACCTTATACATAAAATTCAATGGGTCATGCACAACAATGTCATGACTCCTATATCCATGAATGTTATGGTTATGAGAATTGATTTTGCTATCCAAAATGATCTAATGACAGAGCTTGTTGTCCACTTATCTTCTATTCATTTATTAATATGTAATTAATCATTGATCAAAGAGGAGTTTGCTCAATCGAATTATCCAGATTTTAAAATCAATTAATCAAGTGTATTCATTAATGTATTTTTATAGACCTCCAACTCAGCATGTGTACAATTATATCATATCATATAAGCTACAATCTACATAGCATAGCATATAGGATATATTATATACATGTATATAACTTTGTTTGACTCTTTGAAAACTAGTGGTAAGAGAGTGAGTGGTTGCTATAAATATTCTAGTAGGAAGTACTTTAACATTCCGTTGCATCTTCCTTATTATTTATATATCCTTCCTCTTCTTGTAGAAGAAAAAGAAGAAGGGAGAGAGAATGGGAAATTGTCAAGCTATTGATACAGCAACTCTTGTAATTCAACAACCAAATGGTAAAGAAGAAAGGTTGTATTGGCCAGTTACTGCTAGTGAAGTCATGAAGACACACCCTGATCACTATGTTGCTCTTCTTATTTCCACAACATTATGTACTTCAAAAGACAAAGAAAATTGTTCAAATAAGAGCAGCGACAACAACAACGACAACAACAACAACAAAGTTCGTATTACACGTATCAAACTTCTTAAGCCAACAGATACACTTTTGCTTGGTCAAGTTTATAGACTAATCTCAACTCAAGGTCAGTTGTTACAACTTCATTTGAGTTTTGACCTTTTTCTTTTGATTCTTTATATTGTTTTTCATCCTTATAGAGATTATTTTGTTCTTTCTAATTTGAGTTTTATGTTGTTTTTGGTTTCAGAGGTTACAAAGGGTATGTGGGCAAAGAAACAAGCAAAGATGAAGAGAAACTCTTTGCCAGAATCAGCACAAAAGTCAAATCAGATTAAGGAAAGGATTAATGACAAAACATCCAAGAGGTCTGAACCTGAAGATAACAAGGTAAATCTCAACTAAAATTTTGATTTTTACTGTTTCTACTTCTACTTCCAAATCCAAGTTGATTGAATCTGCAAGAACATGAATATCTTGAGTGGTGCTTGATGTAATAGTTTAATTTGCTTATTGTCAACAAACTTCTTTTTATGAGTAGTAATTATATTTTGCAAAAGGATTAATTTTAGTTTTACACAATGATTCATGTTTATTTACATTAACTAATTATGACCTGGTTATAAATTTTATTGGCAGTTCCATAATTTTCATTTTCTTGATCCATTGACTTTCTAGTAGCAAGGAATTAGACAAGAGGACTATATTCAAGAAAATAAGAGAGAGATTTGTTGAATGGTAATTAATAACAATTTGTGATTGGTTCATTATTTTCAGGAAACAAAATCTGAAAGACATGAGTCAAGGACAAAAGCAACAACAAATGGTGGCAATCATAATAATAAGTCAAGAACATGGCAACCCTCTTTACAAAGCATCACTGAATCTGCCAGCTGATATGAGTTTTGAATCTTACTCACATGTGATGATGACTCAAGCAAGGGACATGATTGCTTAGATCTGTGGGAAATTAAATTAAATATAACACATTTTAGGGAAGCTAGAGCTTAGAAATATAAGAGATGATAAAATTCCCTTTCAGCAACTTGTGGCCTCATGCATAATAATTGTGTATAGTATAAGTAAAAGTTGACATATAATATTGAACATCATTTAATGTATTCAGATATTACTCTTCACTGAAATCAGACTTGTCATTACCAGTTCAGCAATCAGCATTATTCTTATTGTGATGTTTTTTTTTTTTTTTTAAATATGTGGCTTCAAACGAATAACATGTCGACATCTCATAGATAATTACAATAAATTGAAAGATATGACATCAAAATTGATAAAATAGAAGAAATATTTTTCATGAGAATGGTCTCATAAGCTTATGC
Source organism: Medicago lupulina (assembly GCA_958299785.1). Classification (NCBI taxonomy): domain Eukaryota; kingdom Viridiplantae; phylum Streptophyta; class Magnoliopsida; order Fabales; family Fabaceae; genus Medicago; species Medicago lupulina. The sequence continues at coordinate 12,404,166 of OY283143.1, read as the reverse complement.
AAATCAACACTCATAAGATTTTTGTAGGTAGGTTTAAACCTTAACGTTTAAGCAACAAGCACAAATTAGAGACCATGAATATGTTCTCTAACTGAACTATATAGGCAGGTAGTTTTTTTATTTTATTTTCATAAATACATATGTTTTGATACCATATTAAAATTTAGTTTGGACATAATCACATAATTCAGTTCCTATATAATCAACTTTTTAATATTAAGTGTGTCTTATAAAATCGATTTTTAGACCATATCTCATCAAATCAAATGTAAAACTCTTAATATCTCTTCTATTCAATTATAAATAAAAAATGCATTATTTGAACAGCATTAGTTGATGATACAAAAGAAAAGTGCATTATTTGATGTGCACAATAAATTGATGATACAAAAGAAAAGTGCATTATTTGATGTACACAATAAATAGTTCAAATAGGGAAATTGGGCTTGGTTGTCTTCAACTATATCTGTGTAATTTTTAAAATTAAAAGAATAACCCTTAGATCAACTTGAAGAAGCAAGTAATTAATAAGATAACAACAACTAAGGAATATTGTTCAAATGAAAAGTAAAAAAGTATGAACAAGAATGAAGATGTGACATAACACAACACAAGGTTTACTTTAAAAACACTTGCAATCAATGTGCCTGTGCATTTTTATATCACTTTAGACATACATGACACCTTAGGGATATTTTTTGTTGCATTAGAAGCAGAAGAATTTTTCTCATGGCCCAGTGCATTATTTGTGCCTCAACTTTCTTTCTGTCTATTTGCCACTAAAGCAATTCACCAAAAAAATAAATTTTCCCACTAAAGTAAAAGACCCTTTTTAATTTTTCATTTGTTTTTTTTCTCTTTTTCTCACTATTTTTAAGTTTTTTTTTTAATTCATGAATAACTAGGACATTTGGCACCATAGAAAATCTACCTTAAGACAACTTTGATCTTTTAAATCAACTATAAGACTAGTCTTTGATTCACTCGATTGAACATGATTTTTGTTTGATCATAAATCTTTCGATGTAGATCATTTCACGAAAATTTAAACCTGTATTTTCTAGGTCATTCATGGTTATATTTATATTTGATTTATTTATAATAAAGATGTTGCATCAAGTCATATGAATGAATAAAAACTATAGAATAGGACAATTGCAACCAGCTCACCACTCGTGCACTTCCTACGCATGAAAGTTAGTTTGCACTGCACGAGGGGTCTTAAGATTCCATCATACAATACATAGAATTCCTTCCAGACGGCCCACCAATATTTGGCTTCTTTAACTTTTCTTTTTCCCTTTCCCTCAAGTGCTTTTTCATTGTTTAAAAAATTCATAACATTAGTCACTACCTTCTTTCCTTTCTTTCTTTTATGTTTGATAATGTTTACCTTTTATTTTATTTCTTTGCATTATGTATGATGAACAATCATGGAAGTAGACATAGATATTCGAGCAAAGCATGCCTTTTTTTATTTTCCTTTCCAGATTGCAGTTCTGTTGGTCACGAGTTTCTATTATCTCTTTCACATGTCTTAGAAGAATACTACTAGAGATGCACATAAATAAAGTTATGTATAAAGATGGTAATATTTTTTGCAAGCAAATTCAGCTAAGTATTGCTTAGGATTAAAGTATATGTGTATTGTACAGGGAACAATCATTATATGGTACGGCAGAAATCAACAGATAGTAAACAAATAAACCGACTTCAAATTGATTGATAATAATATATACATCACACTCGTATAATAATGTATCCACTACCTAATTTTAATTTTGTTTGGAAAAATCCCAAAGGTACCGGCCTGATGATTAATCAATGAATACTTTTTTTTTTCACCCCACATCTTTTTCAATTTAAGCTTAAAGACATTTTTGGCTCCTTAATTCAATTCTTAGGTTCAATTTACCCCTTAATTCTAAAACAAGTCATTTTAACCCCTTAACTTATCTCTATTAGCATAAGTTGGTCTTTCTACCCAAATAGTTAGTCAAAGTAAAACTAAATTATAGATACATGAATTTGATGTGCCACCTTAGACATTTTAAATATTTAGGTTAAATAAGTTTTTGTCTTTGTAAAATCATCAATTTTTATTTGTCGTCCTAACAAAAAAGAATGACATATTTGCGTTAATATAAAATTCTCTAGCACGTAGTTTTAGTTCCATTAAATTTAAATTGTTTACTTTTCCTTAAACTTTTAGTTTTTTTAATGAAATTTTTGCATGCTTAGAACTTAATAAAAAGTCCAACCACACAAAATTTTGAATGTACGGAAAACCTAAGAAGAATATTGTTTCCACGTAAAGAAGAATTTGGAATGTAGACCACACATGATGAAGAGGATAAGTTGAAATTTTCGTTTTGTTCGTGAAGAAGACGAAGTTTGTGAGTGTGAAGAAGAATAATAAAGTGGTTGGACATAATAAGATGAAAGAGTTGCGAAAGAATTAGGTTATGACAATACGACAATTAAAATTCAATTTTTATCGGAAGAGATGTCCACATTTTGAATATCACATTGTCTCGACTAGGCTACCTCCGGTGGAGGGAAAAACAAACAGAAATGAGTCTACGATGTAAGTAGGGAATAATAAACCAACGTTATAATAATTACCACTCATTTCTCAGCCTTAAAAATTTCAACACAAAGTTAAAGTTCTTTTATAAACTTGCCAAACAAATATTATATAACTTATTAACTTGCATAATCAAACAAATAGAAGAACCAAGTATTGTAACAGACATCTTCTGGTCTTGTATATTATTGCCACTGCAAAGTTGCATTATAGTATTATAATAACTGAGATGTTGTGTTCTCAGTCATCCTTGGACTTGTTCAATCTTATCAAATTGGCTGAAATTACCCTTCTGTTTGAAGATCTGAGTATGGTGATGTCTACAATAAAGTCGATGTTCATGTGCCACATAATTTGATGGACTGATTATACAACCTCCATGTGTGCACCTGAAGCAAGTCTTATGGTAAGATTCTCCATCAACAGCTACCTGAAAAAAGAACAATCCCAATGAATATATATGGTTAGATCTAGGATATTTAATGTTAATGTTTCTATCATATCTTAGAAGGATTTGAACCATATATTGGACAATTTGTTTGGTATGAGCTGTGGCATTTTAAACTTGTTACTTAGATTTAATATGGACTCTTAATTTCAATTTTTTATTTACTCCCTTAGTTAATTAAATACGAACTTAAAAAATTTGCAGGTGCCTAATGGCAAATCTAGCTTAATCACTGCCTCCAGCTCATTTTATGAATATTTCAATTTATAGTTCTGTTTCTATGTTTAGTAACATTAATGTAATAAATGAATCATAGTGTATCTTCACATGTACAAAGGTATAAAATATTAAGTAAAGAATACATGGATAAGAGAGATTCTCAGCTGTGGTTTAATCTAATCTAAATAATATGTCAGAAAAAAAAAATGGATTTAATTTAACAATAAAGATGACAAGGATAAGGTTCTTTAAAGTGAGAAATAAGAATATATTCACCATTAATTTCATTTAAAGTGTACCATGATGTTAACATTTAAGGATAGATTCAATCTTACTCATTTTAGAGGCAAAATTACTTTTAAGAGACACTTCCCTATCAGTAAAGTTTACTAAAGAATATAGTTAAGTTATATAATATACCTTTTCAATTGGGTACACTGTTTTCTTGCAACCAACACATTTTTCTTGAGTTCCAGCAAAAAATCTTGAAACCTTGTTATATGCTTGGACCTGTTACATTATTAGTTACTAGAGACAATTTAGAAATTAAAAACCTATATCATGTGTATTAAGAATGAGAAAAAACCTGATCAGTAGATCTTTCAACTCTATAAATTCTTGCAATACCTACAAGCAATAGATATAAAGCAGAAAAAAGAAAAGAAATATTTATTAGAACTAAAAAAAAAAAGTGCTTATTTATGCTTAAGAAATAACTATGTTGTAGCAGCTATTCACCTTCAAAACTTTTGTCCAAACTGCCAGTCATCTTAAAGAGTTGATCAAAATGAGGCTTGCAATATAGAACACCCTCAAAAGAACAATAGTTACTCAGCTGCACCAACCATAAGGAAAAGAGGATTAAGGATATTTGCATACATATATACATATATAACACATATTAATTTGCAAATTTTCAATTACATATGATTGGCTTACAAAATCACTGCTGAAAAAATTAAATCTAAATTTACTGAGGAGGAAACATTAAAGTTGACAAAAGTATGGAAATACACAAGTGATAAAATAATTGTGAAAGTAAGTGCATCAACTATTTGTGTTCAAGTAGCTAGTGATGCCAATTTCATGTGAAAATATTTTGAAACTTGGCGATTTACACTGCAAAAATAGTGGTTATAAGTGGGAGTAACATTCACTCGTATATGGTTTAGCTTTCAGGATATTGTTTGACTCAATTTCAAAATTTTAGAAGATTTCATAACCATGTTTAAAGAGTAAAGATGTGCAAATCCTATTGAGAACAAGAAAATGTATCGTCATTATTAAAAATAATATATGCATGGTCAAAAAAGTTGTGAAACACATTGTTGAAAACGATAATATAAGCATTCTTTGCATGATGGTAGCAATATTTTTAAGGGGATAAGAGATGGAACTAGTGGAATCTCGGCCTCATGGTTCAATCGGTCAATCATAAGTTGAATTAAATAACAAAGAAATAAATAAATAAAAAGGTAAAAAAGTATTAAAATGTAAAAAAGAATACATGCAAAATTAAAATTGATTGAACCAACTAAAGTTGAACAATAATTCAACCCTAGCTCAATTAGACTGCAATGTAACTGTTATCAAATCAATCGACAAACTGACAGGTTTCCGTTTCAACCTATTAACCATTCAATTCGATTTTAAAAGCATCGCATATTTATACACATAGAAATTAATTGATCTAAAAAATCACATTGTATGAATGATATTGGAAACAGAACTTTTTTTTAGCCATGCACTGAAATCTAAAGCATTTGTTTCATTACTTATCCAAAATAAAATATGAAAAATAAAGAGCCAAGTGAATAATAATCTAAAAGGGTGACCGAATTTATAAACATTTCTGAATATCATAAATGTAAAGATGAAATAAGCCTTATATAAGCTTGGCCTGTACCTTGAGTGTGCCCTTGCAATGGTGGCATCTGAAGCAAGACTTGTGGTACACTTTGTTATCAGCAGTTAGCTGTTCCACCCAGTAGACTTTCTTTTCACATGTATTACATTTCTGTGTAGTGCCTGCAAATGATGCCATCTCAAATTCTCACTTGGAGGTTTGAATAAACCAATGAGTCTCTTGTTTACTTCTTGTTTTTTTTTTCTTTCTTTTCTTTCAAATTCTGTGTAGGGGAACCTCACAGCTCAAGTTATATCACAAATTATTATTATTAGTAGTAGTAATCATGTTCATATTGGCCTACATTTTTCAGACACATTATCAATACATGCACATTTTGAGTCAAAAGAAATATAAGCAAATACTATATCTTTCAATAATACCTTGTTTTTTGGTCAAAAATAATAACAAACCCTTGTTTTTTTTAACTTGTTTCTCTAGAAAGCTCTTAAAAAAAAAATCCAATATTACTATAATCATAATGACTTTATCTTTTTTTATTTTTCTAAAAATGCTTAGCCGAAAGGTCTATGATTTGGATTATAAAAAAATAGTCAAAAAAGTTGGATGCATTGAACAATTTACTTATTCAAAGCTAGTAAGTGTATTTTGACCCAAAAAGGCCAATAAGAAAGGGAAACGATGAATCTATAGCAAAAAATAAGAAAAGCAAGTCGTATTTGCTTTAAAATTAAAATTTCCTTGTGATGATTACTGACTGCACTATATTTATCTTTAAACTTTTAATATTAAATGACTCAAACAATACAAGGCTATCCTTAGATGGTCAAAACCATGAATACAATTATTTTGACACAAACGCAAGAATATAATCATTTAATTATTTTAAAAATACACATTATTTAATTTTGTGCTTGTCTGCTTAAATAAATTGTTTAATGTAACCAAAAAAAAATTTGTTTAAATCTTGTCAATGAGTAGTGCGCGTCTAAAGTGGTAATCTTGTGTTCAACTTAGCTAGTTTCTTACCGTGCCCTTCTCTTTCTCAAAGACCTTTAAGCATTACGTGGTAAGGGTTGGGCATCCCTTGTATTGGGATAATTCGAATTCTTGAAATGGATTTGGATCGATTGGTCCTAACAGGATACACACCAAACAATTACTACCATTCTTTCAATATTGTTTTGGAAGGAAAAACAGAACTTAATATTCATGTTGTTTGGGTTCTTCATTCTATTCTATATTGATTGATGAACTGATGATTAAAGAGAATCACGTGAATTTAGAAATTCAGATGACAAGAGCATATGAAGACACGTCATATATATATATATATATATATATATATATATATATAGAGGACATATCTAGTGAGAATGACTTCTTTATGTGAGAATGTGAGAATACCTTATCAACCCTTTAGATTAAAATGAAAGGCTTAGATTTAAATGACCAAAATAAACATAACATGGACCATCGCTGCCTCCTTTTCATCTGCAGATTCTAACAGCTCCCAAACCTGCCTCTACTTTTCTTCTTCTTCTCACCGTGACCACCCTTTCTCATTGCTGCCTTCTTTTCATCTCCATGTTTCTTAACTGGGTTTTTAATTAAAAATCGAACCCTCTCTCTCTCTCCAATTCTGCTTTGTTGATTTTGTTAGTTTTAAAATCCCTAGTTTCAATTGCAAAGCTCCAAACCATTTCAATTGCCAATCCCTAATTCTTAACCAAAGAATTATTTAGTACCAAATTAATATATGGTAGGATTAGTTGTTCAAAAATTTCCAACAAACCACTTTATTTACTATTAAATTTTTTTGTAAAAAACCATTCAGATCTGGTTGTGTGTGTTAATGGTGGTGAAGAGTGTGATGAAAAGAAGGCAACGATGGTCCACACACTTCAATCTTCCTCCAAATGAAATTCACTTCTTCCCCTGTCTATAGACAAATTACAAGAAAGTGGGTTGTTCATAGATTTGTACACATTCTAAGCTCTGTAATTTGTTTTAAGGGATATTTGTTTAATTAATAAACCATGAGAGATATAATTCATATTTGAAGAGGAATCTAGAACAAAATGTCCACATAAAATTGGAAAATGAGATATATTATGAACTTGAAGATAGAAAAGAATATAAAGAACAAATCCGCCAATATGTAGAAGAGCAAATGATTGATAGTATCATAAAAGAGGGTAGTAGGTTGGTTCACGTTGGCAACGTCAATGGTGAATCGGTGATAGGTGCTGGAAAGATGAAGCGGTGGTGCTGGATAGTTGAACAGTTACGAGAGAGTATGTGAAAATTGGTCACATGATTACTTTAGTGGAGTGTTTTAATCTTATCCCTTCATTTTGAATCCAATGGTTGATAATATGTTCTCACATTCTCACATAAAGAAGTCATTCTCACTAGATATGTCCTCTATATATATATATATATATATATATATATATATATATATATATATTCATAATTTTTTTACTAGAAAAATTCCCAATAGTGTGTCAAAAAGATTACATAGAAATTGTGTTGATTGAATGAAGAAAATGATACTATAGTCAAAAGTGTTCCAATGAGCCAACTAAGTGTGTTTGGTATGACAGGGAGGAAAATTGATTTTAATAGAATTGAGTTTGAGATAATTGATTTTGGTTAAAAGTGAGTTGAATGTGAATTGATTATGTTTGGATACACTTCTTATAAATTGATGTTGTTTGGATAGTTTGAATCAAAATTGATTTTAAATGTGAAATGACTAAATTATTTTTTTAATTAGATTTAAAACAAAATATCTCATTCTTGTTTTTGATAATTAGTCCAGCTTATGTAAAATCATAAATAGGTTTTTTTTTTTCACAAATTCCTTTGAAAATAATATTTATTCATAAGAGTTATTTTAAATTTTTAATATTCTTTTGATCAATTGAGCTTATTAGATAATGATGGTTTCATTAAAAAAAATGATGGCCATATTTTTTTAGATTAAGAAAAGAATTTAGAATATAAGAATAAAAGGGTTGCATAAGAACACGGTTTAAAGTATTACTCCAAAAAAAAATCACGGTTTAATGTAAAACGTTATTCTTTGATTAGAAAAAAAAAAATCATATTGGTCACTTAAATTAACGGGCCGGGTCATGTGAGAAAATATACAAGAGCTTAATTAATGCTTCATCCCTAACCTAAAAATCAATTACGGCTGCATCTTGAAACATGAAACATGGACATACAAAGGGGCAAAGCTGGAAAATAAAGTTTATTTGATGCAGAATCGATTATGTGAGACGCAGAAGTTAGGAAAACCAACTTCAACACAACCGGCGTTTTGGTCTCAAAACCGAGTTCACTGAATGCGCTTTTCATTCACCCAAACAAACTGAAAATTCTAAAAAAAAAACACGTTTCAAAAAGTAAACGCGCTTTTGCACCTTAAAAACTCGTTGCCAAACAGACGCTAAGATGGCTTATAATCTCACTAACTATCTAGACTACTAGACCTATAATCTCTAATAACTACATTTGTGACAAACAAGTTTATTGATAATCTTTTGAGTGATATGGGAGAGATAACCAAGTGTTGGTTGGGTTGTGAAAAGGAGAAATTTGGAGGTGTGTCTATACAGTCATGGCTCTTCTAACTTGCGTGTGTCTATACAGTCATGATAGTATTAGAAAATAATCATGACCAAATATGAGAAATCAAACTGGCTATTGCAAATAAACAAATACATAAGAGTTAAGACAGAAATTGTATAGAATAAAACAGAAAAATCTCATACAGCAGGAGCTAAAAGAACAAAAAGTCAAACCCCAATTTTCCAGTGACAAGTTAGATCAAAGCAGAAAACATCAATGTTTGATGTTATAAAACATTCAGCATTTACTGTAGTCTTCTATTTTCATCTCTCTAAACCGTGTCCTTACTCCTTAGCTTTCTTTTCTTCCTTGCAACTCCAAGAAATACATAGAAAGTATATAATCATTTTCTTAAGTTTTCAAAATACATAATCCAAAAACCATAATTTACATTAGAAAATTGTACTCATATCCCTGTTGTTGTGTGCAAGTGCGAGTTATATGTCCCACATCAGATAAAAGAGTAAAGGTTGAACACCTTATAAGTAAGAGGATCCATAAATCCATTGCCTTAAGGTTTTGGATAAGAGTGTAGTGTGTTCTAGCCTCGATGTGGACAGTCCCCCAGGCTTCCCCGTGTCCCAACAATTCCCTCACCATACATTTTAGATGCATGTAGATGGACTGTTTCAGGCTTTCAGCAATCTAACTTGTGCTAGGAAAAACCATGATTTTCAATATATATGGGGCCAAAACTTTAACAGTACCAATTATAATCACATAGGGATAGAAAGATGAAATGGCTGTAGAAAGAGGTTTGGGGAATACACGGACGGAGGAAGGGATGAAAATAAGTGACACGTTATTTGTTGAACTAAGTTGAGTCCCACGTCGGTGAAAGAATAGATGCGAGTGTGTTGAGATGTTGTTATAAATAAAGAGGAAGTAGCAACGATGCATCATACTCACATTTGAACCTGAGTATGTCAAAGATTCTTCGAATGATGTTTGTTTCTAGAGTTAAAAACTTTAATTCTAGAAATCAATATCATAATTTCTATTCCCTATGATATGCATTTCAATATTTCCAATAAATGTTTAATTTATTCTATTGTATTTGATATATGTTCAATTTATTTTAACATTGCAACCCCTAAAATCTGTACCCAAAAAAAAAAAATAACCCCTAAAATAAAAAGATTTAATTTTCTTAAAGAAATAAGGAAAATGTCAAAGAGTGAGTCATTTGCAAAAAAAAGATATTGTCTCAAAAAAAATTGACTAATTTCACTTTTCAATACCTAATACTACTTTCATCACTATCAATTCAATATATTCTACTTTACATTTATAATAAGAATGAATGCACCAATACTTGACAAAACACTCAAGACTATTTCCCTCTCTCTTTCACTTGTACATTTTTTTCTTGATATGTGTTAAATGAGCAAAATACTCACTTAAAATAGAAGGGAGGGAGTAAAAGAGAAGAAAAATTGGTTTAGATTAGATAACAAAAGCAGTCTTACACATATGCTGCTTTCTTAAATTTGTGTTGTATCCTTTCTAGTTTCTTCACATAGTTTGGCATTGACAGAACTCTATAGTTTGCATAGTTATGATTGATATCCAGTTTAAGATGAATTCTAATATACCACATGATCCTTGATTGAAAGATGAAATGGCTATAGAAAGAGGTTCGAGGAATACAAGGAGGAAGCGACAAAAATAAGTAACACCTTATTTGTTGATACTTGATGCAAGTTGAGCCCCACATCGTTGAAAGTATAGATGTGGGTGTGTTGAATGTGTTTTAAATTAAAGAGGAACTACCAGTAACGGCCATAATCCACTAGTTTCAAGTATTAAAGCTTGGTTTCTTTTTTCTTCTACTTGATAGTTGTCTCTAATCGATTTTTGATTTATATTATAGATTGTTTGATTTATAACAATCTATCTACAATCAATAATATAGATTGGATTGAATTTATAGATAACTATAATAGTTGAAAAAAGAATCCTTTGCTTTGAATCTCTTATACGAAATAAAAAAAAAAAAAGGATTGTTTTTTTATTTATTTATTTTTTATAAAGGTGAACAAGTTAATATTTTTTGCATAGTTTATTTAAAAAATTGAATTTATTTAATATTTTAGTAAAATATATTTTTAGGGTCAAAATTTATATATTTTTAGTAAAAAAAATTACATACAATTCTTTGAGTGCTTTTGCTATACAGCTTTTTTTTAAGGTCCATATGTGATCCTCTTGATAAGACTGGTTATAGCAGGTTGATGTACTATTGTAAAGTTATTCTTCCCTCTCATCCCTTTTTCCACCTCTCGTGACTAAACCCTTCATTTTCTTGAAAAACACAACCAAGATTCTACTAGAGTGAGCTAATAAAGATTATGGGGTTATGTATTGTCTTTAATCTTTGTGTCTTTGTTCTACTAAGTCACATAAAGTCCAAAATAAGAGTGAGATTTGATGTTTATGGATGTGCAATTCTAGAGTAATATTTTGTTCTTATTTTATCTTCTTGCTTCGTCTGTAAAAAAAATCATACGATTTTGACTTCCATGAACAATAACTCTTCATTTTGCATTCTTGAACTCTTCATTACACAAGAACAAAAAGCTTCATAAGATCCGACAATAAACATGGATTTGGGTCCTCCTTTTTATTAGGGTTGCAATTGAAGATGATGTGGATTTGGGATATAGGTCTGATAGTATATTTGTGACACATAGGATGATTAGAGTTTATATGAGTAGTTCTATGTGATGAGAGAGGTTGTAACTTATGTGATGGTGTCAAGATATAAACTTCCACCACTCCAAAGTTCTGCTCAAATTTTCAAAGATGATGAAATTGTTGATTTAAATTAAAGAGCCATATTGAAATTTAAGAGCTTTCCTTCTCCTTCACATTCATTCTGTCCATGCTCCCTGATTCCAACTCTTACAAATTTGCAATCTTCACGAACACAAAACAAATGGGTACATCTTTTTTTATGGACAACTTTTTTGTTTTGAAAAACAATGGGTGGGGAACCTGCTATAACCGGTAATATTAGGAGGTCCACAGTTGGACCTTAATAAAAAAGGACCATATTAGAGACACCCATATAACAAACTTTAAAGAAATTTTTTTATGGATTTGATAAAATCATGTCAACCATACGAAAGAATTTTAGTCTGTCTAATTTCTATTTTTCCTTATTACTAATTAGGTTACAATTTAAATTTTTAATCATTGAATTTTAGTTCGTCTAATCCCTGTTTTTCCTTATTACTAATTAGGTTACAATTTAAATTTTTAATCACTTTTCTTTTTTTAAAAAAATATTTTCAAATGCGAACTATCATTTGACATCAATCAAATACATGATAAAAGTTAAAAGCAAATAGTTTTTGTGTTGGGAATTGAGATGATAATAAAGTAAAGGTTAGTTTTAATCTACCTATTTTGCCAAATAAAGAATTTTGGCCTCATTTCTAAAATTGAACTCACCTCTCAAAATTAATGACATGGCAAGTATTTTATTAACATGGTAGTACGCATGGTTATCTGTAGAATCCACGTCACATATTTTTATTCAACTTTAAACACTTTCAAATTCATTATAATTATAAAATTGAAATTAACAATATTAACTTTCCCTCAAAAAATATTTTATTAACTTATTTGATTTTTTCTGCAATTCATTTTGTTTGATCATCACTAGAATGAAAACACTTTCTTATAGTCTACTAAAAAAGGGCAACCCATTGCTCCCGCATACGCAGGGTTCGGGAAGGAATCCTACCATTTAGTGTATTGTACGCAACCTTACCTTATTTTTACATAAGAGACCGTTTCCAGGACTTGAACTCGTGACCTTACAGTCACATGACAACAACTTTTTTATAGTCTACTACCAAATCCAAAATTACAAACAAACACCAATTCTTTGATAAATTGTGCAAAGAATAACGATAGCATAGTTGAGTTCAAATTGTTGAGAGCAATATTATTTGGAAATAAAAATCACAATAGCATAATTTGAACACGCATAAGTTTAAGGTAGGGTGTTTGTCGATTAGGATAACCGTCCTTGTATAGCTTCACACCAAAATTCTTGTAAAAATATGTAGATGGTTAGGGTTTTATAAAATCAATTTGGGGTTTTTGATTTGAAAAGCAAACCGACAAAAAATGAAGAAACAATCACCAAATGATATATGAAAGGGGCGGTTCGGCAATGACTTCTTTGATACTAGTTTTATGACAAATGAAGATGAGTATATCAAACATAATTATTTATATAAATAATTTTAAGTATGCTTTACAGAAAAATCTCACACAGCAGCACAGCAGAGGAGCTGAAGGGAACAAAAAAATCAGAGCAGAAAACATCAACATTTGATGTTGTAAAACATGCAGCAATTATTGTAATCTCCTATATCATATCCTGGTCAAGAAAAATACATGGAAAGTCTGTCATCGTTTTCTTAAGTTTGCAAAATACATTATCCAAATCATCATATACATTATATTTTAGAACATTCTACGCACATACCCTCAATACATCACCAAATTATCATCTACATTAGAAACATGTACTCACATCTGACATCCCCTCACCATACATTTAGATGCTCACCATACATTTAGATGCATGTAGATGGACTGTTTCAACAATCTAACTATTGCTATTGAAAAACTAAGTTATTGTGTTTCAACAATATGGGGCCAAAGATTCCTTTCTGTATCCCAAAACAAACAAACAAACACCAGCTATAATCACATGTTATGCACATGGAGATAACAAACAGTTATGATAAAATGTATCCATAGCACACATGTGAAAATGTGTAAGAGAGTTGAAAAATTGGATTAAATCAACAAAAGTAGTCTAACATATTGTCCACTTTCTAGACTCTTCACATAGTTTGACATTGATAGAACTTTATAGTTTCCATAGCAATGATTGATATCTACCTTATGATGAATTGTTATTTACCATAGTATCCTTATTAGAAGATGAAATAAGTGGTTAAAGGGTTGTACTTGTTGTACCATGTATAGCAATAGAGGAAGAGATAAAAGTATATGACTTGTTATTTGCCTAAGTTTAGTCCCACATCGCTGAAAGTGAAGATGTGGGTCTGTGGAGGAGGTTATAAATAAAGAGGAAGTAGCAACGTTGTAACATACTTACCTGGATGGGGTCTATGAGTGATCAATAAGGCTCATGGCCTAGGTTGGTGACCTCCATTGCACTTTGGAGGGGTGCCAGTCTAAGGTGTTCTCAAGTAGAACAGCCTACATCATAATTTGTTGCTGAGGGAGCCTGCGTTCGCGCGGCTCCTGCCCAATGCAAGTTAATTTTTTTTTCTCTTTTCAGTATTACCTTTTGATTTGATGAGTGACGTTATAAAATTAACGTCAAAATTTTGCCATTTTACAACGGAAGGATTTGCCAAGTACTTAATTTTTATGTATTGTTTTCAATGAATGTTTCTCCATTTAAAAATATTAATTAGCAAATAAAAAATTAATACAGGCATGGTTGGTGACATTCGTGACCTCATGGAAAAAATTAAAAAATATTTCTCCAAAGAAAATTCAACTTAGTCGGTTGCAAATTTCTTCTTGAGGTAAGAGTAGCAAAGACTACTACTATGTTCTCCGGCTTTGACCTCTTGATTCCAATAGCACATATGATAAATAGTGCTCTCTTAAGCTTGGCAAGACCACTATGATGTATTCAATAGGCTTATTAATGATGGAGGACCAACATGGAAAACTAATTTTATTTCACAAAATATGCTTACAAAAATATGATCCAGAATAAAAGTCTCCGAATCTTGGAATTATTCACTACTTACTATACTACCTCACTAAGCATCTGCCAACAATCAGTAATCCTCTCCTGACTGTAAATAAAGATCAAGTATTTACAAACTCAATTTTAGACATAAAAAGAGAAGAGCAAAACAGCTCTTTAACTTCTGGCAAGCTACAAAAACCAATGCATGGAGGGTGTATTTACATATATAAAGAGAAAACCATAACTTTTCTTCTATCAAACAGCACAATATTATTTTGTCGGCTGCATTCACAAACGCAATGTACAAAACCTTACCTATATAATTGGTTCCGTTGTTTCCTCACCATGAACCATTTCAGAACGTTGACTACCTTTCTCCATCTCCTCTGAGCTTTTCCCTTAGTCATAGATGTAGAAGGTGCCGGCATGAAGCTATCAACAGCACTCTGTAAATCTGCTCCAATATGGCACTGAGATTGAATATCCGCATCGAAAAATTGCAGATGATCTTCGTCGCCAAAAGCATGGACTATTGAATCCATGTCACATATCAAAGAGTTGGAGACTTGGACTGGAAAACCAAGATGTTGATCGTATCTAAGGCCGAGGCTTTCGAAATTAGGCAAGCCATAATCGTCCAAGCTACTAGTTCCACCAACTGAGTAAATGGATGGCATGATATCGGTGGAAGACGCGCTTTCTTGTGTATAATTGAATCCTCCGGCCTTTTGAATAGTCAAAAGCTTGTTGGCGCACGATCCCTCAGTTCTCGGAGAGCTTGAGGAGTAATGAACATTAGTTAAATGTGAATAACCATCCATTAGGGAGGCCTCATCTTCAAAAGAGGCAAAATCGCCTTGGTTGAGTGCAGAAATAACTGAGATTTGAGCATCAGCCTGATCGTTGAAAATCAAATTTTGTAAGTATTAAGAACTGTGAATGAAAATGAGAAAAGTAAGAAAATTAGCGGGTGATCAGAGATAAATGCCTTTTCGGTTTCAGACAGCTTATCTACAGCGACATACTCGCTTTCAGCGAGCAGTCCTGTCACTTCTCCCACGGCATTGAAGACCACGTGAGGTTGTTGAGAATGAGAAGCGAACGACACGTGTCGCGTTGTATCAAGAACACAAGTCCGAGCATGCTCTACGGTTACTTCCCACATCTTTGCAGACATCCCAGTGCCCAGTATCTACACATTCCCAACCAAAGAACTTTGTCATTTACCATAGAGAGAAACCAACTAGTAGCATTTATCTAAAGTTTCTAAACTGTCCCATGAAAATATTTATAAAAAAAAACTTTTAAAAGACAAAAATCTATCAAAAACAAGTTAAGACACTAAAAAATTGACATGTTTACCAACTAGTGGCAACAAATATATACCTAAACAGATAATTAAATAATAATGAATTAGTTCTTACAGTTCGCAGCTTCGCTGGATCGAGATTTAGTAGTGTGAGAAAATCTTTAACAGTACGTATCTTTTCACGACTCAAACGCCTGTGGAAAGCTCCATCTTTGCCTATCTTTTCCAGTCTCCAAACTTCATCCAACAGACTTGGAGGGTGGTGTTTCTTGTACACTGCAGCGAAAAATCAAATGTTAAACCGAGTTTCCTTTTATTGTTCGACAAGTGACTTTAGCTCAAATATGTTCTTTTATAAGATAATTGCTGTAACTAAGGAAACCAGATTTTTAGCCTTCTAACTTTTACCAATAACAAGATAATACAAAATGAGATAAATAATTCATTTACGCCAAGAAGAAAATCAATATGATAAAGGATCATAGAATCACATTTTTCACATTAAAAGATGTAAGTCAAGCAAATCCAACTGTTTTCATGTGAATCACATTTGTGTTCTACTGTTCCTCGTTTATTAGGGTCTGTGTGGATTGACCTATTCTAACAGGGCCTTACTCTCTTAAAGCAAAATCATTGTCTAACATCTAAAGTCAAAATTAGTCTAAAAGTCAGTTGTGATAGCATCTGAAATATTAGATCTTATTCCATCTAAGCAGAAAAAATATCAGCACAAGTTTTTACACAAATACTCACATTCTCCTCTGTGATCCCTAACAATAAATGAATCTGTCTTTGCTTCTCTTATTCTAATACCGTCAAAACTGTCCACAACTCTTGCCCCAAGCCTGAACCTACGACTCCTTGTCCAACTTGAATTATCGGTATATGAAATTTCACCTACCATACAAAGCCCGTCTTTTAGATATAAAATCACATCTCCTGTAAGGAGGGGCTTTTTTCCATCCCTCTCTCTCACAATATTGTTCTTGAAATCTTCAGGCATCCAAATGTCACTTTCTTCTTCAAAATCACCCTCAAGAACTACAATTTCCACCTTAGCTGAAGATTCAGGTCCTGTACAAACAACCTTCCCTGATAAGGCGTCAACTAAACGTATCCTTAAGTTTGAGCCATCTTCTCCTTCAATTCGAGCTCCTGTAAAGACAGGGAGAGATATGCTGTTTTCAAACTGCAGCTGCAAAGTTCTTGATTCTGAAGTATTCATCTCCTTTCCACAGGTCCTGAAAACAAAGCAAAAAAGATGCATGAGAAACGGTTCAAGTAAACAACTTCAAACCATTAAGCTAAAGCTTTTTCTTTCCCTAATCCATTCCCTTTGCTTCATATGCAACTCAACAAATGAGGCATGTGAATTTAAATTATCATTAGAAGATTATTTCTTACTGTTTCATGCTGCTCAAATGCTTCTTTAGAGCCAATTCAACTTCCTCTCTAACCTGCAAAGAAGTCACATAGCATCAATTATATGCCAGTAAAAGTGGAACCAAAATCCAAACCAGCTCCTCCAAAAACATAATCAACATATGGTATCAGGCCAAAAGAATAGCCACCATAAAGTGGATACAATACAACTACACAAGTTATTTACAGCCCACAAAGCTTGGTGGTAACTCACAAACAACACTTAAATACTCTAAGTAAATGAATTCACTTATTCTAAAATGCACTTAACCATTATAAAAATCCTAAAAGCAAATAATATAACATCTTATAAAACAGAATAAAGTCATACACAAATAAATAGAAATGAACATGACATGTATAAATAAATGCAATGAACCATAATATAATAGAGTTCATACCACTCGGCGAACCAAGGGCTCTAGAATTGGCTCCATCAAATTCCTAACTGATTGTAACTTCATCACTTCGCGCACCACACTAAAACAAAATGTCAAAAACATAACAAATTAGTCCTGTTAATAATCAAATAAACTGTGCATACAAAATGATTCTAAATTGCAGTGGCGATAAAGCTGCAAACCTTAATATTGCAGCAAAATGCAGACAAATGCATGCACAATTGTGGTTACGATGTC
Organism: Medicago lupulina; assembly: GCA_958299785.1. Classification (NCBI taxonomy): domain Eukaryota; kingdom Viridiplantae; phylum Streptophyta; class Magnoliopsida; order Fabales; family Fabaceae; genus Medicago; species Medicago lupulina. Next base: position 12,386,276 of record OY283143.1, on the reverse strand, counting down.
ACTCCAGAGACATCTAAAGTATTTATTTTGTGCCAACAATTTCAGTTGCAAACCACAATTTAGAACTAAAACAGTTGATCAGTACCCAGAATAATACACAAACAATGGCATTGCCTTTTTTCTTAGAACATGAAACTACACCAACTTAAATGCGAAAAAGGGATCAATTTGACAAATAATTTCTCATTTCATTTCATCCCTGGTGGACATTCCACAACGTCAGTACAGGTACACATGAACTTGCCTAGCATTAATTCTCCTTCACAATCACACATATCAAACCCAAATTTCGCGCCCCAATTAAATAAAAATGCAATTCACAATTTCACATTTGCAAAACCAAAAACACCCCATTTGGATTTAGACCAAAATTCATCTTTTTCACCATTCCCATTTCCTCAAAACACAATCAAACAGCAAGATCAAAAGTAAAAATAAATAAATAAAGTACAAAAAGATCATATCTCATACACACACTGACCTGCAAAAAGGAGGAGGCTTTCTACGTTTATCATCTGGTGTCTTGTTATCATCGGGACCCCTCTTGAGCGACATAGTCGAAGAGACAGTAAGAATGAAGAAAGAGGGTATATTCAAAATTGAAAGCAAACAACATGGGGGTGTAGACGGCAAGAATAAAAGATAGGAAAGAAACAAAACATGACACACCAATATATAATAAAAAAAACTATATTGTGACGCCAAAAAGAGGAAGTAACTGATAAACGACAAGACCATCAAATAAAAACGAAACTACTTTGTATCTCGTTTGAATAAGAAGAAAAAGTACATGTGTGTTGTGTTATGGAGTTTGTTTGGTGTAGGATGTTTCTGGGCTATGAAGAATTCTCGTTGCGTAGTGAAAAGAATCACCATAATTGTGGTTGATGAAGATTGAAGAGTGTTTCTTACTTCTTACGCGAAAGAAGAAGAGAGTGAAATGAAAGCGAGAAGAGAAAAGAACACAACATCTCAACCTCAGACAAAGGAAGGGAGGAAGTTGGTGTGGGACCCATGATAAGGCGCGTTTGTGTTATTGTGTCTGTCTGACTTGGTAAAACTGGGTCCTACTTTTCTACTGTTTTGATTCAACACGCTTCTCGTGGCTAATTGGGTTAGCTACATGGTTTCACCGTTTTACTCATGAAGAGTTGAATGTGTTTAATTAAGTTCAATGATTCTTTTTATCCACACCAGAGTTAATTTGAACACTGTTATAAAACAATCGTTCATAGACGGTTGTTATATAACTAATGTTAAATTATTATTTTTTTCCTTAACTATTTAATTAGTATCGGTTTGGTCCCTAACTAAAATTTGATTTATTTTGGTCCTTTAACTTTTCTCTATTATATATTTTGGTCCTTTCTGTTAGTTTAATTCAAAAACGTTAGGTTTTCTTCATTTTCTTCTGAAATTTTCCGGGGGTTCTTGTTATTGAATGTTGATGAAGATGATATGAAGATGAAAAAGAGGAGAAGAAGATGAAGAAAACCTAACGTTTTTGAATTAAAACTAACGAAAAAGACCAAAATGTGTAACAGAGAGAAGTTAAGGGACCAAAATAAATCAAATTTTAGTTAGAAGACCAAACCGATACTACCTAAATAGTTAAGGGACCAAAAATACAATTTAGTCTATAACTAAATTTACTATTATCGTTTATACTTGATTTAAGAGAGTCAACAACTTTCTTAAAATCTAAAACGAAATCGACATTATCGAATTGATGGTTGATACCCATATCAGAGTCGTGTGTAATCCAATTGCTTCCTCAACATCAACATCACAAAGAGGAGAAAGCCAAGCAGTTTTGGCAAGGCTAAAATCTCCAGCATCATCTCGAATACACATCTCGAGAGACCTGCATTGTTAAGGGAAGAAGAAAAGAAAGCATCTATGTTGCGTTTGTATGGTTTTTTTCCACCTAATAATTTTTTTGAGAGCTTGAATGCTCAACTTGGCTTGAATTCGGTTGGTCATGGCTGGAATGCTCAACACAACTACCTCTAATAATTTTAGCAGCTCTCCAATCCTCAAGTAGACGTGTAGCACGTTCAACCACCTGGGTAATTATTTCGTTCTTTTGTTGCGAAAGCTTTGGGTTTTTTTTCTTCCATAAGCTCCACATAAACGTAGCCAATAGTACACTTTGGTTTGGAGGAAGTTGGTGTAAAAGAGTGAATATCATTGTATCCGTATTGTAGTTTTGGCGAAGAACCCTATTAACTTTGTTCGTATATTCATAGCTTGCCAAACTTGCACCACATTATGACATTTCATAAGTATATGAATACTATCTTTAAAATTACTTCCACAGATAACACAATCTGTTGGATAAGACCCTCCTCGGCTGCTCAGGCGTGCTTGAGTTGGGAAGCAACCACGACACATATGTCAAACAAAATTTTTATCTTGAGAAGAACTTTAAGTTTCCATATTAAATTTCAACGATCCAGTAAATGCAAATGAGAATTATCTTCTATATCACTCACACATATTAGGTAAGCACTGCACGCCGAATAATTACCACTATTTTATGTCTTCCATTTCAATTTATCATCGGTAAAGTAATTAATAATTGTAAAGGAGTGTTCAAGATCAATTGAGCCGTATTATTGTCAAAAAGGTTGTAAATCAAAGGAACTTTCCACACCTTGGTAGATTGTTCAATAATATCCTTTACCTTTACCGGTCGTAAAAAATAGTATGTCCTTTAACCAAGGAGCACCGAACAAAGTAATATTTGCACTAGTTTTTATACGCCATCTCTCCCGTTATTGAACAACCAATTTTGCACTAAAAATGCTTCGCCACATAGTCATTCTATTTGTAAAATACAACTTAAAAAATAATAATACAACTTACTTGTTTCTGAATTTATATGACCGGAAAAAAAAAAAAAACGGTTTGATAATATTTATTTTCTCACAAACTTATATTTTGTTTTTACTATTTCTTAACGTTTTTTATAAGTTAATTCAAGTTGTTTGTACTATAGTTTTAAAAATCGGATCGCTCGTCGACTCGGTAAGGTTATCGGGTCACCGAATCAATGGTTTAACTACTGGGTCATTGGTTGAACCGCATGACAGAACCGGATTAAATCGGATAGCTTGGATTTATAACTCGGTCTCTATAAAAAAAATGTGTACTTGTATTAAACTAAATTGAATTATATTAATCAGGATCACTCAATCACATAAAAGTAAAAATAAAAAACTAATAAAATCTACCAATTGTCAAAACTCATTAAAAGTAACCATTATATATTTATATGTACATTTCATACGTACACAAATTCATACCATATTTCAATAAATATCATAAATTTGTTCTAATTTTAATAAATATATTTAGAGAGAAACAACAATATTAAAAAAAAATTGTATTTAAATTATAAATTAGAAACATTAACATGTTATAATTTAAAATAAGAGTTCTTGACAAAAACAAAAAAAAAAGTTAAATTAACTATCTAAGATGAAAACACAACCGCTAACAGAAAAATATAATTAAAAAGAAGCAAACTTTAACACAAAACAACATGTGGTGTGTTGGTTAAAGGATTTACATAGGCTTAGCTGCTAGTCTCATGTTTTCACAAACCACCGGTTCACCAGTTTTTACCGAGTTTGGCCGATTCTTACCGGTTCACATCGGTTCAACTGTATAACTGATCTAATATACAACTCGAACCGATTACCCCACCAATTCCAAGTTGAACCGGTCCGGTCCGATTTTTAAAACTATGGTTTGTACTCTATCATTTTTTTGTCTCTCAACTACTTTTCTTATCTTAATTGAAAAAAATAAAATGGTAAATTAAACATATATTTTTATGTAATTCCATATTTATAATCACTAATTTTACAAAACACCTCCTCAAAATATATTTTTTTAAAAACTAAGCAATTTCAATAAACCAACATTTGTGATATCAACTAGCTTATTAGTTATTAGTTATGTCATATAAACTCATCACGTGTGTCACTCATCTGTTATCTTTTCGTTAAACATACACTTTTAACTCCAATTTTGATCATCAACCATGATTTTTAAGTGTATAATCGATGGTTGATGTAATGTGATACCTTATTATAGTATCGACTAATCAATTATAGTCAATAATGGGTAGGCCTTGACCTTAAATTAGTTATTAATTTCCCTTTGATTTCTTAATATTTTTTTTAAAATTTTTTTTGTCTTCAATGTTACAAACGTTTAGACACGTTGTTCTCTTATGTGCTTTTCTTTTCATTTTGACTCATTAAGTTGCATATGTTAGACATTTTTATCTCTTAATTAGTAACAATTTGATCTTTTAAATAATAAACATTATACACTAAAAGAGATGGCTAAAGTGTCTTAACATTTTGGTCAAAAAAAGTGTTTTAACATTTCTAACTTAAGAGACGAAATGTCTTATGCTTGTAATTTAATATGGTAAAATATGGAACGTACATAACTTAAAGGGATCAAAATAAAATATAAAAGACCACCTAAACCACTATTTTTTCCTACCAAAAAATTACACAACTTAATAACTCATTATAAAACAAATTTTACCAATCTAACTCTTGATTATTGTTATTATATATTAATTTTATAAAATGTGGACAGATGTATTTTATTTATCAAAGCGACACTGATAAATATTTTACAATTTTCTTAGATGGAATTCAAAGTCACTACTATGAGATTATAAAATTAAACTCTTCGCACAAAGTTAACATTTCAAAGTGTTGTTACATATTAATGATCAAGAACACAAAATTTTAAATAAAGGTTGTTACATATTAATGATCAAGAACACAAAATTTTAAATAAATGAGTTTTGTAGCTGTATAATCTAGTCATAAAATACTATACACTATCATAGTAAAGTTCCTTTGTACTCCATTCTACGATTTAGTTTCACAATAACATGCATCTCATTCAAATTATTCAAGAAAATTGCTCTTCTCACAAGGAGAATTGCTCATTTCATATAAACTTTCAAAAATACTCATATGTGACTTAACTCACGTTGAAGTATAATCTGTGTGACTTAAGTCACACTTGGTATATACCAACGTGAACAACAATCATTAGGTCATACCTTTTCAAAAACATCAAGTGCGATTTTGAGAACTCCCAAGTGCGATTTTCATCAACTTTGATCAAAACAACATCAAATTCTACCCCAATATCAAGTAAGTGATTATGAACATTTGGCATTGTTTTATTGTTTTGTTTAAAAGTTTGATTTTTTTGATCAAATTTCATAAATTTAGGTTTTTAGGGTAGAATTTGCATGTTAGAATTTTTTATTGTTAATGATGAATTAAGTTAGAAATTATTTTTTAGATGTTAATTAAAATAAGTTTGACTCAAATGTGGTAGATTAGAGTTAGAAATTGTTAGATTTTATGTTGAACTTTAGGTGTTTGATAAAATGCCTCAATTAATTTCTTTTTTTTGCAATATTAATGATAAAATTAGTTAGGAATTGAATTCTTAATGTTGATCATAGTGAGTTTTAGTGGAAAAAATGTAATGTTTTCTTTAATTGCCATAAGGGAGGTAAGGTGTACTATGGTCCAGTTTGATATATGCTTGATATATCTAAACATAGTTGTAAATCTAAATGATAATTGATGTTGGTATTTAAAAGTGGAAATTTCAAACCCACTTGGATTGAGTGATGGTATTGGTTTGGAAGCTGCGAGTGTTCTCCTCCTCAAGGTCTCAGGTTCGATTCTCTTCAGTATTAATTTAGTTTTTTTTTAAAAAAAAGTGCAAATTTCAATTTGTGGTATACTGGATACATGTGGTCTATCATGAATCAATATTAGATACATAAAAATTACAAAAAAAATACCAACGGTGTATGATATCATCTTTCACACGTAGAAGTTTATGGTCCACTTCATCCTCGTGGTTAAGACGATGACTATAATAGTGTCGCTTTGACAAAACAAATGAAAACAAACATGACTTGAGTTTTGAGACACTTACACCTACTTCTCATGTTTTTATTAAGTTGACGATGCTTATGTTAAATATACTTACAGGAATAACGATGCGTAAAAGACTAACAAAAAAGGGTGGGTAGTGTGCTTTGATCAACTTCTCTCGTCAAACATGTAATTGATGCAGATCAATAGTCTAAATCGTTGATGATTATGGACCGAGGGTTTTCAAATGGTATGATAATTATGGACCGAGAGAGTACGCAGATTAAACAACCACCATTAAAAAACCGAACCCAAATCTCACCAAAGATGAATTCAATTAAGTAAAGTTTCAAAATAGAAATGAAAACGATAACATTTAAAATTCAATTAAGTAAAAGTTTTAAAGTACAAATAAAAAGATAATATTCCAAAATGTTTAAACCTTACTCTAACCATTTAATTCCCACGCGCTCATTTATATAAATTATTCACTTTCAAATATCCACTCTTTCCCTCTCACGTTTGTTACAGTTTTCCTTTTCACCATCATATTTTCTGAAATAACCGATGCTTCTTTCAAGTCATCACCTTCACAATCAAGCATACCACTATCCTCGAAAATTCAACATCCAATGGTTTCTTCCATTGCTTCTCCACCACTTCCTCCGACTCCAAAAAATTCAAAAGTCAAATAAAGATTCATCGAAAATTCATCAACATCCACAAGTTTCTTCACCGCCTCCGCAGTCTCCAAAACCTAAAAAAGATTTACAGAAAATTCATCGACAATCACTGATTTCTCCACCATTTTCGTTGTCCCAAAAACCATCACTTCAAAATTCAAACGCTAGAAAGATTGATATGCCACTAAGGTCCTCGTATTCAATTAATTTGTCCGAACATTGTCAGTCTTTGGGAACGATCTTTCACGGTGAACATTTATGTCGCAACTCTTTTCAGGAACCTTCCCGTCACAACTCTTTTCACGGCAGCAAACCTTTCCGTCACAACTCTCTTCACTTCGAAGCTTTTCGTCGCAAGTGAGTGGTCCCTTTCTGGATCGAATTTTTCTACTATTATAGTTCATGATTCAACGTCAGCAACGCCGCCGCCCGTGTGTAGTAAATGCTTATGCTCCCGAAATATGGCTGTGGAGTTTCACCACCGCCTCCACCCCACTGGAGAATATGGATGTGGAGTCTTCATCACTGCCTCCATCCCATGTACCCGTCTTTTGCCTTCTTTGTGGGTACGTTGAACCAAAGAGTTATTAAATTGCTATCTTAGCTCATCTTCCATCGACTATCTTTACCATAATAATTGAATAGGTGAGTATTATTAAATTTCATATTCTGAATAAATTTCAAATAATTTATTTAATTTGCCTAATTACTAAATCATTTAACCAATATATTATAAAGAATTGTCATATACTACAAAGTCATAGTTTCACTTCAAAAAGTGGAATACAAACTAAAATCAAATAAAAGTTCATTGCTACAAAAATTTATAGAGAAACATACAGATTCTCCACTTCAGTCACATTATTACTCAGAAGTCCAAAAGTAATACAAACTAAAAAACGAATTGAGACACTTAAGGCCTGCTTGAAACACTTATTAAAAACACTTTTTTAGTTTTTAGAAATTAAAATTTTAAAAACTTGTTTGATTACTTTATTTTTGAAATATAGGTTTTGACAAGTGTTTTGGGTTTCTTAGCTTTGGGGATTAAAAAAGTGAAAGAGATAAAATGAGTTATACTTTTCTATTTTTAGTTTTGAGTTTTTAAAATAGAGAAAAAAGAAGGAAAAATATAAAAAATAAAAATGGAGAACTGGTAGTTTTCTCCAATGGTATGATTGTAAATAAGTTGGAACTCTAGGGGCATTTCCATTTTTTGACAAAAAAATTTGAATCTAAAAAGTTCTCTCGTTTGGCAGAAACACCACAACACAAAATTATTTTCAGAGAAACAAATTCTTCACTTTTTTCATGACCCAAAAATTTTCACTTCTTTTCTGCTACGTTCACCGTCAAAGTGAAAGAAAATCTAATTTTTTTTAATATATATATATATATATATATATATATATATATATATATATATATATATATATATAAAATTAGAACTTAATTAAAAAAATTAAATAAAAATGCTTAAATAGTCTAAACATTTAAATTTAAAATTACCAAGAGTGCGTGTTTAGAATAAAAATAATGAGCATATGTAGGCAAACAAAATTATTTTGTTATAAATCTATAAAATTGATTATAATAAATAATTTAATCAAATAATCATCTAAAATTTTCTCAATCAATTTAATATTTAAAAAATAAATGAATTATATATTAAATTTGACAAAATCTATGCTAAATGAAATATAATTTAAAATGAAATTTAATGAAGGAGAAAACCGAGAAAGGAATAAATAATATGAAATCATGACAAAACTTATGTGAATTCTTTTTATGCGTTTTTCATGTGATTCTTTGCTAAAAAAAACCATTTTAATGAGTAGTTTATTTATGAATCATACTAAAAACACCTAAAAAATACATCTATGTTTTTTGCTAGAATTAAAATAAGGATAAAACTTAGGCGCATTGTCTTAAATGCTTTTCGTGTGGTACTTAACATGTATTCTCTTTAAATAATTGAAAATATTAGTCCAAACACAAGTATTCTCTTTATATATTGAATAAATGTATAATATAGATAATTGGGCAACGCAGGAAAATACACTAATACAACTATATAAAAGTAATTACTTTATTTCAAAATTATACCAACTATATAAAAGCAATTTTTTATTATAAAACTATCTTGTATGACATTTAATAGGAAAAATAAGTTGTTTTAAGCCATCTTTATCAAAAAGAATATATCTATTTTTTAAGTTTCATTTGAAGTTGATTTTTTTTAATAATAAACGTGAGAAAATTGCTATTCTCACAAAGAATTGCTCATTCTCGTAAAAATTGATCAAAATATTCATACGTGACTTAACTCATGTTTGATATATATCAACGTGATCTAAGTCACGTTATGTCCTGGTATAGTTATGTTCTGGTATAGAAATAGAACATCAACCATTTTGCCATTCTATTTTCAAAACTCTCAATTGCGATTTTGCTTTCTCTCAAGTGCGATTTTCATCAACTATGATCAAAGCAACATCAAATTCTACCCTAACATCAAGTAAGTGATTATGAACATTTGACACTGGTTTTATATTTGTTTAAAAGTTAGATTTTTTTTATGAAATTTCATAATTTTAGGTTTTTAGGGTATAATTTGCATGTTAGAATTTTTCTATTGTTAATGATAAATTAAGTTATAAAATGTTGTTTAGATGTTGATTAGAGTAAGTTTGACTCAAATATGGCAAGTTAGAGTTAGAAATTGTTAGATTTTATGGTGAACTTTAGGTGTTTGATAAAATGTCTCAATGATTTATTTATTTTTGCAATGTTAATGATGAAATTAGTTAGGAATTGAATTGTTAATGTTGATTAGTGATTTTGAGTGCAATGTGATAGTTTAGAGATTGAAATGATATAATGTGGTAGTTTGGGTACAATGTGAATTGTTGTTGTTGATTAGTTAGAAATGACACAATGTTCTTATGAAAATCATTGATTTTTTGCTTTTAAAACTATTGCGTTGATATGTCTGAGAGACCAAAGAGGCTGAGAGCAGGCAGGAAGAGCATGACACAGAGTGGACAGGCCAAAAAGGAGGGTGAGACCCAGCAGGAAAAGGAGGGTGAAATTGGATATGTTGTTACTCAATTGAAAAAGAAAGCAAAAACCATCATGACATTGCACGACATCAAATGCAAATGATCTAAAAAAACCAATGTCAAGGTGTCAATATACAATTTCAACAACCTGAGAAGGAGTGGAAAAACCTATTATTTTGGTCCACAACCAAAACTAGGCGCCCCAGGAACTCTAGAGGACAATCCTGCTATTTTAGTTATGATTTATTTTGGATCATGAATGAATTGTTGTTATTGTTGTTTCCAAGACATGACATGCTTTTAAAAAATGAACATAACATATTGTATGTTTGGGGTCTTTAAAAAATAGCATCTTTGTGAAGAATTGATGGAACAAAATACCAAAACTCTTCCTCAACATGACTTAAATCATGTTGGCTTAGTACCAATGTGACTAATGCTACCGGACGTGATTTAAGTCACATTGAGGGTATTTTGGTCAGAACACTTGGGAATGAGCAAAAGTGTATGGGAGAAGAGCAATTTTCATTATTCAATATTAACTAGTATGAAGTATGGTGTCTAGAGGTGTTCGCGGTGTAGTTTGGATTAGTTTTAAAACAAAAACTCAACATGAAGTATGGTGTCTAGAGGTGTTCGCGGTGTGATTTGTATTGGTTTTAAAGCAAAAACTCAATCGATTCAAAAATAAAATTACATGTGGTTTGGTTCATAGTTTTCATTGATTGTACAAACCGTGTATGTATCGTTACGCCTATCCCTTCATATTTTAAATTTTTTTCTTTCAAACAGAACAACACTTGCATTAGTCACAAACAATCAAAGCGAAAAACACTTTTTATATTTTTTTTTTCCGGTTAAATAAAGTTATGGTCCCTATAAATATCACATATTTTGATTTTAGTTCTTATAAAATAAAATGAGGTGTTTTCATCCTCACAAATCTTTTTGTTCTGTTTTTGGTCCCCAATGAAATAATTTTGACGTATTTTTCACATTTTGTTTTAGCCTATTACGAACATTCAAAAGTTGAACATAATAAACAGACATATCATGAATACATTTTGAACATAAAAGGCTCATAATATTGACATTCATATTAACATAAATTAGCCATTATGGATAAAAAAAAAATTAAAAATGTAGTGAAGACGAATACATTCGGTTTAACTTTATAGAGACTAAAGTCAAAATTTGCTATATTTTTAAGGGAAAACTTATTTAATTTTTTTCTTTCAATTTCCACATTTATGCAATGCTGCAAATGTGGACAAACTAAAAGGAGGGAGTGAGGGAGGATGAGAGACCACATTTTTGAACATCCTCTCAACATAAACTGTGATGATAAAATGAGTCAATACCGGTCAACAAATAAATCAATATCTAACAAATTGGTACAAAGTTGAAGAAATATAGAGCTGATATAAAATAACAAAAATAGGGATAAAAATAAAGTTGTTTTTATCATATATCACTCTATTCCATTCACTTTTCAAAATTTTAATTTTAAACCACAGAACCACGTTACATACCACTCCATTCCATCATATTTCATCGATACAAACAAAGTCTTAAGAGTGTTCAAAACATCATAATTCAAATCTTAGTGATTAAAAAATATACTAACATGTCAATAAATATTCTAAAGAATTGTATAAAAATAATAGTGATTATAGAACCAAGGAAAAAACAATCCAAATTTGTGTATGGGGCTGGACCAGTTATGTTATCTCAGTTTTACAAGAATAATAAAAGATGGATGAACCTGAACTGGAAAGGGAATATAATGCACTGTTCTCTATATAATTATTAAGAAAAACATAAGTCTCACGTCAAATAGAATAGATAGGAACTTTTGATAAGAGTTGAGTTAAACTTCAAATTTCCAACAATATTAACTCTTGATAAGAGTTGAGTTACAATATTAAACGATCTTAAACACACAGTTCTATACATACAATTCATAGTTAGCTACCACAACATACAAAAACCGAGAATACATCAAAATCCTACAAATACAAAGCATACTACAATAACAACAGAAATACCTTCTTTTATTTTTTATTTTTCATTCAAACAAACACACCCATTTACTAAACTACACTAGTAGGTACTAAGTGGGAAATGAAGAGAGCCCAAACTAATTAGGCCCATGGGCTTTGATAAGGTCTCTAAGGGCACTTGGTCTTGTTACCATGAGTGGTCATATCAGTGTAACAAGCCCCACAAAACTCCCTATTACCAGCAGTACCAGGTGGGACGCACTTGCACCTCACACAGCAAGTCCCACATGCCCTGTTGCACAAATTTGGCCTTGAATGCACACTGCACCTTGACCTGCATAGCCCTCCACAGTCTGCACAAAATTGATTATGAGAATTTAAGCTTAGTCTTTATAAAAAATCTAAATTTGTTAGATACTAATTAGCTTATTTAGTTTTATTTTTTGGCTTACCTATGTCTTGCATTAGCCTTCTGTTTCCGTCTCGCACAATAAGCTGAAGATAATTTCAACATAAGCATTTTAACATATATTAGGTTATATTTAAGCACTTACCATTCGAGAAAGGAAAAAAATAAAAAAATACCGGCTTATCAGTTAAATGCATTTCTTCATCTTCTTCCTTTTCTATCTCATGATCAGATGAAACCTGCATGAGATTGACAAAACACCAGACGAAAAAAAAATTAAAATCACTCTCATATTCAGAAAATTTAATTGCAAAAAATGCCATAGTTATTAAAATTTTCAAACAATAACTTAAAATAGTCCAAAACACCCCATGACATAGGGCTTGAAACAGAGCAGTTGATGAATAAATGTTCAGTAGAAGATGAAAGTAGTGGTGGCTACAAGTTAGTACCTTAGAGAGGCACACTAGAAGCAACAACCCGAAAACAAGAAGCTTGCGTAATGCCATTACAGAGAAGAATTTTAAAATCTAGCTAGGTTGCAACTTAAGTTGATGACTATAGTTTATTGATATTCTACATGCTGCTATTTATAGGCTAAAAGGGTCCCACAACTCAATCTGCAACCAGCTGAAATTACCTACATAACCCAGCATTTGACAAATTATCGTTTATTTATTTTCTCCCTTCTTATTACAAAATAGATTTAACAAATATTGTGACTTGATTGGTATAGATTTAACAAAAATAAGAGTAAATAAATTTTTTAATGTTCTCATTCACTTCTCTTTATTAATTTCTAAAGTATTAACATTTAATAGATCATCTATCGGATATGGAAATTTAGGACTTATATTGCATTTCACCTAGAACATTAGTTACTACATAGTGGTATTTGTTTTAATTAAATATCAAATCTAGAAAGTCATGAGTGCTTAGGAGTCAAAGGAATCGTCGGGAGTCCAAAATTAAGAGAGTGAAACTACCTTCCCATCCAATTTAAGATAAGAGGAAAACGACACATATTTCCTCAAAATATTAAGACATTTACTATATAGTATTTATTTAATATTGTACTCATTCATAAACGATACGAGACTAATCACTCACATTTAACCCAACAATCTATCTCTTAAATGTGAGTTTCACCTCATATATTTGATTCAAACGCCAAGATTCCACTTTCACTCTTCTACCAAACTAAATCATAATTTTAATACCATTTGTTTGAGAGTTCGATGGAATATCGTTAGCTGCAATGATCAATCCTTTAAAATTACAAAAGGTGGTGAAAGACATCACATTTTTAGCAAAAACCCTAAGACATTTAAATATATATATCACACATCTTATATATCTAATATTTTACTCATTAGTAAACAATATAAAATTAACCATTCAAATTTGAATCCAAAAAGACTTATCTTGCATTTCACCTAAAACAGTTGTTCAATTTTTGTTGAAGAGGACAAGACCGTGGTCCAATGTCTAATTTACTTTCTTGTCTTGTTTCTTTTTTCTCTATGGATGGGATCAAACCAGTCCAACTTGGCTGCATACATCCAAATCCAAATGAAAAGAAAAACTAAATAAGGCAGAGTTGTTGGGATAAGAGCATCGATCGAAGTTGTAAACAGCTGGTTGAAGGCTGTAAAACACTGTAATAATCTATTCTGCTCCCTCCATCCTTATCTCATTACTCAAACGTGTACTACAAACAAAGGAGACCCCTAACTACACTATGATCAATGTCAGCACTTCAAGAGAGTGGAGAAAAGAAAGAATCGCAATGATTCTGTGAGGGTAAAGTACCTTCCGTACTAAGCCCTGCACCGAAACGTGCATCAAAAGCAATGCAAAATTTCCTTACTATTTTAACAGTTGTAGTCTTGTAGAAAATATATCGAAAGATTCTTTTCTTACTATTTTTAGCACAAGATATTTTTCTCATAGTTGTTCTCAACTCATATAGCTAATTGACGACAAAAATTATAACTGATTTTAAAAAATAACGAGGAATAAAATTGATTGAAGTATCATTTTGATCCTTAAAGAAAACAGAACCTAGGTTAATCTTTGAGAAACAAAAACTCAACTCTTATGTCTTTCACTAAAACAAATCGGGATATATTAGTCTGTCTATGAATTAAAATCAATATACAAATTGTCCATCATAGTTTGTTTTGTCTATTATAGTCTGTTGACATACAAGAAGCACAAAGTGAATCAAATTATTGGAACTTATATACTATTTGATTTGAAGTGTGTATTTTACTTATTGAAATCTATCATTTGATTACTTGTTGAATGTTTCATTTAGTTTCAATAATGCATCTTAGTCAAAAGGAACATTATTTACAACCAGAAGGAAATGGAATACATGTAAAAGGCTTCATTGAATATCATTTATGGTATGTGGTTTTTATACGTCAAAGTTAATTAAGATCAATTTTGAATAATTCAAAATCCATATATAACACTCTTTAAAGTTATGTCCATACTCCTTACTGAAAATTATGATTTTTACTCTACGACATCTACAATGACATCGACTTTTTAAACTACGAATTCTTTTGTTCTAACTCTATTAACAAGAAGTTATCAAAACTTATTTGCAACAAAGCTTGTATTTTTAAAAAAAATATATACAATATTTTGATTTCTGATAGATTGAATGCACAAGTTTTTATTAAAACTTATTATATAAAGTCCTTAAAGAATATCCTTAGAACACTTATTAGTATTTTCCATTAATCAATTGATTATGGTAGAGAAACCATTCGCTTTGTTACGGAACAAAATGTAGCCACAAATATTCTTGGAGAAACAATTTAACCATTGTCCATAAATGGTTGTCGTTAGGCCACCACACTCAACTAGCTCACACAAGTGGTTCCCCTCACTCTCAATGCACCATCATTATTACGACTCATCCAATTGGACACGGGAGGCCACCATCTAACATCAAACCACTTTTGTGTTTTATTTTAATCAATATACGAAACACATACGTAAAATATAAAAAATGGTAAATCCAT
The DNA here is from genome assembly GCA_958299785.1 of Medicago lupulina. NCBI lineage: Eukaryota > Viridiplantae > Streptophyta > Magnoliopsida > Fabales > Fabaceae > Medicago > Medicago lupulina. Next base: position 12,371,142 of record OY283143.1, on the reverse strand, counting down.
ATTAACCCACCTCGAATTCGTAGGGTTAGTGAATTAGATTGAGATAATCCAAGTGTAACAAGGTTCAAATGTTTATACTAGATCAGCTAAATAATCGGATTGGACCAATCTGACTCAAAAGTTACAGTCGATTTTGAGAGCTCTATTTTCTACATGAGTTTTGAGTCTCTCTCTGTTTTGTTTTCATATCAAAGGAGAATAAAAAAAAGATAGGGGAACAGAAATGCAAAGTATATACACATTATTTCTCTTTATAAGCTTGTGCTTCAAGCTTTGATTTACTCTTTGCTGTTTTTTTCTTTCTTTATAGCAGATGTATTCAATAGGTCTAGAATAGGACTGGGAGGCTAAGAACCTCATTAGGAAATAAATACAAATTTCCAATGTATCCAATTAAATAACATAATATCGCGGTAAATTACAATGACCTCTTTCTTTCTCTCCCATCTTTTTTTCTATCAAAGCATATCTCAACATAAAAGCTAAAACCTAAAAAACCTTGTAAAATTGTGTGCCTACGAATTTACTCTAAACCATGTAATATTTAAAATTTATCTTTCTTTATAACACAATTTTCACTTACATTTTATGTTCCTAAAGAGAAAATTGTTTAAACAAGGTATCAAATGAAGAGCCATAGTCCACAATAACCAGCCATGCTACATGATCTTCTTCTACAGGTAGTTGCATCAACTCCACAATCGCCATCAGTCAAACACCTATGATCACTACGAACATCGGAGATATGGCAAGCACTCTCTATATGTTGACCTGAATTTAAAGTCATAGCAGGACATACTTGCAATGACATTGCACTGGCTGGTTGTCTCTGCACATGAAAATATATTTATCAATATTTTTCAAGTTCAAGTGTTTTTTAAGTTTGTGTGGATCATAAAGAAAAGTATAGGAGGTCCATAGTCCACTATATTAAAGTACTATCTATACTTTTTCTTAGAAAAAAGAGAGCAATTCATCTCTGAGGGTTATGTGGGGATATACTTTTTGTTAATAAAGAAAAGTTTAGGAGGTCCATAGTCCGTACATTACTTACTATTATCTATAATTCTATATAAACAAAAAGCATAGTATCATTACAGCAAATTGTTAAAATACCTTCAGAGTTGTCCAATTAGTTGGAATGTATGTTTGTGGAAGCACTTCATGCCAAGTGCTTAGTACTGGAAGGGGATGACCTTCAGTGGTAAATACATAATTACTGTCAACCATAAATGAATCATCAAAGAGAAGATACAAATATTTACACCTGCAGAAAGCACATGATCACTAATCAGAGAAAATTTCATGTTCAGTAATGATATGAGTGAGGATTTCCATTTTTGATTTTTTTTTTAATTTCTTAAATGAAATAGGAAAGGCAAAAAGATCTTACGTTTCAGCAAGAAAAAAACTATGTTGATGATCTTCTAACTGCATAGTTGTCACATCCTTGATGCTTGCAAACCCACCTTCTACTCTTGTGTGTACATTAAGGGAATTGACTATTAATTCGCCGACTTCAATATACCATGGATCTGAAATTAACAAATGTTGATGTGAACAAGTGATGTGAATGTATTATTGATTTGTTATATAGTCAAATTGAAAAGAAAAAAAAAAGAATAGCTTCTCTAAAGCAATGAGTGCACTTTATCGGATAAGAAAAAAAATTCTGACCATTAATCGGAAAATCAATTGTTGAGATTTCAACAACTTCATAGTTTGTTACATGTGTATGCATTTTATCACAATCTCAACTGTTGATTACCCAACGGCTATCCTGGCACTTTATCCTTTAAAGTGCACCTCCTCACTTCGAATGAGTTGAATAAAAAGAATATATATTTGATCGATATTAATAATTGTGATACAGAACACTAAGCTAATACTCATTTTTTATGTCAAAATTCTAGGTTAATTGGTATAAAAAATTGAACAGGCTTGGCTGCAAGCTTATTGAACTAAAATATTATTATTTGCTAGTAATTGCTATAGATATGCTCTTAAATTTAAAGTCATTAGATTTTGGTCGTTTTTATCATCTAAAGAAGTATTTACAAGTGTAACAACAATCTTAAGAGTATATTAATAGAAGCGGTCAAACACAAATGCAACAATATCAAACGGAAACTACAAACATAGAAGAACTGTCAGACCTTTGGTAGCTTGATATAAGTAGAATGTTGACTCAGCAAACTCAGGGCGTAATGGATAATATTTTTCAGTAGGGTGAAGCATCTGATGGTCCAGCAAATACCTTAACATGGATTTATGATTGAATGTGATATATTATCTAGTACTGTAATAACAAAAACATAATGATAGAACGACTGCAATATACAATAAGACCGAAGTTATAAAGAAATTGACCAAATCAGAAAATACCTCTCTGGCAGCACTCCAAATTTCTTCCACACATAGAAGAACTCACGGTGAGATGAATTAGCAGCAGATATATCCCCAATAAGAACCTGGTTTACGTAAGTTATAGATAAACTCAGAAAGATGCCAAACAAAATTTCTAATCTGTGATTTTGAAGTCCAGCTACTAACCTGTAGGCCAGGCCAAAATGCTTGAAGACTTGTAAGCTGCCAATAAGTTGCTCTTCCTGTCCTCATATCAGCTTCGTGGTACCTGTGTTACATCAACTAACCTGGCTATAATTGTTGATCAGATTTTCGTCGATAACTTTCAATTTTAAAAGTACTGGATAAGCATACTAGTAACACAAACACGTGTTTCTTGCAGTTAAAGTGGTACCAGGGACCGTGTCTGAAATGCTTCTGCACTGCAACATAAGCAGAATGAAACATTCTCCAATAGTCCTCCTTTCCGAAAAGGATATGAGCTTTAAGTAGATATTCATAGAAGGAATCTACACCTAAAACAATTCAGGAAAATAAATCCAACATAATAAACATCAACTTCAGCTCGTCGGCATTTGTAAGTTTAGACGTGACAAAAAATATCAAACAGCATGATTGTCAACAGCAAAAGGTACAATTCATTTGTAAATTCAATGGACAACAAGTATGCAGTTGATAGGCTAGTTTGCCACATGAACTGAATGATAGACAATGTCACAGTTTAGAGCTATTTACCAGCTCCAATTCCTGAAGAATGTTCAATCCATTGCCCAGTTGACACGTCAAGTGTGGTTCCAAATAATTTTAATAAGCTCTGCATACTCCATAGCTTACGGAGAGCTCGTAAAGCTACTGATTCATATATGGGGTCACCAGTCAGTTTTGATAAAGCACCCATTTCAAGAATCAATGAACCTGCACAAAGTTGGAAATTTATAAGCAACCAGACATAACAGTTTTACTATACTCTAGTCTTAAAATACTAAGGTTGACCTCTCACCACACCCCGAAGTGCTTGTTTCTGTAGTCTCATTCTCCATTACTCCATACTGTGCACATAATATTTTGTATTGGTATGGAGTTATATATCATTCTAAAAGGATGGAAAACAAAAGAAAGAAAAAGCAACAGATTATAATTTATATATCTCATATTCCTAAAATCCTGAAGCAACATGGTTCAAATGCAAAGACAAACATCTAATAATAACACTATAAGAGCAAAGCTTAACTATCCCATATATGATTGCATTGTTATCTATGATATGCCGTATGCAGAAAGAATTTATACTTTACTAACATCTTTTCTTTAATATTCGTGATGTAATGAGAACTCGTAACAGTCGGGGTATCATTACCTATCGTTAAACATTCAAAATAAAAAGCGATGTCTTCACATCTATAAAAGAAGTTTACAAAATTTCGGACATTTGAGTGTTTTATACAGTACCTTCAAGTTGATCCATGCATATGGTAATCCAGTAGGCGTATTGAACGCTGGTAGAAAACGTTTCCCTAAATCTTCAGCCAGGCCCAGTAGCTCATTCTTGTAAGATCCTTGTAGCAACTTCTTTGAAGAATCAGATGCCAGTAAATGAGCAGAGACAAGTCCTCCAAGAACTCTAATGTTGCACTGAATGATTCCAAATTCCAATCAAGCGATAAGTAAAACACAATATTGTGCTTCAGAATCAAGTGCTCAATAAATAGTCTTCTGATATCATTCAGAAATAAATTAAAGCAACCAAATTTCGAGCAGTCTGATGTCATGTTACACAGCTTAGAATCAATAATTTCAACCAAATCAAGTATTTACCTCAAAAAGATTAATGCGAGCATCAACGTCAAATTTTAGATTTTCTGAAAGCCAGCGCACTCCCTTCTCAAATTCGGTAGTGTTGCCCATAATCACAAGGCTAGAGACACAAGAACCATATGTATCAGTTTCCAGTTCAACAAGATGTGCTCAACAGAAAAAGCACCGGACTGAATAAAAACAGAACTACACAAACTAGTAATTCATGTAGCAGCTATATCAAATACCTAGACAGCGATTCAATTAGCGAAAGGGCAGAACCATTGTAGTCTTGCGGCAAACGTTCAAGCTGCAATAATAAACGGTTACTTCTACGGTTCTCTAACTAACTTTCTTCTTACGTTTTTAAATATATGTCATTAATTATTTACCTTCAAATTTCCCAGCTCACTTAGGGAATCAGTGAAAGTTTTCGTGAGAGGTTTTAGCTCATCATGCTGCAAGAATATATGACAATCTTAACATTGCATCGTGTTCGTGTGTGTACACTAATAAACTACAAATATTGAGTAACATTAACTAACCGGAAATGCATGAGTCATATAGTTGTCATAGGCATGGTGAAACCTACAAACAACAGTAACAAAGAAACAAGAGTGATAAGTATTTAATTTCAAATAAGAACAAAATATTACTCAAAATTTGGACCAACATTTGCTTATATTTTAGGGAGGCAAGTTAGTACTTAGTCCGACACAAAGGTTATGAAAATTCTTACTCCCTTCATTGCACCTTCAACAAAATCTCTATCTGATTTTTCAATGTATGGAGATTCACAAATGAAAACAAAATTTGCGGATTGAAGTTGCATAATAATTCGTCAATATGCTTTACAAATCTTATATTTAAGCCTCGTTTTTCATAATTCATTAACTAACCGATCCAAAATTTGGATTGATTTAAATGAGCTAAAAATTGGTGTGGGAAATAGGATCAACGATTAGAACATTGAAAAGTGTAAAAGCGATTGTGAAACATGGTGATAGAATTTACGTACATATTGCGAACTTTTTCTCTGAGGCGTTTTTTCTTGGAAGACCAATGGGATTGTGATTGTGAGTGAGAGAAGGAGAAGGTGGAAAGTACGAGGATGAATAGAAGGAGACATGCTGAATAGTAGCGAAGAGGAATCATTGGATTTCCGATGTTAAAAGAGATTTGGTTCGCGGACTTGGTTTGAAAATGTTGTCGAAAGAGGAAAGAACAAGGAACAGGTCGTATAGTTAAGATCTGCTTCTCTTGTGTGTTTCAATTTCATTTCAGTTCATAGATAGATGAATTTCATTACACGTGAGTTTCTGTACAATTTTATTTACTTTTTAGTGGCAAAACAAACTCTTTAGATGTGTGTGTGTCAAAAGTATGAAAAATATAATTAAAATAAATAAATAAATACTCCTTTGCTCATTTTAAGTAATATTTTATCTGATCGGGTCTATATTGGACGGCACCTAGTTAGAACAAGGATCTTCTCATCCATTGCTCACTTTAAGTAATATTTTATCTGATCTTAAATTTAAACAAAATTAAACATGTCTAATCTTTATTTGAATTAAATGCATTTTGACTCTGGTTTATATTTAAGAGAGATCGGAGTATTATGGAGAAAAGAGAATCTACACTTTTAATCTCTTTTAATTGCAGATCATTAAGATCGTTTCTCTAACTTATACATGCTTAAATCAACTATATATATGGTTTCACTAATTAGTAGTCTAATCGTGCGTAGGAAAGTCATTTGTAGGATGGAAATGATGATAATGTTAGTGGTGACCACCATTACAACCACACAACTCAAAATGCAATTCATAATAGTGTCACCGATGCACGAGCGACAATGGGGATTGGAGTCTAAGGCGGTAGACTAGGTGGGGGACGCTCCACTAGAAAGAGAATTGTCATAGTAAGTTTGGGGAAGGGTAAGGCGAGCCAAGGGGTTGGACACGGTGTGAAAGTGAACACCATAGATGCCGGTGTGGTAGGTTCGATAGGAGGCTAGGAGGTGATCAGTAGTCTAGTCTGGTGGCTCTAAAGGCAGCACAAAGAGAGAAGCGCCATTAGATGGAGAAAGCGAGAAGCACCATTAAATGGCTTAAAATATCGCCGGTGCAAATCTTTACAAAACCATTTGCTTTTTCAAAAAGATGGAGGAAGGGGAAGATCTACACCTAGGGAAAAAAGACACATGACATAAAACCCCAGCTAGAAGTTAAAATTAGATAACATTTGATAAAATTGTACTGAAGCTCAAAGTCGTTTTATACTGATTTAATGTGTAACTTATTCACTTGATAGATGTGACTTCAACTTTTAAAGATTCAAATCGTATTGAGTTTCAGTTGGGTTAGAGAAAATTGAAATCTAACTCGTGAGTCGTGATGTTAATCAAACTTACGGAGGCTCTTACAATTAGAGCTAACATCTTCAGCTAACGAAGTGTGGTGAAGTGTGCCAAAGAGGTTTGGCTCTCCGCTTTGGATTTGGGTCATCCGTTTGTCATCAAAGCAGGCCAACACTGTTGGATTTTCACCTTGCCCTCTAATCTCTAAAGGTAGCAAGTTCTGGTAGGTGGTTCGCATCTTTCAATACTGGCAAAGAGAAACATGGAATTAGAAGCATAAGGAAATGCATCAGTAAGAACCTTTGATGCAAACTTTAGACCAAATGTTATCCTTATCATTCTATAAACAGAAACAGATGTTACATAAAAGACCAAATGATCCAATTAGAGATTGACCATTTTCATACAATTCAAACTAAAACCTGCATGTGTTTTCATGCACCAGCACAAAATTGTGAGCCTTTCTTCCAACTGTTCTCAAAAGAGTTATCCTGCCTAAGTCTATAACACTAGTCAGTAGGGTTCTATATAGTTAGAAGATCAGAGTTCCCGTGTCGAACTGAGAATCAAAAGATTGAAAATAAGTTTTCAGAATTCAAAGATCAAACTGGCTCTTTATTATAATTTAATAAAGGACAAGAGCTATCGTTGAATTCCTTCTGTTGCTTGTTCCCCCTTTTACTCGAGCAGTTACTGCAGAGCTTGCCGTGAGTATACAGAAGGCAATTAAGGTCAAACTTAAGTTCATCCGGGATCCTTTGGTTTAGATGAAGGTAAGTCTTGTTTCTGTCTGCAACAGCTGGTACCCAACCAATGGTTTTCGCAATCTCAAATATCTGCATAAATATCCAAGGTTTAAGAAATAACTCGATGGAGTCATATGTTGTAAAAGAAAGACGGAATCAGTAGTACATACGTGAGTGTCCACAGGAAAATCATCTAGCTGAAGGTTGAACATCAATACACAAGACACCTACATCAATCACGTAATTAGAGAAACCAACATAAAGAAGGAAATGACCTAAACATTTATGTTGAGTTGAGTTGAGTTTGAATATTATTAATTCAAGAGTATTGCAAATTTTAACATTATGTTACAAAGATGGAATAAAATACAATCAACATTGATGTATCACTGATACTATAAGTTATCCTATTGATAACGTTTATCATACGTAATCTCTTTGTATTGGTGAAAAAAAGTTACACAATTAAGTCAAGGTCTGATGTCTAGGTACCATGATATCCCCCCCAAAACAAAATGGAAGAGTCCTTCCATCATCTGATTTGAAAATTATCCTCCGCATGAAAAAGATTTTTAAGAAAACAATGTCCTAAACTATGGAACTTTTTTATACTTCAAGAAAACAAGCAATAAGGTGACAGGTAACGAATCACTTTACTCCCCAGGCCAAGCCAGGGTCTGTTCTCTGATAATGGGAATTCAATAGGCTTTACAAGAGTCAATACCTCATAAGCATATGCCCTGACCATTAAGCCCATTGTCTCAAATTGCACATAACATCAAAATTAAACCTATTATCTTTAAAAAAAATTCACCATAGTCACTAAAAGCACTTTAATCATAGTTTCTGGGAGGGCTATAGCACATATGGTGTCTTCTCTACACCAAACAGGTTTGGGTTAAATATATTGTATACTACATAGTACATGTTGTTAAAACAAGGTCATATCATATACTCATATACATGCATGCACCTGCAAAATAAATTAAATAATCTTACTGTGATGTACTTCAGCTCTGCTATGCTGAGCCTCTAAACTAAATTTTTTTTTTTAATGGAAGCCTCTTAACTAAGTTCAAAAGTAAAATAAAATTAAAAACAAAAATATTGAGAAAAACATGTTTTTATCAAATCATAACTAACACATTTATTTTTTCGACAATGTATTAGCTTTGCAGCTACATATGAGCAATGTTGTTTAAAAAGCCAAAGGAATTAAGATACTCAGTAATGAGTTCCAAGGTCTGTTGCATATTGCAATCGTAACATTGTAATTCAAGTATTCAACAAGAAACAAGGCAAAGATTATAATATAGCCAGATAGAAAACATTGTACACTATCACATATGATTCAATTCTAGAAAGAAATGACAAGGTTACATCTAGGGCATGCTTAGAAGAGCTTATAGAAACAATTTATGACATGTACATAAGGCGTTTTCAGCTTATTACCTTAAACTCTCAAGATTAGCTTATGAAATAAACATATAGACTTTGTTTTATCTCTTGCTATAGAAATAACTTATACATAAACTGATAAACACTTATGCTATAAACTGTTAATTGAGTTTATTATTCAAACATGGCCCCATTCTATTGCTTAATCCAATTTTTAGATATGCCTTCAAAAGCAATCCTAATCCTAATACCTTATATATAACAATGATAAATTAATGGTTCAGGTGACTAAAATGGTGATCACATTATTTTGATTAACTAAACAACCAATAAGCTACCAAAAAAGATAGATTAGGAAAAGAAGATTACTGTTTTAGGACCAATTCCTTTGAAAAGAGACAACTCAGCTTTAACTTCATCAACAGAAAAATCTCTCAAATACTCCAAACACATTTTCCCTTTTCTCTCTAACAAACATTGCAACAAATTCTTAATACATTTTGCCTTAGTCGGTGCTAAACCTCCACATCGAATAGCATTCTCCAACTCCTTACTCTCACCACCATGCACCTTAAATAAACAAAACAACACTGTTTGAGATAACACACAACCATAAATTATAAACATAATAACGCTTTAACGAAGTTGTTACATACATGTTCCCATGTAGGAAATAACGATTTAAGGGAAGCAAAAGCCTTATTGGAATTAGCTTCTGTTGTGTTTTGTGAGAGTATGGTTTTGACTAAACCGTCGAGAACAGTTTCCGGTGGCTCCACGGTGTCGTTGGTTTGTTGCGATTTGCGGTATTTTGCGAGTTCTGGAGGTATGCCGTGGAGGGTTAAGAGAGTGTCTCGTATTTCGAGGCATTCTTGTGGGGTGGGTGCGCTATGTGAAGGGAATGGGTTCTTTGGATTCTCAGTTTTGATCTGAGGTACCTGAACTGAGTTTGGGTTTCTATCGCCGTCGCGCTCCGCCTTTTGCTTCCTTTTTCGTTTCTTTTCCATTCTCTCGTTTCTTCGTTAAGCTTCACAGTTCGGGTGTGTTTCTATTAAATTCGTTTATATTAGAGAGAAAGAGTGCTTACATATAGAGACGAGTAATATTAAATTCGTTAAACTTTCTTTTTAAGGTGAGGTCCAATTAAATTCTTCACCGACGTTAGATCAAATATCTCACTTAGATCTTATGATAGAGCCTTCACATCAAACAAGATCTCTCCTCTCCATCGATGGAGATGAAGCCAAAATCTGTAAGTGAGTTACATGGACCAAGCCAACCATTGGTTTAAATTACTAACCATTGAAAGGAAAACAAACAATGAAAAACAAAGTACCCATATATCATATATGAACCCCAAGCTTCGATAATTTATGACCAGAGTCAGAAATTAAAAACAAAGAAAAACAAAGTATCCTTTTATGTTTAGGTGGAGATGTGTTTTGGGTTATCTTCTGGAGCTTTGTATGGGGTTATGGTATACCATATATATACGGCACCATTTATATCTTGTTCTGTCATACGTCGCATCTTACGGGTGAATGACGTTTAATAATATTTGCTGATTCAAAAAAAAAGAGTATCCTTTTATGTCGTATTTGGGCTCTTAACTTGAAGCTAATATCATTAATATGTTTTTTAACAAATAATTAAGATGCAATTTTGCATGAGATTGAATTAAAAAATGATTCACTTCCAAATTTTCATAAGTCGCTTTTGAAATTGCAGTGATTTGAGAAATGGTTGATTGGGAGAGGAAAGAAGATTTGGTTGAATTGGTTTTATTTGCACAAAAATATTGAAAGAAGTAGGGAGAAGAAAAATCCGAGTTGTAATATAGCGTATGTGGTACATAATATGAGATTTGGACTTAGATTAATCTAATGGATCAAATTTGTTGATTATGTTGTCCACTGGTGAAGGACTTGTTAGAACCCTCACCCTAGAATTCACCCCTTTTTAATACTATAAAATCATATGACAAAATAATCTTTTAGTAAACTTTTTTTTCTTCTCAAAAGTTAATAGTTTATTTTTTATTTTTGGAAACAAATAGAGCATAAGCATCATCAAGGAACAAATGACTAATCTTAGTCGAATTAGACTAAAAAAGTCTTTAAAGATTGTTGTCACCATCATACTCCATCTTCGTCAGAACATCAATATAATGGATGAATTCACGATACGAATGACAAAATTTCACCTCCTTATCTAAAGCGATAAATTTTTGAATTTTGTTGATCAATCTCTAGCCCACCATACTACAAGAAGCATCACCCTTTACACTAGCCCAAGCTATTTTTAAACCTTCCAAAATTCACCTGAACTCTACAACAAAAGCAATGCACACATCGATATTTTTCGCAAAGTCGCAAATCCAATCACTATTGATACCAAGAATCAAAGTACCACACCTTGATCTCAACCCATCTTTACTCGCACCATGCATATTCAATTTAATCCAACACACAATTGGGGTTGCCAACAAACATAAATTTGAACCCTCGAAATTTCACGCAAACTGTTGTTGCAACTCAGAGCAAGTTTATAATTAGTAAATCGACGTTGCATTTCGATCTAAACTTCACAGGTCTCACGAGCTCTGATACTCGTAGCGAGTTAATAGTTCATTTTTACTAGTGTATAGTTTATTTTGATAAACTAATTCAATTAACTTGTAGGTTATATTTTTCTCTCTCAATTTTGTCCTGCTCGTCTTACTTGAAAAAAAATAAAATATTCTCATCTTACTTGAAAAATAAAATAAAATATTAATAAACACACACACACACACACACACACACACACACACATATATATATATATATATATATATATATATATATATATATATATATATATATATATATATTTTAAGTTCTAAGTTGGTTTATCGGCTATCCATTATTTACGGCCAAACAAAAAATCTTAATTATTTATTTTTAATCTATTAACTTTAAAAAGTATCAATTTTTTAAGGATAAAATGTATCAATATGGTCCTTCAAGTTTACTATGTTAAACTAATATTGACCATTTTTGTCCAAGAGGATATGACATGTAAGTAAATATTATAGATCAAGAACATAGTTAACAGATTTTATTTCAAAAAATATACATAGTGAACATATTCGTACATATAATTAATACAAGATACAACTCGTACTAATAACTTCGATTATTACTTTAGAAATCCAAAGAAAGAATTACACAATACTTGGCAACCTTCTCATGGTAATTTTTTAAAACTTAAAATTAATTGTTCTCGTTGAGCTTCTCATAAATCAACTACTTGTGGTGGGTTAATTAGAAACTCCACAAGCCGTTTCACTAAGGGATTTCACTGCAACTAGGAACCTCTACTATCATCTCTGATAAGCTCTGGGTTCTTGACGTATCTTGGATTGAAGCTCACTGGAAGTTTATCTATTCATTCATTTATCATCGTTGAAGTCGACTCTTCGGTTGTTGTTAGCCTAGTAAAAAGGGCACATCATTTATTGCTATTTTTCAATCCACCTTAAAAAATATCCTTCGTTCTCTAAACCTCCAAGAATGGAATGTGCAATATCTTATATTTATAGAGAGGTCAATAGTTCAAAAAGAAAATGGAGAAGTCGATAGTTAAACGGATCTTCTAGCAAATTTTGGGCATCAAGAATATTTTGATTGGATATTTTTTATCCTCATACAGTCATACTCCTTCTCTTGGTCTTAATTTACACTTTGATATAATGGGATACAGTCATACAACATGAAAAAAAGCATTAGACTTTCCTTTAATACAAAGATATAGCTTGAAACCAAACTTGATTCGGCTATTACTAATATATAGTTAGGATCCATTTTGATAAATACGCACTAAAAACAACTTTAAAATAAACTATCTGAACAATCAAAATTGGTCAAAATCAATTCACATAAATCATGTTACGCTTAACTTATTTTTAATCAAAATCGTTCTTAGAAAATTAATTCAATCAAAATCAATATTTATCGTTACAAAATATATCGTCATATATGTTGGATTTGTGCATTGAAATTGAAGCTACAATTTATAGCTTAAACAAAACTGTGGCTAAAGTTGTCTTGAAACACTATAAATGAAAATCCAACGCGGTTCCAAACTCTACAACAAAAGCAATGCACACATCGATATTTTTCACAAAGTCGCAATTCCAATCGCTATCGATACCAAGAATCAAACTTGAGATCTTCTAAATTTCAATCCTTTCTTTTACCGACATTTTCTCATTGAGAGATGAAAGTACTCATTCGGTCTCAAATTATAGTAAAAAATTTATTTCACACTTAATAAAAAAACTAAAACACGATAATTTAGAGTATAGTTTATTGTGTTCTCTTTAGAATTAATTTTATGGAAAGATGTAAAAACAATTTTCATTGGTTATTTATTATAGAAAAAATGAGAAAGATTGCAAATTAAATGCAATTTTTATTTAATTTCAATTTGAAAAAAAATTATTTTTAGAAATAACATAATTAAATACGACAAAAGTTCGTCTTTTTTGTTTATAATTTATGATAAAGAAAATGAGATTTTTTTCCTTTTAATTTGAGAGTGAGAGTATTGTTCTTGCTTTGTCTATTAAGTTTTTGAACGACCAAACATTTTTTTTCCCACAAGACAAATTAAATGCAACAAACTTGAATGAATAATATTGAATAGTATCCGTCATTCGTGAATGGCGTACCTCTACCCGATGTTGGGTCAACCACGGTCTTGCCTAAGGCCATGTCAGTGAACTCCACAACCATTCCACCAAATGCAAAATGACAAATTACTTTTGTACTTTGTTTTGCACACATGTACATGCGAAAAAGAGATATGTTCTCAGCTCGTTTGTGTTCATGTGAGAAAGCAAAGCATGCGGTTTCTCAAACTACAGCAAGAGACGGAAAGCGTTTTATGGAAAATGTTTAAGGCTGAAGTTTGAATTCTAAAATATAATTAATCTCTAATCCATTAACATTTGTACATAAAAAAATCTAGCCGTGTAGCAATTCATGATACAACAAGGAATTTTGGAGACAAATCACATTCAAAGCAAGGATTAGTGGGAGAGAGATGAGATAAATTCAATGGTTAAGTATTTCTATCAAGAAGTTAATTACGTTATCATAATGACTTTTGTCTACGAACTTGTTAGGTGTAGCGTTCACTTCTGAAAACTACTCTATCTCGCTCATGATCTTAACCTTATCCATGAATTGATTCTATACCCATATAAATATGATTCACAAAAAAGAAAATGTGAATATCCATGTATAGTGTTTTTTTTATAAACTCTCGTCGTCATTCGTATACCTAGAAGAATATAACAAATAATATAAAAATGATACATATAGGACCGGGAAACCCTAGCTATGGAAACCAGCAAAGCCAAAATAGGTGTCACAACAAGTCCACAACTATGATTGCTCCTACTTATATCAAAGAAGAAAACCATTTGATTATTAATTACTTTCAAAATTATTAACCAATTAATATTAAAAAATACTTCAATATATTTCATTCTCCTACATGATTTTCTACACCAAACTACACAATCCTTTCGATCTAGACAAAAGTATATCAATAACAATACCACTTTAAATTTGTTTCTTCTGAGTCAACAAAAACTATAACGCTTACACTCAGAGAGAGAGAGAGAGAAGGAGAGGGGAAGGAAGACAGTGAAAAAGCATGCAAGCTAAGTACACAGGTAACATAATATTCTTCTGCCAAATCAAACAAAAATTAATTTGGTATGAGATAAAAACAAAAGAAGATGATACTTAGTAGTAGCAGCAGCAGCAGCAATGGAAATGGAATATTAATTAATTATAACAAAAAGCATAAACGGATCGGACCGAGACGCTTGATTCCCCAAGAGTTGATGAGTATAGTTGGATCTTATAGCAACAAACACTATAGACCCTACCCTCTTCACTCTATATATAATCAAGTTGTTGAAACTGGAATATTGAAGTAGCTAGGGTTTCTTCCTTCTTTGTCTTCCCCGTCTAGATCTTCTTCTTCAGCTTCTTTTGAGTGGAAGTATTTGTGATGGTGAAGAGGATCATCATCATCATCATTAGCAAAAGTTTGGTGGAAGATAATGATGATGATGATGTTTGTGATAAAGGAAGAGGTGGGAGTGTAATGATGGTTAGGGATATTGGTCAGAGAGAAAGGGAAGGAAGGTGAAGGAATAATGATGATTGTTTTTGGGTGAGGTCGTAGTTGAAATGCTGAAGAAAAATCCAAGGAAGTTCGTGCCATCATCATCATCTCTCTCTGAGAAAGAGAAAGAGACTAGCTAGTAATTGATAGCTCTATTCTCTCTCTCTCTCCCCTTTTTCTATTGTGGGATCGAAGAATGAATGAATTATCATGAAAACTGTGGTGTCTACTTTTTTATGCCCTCCACATCTTGTTCGCGACGAAAAGGAAACATGACCCCATTTCATGTTCTTTGGAGAAATAATTAGATTATCACATGCCACTCTAATCAACATAAAATATAGTACAATCATTGCATGATATTTAGATAAAATAATCTCATAAACATATCTTAATTAGTATAGAAATTGCATTATATATGCAATATTTGAAGTTCGAATTATTCACATTAAAAATAAAATTTTAACGATAAACCTATTTGACAAAAAAAAAAAAGATTAAATTTGTTTCGATTTGAGCTCTAAAAGTGCAATAATATTTAATATGTTTTATTTTCTCTTGTGTATACCGGCAACACATGTCCATCAATAAAGAAGCTACAATTTATATCTTCTAAAAAAATTGAGGTTAATTGGCTATCCATACGTGATAATCAAATAATGAACGTTGAACCAAACATATTTTTAGTCTTTGAAAAGAAAACTTCATCTTTTACTAGAACCACAAAATTAGTTTTCACTATGATGCAAAAAAGTTCATATAAAAATTATACTTAACCGATTGAAGTCGTTAGATGAAGATCACATGTTTCAACTTATGATCTCACTTAGTCAAATTATAATACGAAAAACTGATTTATCGATTAGAATTTAGTCATCAATGTACTCTTTTTTTAACTAAAACAATTGTTAACCTTCTGCTGTCCACAATGTAACATGAGGAAACAATTTTTTTGAGTAAACAATTTTAATGATCTCACAATTTTAGTGCACGTAGGATCAATTACAGGTCTCATAATGTAAGTAGAAAATTCTCTTTGAAGTTAGGCTATCCCTACATTCATGCAATTAGTATAACGATCTCATCTTTTTAGTGCATGCAACCAAAAAAAAAGACAAGTTCATAAAATATGTGATTAATTATTTTTATTATTTTCTCTGAAAATATAAGATACCAATTTTAAAATTTCAACTATACGATATTGATTCAACGATCACAGATACGTTGATTACTTGAATCTAGGATATTTTAACTAGGGCAATTCATGATCATGTAAGTATTGTGCGATCTAATTTAAAATATTGATTGGTTCATAAAAAGTGCAAAATGATTGGGTAGATAAATTCCATTTGATTTTTTAATCAGGCTTACAATAAGTAGCTTTATAGTAGTATTAAAAAACAGTAAAAGGCTGTTTGTGACTGTATATGTAGTAGATATATTAAATTAAGCTTTATAGGGTTTGGTTAAAGAGAAAATTTGGCAGAACAGAGAGACATATATACCCATGGGAATAAAGAATGAGAAAGTGATCACAATAGAAATAGAATATACATGTGGTCTTCTGAATGTAATGGCTGTCCTTCTGCAAAAAGCAAGCTTATGGGGACAAAAATGTTAGTTACTATTCACATAAGCTCAAATAATATTCCCGACATTCTGAAGCTTGAAAGCAATAATTCATTGTTTACAAAGATAGAGAAAAAAGATTCCAAGATAAGCATATTTTGAATCTTTGTCCAGTACCGTATACCTGGTCTCATCTTAATTCTTGATGCTTGCACTACTCATTATTCTATAATTCTATTCATACATGATACATATATACTGTAAAACATTTTTTTACTTAATTCTTTTTGTTTTTATATTGCCTTTTACTGCTTGCTTTTTAACATTTTTTCCGCACGCCACTGCTTTTTTTGGCTCACTTTATGTTATCTCAAATTTTCATCTATGTATTGCCTCAAAACCTATCATCATATAAGTCATTTTTTTGTGTTATCATAAAACTGGCCAAGAAATGTTAGTTTAATTTATCTCGTTGGTTCAATTATATATAATCTCATTCAACCGTAGATTAGTCGTAACTTTCTTTGGCCTTCCTCTTATGCTGTTATTTTGAGTACATATAAGGACAAAAGTAGTTTTGGAAAACAACTCATCAAACCTTTGCTTATGACTTTATGTTTGACCCTGATAAAGTCAGTAACTCACGCACAAGCCAGCCTTTTCTTCCACTTTCTCTTCTTATGAAAGGAGGAAAATGTGGCAAACATAATGAGTTTAATGGAAAAGTAGAGGACTCTGGAATAAAAGTTAAAATTTCAAATCTTTTTATGGGATTCAAATCTTTTTGACACAAAACAAAGTCTAAATCCAAACATATATATAAAGGGAACAGTAAATCATGTTCCCCTTTGTCAATTTCTTATCGAGAGGTTAATTAATTGGAAAATAAATGAATCAACACATGATTTTGAGCATAATACTTGGACACTTATAAAAATACATACTATTTAATTATTTGAAGAATACCACTATTTAACTCTTTTATTTTTCTAATTTTATTATTTTTATTTTTATAAGAGTATCCAAATTTAATTTCTGGCCAAAATCTTGTGGCCGCATAAGAACTTTTTTAATTAACTACTTGGACAAACCCCACTACTTTACCTTGACGATTGTACACTTTTACCGATATTAGGATATTGCGAAACCAAATTTCTTTGTCATAAGAGTAGCCAAACTCTCAATATAAAAAAGAGATTTGCAAAACTTAGAGGGTTATCGATTTAGAATTCATTTAATTTGGACTACCAACTCTTTAGATCTAACTTAGACTACCTAAATAACTTACAATAGTAGGTACGAATCTGGTAAGAAGTCTCACACAACACCATAAGCACATGACACTATATCAATTCTCTTTACATGTTTTAAAAAATCTCACGTATACACCCAACAACTCCTTCATATTTGTTATCAATTTCTTTTCAAAACCCATTTTTACAGCATCTCATGCATTCATATCACCAACAATGACTTCTTCATATTTGTTCATAGTAGATTCATCCTTAAAACCCATTTTTTACAATAAGCTTAATTGAAACATGAATTCTTTTTAAGAACTTATTGAAGTAAAAAAAAAGAAGCAATAATCAACATAGAAAGTCCATGCAACAGAAATTTATTTGTTTGAACGTAATTTATTAGAGACAATGTAATTATGCTTCAACGTAATTTATTTGTTTCTTTTCAAAATAAATTAGTATTTGTTTCTTTTGAACCTAATTTATTTGTTTCATGCTTCAACATAATTTATTTGTTTCTTTTCAAAATAATACTACAAAAGCACATGCAAAACCCATAAATAAGAGAGCCAAAAAAAAAAATCATGACAAAAAGTAAATAATCTGATGTAGCATGATCCACGTAAGCTTGGAATTATAGTAAACTTGCTTGAAGGGTTGTCAACAATAAATCTGATCCATTCCAATATTTTAGTAATAAATCTATGACCAATATAGAAGGGGTCTAAATTGGACCCAAAGATTTGGTGATCCAAATTATAAGTTGCCTATTGACTTGACTTATTGTCATTATAGATGTAATTACCACTACAAATTTAACCTACAAAAGCATCTTAAATGGTTTTTTTTAAAGAACTTACTTTGAGTTTAGTACACTATTAGTAAGTGGTTTCCAACAACAATGCGAATCAAAACATGCTCTAAACCATAAACAATTTTGCCAAGGTGACGTTGTTAGAATTATAATAACTAGACATTAATACTTTGGATTTTACTTAGGTGACTTTAGTGTATTCAAGGAATATTGACTGAATGATTAAAATAAATTATTTAAATAAGAGAGAATGTTTAGTTAAGAGAGAGAAAGAGGGAGGGAGGAAGATAATAAGAAAGACATCAAAGTCACCGAACTCCAAAATTACCTATGTGAAATCCAATTTTTTATGTATCATGTATTATTATTTGCAAGGTGTATTGTACGAGTTATGATCCTCTCTATTTTGCAAAATTAAGGACGAGTCATATTTAGAGAAATATGTACACAATAAGTATAATGTAGGTCCTACCACCTAATGAATCCTACTATCATTAATAATTTTACAATTTTTTTAAACCTCCTTTTATGTATCTCAATTTCAAATAGAAAAAATGAAGAAGATAATAAATGGAGATAATGTTAACCTGTACTACACTTACAAGCATGTCAATTTGAGATATTTCCATTGACAAATACCAAAAAATTAAGATATTTTGGGACAATTTTTAGACAATTTTATCTCTTTCACGCTCTTATTATGTTCTTATTCATTTTATTTTTCTTTCTATTGTTTTTAACCAATAAAAAAATATAAAACGAAGATTGTCCTACAAATTGTTACAAAATAGTCGTACAAATATCGTTACTTTTTACCTTTAGTGGATTCCAAGATGGTTATGGTCTTTCATTTTATAACTCTTTTCCTGTTTTATAGTCCGCATTGTCTTGGATTGGTGTTAATAAAATTTTATTTGCCGATCAAACGATAGATAAATTGAGCTGATTATACTTTATAAACAAAATATTCAACTTGATATTCATGTTTGTTTAGCTAGTCCCTCGAAAAAAAATGTTTGCTTAGCTAGTACTCTTGTAGCAAAACAATATTGTAAGAGTCATATTTAAGTTTCTTTTTATGAAGTAATCTAGTTGCTAAAATTTCACGTATAATATAAATAAGTAAGGAATTGAGGTTTGAATCTCAATCTCTACATAAATAATACAATGTCTTTAATAATTGAATTATGTTCACGGGAACGTCATGTCCTCTCTGTTTTGCAATTAGCTTTCGATTCAATCTGCTCCCGTCTTGAATAAATCAGTTTTTCTGTTGTGTTAACCCTATTGTTCCTAGGAAAATTTGGTCTTAGTAATTTGGGGTTCGGTCGCGATTTAAGTAAAGTCTGGTTAAGATTCTACTCAGGAATCGAACTCAGGTTTCCCCCCGAACGATACGTCATTTGGTAAATCTCATTAACCACTTGAGTTCAATCACTTGATTAAATAAATATGATCTTACTTTTGAGAGCATCCTTCGTTCCCATCTAAAAATAAATTAGAGTTTAAAGAATTGTATGGTCAAAGTTTAGGTCTGGATTAGGGAAAGAATAATAAGCCCGTTGCTCACATATTGATCATATTGACTTTTAGAATGTTAAACGTATAACAGATCTAAAAAGACTTTGTTGATTTGTTAACCAGAGAACCGATAAAAAAACGTAGCCATTGAGAGTTATCTCGCACTCATATTATTATTTTGGAAACACATCAGTTTATTTTATTTCAATAAATAATAATAGAGTAAATTACACTCCCCTCCCCTCAAAGATGCTTGAATTACACTCCCCTCCCCTCTTATGTTAAAATATACACTCCCCTCCCCTCTTATTCAAAATGTATTAGAAAATATTTCACTCCTCTCCCCTAAGAGAAGCATGAATTACATTCCTCTCCCCTCTTAAGTTAAAATCTACACTTTAATCCCTCAATATTTTTATTTATTTCTAATAATCTAGAAAAAAATATAATAATCTAACATACTTTGGAAGAAAAAAAAACGTTGCGCGTCTATTTTAATATAATCAAAATTTAAATACATATTTTTTTGCTAGTTTTTATTGACAATTTCATTAACATATAGTTTTAAACCCTAATATAAAATATGAAACAACCCAAAATAAAATTAAAATATGTAAAAAATTACTAAAAATCAATAAAGTATGGTCATTTAAAAGTTAATTTTATACTCTAAAATTAATAGCAAAATATTTAAACTTAATTATCATTGACATTTAAATTACAAAGAAATGAATTTATTTTTCTTTTTTTTTTGAAGGAGAATTTATTTTTCTTATTTGGTGGTTCAAAATTAATATATATCATAAACATATTTATTTAAGTTAAAATAGATTAAAGTGCAGTGCATATTTAATTATTAAGAGAGGGAGTTGTAATTCAAGCATCTTATAGGGGAGGGGTGTGTAAATTTTTCTTTTCAAGGGGGGAGAGTGTATATTTTAACATAAGAGGGGAGGGATGTGTAATTCAAACATCTTTAAAGGGAGGAGAGTGTAATTTACTCATAATAATATGAAACAAAACAACAAAGGCTCTTTAGAGCGGGTTATACATTATCTTTAATCACTTTAAATAGTTATACTTCGAGGTCCCACATGTGTGACCAGAAACATGATAGTTTGTTAAATTAGTTAAATTGAGAACCGATAAAAAACGTAGTCATTGAGAGTTATCTCACAATCATTAGCGAGCATGAATTAAGACTCAATTGAGATATTTTTGACATTTTGAGGTGTATGTACGAAGTTGAAGGTGCATATAGAGCAATCCTCTCACCTCAAGTCTCAATCTCATGGAGGACAAAAGTGGTTTGTATAGAGTTTTTGGACATTTGATTATAGAAAATTGATCTTCTCCCAACAAAAAACGCTCACCCCAACCAAACTGTCAAAATACCCCACGCAGGTGTATAACTCAATGTGACTTAAGTCACGCTGAAATACAACCTACATGACTTAAGTCACGCAAGTGTTAAACATTTCTTTTTGCAGTCTCTCTTTTTTTCTCCTGTAATAATCCACCATTCACAGAACTTATCTTTCATCCATATTATAATCAATATTTGTTTTTATTGATTCATGTTCATGTTCTTTCTTAAAATCTTCAACCTAAGATTCATGTTCATTAATCAATTTCAACCTTATATTCATGTTCATCAATCAATTTCAATGCATTGTTTCCTGTCATTTCCATGGTCTCTGTTCCTTCGGTCATGGGTTTTCCGATGTCATAGAAACCTTGATTGCTGCTAGCCTACTACCTTGTTACAACGGCCTATCATGTTGTCATAACGAATCCAATCTCCTTTAAAACCAATGTTGCTTGAAGAGTCAACAACACTTTAACCAAATTCCAAAACTACCATTGTCGAAATTCTCAAGTAATCGAACGAAAGAAGAATAATGATTGATGTTTCAAAAGAATCTTCAGTTGAGTAATCGAACAAATTCTTAAGGAACGTATAATACTTTAGAAGAAGAAAAATTGGTTTTTCCTGGGTTTTGTCATGTTCCGTAACAATGGGTTTTGTCAAAATAGCCCTGCATAAGTTAACTTATGTAGGTTTATAACCCAGCGTGAATTAACTCACGCTGGCTTAATCATGTGTCAAGCGTGACTTAAGTCACGCTGAGTTATACACCTGCGTGAGCTAACTCATGCAGGAATATTTTAGGCAGTTCGATTGGAAGGGAGCGTTTTTTGTTAGGAGAAGAGCAATTTTCTTGATTCTATTGAGTGCAACTACAAACAAAGTCGTTAGTCTCACTAGACCATTGACCCGTGCTGTCGCACGGGTCATATCGACTATAATATACAAAAATAAAATATATCATTTTATAAATTTGAAAAAACAATATTGAATATGAAAACTTTGTCGTCGATATTACTTTCGGATATCACATTTCCTTTAGACATATATTACTCAATCCTTGCTGTAATCAGTCGTGTTCTACTGTTTAGTCATTCTATTTGATATATATTACTTGATAACATTACTGACAATCCAACTCTTGATCTTAATTTATGATTTGAAAGTCTCAAAGTAGTAATTATCTTGAGATGCATAGATCTAACATATCTATATAATTTTATGGTTTGATTTACTATTTATTTTATTTTTTTGGACCTAAGGTTGAAAAGGAAGGAAACGCATCAGAAATTTGATAAGGTTGAAAAGGAAGGAAACGATATTGTTTTGAAAAATATCAGGCAATGATGTTGCATTTTGATAAGGATGAGAAGACAATCAAAAATAAAGGAAGACATAATTGAGGAAATGCATGAGAAAAGAAATTTGAGTTTGAAAAGGAATGAAACAATATTGTTTTGAAAAATATTAGAAAATGTTGTTGCATTTTGATAAGGATGAGAAGGCAAGCAAAAATCAAGGGAGACATAATTAAAGGAACACAGAAGTAGGAAAAGTAGTTGACTGATAGGGTTTGAAATTATGGCAAATAAATACCATTTAATTTAATATGTGAATAATATCTTTCAATCCAATTATTTAGGAATGATCGGTTAGGTTAAAGAGGAGGGAAAACTGGCAGAAATTTTAGGTTAAAATTAGGGCAAAAGGTTAGGTTTACTAATAAGAGAAGAGATATCAAGAAATGTTCTCTCACACTTCAAAAATACCAAAATACCCTAACAACCGGGAGCAATTCTTGGAGTGAGAAAAAAAAAAAGCAAAATCCACTACAAACGGCCAGCAACACAACACAACACAGGGTAGTTGAGTGCAGCGGGATAACGTGAAAGCGCGCGGTGGTAGGAGTGAAATGGTACTACTTTTCAATAACTTGCAGTTTTCTCGGTGGACTTTCTTCAAACACCTTACGCCCCGGAAATATACAACTCTCTGTCAGCACAATTCCACATCCAATCTCTCCCATTTCGTAACCCTAACCTCTCGCCAGAAAGACCAAATTCATCTCTACGTTGACACACTTCTTCAATGGAACAAGGTATTTTATTTATTCACTTTTCTCTTCTCACACACAACCACAACAATAACGCTGAATCTTCTTTAACACACTCATTTTATGTAATTGAAATTGCAGCGCATGAATTTAACTGCAGTTAAAGACGTGAATGAAGTTATGGAAAGACACATTGAGGACTCCCTCGCAATTTTGCCTCCGTTGAGCGATAATTATATCAGTCATTGCAGTAATTCCATTGATAAGGTTAAACTCGTCGATGTTGGAACAGGTGCAGGTCTTCCAGGAGTAGTTTTGGCCATTGCTCGACCAGGTGAACTGAATTTCATCTGTAATGTAATAATGTAATCGCCTTTCGTAACCAAGGTGTTATTGTTATATGGAGTCAATTTTGATGTGTGACTTAGGCCCTGTTTGTATAGCATAAGTGCTTATCATATAAACATTGGATAAACA
This sequence comes from Medicago lupulina, assembly GCA_958299785.1. Classification (NCBI taxonomy): domain Eukaryota; kingdom Viridiplantae; phylum Streptophyta; class Magnoliopsida; order Fabales; family Fabaceae; genus Medicago; species Medicago lupulina. The sequence continues at coordinate 12,347,245 of OY283143.1, read as the reverse complement.
GCTTATTTGCAGCTTTTAGTACAAGCACTTATCATTACAAGCATTTATCATGATACTTGCTTATGCATAAGCTGTTACTATAGCAAAAGATAAAAATAAATTTAAATTGCTTTCGTATAGCCTATAAACTGTTTTCATAAGCTATCCTTGGATAACTTATGAAAATAAGCTGAAAACAGCTTGTGATCAATGCATAAGTTGTTTTCATAAGTTTTCCCAAGCAGTCGCACAAAGGTTATGTTAGTAAATAAACTCAAATAACCCACTCCAAACAGAATGAAGTCAATCTGTTTTCATATATGCTATAAAATGTTTTCATAAGCTATTTGAGAGCTTATGAAAATAAGCTGAAAACAACTTATTTACATGTTATAAGCTATTTTTTAAACTCTTCTAAAAAATCTCATCAGCGCTTATGTTTGTAGATAAGATCGATAAACTAATTAAAACTGACCCTTAATGCAATAGATTGGGATGTAACGCTGATGGAGTCTATGAACAAGCGGTGCGTTTTCTTGGAGCACGTTGTGGGTGTTATCGGTTCCTCCAATGTTCAAATTGTAAGAGGAAGAGCAGAGGTACGTGAAATTCATTTCTTTTTATAAGAATTTTTAATTTGATTATTCAATGTGTTTGTTAAAATGGTAATGGGCGCAGGACAGAGTTTGGGGAAGAATCTTTGCTTCAGAGAGAAATTTGACATAGCAGTAGCCAGGGCAGTTGCAGAGACGAGAATATTAGGTACCATATATTGGGGACATCCTGATAGTTTAATACTTTATTTCTAAGTAATTACTTAACTTGATCTTTGGAATTGTAAGGTTGTATCAATATAGTCCTCCATATTATCAATATTCAAGATTCCACAACGATAGTATGATACTTAAATTTGCTAAATGTTAATCAAATTTGTCCCTCTGTTTGATTGTGGTATCAAAATGCATCACTGACATTATTCACTTAGTTTCAATTTTTTTTCTTCACATTATGACCTATTTAATTTCATTTTAGTCCCTTCAAATTCAAAAGGAGGACACATTTAATTAAAACCATGCAATTTGAGGTACCATGTTGGTCTGGAATATCGATAATGTGAGGGACTAGATTGATACAGTCCTACAATTCTAAGGATCAATTTGAGTATTTACTCCTTTATTTCCATAATAACACTTGTGATTATTTTCTTACTACTTTGGTGTTTGCTTCTTGTTATTTGTTTTCCAGCTGAGTATTGTCTTCCATTTGTTCGTGTTGGGGGAATGTTTATTGCTGCCAAGGGTCATGATCCTGAGGTATGCAACAGATGTTAGATATTTATTTTCAAGTGTTGATTCTTATCTTATGCTGGTATTTAGGATGCCTTGGTGGTTGCTTTCCTACAAGAAATGTCTGAGAACTTTTTTTAACCACAAGAATTGTGGGTAATTTGTATATGTAATACCCAGTCTTATATCTAATTTGAATTTCTATGTTTTAATCCTTACACTGAGAAAATTACTAGCTTCTCCTGTTCGGTAAATAGACTGGGAAACACAGACAAATTGCAATTGTTAATATTTCAGTGTTATTTAATTCTTGTAGATAGTATGCAAGGAATGTAATATTTAGAAAAGAGAAAACAGAGTAGGCTGATAGTTATTCCCCTGAATAAAAAAGTATATTTAAGAATATGAATATTAGATCAGACTGGATTAGTCTGACTGGTCAAACTGTGAACCATTTCATTGGGTGGTGCCGTATAAGTGTCTAACTTCTCTAACCTGTAATTTAAAAATCAGTAATTGAACCACCGTACTGGTTGCAAACTGTCCTGATTTGAGTGGATTGGACCTGTTTAATGACTAGTTAAAGCTTTATTAACCCAAAATACAATTTTCTCTGTTGAGTATTGAACCATGGTTATTAAGGAGGATTCAGATCTGCTTTCTTATTCACATGTCTCCTCTCTTGTTTTTTCAATTGAAAAGTGACACTGAACAAAAGTATTATCTCTTTTAAGTTTTAAGGGGCAGAATGCTCTCTCATAGTTGTTTGTTTTCCAGCAAAGGTGTAATTTTCAATTGAAGGAACAGGCCAGGAAACGAGAATAAAGGACAGATGATTTTATTCTTATCAAGGATTGGAAACGTTTGGACTATGCTTTTTACCACTGTTCCACTTGAAGTTGTTAACTTGTTATATTTTCTTTTCAAATTCTTTATAATATATAATCTTGAAGTGCATTCAAGTTAAGAATTTTTTTAGTGATAATACTTTCTAACATGCTCTTTTCAACACTATAATACTGGACTGAATTCATCTGTCGACTTTTGGAATGGATCCCACATATGGAATCAGACCCATGTTATTAAGGGGAACCACATAAATATGACCAAACGATATTGTGTTACTAGTATTATTTGTTAAGTTATCGTGTATATGTATTTTTCTAATAATATTTAATTCATATCTATACCTCTTATTATTGTTTATTTATTCTTTAATATTTATTATGGTTCTTTCAAGTTGATTTAAATTTTACTTATTTTGTTTTCTTATGCAATTTAGTTTATTGTTTAATATATAACTCACACACACACACAATTATAACCTACCGGCTTCATCCGGATTAATGTCATGTCCAATTTTTAAAAACACGGACGAAAGGTTTTCACTTTTGAGTTAAGCTGTCTCTACTATTTCCTCAAATAAAATACACACCCAACCTAAGTATAAGAAAGCATACCGACAAATAACTTCCGTGTCAATATAAAACTTATTTTATTGGCACCACTATCAGCGCAAACTGCAAAGTCTTTGCACTATCATTTATGATTTGGTGGCACATCATTAAAAAGTTAAGTTAAATTTTCTAGTAGTGGTTGCTATAGTCAATCTCGTTCAGTTATTTGGCAAGAAACTATACACCTACTATAGATCAAAATTACATCATATCCATTATTTTTTGTTTTTTCAGACTATAAGTACATGACATCTCTAGTCCTGCTGAATCATTTTGTTGCATTTCTATATATATCCCACAGATTTGAAATTGTGAACCATCTATTAATTTTGTGTGTGATAAACTCGGATAGGATGAAGTTAAGAAAGCTGAAAACGCCATCAAGAAAATGGGTGCATCATTATTGCAAGTATGCTCAGGTACACAGCTCTAAATCCTGGAACTTAACTCTTGCTCTACGCAGTTTTGTGCCAAGTTTGTTTTATTCCTAAAAGGAATCAAAATGCTATGATTTACTGAGATGAAACTTGCATTTGTCTTCCTGCGAATATAGGATTTTAATATATATTTTCAGTGAAGTGAAGAGATTTATAACTTCCCAGTCAGATAGTTATTTTAACCAACATATAGATTTTTGAATATTATGACAAGCTTAAGCCGTAACATCAATTTTCAAGGCTTGGATTCCCTTCCCCTCACTCTCTTAGTTCGAATGATCTGGAGCTTAGAGAGTGATGGATCTTTTTTACTCAAAAAATGCGAGGGCAGTAAACTGTAAAAGTCAGGCAAGCTGTACCTGTGGATCAAGGTACATACTTTATAGGTGAGCACCGATAGTTTTAGTTGAAATGTACCGAAGCTGAGTGATAGAGGATAACCTTATGTTAGGAAGAATGGAGTGATTAAAATTTGCTGTTTTATTTCACAGGCAAAGTTCAAAATACCTTAATTTATTTAAGTAAAGAAACTCATAATCCTATATCCATTGTATTGTATAACGAAATTGTAGTTGAATTTTTTTTTTTAAATCACTAACGATTAATTCCTAATTAAAGGAAGTTCTAGCAACCGTAAATACACATTTCATACGCTCCTAAATGACTAAATTTCACTATCGCATGCTGCACATTAGAAGATTACCCTACCTGTTTGACTTTTGATTATATTTTTTCTCCCTGATATTTTTAGAAATAGTTAATTCTGGCTTTACACTTATGTTGATCCTATTTTTATTTCTATTCCAAGAGTTTGTGTTTCATTTCTGTTATTGTTTCATCATCGGTGGATGAGCTAGCTTATTGAAATAATTTTACCTTGATGTTGCATGTTCAGTGGAATCGCATAGCCCATATGGTCAGCGTACTGCTGTCATATGTCTGAAGGATCGTCCCACCCCAATGAAATATCCCCGTTGTCCCGGGACACCAGCTAAAGAACCATTGTAAGATGGATGCTCACTCTAATGGCTGTGTTCTGCCGTTCTTCTGACCCAATCCTATCACTTTTTTTGAACCATTGTTTTGGAGAAGGACCCATATGATGTGCACCTGCGACCTGATTTTCCACTCATATAGGACAAGTTTTTGATATAATTTATTATAATTGTAGTATTGTTTTTTGAATAGTAGGGGTGCTATGAGTTATGATTTGTTATAGTATATCTTGTGATGCTACTCTACTTGCACACATACGAAGCATTGCAATATGCCTTGTCCTATATATATAAAAAAAAGGTGGGTCAACAAAAGTTGATGTATCTACTTCAAAATTTAGACAAGATACATCAACTTTTGTTGATCAAACTTTTTCTATATAGGACCAAAAGGACTTTGGTGATTATATCATGATTTACTTTGAGCCTTTGAAGACTTTGATGAACCAACTTTTGGTGATTTTTGCATCAATAGGCAATGCAAAAATCTCCTGTGACAATGACAAGGGAAATAACTAGATATATAATTGTAGATGTCCGTTGCCATATGTATGACTGCGATTATCCTAAAAGTATGTTTTAAAAGTTGGACCTTCAATCTTCGTGTACTTGTTATTATTATCTTGGATTTGCAATATGTTCAGATTATTCTGCTCAATAAATTTGATTTGTTCTCAATTCCCTGGCTGATTATGCATATCTTGTTCTTTCCTGTGATTTATTATTATTAAGGGTGGTGGTAAAGTGGCACTGCAGTTCCATAGAAAATTAGTTCAGATTGGATACAAAAGAGTAGATTGACTTAGAAATTCATGGAGAAATTAAGAAAATCCTACTACTCGTATAATACGGGAACTATGCTCCAATGTTCTCTCATATCATATCTTTCAGTTGGTTCTCCATTTGTGATTGTCAATATGTGGGTTTGAGACATTTATATATCGATATATATATATAGATAGATACATTTATAAGTGCTATGTTTCAAGCCATGTTGAAAGCAAGATCATATCAGTGCTCAAAATGCAAAGAGCCTAAGCCTGAGTGGAGGATAAGGAAAAGTTGAAAATTCCACCCAAGAAATTAGGAGAAAACTAGTCATCTGAGAGCAATTGTGGACACGAAAGTTCAGTTGGAGCTCTCATCCCATAGGTTGGGAGCACGTACAATATGTTTCAGTGTTCCTACCAAGAACACGGAGCTGGAGTCCAACAAGCACAAAAAATTAGAGAAAGATAAACAGAAGAGATCCTTCTTGCTGCTTTTCTGGTTTGTGCCTTGCTGGTTTGATTGCAACAGCAGAAGGTGTAATGTTGGTCTGATGGCTGGTTTGTTTCATTGAAGTAGCTCACTAAGTGGAGTGTGGTTTATTATTGCCAATTTTATTGTAGAGTAGCAGTTTCATTATTTATGTGTTGCTTTATTTTATTATTTTTTAACTTTGATTGTATATGTACTGTTATATTCGGCTTTAGAGAAGGCAATGTATGAATGCATAATTCAAATTTGATTAAATTGACTTGGATCAATCATGATTCATTTAAATCACCAATATGCGACTCGGGTATGTAATACCAACTTTTATAGTACCAACTTTTATAGTAGTAAGTTGTTCTTGTTTTGTTTGTATGAAGCCAGAAGTCTGTATGTAATAAAACGATAAAGAGTGAAACAATTAAAGATATTGGTCACATATCTAGTTTCTTGGTAATAACTAATAAGTTGCAAGTTCTTGATGGATTTCTCTGCATGTAGAGAAGCGTTGAGGTTATTCAACAGGCTTCATCTTAGAACTTAAAAAATTGTTTTGGTCAAGTGTGATTTCCAAGAGCTACTTGAAGCATGTTTTGTGATACAGTTCATCAGTGTGAAAGGAGTTGGATAAATAAACTGAACAGTGATATTTTATAGTAATGGATAGCAAGTTAAAGTAAGATCAACAACCTAATTATATACTTAACGATAGATGGCAAATAGATTTTTTGTCCTAGTGAGCTAACCAGCACAATAATTTATTCTTGGAAGGAAAAATCAAAATGAAGAAAAATGCAATAAATATCAAAATCAACAGCACATACCAAACTTGTAGATGTAAATATTCTTACTGTGGTGATTGTGCAATGCTTTCCATCCACTCTCAACCTAACATGTGTTATTCACACACAAACAACAATAATATGAGCTCAAAAATCAAGCACTCACACAATTGACTTACAGAGCGAAGGGAATTTGTATTTAAATTGATGATCATAGTCACTTGAATTGGCCGGGACTTTCTTCAATATTGTCTTCTGGTATGCCCTTCTAAGATTGTATTTATGTTGATAACCATGCTAGTGTATGGTTTCTGTTTACTCATCCTACAATGAATGAAATGAAAATCATAGAAACAATAAATAGTTTATGTGTTTGGTAATTATTGTTATTGATCAATGTAGGAAAAAGAATAGAAGAACAGTCTGAGAGTGAGGACAGCTATGATGAGTGGGAAATTGAATTTGTCTCCTATGGTATTATTGTTCTTTCTGATTTAAGAATGTTTCTTCATGAGTTTAGAATGTGTCTGGTAATTATTATTGATTGATGCAGAAGATGAAGAATCTGATGAGTTCGAATATATCATCAATGGTATTGTTGTTCTTTCTGATTTTATTTGTTTGATTTAACAATGTTTCATCATGATTAGTTCAATTCGATTTTGTGCCTGTTTAGAATTAGAATATGTCGGGTGATTTGATTATTGATTCATGTAGGAGGAGGACTAGAAGTGGAAGAATCTGATGACATTTCAAGCTTGGAGGAGCTTACCTCTGATGAGCAACCGTGTAAATCAGCAGATATAATCGATAATGATGATTCCGATAATGATAATGGGTGTGTATTGAATTGAGATTTTAAAGCAACAACATATTGGTAGTTCCAATTCCAATGGCGAATCCGAGTCTGAGGGAGCTGAAACGGAAAATGAAACAGTTTTTCGGTAGGTATCATTGTTCTTTCTGGTTGATTTCATTTGCGTGCTTAATTTACTGATGATAATAGTAATAATAATAATAATAATTTCTTTCATTATGATTTGTTCAATTGAATTGTGTGCATGCTTGTTTATATTCGTAGTCTGATTAATAATTATTGATGCAGCTGAGGAAGAACCAAAGTTGATAAAGAGAAAATTATCACATGGACATTTCATCATCCAATATATCGAGGAAAAGATGATGGACCGTTTCCCCAGGGGTATTATTGTTCTTTCTGATTTCATTTGTTTGAATTTATAATGTTTCATTTTGATTTTTGAATGTGTTGTTTTTGTCAATTATTGATTGATCGATCCATCGATGATGCAGTAAAAGTAGAAGATTCTGAGTTCATTTCAAACTTGAGAAAATACCGGAGCTCTCATATGCACCAATACATCCCCAACGGTATTATTGTTCTTTCTGATTTCATTTGTTTCAGATTTCATTTGAATATGTTGTTGGTAATTATTGATTGATGGATCATGGATGGATTGGATTGATCAATTGATGATGCAGTAAAAGTACAGGATTCCGAGTACAATGACATTTCTAATTTGAGAAAATACCTGAGCGCTGATGCATACGAGTATATCATCAATGGTATTATTGTTCTTTCTGATTTTATTTGTTTCAGATTTAACAGTGTTTCATCATGATTAGTTCAATTCAATTGTGTGCTTGTTTAGAATTTGAATTTGTCGCGTGATTATTGATTCTTGCAGGAGGAAAAGACAAAGAATCTGATTCTGAGGACATTTCAACCTTGGAGGAGCTGAACTCTGATGATTCTGAAGACGATGACTCTGTTTGCGGTGATTATGCCTTAGTTTGAGTGTTTGATGATTCTGATGGCAACACCAAAATCTCTTGCGACAATGACACAAGGAAAAAATGTCACTTGATGTATAATAGTAATAGTAGATGTTCCTTTCCCACTTGTGTGATGGCAACTATCCTATAGTAGGCTAGTAATGGTACTATGTTTTAGGAGTTGGACCTTAATTCACTCTGTTTGTTTACCTGTTCTTTCTAGTATCTTGGATTTGTAACAAGTTTGAACTATTCTTCTTAATCAAATGCATTTTGTTCTTTCTTCCCTCGCTTATTATGGGTATCTTGTTCTTTCCTGTGATTTATTAGTAAGAGTGGTGGTAGAGTGGCATTGTGGTTCCATGGAGAAGAAGCAACTCCAACTGTGTAACTTGTTCTTTCTGGTTGATTTCATTTTTTTGATTTATTATGAATAGTAATGTTTCATCATTATGATTTGTTCAATTCAATTGTGTGCGTGTTTATAATTTGTTGTCTAATTAAGAATTATTGATGCAGCTGAGGACAATTCAAACAAATTCTGATATCTCAAGTTCAATCAATAATTGTGTATGCTGTAAAATGTATGTACGCAGTAGTATAGGCTATAGACTGCCATACAATGTAGGGTGAAAATATAGTCTCCAATTCCAGTTGTGTGAAAATGTAGGGTGAAGATCGTCCATATTCTCCTCATGACCCAACAACCTTTATATAACCAAGGCTCCTATATCTCATGTTTCTCGAACAAGCACTTCTCATACATTTTCCTTGAACAAAAAAGAAAATATCATATACAAAAATTAGCCAGCAGTGATCTAAAATTAATTTCAGTTAAAGATGAGTGTGGGTTATGTAATTCTGCCTCGGAATTTTGTCTGTACCTTTCCTTTCAATGTCAATTTGCATGTGAAGTTTGAAGACTCATTTCGAATTGGCTTGGGGTTTCTTTTAAAAAAAATTTAGTGAAAGATTCAAAGACAGGAGGAGCAAGAAGGTAAAAGAGCTAATTTGGCTTTCTGTTACCTAAAATGTCTAGAATGTAAGAAATGATATCATTTTTAATGAAGATATGCATAAGGAAGTGAATTTCCTCAAAAAAAAAAAAAAACTAAAATGCACAAGGTAGTGAATAGAATTAAAACTATTTTATTGTGTCAGTAGTTGGTACATTAGTAAGGCGAGATCAGTAAATTTGCAGTATTAGCTTAGTAGTATTAGTTTGTCAAAAAAAAAAAAAACCATTATTAGACATCACAAATCTTGTATTCAAAACTTAATTTCTTATGCAGGAAGCATACTCCATATCTGAGTCCTTAGATTAACATACGGGTTTTTTCGACGAGATAAGTAAAGTTCTTTGTAAGGGTTTAACACTTAGCAGTGACAATATATCAGCAATCGAAGAAGAATTGGATAATCTGTACTCATTTATTGACTGCAATGAAACATTACAAGATAAGTTGATACAGTTATCAAAAGGAAACTTATGGAACTATGTCCATTTGGAGTAAAACAATGAAGTAGCAAAGGGGATAAGAAATAGAGAAGAAACACGTTGAAAAAAATTGCTTATCATCCATAATCCATTAGATTGTATTATTAACTCAGAATTGAGCAGGAAGTGGCCTTCCTATATTATACCCTCTGACATCCAAACAGGTAGAGCTAAATATTAGTTTGACTTCCATCCAAACAGGTAGTTCAATAAATCTTGATGGTAGCTAATTATACTCCTCTGCTAGCATTTTACAGATATAATACACACAAGTATGGCACTTATGCCAGGGGATTAAGAATAAATACCATTCATTGGGCAGAATAAACTAAGCTTGTTGCAAATCCAAGATAATAATAACAGGTAAAGAAACATTAAATTAAGGTCCATGTCCTGAAACATACTACTGGGACTAGCCTACTAGGATAATGGTCATCACACAAAAAGCATTCAATGGGTAAAACAATCCAAACTTGTTACAAATCCAAGATACTAGTAATAACAGGTAAACATACAAAGTGAACTAAGGTCCAACTCTTAAAACATGATACCACTACTAGCCTATTATAGGATGATTGCCGTCACACAAGTACAAGTGGGCAACGAACATCTACTATTACTATTAGACATCAAGTGACATTTTTTGCTTGTCATTGTCGCAAGAGATTTTGGTGTTGCCTTCAGAACCATCAAACTAAGGCATAATCACCACCACGAACAGAATCATCATTTGCATCTGCTGATTTACACTTCTGCACATCAGAAGAGCTCAGCTCCTCCAAGGTTGAAGTGTCCTCAGATTCTTTGCCTTTTCCTCCTGCATGAATCAATAATCATGGGACACATTAAAATTCTAAACAAGCAAGCAATTGAATTGAAATCATAATGAAACAATCTTAAATCTGAAACAAATGAAATCAGAAAGTAGAATAATACTCCAGGGGCAACGTCGTTTGAGCATGGTCTCCTCCATTGCTTGGATGATGAAATCTCGATCCCGAAATTTAGTCTTTATCACCTTTGGTTGGTCTTCATCTGCATCAATAATTATTGATCAGACAAGCACGCACACAATTAATGAATTGAACAAATTATAATGAAGAAACGTTATTATTAGTAAATTAAGCAAATGAAATAAATCAGAAAGAACAATAATAACGACCAAAAATCTCTCTTTGAGTTTCCGTTTCAAATAAAATTCAAATTAAAAGACATGCACAAGGTTGAATTGAACTAATCATGATGAAACATTGTCAAATAAAATCAGAAAGAACAATAATACCATTGATTTTCCAGCATGAAATGTCGTAGTCTTCAACTTCTTCATATTCTGAAAATGCATCAATCAATAATAATTACCAGACACATGAAGAAACATTCTTAAATCAGAAGAGAAAAAAAAATTATACTAAATTCTTCATCTCCATCTCGCTCATCATAGCTGTCCTCAGATTGTTCTTCTTTTGTTTTGCCTGCATCAATCAATAATAATTACCAAACACATTATAAACATTAACAAATGAAATAAGTCAGAAAGAAGAGTAGTAATACTTTGGTAGTAATAGTGAAAATCATCAGGGGTCATGCGTTTTATGGAGTTTGACTTGTCTCTGAACACATAATATTCTCCTTCTACTGTTACTGCATCATTAGCATCCATCAATCATAATGAAACATTCTAAATTCAAACAAATGAAATCATCTTCTAATAATAATATGCTAAACGAAACATTAACAAATGAAATAAGTAATACTTTTATAATCAAAGCCATAATCTGCTGATTTCGGTTCCTCCGCCGGTTTATCAGAGCTCATGAAATCGCATTTCGACTTTGAAATTTCCTCAGATTTTTCTTCTGCATCAATAATCATTAATCAGATAAGGAATTATGAACACGCACACTTTTGAATAGAACATTATTATTAATAAATTAAGCACGTAAATGAAATCAATCAGAGAGAACAATGATAATACCAACGCAATCGATGATCTCTTTGATTTTCCCTTTCATCGCCGTCAGAGTACGATTCGCCATTGGAACTACGAATATGTCTGTTTATAGGGTTTGCCTTCTTTTTACTTTCCAATTTTATCCCATCATCTTATTATTTTTACCACTTTTCTTTAAATTATCGATTTTAACATCAAACCTTTATTTTTTTGTGTACTAAAAACATTCAAAGAATAAATCTATTTTAAAAAAAAATCCACATCAGCAAAGTAAAAATCCATGTGGCAGTGCCACATCATTTGCTATACACATGTGGTGTTGCCACATCATCACCGTTATAGGGGAGTTAACATGAGGGACCAATTCTATAAATGGAGAATTTTAAGGGGACTAAAAACTTATAAATTTTTTTAGGGAAACTAAAATCAACAATCGATTAGAGGGACTAAAAAGATAATTAACTCATCTAACAATAATCATTTTTCTGCTCCACCTATTCACAGCAACAACCTTCAGTTACTCGAATCAATCGGTCACACAATCATCTCTTCTAAATTGCTATTGCATCTATACACGTTTAGATTTCCAAGTTGTAAGTTTAGAATAACATGTTCAATAATATACCAATAATCTTTCTTTTTAGGAGTTTTTCTTCTTAACGGCACACCCATATATTTACCAAGGGTACACGTTTCTTTAAAACCAGACATGTATATGCTTGGAGAGTTACATACTTACATATCAATGACGAAATAAACTCAAGAGGATAACTTAAAATTGAACATGCAAAATTACGCATTTCGTATTTTAACTTAATTTCAAATAACATTTTTAGTCTTTATCTTTTCTTCTTTCTTTTTTAATTTGATCATTGATTTTAGCCCCCTAAGTTTAATTTTTGATTCGAAATTAGGGGGCCTGAAAAGTAAACTTAAGGACCTGTTTACTTTAAAACCATTAGATGTATTTAATGATTGCTGTGAGTTATACTTCAAAACCATTTCTGTATTTATGCAGGGTGCATAAGGATTAACCACACCCTCCATGGAGAATAATGGTGAATTTGAAGCATCTTAATTTAACTTTTGTCATGTGGGATCCTTTGGGCATCTTGAAGAAATTGAATTCAACTCTATGTTATTCTCTTCCCCTTGTGATGAAGTCCTAGGATGGGTAACTGTGCAATGTACGGGGAGATGATCGTCTGTGTAAATTATTTATACACAATTAATTGTCTTGAAACCGTTGATTCATCTTTTGCTAAAACAATTCAGCATGTAAATTATTTATACTCCGTTAAATTTTCAATTTTTTAACCTTTTTGTGCATTGCATGGAATATTTAATAGTTTATAATTTTGCTGCTGTCAGCAGTTTTCAATTATGTATGAAGCATGCTTTGGATTTGATTGTGGGTTTTGTGTTGTATGTTGGGCATTTTTAGAAGGCTGATTAGAAGTGGTCTGGTTCTTAGTACATGGAGGTTTGTGGGGTGCATGATTATCATGTGAACACTTTAGTGAGGACAAGAATAGTAATGAATGGAAGATACTTAAAAACTCGAGTCATAAGAGCTGATTGGTGGATCACATAAGACTGGGGGTGTGACTGCTGCTTTGTTCTGTTGAAAAGATCTCAAGAACTTCTTCTTTAGTTCAGCCTCTTTTGGATAGAATTTCATTGGAATGTTTAAACCATCTATTAACTGTTTGTCTGATGAACTTGGATAGGTTGAAGTTAAAAAAGATAAAAGCACCGTCAAGAAGATGGGCGCATCATTATTGCAAGTATGCTCATGTACACAGCTTTAAACCTAACTCACTGTATATGCTTTTGTATTTTAAAAAACCAAATTAATGATTTTCTGAGATGAAACTTACAATTGTGTACCTGTGAATATGGGAGTTTAATATTTATACTTTCAGACATGTATAGACATGTACTTTCAGACAGGTACACTATCAATTGTGTACCTGTGAATATGAGAGTTTAATATTTATTAATTTTGCAACAAGCTTAAGCTGTGACGTCAATATTCAAGGATTTTGATTCCTTTGGTGTACATGAAATGAAAGTGAAGACTGTCAATCAACTTATAATTGTTTGAAATGTTTAATGCCTTTCTAAGAAGACTTTAATTTTTTTTTTTTGGCGTTGATCCCCTCCTTCCCATGGGAAGGGAGTCCCAGTAATCGGAAGTTCGGCCGAGAGGTAAGTTAGTTTGCCCAAGAGTTGTTCCACCCATGAATCAAACTTGGGTTCTCCCATACGATTCTTTCTTTGGTGGAGCTCATTAACCACTTGAGCCCAATTGCTTGGCTAAAAAGAATTAGATTTTTTCCAAATTGATCAATCAATTTCTGTATGTTTGGTTAAGTTATTACAAATTTGAAGATGTTATTTTCATATATTGGACAAAAGTAAGTTAATGTGTTACTGGCTTGTGTTAGACGTGTCTTTTCGTGTAACTTGATAGTAGGTGGTGCAATCAATTAATTTTAATGTTTCACAAGTTTTAATCTAAGGCCAAAACTTTCGATTTGGGTTAGGAGGATGCTATTTATTTATACTCTCAGATTATGTCTCAACTGAATAGTCCAATCACACCTAAGCAACGGTTTTGCATCCTTGACAATAGAGGCAAATTGATGCAACGGGCCAAAGAAGCATTAATCAGAGAAATGGCTTTCAAAGAATCTGAGTAGCAAATCACATTTCTGAAACCTCTCCACCACACAAGATGAAACCTGGTTACCTTTGCTTGCTATAATAGTGCTATTTATTGCTAGTTGGGTGTTGTTAATGCTAAATCAAATGTTGTTTTAGGATTATCCATTGGTAATGGCTACATGGAAGGTTGCTCCTGCTTTGGCTGACGGTCGTGCGCCGATATTGAAGTCATCTGAATTGGCATCTCTGTATGTTATTTTCTCATTAACTCTTACAATCTTACTTTTTTGTTTTATTTTTTTTCCTCATGCTGTGTTTTATTTACAATTTTAGAACCTGCTTGGAGCTGAGCAAAATTTGGAAAGAATTGGGTCTACCGTCGAGTGTACTAAATACTCTCACTGGATTATGCCATGAAGCTGGTGCTCCTTTTAATTCCCATCCTGATGTTGACAAGGTTCAATTGTCTTTAGCTTTGAATACATTTGACGTTACACAGGGTTATATCTTGGTCTCTGTCTCACATTCAGCTACTATGATGTCTTTAAGTTTTCAAAGCTACTACGATCTGATGACCAACATTTGAAATTTCTAACAGGTTGCCTTTACCGGAAGATCTATAACTGGGAGCAAAATTATGACAGCTGCAGCTCAGCTGGTCAAGGTATTTGGAACCTTCTTTGCCTGTTCATATTTTTCTTTTCTATTTTTCACGAGTTCCTGCTGTTATATCAACTTTGTGGTTTCGTGGCAGCAGCCTGTTATCGATACAATTGCTACGCAATTCCACATATTATTAACAACCCAAAAGCATGCAAAATTTGTATTATACGGAGTGCTTTCCTTAACATGTGTCTTTAGGGCACTTGTTAGCATTTGCAAAATCCAAACAAATCAACTATCTAGTAAAACATTGAACAACATATTCTGTACATGGCAAGAATAACTATTGATGCATTAAGTTTTTATGTAGCCAGTATTTCTAGTCCTGCTTGTTAATAGTTTTATTCTCACTGGTTTGCAGGTGCCTGGAGGAAGGAGCAGAGGATTTTCTATTGAAACCAGTCAAGTTGTCAGATGTAAGGCGCTTGAAAGATTTCATCATGAGAGGTGAAGTGAAGGATGGTGAAAAAGTTCTCTCAAAAGAAGGTGCCTGGAGGAAGGAGCAGAGGATTTTCTATTGAAACCAGTCAAGTTGTTAGATGTAAGGCGCTTGAAAGATTTCATCATGATTGGTGAAGTGAAGGATGGTGAAAAAGTTCTCTCAAAAGAAGGCGATCATCGGACGAGGGCATTTCATCGACTACTTTCTCACCAGTGCATCATTCATGTGATCCATCATTATTAGTGTTCTCGCCACTTTCACCATCCAGATTATCCCCTAAGCAGTCTAGATTGTGATCAGGGATTGACTAGTCTCTTATATGTCTCCCATTTTTACAATACTAATGTCAATATTTTGCATTCGACAACCAGTCTATACAATCTGTATTCAGGAATTGGAATGAGAAAGGGCAATATACCTGAATCACTATTATTTTATGGCATCTTATTTGTTCAATTATTTTCTTCTGTTCAAATGAAATTTATTGAAGTTTAAAAAACAGGGTGTTATTTTGACAAATGCATTGCAATTGCTAAAATACCTCATGGCATACCCTATTTTTTCTTCTCTGACTATCTTTCCACAATATTTGAATCTAACAAAGTATGAATATGAATTACGAAGAATCAAAAGCTGAGGCTGGGGTCCCCATTTTTTGAACAATTGACATTGCAAAAAAAGTCTTAAGCTCTGGGAAGTCAGTAAAATCCCTAAAATGGTGAATATATGGATGAAAAGTAGCTACATCCTTTAATTGCGTATAATTCCTTTTAACTTATTTTATTAAAAGTCTTTACTTTGTAATTCTCCTAATCTAAATTTGTTGACGTCAGATGAGTAAGACAAGTTAAACAACTCTACATTTTTTTTTTATTCCCAGACTATAGGCCTGAAGGGAGGCCAAAAAGCATAACTATCATATGCGAAGAGCATCTTTAATCCCTTTGAAGCTCAACAAATTAAAAACATTCCCATTTCATTAAAGTTACCCGCAGACAAGGTATGTTGGCATTGGAAACGTGATGGAAACTACTCAGTCAATGTACCTTCTCTCATCCTCGGAGACACTAAGAACAAAGATGCAACAGGTTCAACAACAAGATTTCCTTTGATGGTCCTGTGACCTTTGCGGCTACAAGGAAGGAAGCGATTACAATATCTCCTTTGATGGCTTAAGCACTGGCCTTGACGTGGTGTTTGCAACAGGTTCAGCCACAAGATTTCCACAATTTGATCATTGAGACGGATGTTTAAACTGTAAAACGCTGCATTGGTGGACAGGTGAAGCATGCTGACATTGATCATTTAATATTCTGGACTTTAAGGAAATACTGCAGCACATAACTTGTAAGGTTGGCTAGTTTGGAAGGATCTAGGACTTGGTTGGGAGATGTCCCAGACCCTGTCATGAATTGTATTTGCTATGACTTATCATGTCCCTAATGAAAGTCTTGTCTTTGTGTCAAAATAACTAATCCTCCTACTTGAAGCTTGCAAGTGAGTCTAACTAAATTTGATGGCATTTTTTTTGTTTGTAATAAAGGCCAAGTAATTTTAATGATTGTTGTTTTACAGAACCATGTCTACGATAGTATGGTTCATGTTGTTTTACTGATTGAAATTTTTTAGTGAGTCTACTTGAAGTCTAATTTTAGTGAGTCTACTTGAAGTTTTTTTAATGATTGTTGTTTTACAGAAGCATGTCTACGATAGTATGGTTCATGTTTCCAAGAAAGCAACCGGCAAAGGTTATGTTTCCCTTTTTGAAGAGGTGCACACACTACCACCGTCTTACTCTTCTATTTTGGTGTTTGTCTAGAGATATATTAGTGTCACCAAACTATTTATTGTTTCATTGTATGATGAGTAAACAGAAACCATATATTAGCTTGGATATCAACATAAATACAATCTTAGAAGAGCATACCAGGTTGACAATATTTGAAAACTGGGACAAGCTTTCTGCTAATTCAACTGACTATAATCTATTATTTCATTTAATGTGAGATTTCTAACTCACATTTGATATATCAACAATCTTCCCTTAAATAAGAATATGTCCATTAATCTAGGTATGTTTACCCCTAATATATACCAATTAAACTCTATAAATAGAATCCGGCTGAAAATTTGATGCAGGTAGACCTCTAATTTTGAAGATAGAAAAAAACAATCTATATCTATAAAAAGCTAATAATTATACAAATATTTCATACATGTACGATAACATAATCCCGTCTAAATAAAAAAGTTACTGTGTCTCAACCAACTATATCGTTGTTGTGTTATGTTATTAGTTTTCTATTAAAAGTGCAAGTACATTGCGCCTCAGTTACACACATCCGTGAATTTCTGCAAAAAAAAGTTTCCCGCTATATAGCACCACTAATTTCAAAAAGCCAGCAGGGTTCCCTTCAACAATGCAAGTAGCTCCGCGCTGCATAAATCAATCCTTGAACCTTATACGCTTGTTGGACTCGTGGGAAGACTCCACAGCATGTTTCCCACTGATGATCGTGGGAAGACCATAGCATATCACGCCTGCCTCGTACATAAATGGAACATTCTTACGAGCCAAAGGCATGAGAGACCCGATAGTAGGTCTGTGAGCACATAACCCGGATGTTTTGCAAACTTGGCATGTAGATGATTTTGCCTCCAACATTGCTTTATAGAGTTGAGTTATGAACTCATGCCCCCATCGTACTGTGATATTCCATAGATTGGAAATTACAAAAGAAGAGCCAGCAACAAGGTATGCATTCGGAGTACATTGTGGAACATAGTCCCCCTGCATCCTACAGGCACCACTCTGACAGCCCATTAAAATTGCGGCAGGACACTTTTCAAGTTGCGCGACTGCACTGCACGGAATGTACTTAGATCCTGTCAAGATGAATGATAAAGGCTTTTAGTCAACAACATAAAAATAGGGTTCTAACTAAGAAATCAGAAGAAAAAATAAACCTGTAACTCCCTCTGCCATTTTATGCATCTTGTTTTAGTTGTGCACAATTTTAAAGAAAATAATTAGGTATGTTTTCAATGATAAAATTAATTTCATTTACTAAAATAGTCATCTTATTGAAAAAAAATTGTGGAGTAATTAGATGAATTGAATTCAATAAATAGATAAAATATTTTTTATCAAAAGATATTTTTTCTTTATTCATTTGATATGTGAGTTGATAATGTAATAGGAAGAGAGAGAGAGATAGAAATAAAATGATGTTTGAATGTTGAAGAATATGGAGTGTACAAATATTATTAATGTTAAATCTAATGGATTCTCTATCAAAAACACCCTTAAAAATATAGAACCATCAAAGAAGTAACAAACAAGTATATCGTATGTATTAGCTTACCACAATTATGATCATAATATAGAAAGAGATTATGTTTTTCCATGGCAGAACTCAATTTGTTGGGATTGGACATATCACTTGTAGTTCCCTGTAAAGTAACAACAAGAAGGTATAAACATTTTGTAAATAAATTCACCAAAAAATATATTTAATAAATATAAAAATATCTAATGTTTCTTCATTTGTGTGTATGTTTATAAATTCAAATGCATAAAATACCTCAAGATTACAAGAATCGAAACATTCCATTGTCTTCTTATTCCAACAACTACTTGTTCCTTCACCTACTAGATAATAAGCATCAGATGGGTCTATCACAGAAAAGTTCCTTTTCTCTATATTAGCAAAAATGCTATTAACCGTAGGCATCCGGTAAATTTCCTGCGACTTTAGTATGGGAAAACCTTCCCATGGAAGCATCTGTATGACATTAGATTTTGTTATTGAAGATGTAAATAATATACTAAAACACACATTAGACTACCTTTTAAAGCAAAAATACAAAAATAAAATATAATTATATAGCACATGTATAGCCACATAACAAGCAAGTAAAAAACGATTCACTTACTGCAACCTCGCAATCCAACACAAAAATGACAGGCTTTCTTTTCATTCCACGGCTCATTTTAGCAGACTCTTTAAATTCCTTCTTTAACCATTTAAAGGCATCTTGATATGCATTCATGTTAGAAGAACCATTTGAAATTGGGAGTATCCCACTCATGGCTTTATCAACATAGCCTACTCCAGCTATGTAGCACGGTTTCTCTGAGAATAACTGTGAATCAGCTGAATTTTCTTCTCCACAATAGTATTCTGAGGCACTAAGAAAAATCTTTAAGGATTTATATACCTCTAAGGATGCAATTTAAGGGAATTAACATCACAAAAGGTTCAACCCCAAAACATATTCTTGACACTAACATCCATGCTTTCGCAGTTGAGTTTACTTGATCTTTTTTGGAAGCAGTATCAAGCAGTAATTGTTGGAGAAAAGCTGCATATTCTGGTCTAATGATGCTAATATTTATTATTGTTACCAATTCGTGGCCATTCAAAAACTCTGTCACATGCTTTTCAAGATCTTTGGTGGCTTTAGGAACACTCCTGGAATAGGAAGCAACATAAACAAAGAGAGTAAAGTTATATAGGCTATACATTAATTTGAATTTTTGTTTCAATATATACACAGAAAGAACAATTATTACTTAAGTGAATTGAATGAGTCTTCAATGTTGGAAAAAGATCCATCATTACATTTATCCTGCATTAAATACATGTATTAGATAGTCTTAAAAGTAAACAAAATATACACATGTTATATTTGATTTTTCACATGTAGTCCTCAATATCATAAAAGAGATTGTTCCTTTACTCTCCTGGTAGAACTTACATGGAATGTGTTAGCAGCATGACCTCTGGTGGAAGCTTCGTGATAATATGCCGCCCACATATTTTCACTTAAATTTTTTTTTGAGTGAGATAAGGAGACTTCCTCTCTTGAGCTAGATCCAGTAAACATGACTGAGAGTAATCTTGATACCTGTTACAGTATACCATCATCGTCGTCGTCGAGAAACCAATTAAGTAAATGTATGATGTTTCGTAAATTTTGAATTGTAAGTATTCTATAAATTCGACACTATTTCTTCTAACCCATTGAAAGCAATTAAGTAAATAGTCACAAATAACAACATTAAGACGATAAGTACCACCTTTTTCAAAATATTTGGACTCTGCCTGGAGAGCACAAAGGCAACTGTCAGGCAAGAAGCAATATCATCAAACTTGACAGAGCTTGGATTTATGAAAAATTCACTGTTAAGAAAAACAAAAAAAATTCAAAGCATGTAAAAGTTAGTCAAAAAACTAAATCTTTCTAAACTAGCGGCATAAGTAGAACTTTATAAACTGCACTTTCTCCATAACTATTAACTATGCACTTTGTCCTTAAATTGCACATTGAACTTGGAAAATATTTTTTCTAAGTCACAGTATGTGGAAGCTAAATGTCAAAGATTGTCGACCGAGAACATGCATGAAAAGGAAAGGTGACAAATATAAAGAACATTTTAATCACATGGATGATGTTTACAACAAACATTTCACTATCACAATTACCTTGTGAGCTCAGAACCATAGTGTCTAAGAGAATAAAAGCATATATCCAATATTAGTTTTGCTCTTTCGATGGCAAAAATATCCTCTTGTATTTCTACGGTTACCAAAATATTGATGCAATCCTTTGGAATGCACCTGAAGGTGGTGCTCAATGAGTTCCCGGCAACTAAAATGGATATACCGCCAAGTAGAAATTTGTGTTCTTCATTGGTATTTTCATAGCAATTAACTGGGAATGACAATTGTATTAGAGAAAGTAGTAAAGGAAAGTAACACATAAGTCTATGTAGTAAATAAGTAGCTCATACCTAATGAACTATGTAGCTCCAATAAAAGTTTTCTATGGACAGACTCCCACTTCACATCCATGAGAACTTTCATCGATCCAGATTTCATCGCTTCCGTTGGAAGACAATGCCAACACCTTCCGATAGACAAAGAACAATCAGCGGCACGCGTTGAAGAAGCACAAATTTGCTTAGCAGTTATATATTCAGGACATGTTAGTTCATTTTTCCACATGGTTCCATTTAATAACTCCAAAGCATGGTCATATCGATCATGTGCTTCCTTCACATTTTTCTGATCATATGCTGAAATTCTCATTTTCTTCAAATCTCCAAAGTACTTATCGAGAGTAGCTTCACACATGCCTCTACACTTTAAGCAACAAAAAGTTTTCCCCTCACTTAATACCTTTTTAACATACATAAGGACTGAATTTGCTTTGGAGTGTAGTTGTTCTAACTGTGTTTTTTCAGCTGAAGTACTTTCTTTTATAAACACTTTCCCTAATAATAACACAAAAATGGAAAATAAATAAGAAAATACTTTCTATAAAAAAAGATAGAGCGAGTAGGGTGTAAATTTTAAAACCAGACCTAACAGCAAAGAGAGAGTAGTCGCAAACATAGGTAAATTACATGAATCTGATACTTGTATCCCCAATATGAAAAGTTCACCAGCCCCTTGTCCGTCCCCTAGTAATTCTCTTACAGTGCCTAACTGAAGTATGCCCACCAAAAAGCTCTGCATAACCTTCCATGGGCTAACATAGAGGTGCAGAAAGTCCACTGATTTGGACTTAGAGAAGAAATCTGTATCGCCAACCTCTGTTTTCACTTTAATTTGATACTCTAAGGAATTTGGTACAGATTGAAAATTCTCCTTGAAGACTTTTTCAAATAATTCATAAGCTTTCGCAGCATGAAAAAGAGCCTGAAAAAAAAAGGACAAATTAATGCATTTCATTCACAATATTAAATGTTATACTAAATGCGACATTGTTACAGACACAAAGATTAATGTAGGATGTGACCATCCTAACAAAAGCGTGAGCAATCATGTTTGTCTCCCTTTCAACAGACTCAATTTAACAGTTTTGATTTGTGACAAAATTGAAGTCACATGCAATTGGTTATAATCACACAAAAACTAATAACATTTGACATCCACAAGTA
This sequence comes from Medicago lupulina, assembly GCA_958299785.1. Taxonomy (NCBI): domain Eukaryota; kingdom Viridiplantae; phylum Streptophyta; class Magnoliopsida; order Fabales; family Fabaceae; genus Medicago; species Medicago lupulina. The sequence continues at coordinate 12,325,088 of OY283143.1, read as the reverse complement.
GAAACTATATCCGCATTATGTTTTTTAGTCTACTTCAAAAATCCACTTGTCAAGAGAAAGTTCTCTCACCCGAGCAATAAGTTAATGGAGACCGAAAGCCTCAATTTGTGCTACTGATATTATAGCTTGGCTTTAAAGCTTTTGATACTTCAAATTTTCAGTGATTTGCTTTTTTTAATTAATTGAAGTTTGGTTGTTTAAATAGGTAGAAAATTAGGAGGAAACTAAGTCTGGATACATTATACATTTTTACGGTCTTATTTTTCATCTAAGCTTAATCAATGGCGTCCAACTACATTTTCACCATTCACCTTCGGACCTTCCCAACTAATAAGTGTTTTTTCAATGAGTGTTGGTGCTTATTCAATGAGTGTTTTTTTTTTTTTTTTTTTTTGGAATGCTAAATTGATTTGTGATGGTGCATAGAATTCAATGGTCACATGAAACATATCAATGATGGCCTTGAAGATTGCTCTCCTCAAGGTAGTTGTAGTTTTACCTTGCTTTTAAGTTAAAATGTGAAAATGGGTTTCTTTGGTGAAGTGGAGGCAGTCGTTGTTAGCGACATTAACTCTTTGCATTTTTTTCCACGGTACAAAATAGAGAAACTATTTAACTTTTTCCCTTGATTATTCCTTCATAGTTTGCATATGCTCATTGGTTCTGTGAAATTTGCAGGCTAAACCTGATAGAACCACAGAAGCATTGCTCAAAGTCTTGATAATGTTTTTATAGAAATTGATAAGTAGTTTCAGTGTAAAAGCATGAAGGCAATTACAACTATGGAATGAAAATTGAAATTAAATAAGTTACCATTAGAGGAATCAAGGATTCACATATTACGTTCAACAAAAAACAAAAAAATACTCTTCACATATTCCTCGCCCCTCTCATTATTTCCTTTCTTGCTTATAGCAACCATGCCTCCCATATGTATGAAACATTCATTCATGTTTAAATCAGCAAAGATATTAAGTTAAAGCGTCAAGTAGGATAAGAATTTAAATCAAAATTATTGCTATTTACCTCATTTAGCTCGCCAAATGCAACAAGTCTTTTGCTCGTATCTATGTGCATATATCCAGCCACATACAGAGAATGGATGCCTTCTGTTGTTAGCTAATGAAGGAAAATTTAAGAAAACATTACGTGAATATCAAGAAAACACATGGAGCCGGCCATTTTGAAAGATTTTTTTGTCCTTAAATATAAGACATACTATATTTATTACTCTGTTTCCACATATATTCATTATCAATACTATCTTGAAATATGACAAGTAAACATTGAATACATTTATGCACTGAGGGATACTTTAGTAATAGTCATACACAAAGCATACACATTAATTATACTACCAATTTTTCTTTAATTTGAAGGGGTCTTAAAATGTAATGCCTTCTGTTGTTACCAATTTTTCAAGGGGTCTTAAAATAGAGATAATGGGAGTATATTATAATGACTTACTTTTTTCATGGGATCAATTCCAATTTCAAGCTGTTTTGCAAGCTCTTGAACGTTGAACGTGCTTTCAAATTCACTTCATCATTATGTGAGCCGGTACATGCAAAATATAAGTTTTGAAGAAAACCTTGTAACGCAAAGGAATTTTCTTTTAATGCATCCTCCCAAGCATTTAACTTTGCTAGACCCTTAACACTAAAGAATGCATCGTTCACAACAACAGAATTACACAAGGCATCGTTGAATCTTCGAGACATCCAAAGGGATGGCAACCATTCCTTTACTTCAACTTTCTTCAATTTGAAAATATTGAGGATTACACGGTAAGCAGCTTCTGATATTTCAATATAACCCTAAAGAAATACCATAGAGATCAAAATCACTTTAAATTTTAGGTAAAACGATAAAGAAGCAATATGATTCAAAAAGAAAAAACAACCTTTAATTGTGATAAGTCTATCACATTAAGAATAAGTATTATAGTGCTCGTTTGCAATTCAAGTGCTCCTTCTGCAATGCTATCAACTTCATATATCTCTTGCCACAAATTCAAAGCAGCCTTTAGATCTTCAAAGATGGTCTGCTTAATGTAAAATAAAAATGCATGCACAAATTTATTAAGTTATGATACCAAAGAGTTCGGAGAAAGAAAATACATTCTTTAAAATAATAAGAAAACATGATTGACAAAATAAATATATGGTAGCAAGATTTATACCATGCTATGAGGTTTAGTTTCTTGAAGAGACAATGCCCGAAGGCAATACGCCTCACACAAATGAAGAGAAACAAAATCTATCTTATCCTTTTGAAGTTTGCGATATAGTTCTATGGCCCCTGTCATTTGTTCTATGCAGCCCTCTATATCACCATTTTCCTTTAATGTCTTTGCGTCTCTTACTAGTGCCTCTGCAAACGACGTATCCGTATCCGTCATCACTGAAAACATATATATGATTCCGTGATTTAGTAACAAATAATCAATCACTTTTTGTAATTAGGAAAAGTTCAAAATCATTCAAAAGAATGTATAGAAACAAGCAAATGGAGAAACAAAATGATACATCATTATAATAACACATCATGACGTCATCATCATCTAAGATCTAAACTAGCATTTTCATTGCCTTTTGTTCTAGTGTTGAAACAGAAAGAAAGAAAAAAATTATAAATATATATATATATATATATATATATATATATATATAAAAGTAATGAATAAAAGAGTAGTGATGGGATGGGTTTGAAGTTTGAACCAACCTGGTGAATGAAGCTAAACTGTGAATAGAGAGATAAACAAGCAAATGCAGAGCTGAAAAAGAAATAACAAAGCAACATCAAAAGCTAATAAACAAAGTGGAGATGAGTAAAAACTGTAATAGTTTTTAGTTTTGAAAATGAAAGAAGAAAAGAGTAGTGATGGATGGATTTGAAGTTTGAATGAACCTTGTGGTGAAGCTAAACTGTGAATGAAGATAAACAATCAAATGCAGAGCTGCAAGAAGAAAGAAATAACACAGCAACATCAAAAGCTAAAAGCTGTAAAATAGTTTTTAGTTTTGAAAATGAAAGAAGAAAAGAGTAGTGATGAACCTGTAAAATAGAATGAAGAGAAAAATGGAAAAACAAAGTTTGTTACTTGGAATGTAGAGACATGAGTAAGAGTGAGTGAGAATGGAAAGAAATGAAATGTGATGGTATTGCTACTGCTATTGCAAGTTTGTTTTTAACAACTTCTCAGACACAATGCGACTGCCAAACGTTGTGTGCAGTTTCAGCCAGCGTTTTTGCATAGCTATAAACAATCATATAGGCTTTTTCATATTTATACTTTAGAGTTTTTTTTTTTATTTTCCTTTTCACTTTCTTTAATTCTCTCACCCATCACAATTTCGTACTAATCCAACATAATTATACTTCATTTTTTATATCATTATTATTTAGGTTTCGTTTTTTTTAATCTATTCATTTAAATAATAAAAGTGCTACCTAAAACTATATTCAATTTTATTTTATCCATGCACAAATTATTATTGCACGTTTCCTCTAACATTTCTTGTGTTGGAAGGACTTGTTTTATTTAAAAAGATAATTTGAATATGAGAGAGAAAGTTGTCACAAAAGTTGTTCAAATATTACTAGTCGATATATTTGTGCTCTGCGCCGTGCGACGTAACGTGTGTCGTTGTGCAACGAGGTGTGTGTCGGCGAGAACAAACATAATACTAAACAATGCTATAAAAAAAAATTACAATTATTTTTCATCTTATAATAGGTGAGTAATCATTTGTCACTAATTTTATACAATTATGTAATGACAAAATTAGTATATTATAATAGGTGAGTAATTTTGAGTCTTATACTCTTTTTGGGTAATTTTGGTAGTGGAGATGTAAAAACGGTAATAGTTTTTAGTTTTGAAAATGAGAGAAGAAAAGAGTAGTGATTAGAATGAAGAGAAAAAAGTTTGTTACTTGGAATATGGAGACAAGAGTAAAAGAGTGAGAGTCCATAATCCAATTTTTTTTTTTTATTAAAAACACAAAACAGATCATTTCCAAATAATACTAATATGGATAATAATATTATATAATAATAATGCCATTAAAATATTATTAAAATTGAGGTGTTACAACCAAGGTTCACCGAAACACACATCTATAATATGGTCAATAACCGTAATCCAATTTTTTTTTTATTAAAAACACAAAACAGATAATTTCCAAATAATACTAATATGGATAATATTATATAATAATAATGCCAATAAAATATTATTAAAATTGAGGAGTTACAACCATGATTCACCGAAGCTAATGAAAATTCACCTGAAAATTCATCAATAACCCACCAGTTTCATACGAGGACGTTTTTGCCTCATATTCAATTAATTATAGGTTCGAACACGACCAATCTTCAGGAATGATGTGAACCTTTCTGTCGCAACTCTTTTCACGGCAGCAAACATTTTTGTCACAACTCTCTTCACGGTGGCGACACTTTCCGTCGCAACTCTCTTTCTCTTCTCTTCATGGTGAATATTCTCGTCGCAATCAAAACTCGCAAAGTGCTTCATTTTCGGATCAGACTTTTCTACTATTGCAGTTCACGATTCACCGCCGACAACATTGTCGCCCCTGTATTAGATGTTCCCGAAATACGGGTGTGGAGTCTTCACCACCGCTCCACCCCCATGGAAGAATATGGATGTGGAGTCTTGACCACCACCTCCACCGAAGGTGGTGTATGTACACGTCTTTTGCCATCGTTGTGGGTACGTTGAACCAGAAAGTTGGAAAAATTTGCTTGTGTGATCTTATTAATTGTAGTTAGTGGAGTAGTTAAGTTGGATGAAATTCAATAAATAAAGGTATAATAATGGAAAAAAATAATAAATGCTGCATTGATATTGTAAAGTGACAATTACTTTGAGAAAAAGAAAAAATGTTAAAGAGACAATAATTGTGAGACGGATGAAGTATAATTTAAAATGAAATTTAATGAAGGAGAAAACCAAAAAAGGAATAAATAGTATGAAATAATGACAAAACTTATGTGAATTTTTTTATATGTTTTTCATGTGATTCTTAGCTAAAAACTCATTTTCATGAGTAGTTTATTTAAGAACCATACGAAAGGTGTTGAAGACAAAATCCTTATTTGATATTTTAAAGATTGCAAACATGTTAAATTAATTTATTTCATCTTTTTTTTTTTGACAAAAAAATTATTTCATCTTGTTATTTACTAATTTGTTTTGTGATAATTGTTTCATGAGAACGTTTTGAGAACATTCTAGATTCACAAAGTAAATAAAATATTTACATCAAAAAAGAACAAGCCAGTAAAAAGTAAAAAGGGAAGCATGACATGACAATCATATGAGAAGTTATCTTGAGGCTTGAGGTTTTTCGATCCATTTGAAGAAAAATCCATTGAAGGATAAAAAAAAACTCTCTTTCACCTATTTATTATTAATTAATTAAATTGAAAAATATTAAGAGAGAACTTATAAGATTATAATTATAAATTATGATGATAATGATGATGATGCCGATACCTTTTAAACAAATGTATAATTATAAATAATAAAATAAGCTTAACGATGTAATGTTTTTTGTTTTTTTTTTTTAAAATACACATTGACATGGTGATTTTTAGTTTAACTCAAAGAGTTCATACTCTCCGAGAAGGTAACCAATGTGCCGATTTCCTAACCAAGTTGAGAGCTTCTTCAAATGATACTCTGTTATTGCACCAGCAACCCCCTGATGATCTTCGTCCCTTGATTAGGACAGATGCATTAGGCACTATTTTCTTAAGACTTTAGTTTTCCCCTTTGTTTGGGGTTCTTTTTCTTTCTTTTCTGTTTTTCCTTTTCAGCAATGTAAACAAAAGAAAAAAAGAGTTCATCTACAGTTAAAAAAATATGCCTTAAATGTGGAAAATAATTTTCTGAATAATGATTCATTGCCGCAAAACTAAAAATCATATATATCCCTTTCCCGCCTTCAAATATACCATTTGAATTAGATTAAATAAATGTTGGAAAAACCAACAGTACTATACTTATTTCAACCAAGTTCGTGACATTGTAAGACAAACAAAAAAAATCATATATGTTTAAATGGTATCCTTCAATTTTACTAGTACTTGAGCATGAGGACTCGAGGTTGTCGAGATAAATACTCCCTCCAAAATATCATTTTTATTTGTTTAGGGTGTGTTTGGATTGAGGGTTTAGGAGGGGAAGGGAGGAGATGACTCATTTTTATTTTTAAAATTACGAATAATGTAAAAAGAATTTTTAAAATAAATTAAGTATTTTTGAAGTAATATATGATTATTTATCATGTTGTTAATTCAATTTTTTAAAAACCAGTTTATAATGTTCGTAATTTAAAAAAGAAAACCGAACCCTCCCCTCCTTTCCCCTCCTAAACCCTCAATCCAAACACACTTTTATTTGGGAGTTTGGAGGGAAAGAGATGAGAGGGTTTTGAAAAAAAGGAATAAGTAAGTTGAAGAAATAGAAGATATTGAGATAATAGAGTTTTGGAGGTTAATTTTTTATTCATAATACAAAATCTCCTTAGTTTAAGGGAATTCAAAAAATATATTGAACGATAGTTTTGAGGGATTTTAAAAAATATATGAATTTTTCAAAATCAATTTAAGTTGTTATAACATTCTTAAAATTGTGACCATGAGAAAGAGTGGAGAGAATATGGGGAAAATTAACTAATTGTCGTAACTCGATATAATAATTACAACTGTTAGTTATGGTTGGTAGTTTTCCGCTTATTCTTTTTGTGCACTCTCTTGGAACTTGGAACTCACTCCTACTACATAGAGGCGGGAAAGGGATTGCCACGGGTAGCATTTGTGTGACATTGTAGTGTCAATGTCATTTGATATTGATCAACCACACTATAAGAAGTGACTTTCTTGTTTTTCTTTCAAAAATATTTGTTGTTTTTTGTTGTTTTTTTAAGTGAAGTGTGACATGGCACATTGTGGTTGGTCAATGTCACGTGACATTGACACCACAATATCACCCAAGTGGCTTCCGATTACCACATACTAATAAGTACTTTATATTTTCTTTTTCTTGAAAGTAACATACTAAGACATGAATTCAATCTTAATCAATATCTTTAAAGTGTTACAAATATAAATTGATTAGTAAAATCTGTATATTTCTTTTTATATATCTGAATGAGGAATCATTGGCCAAAGTATTGAGAATTGCTACTACAATGATGGCAATATTGAGAAATCCAAGGTTCCACAAAAGAACATAAAATTTCTAAAAGAAAATGAGGAGTTAGGCAAAAATTAGATATATACTGTTTAGAGAAGAGGAACAAAAATCTTCCAAACCTTAATATCACAGTCCAAACTTCCACTGTAGATAAGAAAAGATGCTTCAGACGGTTGATCAAAATGATCAAGCACAATAGTTAGGCACTTAACTGGACCTTTATGCCCTTCCAAAGCACTTAAACAACAATACTCTCTAAGAACATTATTAGTATTACCTCGCCAAATTCGAATTGTCTTATCCTCAGAACCACTGCACACCAAATCAGAAACCACAGACAAACACAATATAGACTTTGTGTGGCCACGAAGAGCACCTATGACTATCAAATTACCATTTTCACTTTTTTCAGATACTAATATTGATCTATCACATGCACCTGAATACAAAACAGAATCATCACTGTTAAGAGCCAATGCATTAATCCCAGACCTGTGTTTCTCCAAAGTATCAACTAATAACAAATGTTTCTTCTCTCCTTTATTTTTCTTCCAAACCTTAATTTTTTTATCTGTTGATCCGGTGTAAACATATCCATCATTAGAAACTGTGATTGCGTTTATTGCATCGTCATGTGCATTTTGCACTGATTCCAAACATGTGAAGTCATTGGTTTTCCACACCTTTATTGTTCTGTCCCATGAAACAGAATACAACAAGGTTCCATCTTTAGATAAGGCAAGAGATGAGACTGTGTCAACATGGTGCACCCATGTACATTTTTTGTGCCTTCGAATATTAACATGGTTTTTCGGGATAAAGATTTTCGTGAAACGGTCTATGAATGTTGGGAGTGTGGCTAAATGGGTGAACTTTTGTTGTTGAGATTCATTGTTAATATTGGTGATTTTCCAAACGCGGATTTTGTTATCTTGGTGAGCAGTGAAAAGCTTGTCTGAATGAACTACAATGGATTTCACAGCACCATTTCCAGATATTATTGTGTTAGTGTTAATTGATTGTTGAGGGTGAGAATGAACATGAGAAAGGTTCCATGATGTGACTTCTGTGTTGGATGAACCAGTGTAGAGGAATTTTCCTACAAGTGTTAAAGAGGATATGTAAGTGTGGAATTTGAGAGTTGTGAGGCATGTGAAGGAAGAATTATGAAATTGTTGTGATTTTGAGTTGAGAGAAGGAACTGATGCGAGGCTATGTTGTGAAGAAAGAGTACGTGTGGTAATTAACTTTTTTTGGAAGTTATTAGAGTCGTTGCTGAAGGATCTTTGATATTCCATGATTCATTTCATATAATATACTATTAAGTTGCCAAGTTTAGCCAAATAGGTATATATAGATGAAAAGTGAGTGAAATTGAGTTATGTAAGTGGAGAAGAAAAAGTGATTTATATAGCATTGCATGGAATGATGCAGGTCTGTTATGTATCATAGCTGAGTACGAGGACCTAGCATGATTGGTTACAAGTTACAACTTACACAGTTGTCGGTGGATAACTTGGAAGTAAGTTTTAATTTAGTGAACAAAAATGTAATGCTTTCTTTAATTGTCATAAGGGAGGTAAGTTGTACCCTGGTCCAGTTTGATAAATGCTTGATATAATTAAAAATAGTTGGAAATCTTAATGATGATTGATGTTGGTATTTAAAAGTAGAAATTTAAATTTATGGCCCATCATGCATCGAAAGGGGATACATAAAAATTGCACAAAATACTAATGGTATATGATACCATCTTTTATAAGTAAAAGTTTATAGTCATCTCATTGTCACCGTTGCAATGATGACTAAAGGTGTCGCTTTGATAAAACAAATGAAAACAAACATGACTTGAGTTTTGAGACACTTATACCTACTCATGTTTTTATTAAGCTGACACTTATTATGTTAACTATACTTATACGAAGAACATGTGTAAAAGACAGACAAAAAAGGGTGTGTTGTGTGCTTTGATTAACTTCTCTCGTCAAATATATAGTTGACGCATATTGATATTCTAAGTCATTGATTCATGATGGTTCAACGACTCAAATCACATTGTTCTTCCTATAAGTATAGTTAAAATTAGAATGACTCGAACATTACAATAGAAAAAGTTATTAACTTCTACTTTTGATAGACACTTAGATATAATTTCAAACAGTTCTCAGTTCCATTCGTACACCATACAAAATACTTGCTAAATTATACATTTTCCATTAAAACGTGGATAATCGCCATCCTCTCTCCCTTCTTACTTGTGAATAGTAGATTTTTTTCATCGGTGATTTATGACAAGACAACATGCTAATGCCTTTTGAAATTAATTGGAGATCACTGCTTGCTAACTTTTCAAAAAAATAATGAGAAGTTTTTGATTGAGAAACATGAGATGTAGGAAACTTAATAAAATTATAAAATGGGCATTAGGTTATGAGGGGAGACATGAATTTTCGCATTGAACTTTAAACAATTATATAAGTAGAACTGAACATTATATCTTCAACTTAAACTTTTAAAAAGTAAATATAATATCTGATTATTATCATTTATATGTTATTTAATATCTATTTTTTATTTAACGTGAGACTCTTAATTATACTTATATACCAACAAAACCTTGTGTACGTTTGTGTTTAAGTCGGCCATACGTAACTTTCTCAATTAAATAAAGTTGGGTCTCCACAGTTGTTCAGCTGTTGCAATTACAAAGGAGGGACCGAGCTACTTCGTCTCATTTGAAAACATCACACAAACATGTTACATCCAAGCCATCGTATATATACAAAAGATATACAAAAGATGTAAAAGGAATTTGGAAAATAAAAAGCAAACCGTTTAAAGATGACTAGCCCATTTGAATTAACTTATTAAAACAGTTTATGTATTATTTTTTTTGACAAGAAATTTTTATGTATTATTTATAATTTTTTTATGGTAATAATGAAAAAACAGTTTATAAAGATAAAATTTTCGTTAGTAAGAGATTATAAATTACAATAAAAACTTATTTATTTACATAAACTTAAAATAAGCTCAAACTAAACGGGACTAATATTAGTAACTAGTTATTACTTATTACAAATTAATTATATCTAATTTTTGGTAAACCATCAAATCACTTTATCATTAAATCAGCTGAAGAAGAAGAAAAATTGTGCATGAGATTTCCATGATTATCTTCTCAATTTGTTTGAAACTAATTAAATAAACCATTTTTTATTGAATTAGTTCTTTTTCCCTCTAAGAGGTTTACATCTTTATAAGTTTACTCAACATTCATGTAGCCTTGAACCTTAGAGATGGTTAGTATTTGTAAAATTCATCAGCTAAAATCTGGCACGTGTCATGTTCTGTAATTTGTCTGAAGATGCGATTTTTAATTCCACTTAAAAAATTTCTGCCTGGCTAGCAACAAACCGCAGAAAATAATCTGAGCCAAATTAAACAGCGACGAAATGGATAGATTGTGCATTAGTGTGAATCATGATGATGAGGTGACAATTACCATCATGTTTTATGATAGTTGCTGGTGCCGGCGTGTAATCATACAATTATCATTTATCAATCAAATGGACCAGTTGATATGAATTATATGAAAGAAACATATAACAATGTCTCTTAAAATAATTTTCTCAAAAAAAATGTCTCTTAAAATAATTGTCGGCTAAGTTGTTAAGTTGTTCTCCTTCCAATAAAGAATGAATGACTAAAACAAAATAAATAGTAAAAATAATTGTTGGTTATCTATGTATGGATAGAGAATGATCAATATGTTTTAAGGATAAGCTTAAGCAGGTTAGCTAGCAACCATATATACATGCCCAACCAAGAATAAAAAAGAAATTACACTGTGAAAGTAGCCATTTGATTACTTATAGATACCAGTCACGCCACGACCTAATTGTAGGCATTGGTTTAGCACCGCACAACTTTATGAAGCATTAACCAGCCTAATTATATGCATATATGGAAACTGATAGAGTAAGTTTACCATGAGATAAAGAGGATTGTAGCATTAAAGATGGGAATAAAAAACAATAGGTATCTATGACTCCAATTAAAGGTGTACGTGGATCGGTTTGGGTTGAGTTTAGTTAAACTTAAAACTTGAATTAATCGGTAGGTGAGGTAAAATAATCATCTATTACATTGTTGGGTTCAGACTACTTATGACCAAAATTTTAAATTAGATGGTTTTTAATTATTTTTTTACATTTAGGGCTATTTATCCACTATCCATGCTTGTTTGTACCCGTTGTCTAGGTTGTCTTCAATTGCGTCTCACTCAATTGTTGATATGCTCCTTAATTTTCTATGTAAGAAAAATGTGCGTTTTTAAGTTTGTACTTTCCTCCCCTAAAAAAACAAAAAATTAAGTACTTTATTTAAAGTATCTACGTACTCCCTAGTTTCCTTATCGACAATTCATACACGTTTAGATAATACCTTATTGAGCGGTGTCAATTGATATATCAGCCCTTCATCGAGTTTTCATGACCCATGCATCTTTTTGCAGTTGAAAATGAGGTTTGTTTCATAACCACTCGACACACATTAATTAAGTTGGACCTTCCATTTATCAAATATCATGTCATTGATTCCAATTGCATTGCTACCATCCATTTTGTTTAACCGTTCTTCGGATTGAGAGTTTGGTCGTAAGATAAATAAAGTTTAGTAAAAAATCCAACTAATTTTCACGAGCCACCATTTACAAGTGGAAGTGATTTTTCCATCTCAGAGGTTATACAATTACGGGTTTTATTCATGATGTCACGTAGTTTTTAATCTTGATCGTTAAGATGAGATTTGAGCGATTTATACACAATAATAACATTAATTTAAAATAATCATGACCGGTAAATAATTGTTATTAAGCAATTTATTCATACCAGCAGAAAGACATATGTACACTAACATGATTGTCTATCGGCGTTTTTGGTGTACTTCCTTGTATTTGTATTACGAAAGATAATAGATAATTTAAAATAATCCTGACCGGTAAATTTAATTATAGAATTCTATTATGAAAGATAAATTCGTTCAAAAAAGCCTCCGACCATATAGTTAGTTATTCGATAGTAATTGAATAATACCCCATAATGAGATTATCCTTTGAAAATGCATAAACTACCCAAAATACCTTCTCTCTTTTTTTATAGAGAAAATACCTTCTATTTTTAACAAGTTAAGACAATTTTTTTTCTTTTCAAACGCATGTCGTCCAAATGACCAAAGATCTGGAGAAATAAATTAAGTTTGTGAAACTTTTTAAACATATTGAATTTCAAAAAATCTGATATGAATGGGATGTATGAAGTAAGATTTCCTAGCAAAGAATGCCAAAGCCCACATATTAATCCATTTTTGTTACAATTTTTTTTAGTAAACCCCCAATCCCTCTCACGCAACCTTTAAATTTCCAATTTTGCTCCCGTTCATTCTACAAATTGAACAAGAAAAACATGATTTAGTTTCTGGAACCCTTGAACCATGTCAATATAGAAAACATGTTCGGTCTCTTTCTCTCATTTCTCCATTTTTGTTTTCAAACCTAGAAAGTCCCCAAAATCGAATCATACTATGTTGTATCATTTTTCAACTAAAGTTGGTTATATCCATCGCATTTCATACCGTTTTCAACAAGAGGTCAGTGCACATTTGCCTAAATCTTTGATGTTTGATTTAATTGTTTTATTCTTCATCATTTCGGTATCTAAAATCCAAAATGTGTATGCAAATTTATAAGTTCGCTATAATTTTATCATTGTTTCATATACTTGCCTTCAAGCTATATGATAGGAGAAGGATGTCCCCTATGTGATGAAGAGAATTTTACTACTCATTATCTTCCACTCCCTCCTATGAAGGTGAGTTGTTTGCCCTATTTTGAGAACGTAAAATCAATTCTCTTCGGTCAACGACTCTTTGTCTTTTCCTCATGTTAAGAATCTCATATTGCGATGTATAGAGAAATTAGATAAAAAAAAAAAAAAAAGGAAAGAAAAAAAAAAGGCTCAAGTTTTGAAGGATGTTGTCCAGTCGACTCCTTCAACAAAGGTGTTTCTCCCTTTGGGACCACCTCCTACAACGTCATCCCTCCTTTGACGGTACTTTCATCGCCTCATCTAGATGCATATGAAGATGTGCTCAAAGACATGACTTTGAGTGGGTTTTCTCCATCATAAAAAAAGGCTTGGACATTTATTCTTCTTTCTGCTCTTCTGAATCATCCATCAATAGAACTCTCTTTTACTTGATTTTCAATATTTTCCATTTATACTTCTACTATTTTGCACCTATATACTTTCATTTATACTTATACTTATGCTTATATTTCATTTTTATGAATTTCTTAATCCTGACTCATTTGCTTAATCTTTCTTTGTTTCGTCCCGATCAAATTCCAAAATTTGAAGCGTGTTTTTCTGAGGATTGCTACAATCTAAATAGAGATAAGAGGGAAATTCTAAAGGCCGTAAGAGATATGAAAGAAAAAATTTCACAATTTCTTAATCATTTTTCATTATCCCGGCCACATAAGAATGTGCCAGTCCATTTTGTTTGAGAAACCATTGGGTGCAATTCTTTGACTTCATATTTTCAGTTTGACTGTATAAATTAAATTAAATCATATATCCAGATGGACCTTGAAGCTTCTAAGAGAGTCCTTTTTTGGAATAAACACATAAGTTGGCGCATAAACACGGTGAATATAACAGGTTGACATATGTTGGTCCAAACATCCAGATGCATTTTTTTATCAATACAACTGGTCAATAAACTTCTCAAGACTAAACTCAAGAGAAGCTTCCTTCTAGAGGGACGTCTTTGTTGAACATGGTGGCGTATGTAATATTAATAATTTTTCCCTCTCCATGCAATAAAGAAGAATGTGCTTTTAACTCTTTGATTAATATTGTTAAATAGTGATTATCATTTGTCTGATAAAAATTATAAATAATATAAGTGGAGGCAGTTCTTCACGTGCTAAATTTCACACGCTCTAAACAGCTCATGCATTTGGATATAATTGAATTTTGTAATCAATGACGACTAGTTTGTTCAAAATAAAATATATCAACGACTACTAGTATAAATATGCCTATCATTCATCGTTATATACACACTGCATAATTAATTGGTAATCCTTCAATTGAATTTCAATTTTCATATACAAAGCAATTTTGTTGGTAGGAACAGAGAAGAACAAAGAAAGAACTAGATCGAGAAGCTATGAATCATGGGAACGTGTACAACTCATATGGAACTTCTTGGGCAGACCAGTGGGACAATGGTCCAGACCCTGTTATGGCTGGTTCAAATGACAACAAGAGCACAACAAAATACAAGGAAAAGTTTGGGGAAGGTTTAGGTAAGACCAAAGGAGTGGCCTCCACCGGCATGAAGAAATTAAAGGATGGTACCTCGGTTGGTCTCCACTGGATCAAGACCAAGTATTCCAAAGCAACCCACAAACATTAGGCCACTTGAAAATTTTAAATATAACTTCTTTGTGTACATTTTTTTTAAAAAAATTCATTCATTCTTGGTGTGTACGTGTGATCTAGATGCTTGTTTGTATATTAGTTACGTTTATGTTCACCTTTGTTGTACATCATTCATATTCCAGTCTAAAATATATTGTGTTTTGATTTAGGCTAATTACTAAGCATCTATGCGTGTTTGAGAGTCATAAAAGATGAACGTAAGCTAAACTCTTCAAAGAGGACTGGGTTGACATCTTCAAAGTTCATAACCTGTTCATCGTACTCGAAAATAAATTAACGAAATATGTGATTGAACCAATACAAAAATGTTCTATTATGATTTTTTGTGAACTTTACCTAATCTAAGGATTTTTCATATATATGTGTGCGCGCAGTGGCGGATCAAGGACCTGGGTCAAGAGGCGCAGAGTTTTTAGTGTAAATAATTTAAACAATAAAATTTATATAATTTCATAATTGTTTACTTAACCAAAAACTATTTTTTTTCAAATATAAAGCACATAAATTTTCACGTCGTTCATGATTCAAAAGTATGTAGACAATATTGATTTAGAAGTATAATTAGATAAATAATTAATATAAAATTAAAAAAGAAAAATGATATTTATTTTAGACATTTTTATATGACAAATTGATGATCCACAATAATTTTAGAATGGATATAGTAAAAAAAAAGAGAATGAGTTAAATAAACAAAAAATATTTGTTGAGTATTATATGAACTAATTTTGGATGGACACAATATAAGAGTACACTCACATATTTGAGAAAAGATAAAAAATATGAAAGAATTAAATAATATGTATTTTAAAATAATTATATGATATTTTTTATTTTTAAGAAAAATTATATATATTTTGTTATGTGTATGCTGAAATATTTGTGCCCAAATATTTATAACATATAAGTATTTTCCGTATTAGATATGCAAAACATTGAACTTAGCCATGTGTTGTAGTCCTGATCATGACTTAAAGAACATGTATGTATTTGTTCTACATTTTCTTTTATTTTAATTCTGTGAACTAAATTTGAAGTGATACAATATAATAAAAAAATGTGGAAAACTAATCTAAACAAGTGGAAAATTTGTCAAAGCCACTATTTGGCGGCTAGAGCACCATATATAAATGGACTTTACTCAATATATTATATTATTTTATACTTTTTAATTATTTAAATCACTCACTTATATTTTTAAAATATTCATACTACTTATCTAAAACTTTAAAATGGGTTCCATCAAACATCATAATATCTCTTACATTTATATTTTATATTATTTTTATAAAGAAAACAGAAAAGCTACCGTAGCAATACAATACCACGGTGTTAAGAAAAAATCTGACAAAATGCTATTGAAAACTGTGATACCACGGCATGCAGCAGGCGATGTGTATGCTCAGAGGTGTTGAGAGTAATTGTCAAAGCACCTCTTTATGCTTCAGAAGGTGAGAGAAGAATAATTGGATAAGTGCAAAATCTCTCTGAAACAGCATGTTGCTGGTGCAAAATAAATTTTCCAATGTGTGCAAAGGTGTAAATAAACTAAAATAACTAGTTGAAATCTTACAATTCAGGGGCTGCAGGTGCACACCCTCGTTAAGAGGTGGCTCCGCCCCTGTGTGTGTTTTTATAAAATAAAATAAAACTATTTTCTTGGCTGAAAACGGCCTACAATTGAATTTAAGGTGAGCTGACTGAATTGAGGAGAGTTGAACATATGATAAGCTGAATGAAAGATAGTTGAAGTTGGTATAATCAAAAAATTTCTTAGCTGACACGAGGCTCGTTTAGTCGTTTACACAATAAGATGAATTCAAACTTAGAGAGCATAGCGAATGGTAGTGTTAACTTGGGGTGGCCTTGGTTACCCCATTTTTTTATAAGTGTATTTTTGTGTTTAAATACTCTTATATTATAGATTTAGCCGTCCTAAATAAGTTTATTTGTGAAAATTATTAGTAGAAATATGAAAAACAACACATTATCACTTGATTGATATATTTATTTTCTTGGTTTGCCACTTTAAGTCCTTATAGTAAATACATAGAGAGTTTTATCAACAACAAAAGATGGTCAAGATGATATTTGCAAAAGTATTTTTTATTTTTCCTATATATTTGGCGAAGCTAGCTAAGTATTAAAAAAAATTGTAACCCAGTCGGCTTATTAAACCTCCGGTTTTAACAGAGTTTGTCCGGTTCATACCGGTTTGATTGCATTACTGATCCAATATATCAACTGAACCAGTTATCCGGTTCATGATCGGACCGGTTTGACCGGCTGGTCCGGTCCGATTTTCAAAACTATGTGTTCATATATTTGAGTGAACCATCAAATTCGTCCCTGAATTTTTACGGGTCGGTCAAATTCGTCCCTCAATTATGTGAAATATCAATTTAGTCCCTGAATTTGTCAGACATCCATCAAAAAGGTTCCTCCGTCCAAGTGCTCCGTTAGCCATGCTGATTTGCCGCCTTGCATGTTGTGTTATCTTGTACACGTGGCAAAAAGGAAGTCATGTGTTCAAGGACTAATTTGATGGATAGTGAAAAAATTCCAGTTTTCACTTTTTCAGTTTTATTTTTTATGTTATTCCAATTTTGCCCTTGTATTACTCATACCCCCTTCTTCATATTTCTCTCAGAAACATAAAAAAACGTCATTGACTCTTCTCCTTCCCGCTAAAAATTTCTCCATTCTCACCTCTCCAAAATCATCATCATCTCCGGCGATTATCACGTTTTTGAAGTTGTTGTGTTCGGCTATGACTTTTGTCTATGTAATATTTCAGTTTCAATTTGTGTGTTCTAGTTTTTTTAGTTTATTTTGTACACGTATGTTTCAAGGATCAATTTGATATCTGATTAAACAATTCAGGGACTTATTTGATGGTTTTTTAATATAACGGAGGGATCTATTTGATAGATAGAGAAATAATTCAGGGACTAATTTGATGGTAATATTATTACAGAAATGTTACATTCCTCGATCATCTTCAACCTCTTTTCATTAGAACTTTACCAGAGGGCAAGCATAGAATGGCCTTCCTGAGTTTTTTAAAGTATTGGATTTTCTAACAACACAAATTATAGGACACCAACATTCAAACACCCTCACAACACCTTAAACTTGGAGCTTGAAGATGAAGCTCGACTTTCATAACTGTTTTTTTTCCATATTGACTCCCCATCATTTCAGATTCAATTTCAATAATTTTACTTCAAGAAATTTTGAAGGATTTTGACTTTCAAATTTTGGTGATTTTAGAGTGTAGATTGCAGATTGTGTAATTAAGGTTTCAATTTTATACAATTGGGGAAGAAAGAGTCGTTGGGGAAGAAAAGAGCCGTTTGGGAAGAAAGCCAAAACATTTTTTTGCAAATCAATCAATTTAGTCCTTTGAAATGTTTGTTATTATCGACCAAATTAGTCTCTGCCAACGTGGCGTCTGACATATGGGCACGTCAACTCTATGACACCCTAAATCCCACAATAATTATTACTATTATTTATTCAAACATAGAGTGTGATTCGCAGCGGAGAATGTCAAATAAAAACTTTCAAATTAATATAAGAATTTTTCTACAAGATTTAGGATACCACAGTGACTCACAAACATATTCCACATGTCACTTCCTTGAAAATTATAAAAAAATTAATATGGAATCTTTTTCTTATGAAAATAATTTAATTTACATCATAAACAATGGTTTTCTTGTACAAGACTAAATAAGTAAGCATATCCCTTTTTCCCGTGTCACTATCAGAGCGGTGCTTTTTTTCCAAAATAACAAACGACACAAGACAAGTCTTTATGGAAGGCATGTACTTGACTCCAAGACTCATAACCTTTAGAACTATGGTTTCGCAACCGCAGTGCCAAGCCAGCAAACACAAACAACGAAGGGGTGAGTTTCGAGAACATGTAATAGTATAAAATAAAGGCTTAATTGCACTTTTGGACCCCTATCTTTCCAAAAGTTGCGGTTATGGACCCCTAACTAATTTAAATACAAATCAGCCCCCTATGTTTTGATTCTTTAGCAGTTTTGGACCCCCAAGACAAAAAAAAATGACACGTGGCACCTCACTTAGGGTGCCACGTCAGCGTTGACCGAGTCAAAAATGGACTGGGGGTCCAAAACTGCCAAAGAATCAAAACATAGGGGGCTGTTTTGTATTTAAATTAGTTAGGGGTCCATAACCGCAACTTTTGGAAAGATAGGGGGTCCAAAAGTGCAATTAAGCCTAAAATAAATCAGAAGAACGCGTAAGAAATTAAGTCAAAGTTATATCACATCACAAACATAATATTCAAAACCTTGAAGTATACACTAGATCAACTCAATCCACATCAGTAGAAAAAAATAATATCACTGCAGCATAAGAAACAAGATCTTCACAAACGCAATGTAACAATTCAATTCAAACTAGTCACAACACATATAGTCACCAATAACCATCTTCATAAGAACATCAACAGATAATCACCTTCATCGTCGCACACAATTACACTTATTCACCAAATACAAATCATCATCAAATTTTATGCATATGGACTTAGTCCTAAGACTTATATGAATGTGGTACCACACCTATCGTCATAATTTGCCAGAGGTATGTTATCGGACTTTCATCAACATAATTTGCCAGAGATATGTTACTGGACTTTCATCGTTATTTCGTCATCATGAATCCTAGACACAACTCTATATGCATGCATGAGACAGACCTCTTCAAGTATTAAAAGACCATAACATCATCAACAAATCATAATCATAAATGCAGACTCTTCCTATTATGCACAACATCAAGACAAAACACATCATCGTCATTCACATCATCATCATAAGTAAACATTGTCATTCTCATCATCAATGTATATTAGACATCATCATTCAAATCATCATCATAATTATACGTCGTCATTCTCATTGTCAATATAAATTAGACATCGACATTATCATCATCAATATAAAATAGACATGCATTTTATCATCATCAATATAATTAGTAACATCATCCTCATCATCATTTCTCATTGTTTAATCCTAAAATAGACACCGTCTTTTTCTCATCATATGTATTTTAAATATATATGTATGTCATTACCTCACTGACTCTCTTGTTACAGTCATAAAGTCCTTCATCATTACCCTTATCAAGACGATCACATCACTACCTTACCTCTTCATTAATCTAGTTCATACACACGACTCATTCATACGTCAACATCTCTTTACTTTATTTTATCATTCTTCTTACGGTCATGCTCTCTCTTCTCGTCTATTCTAGGTTCCCTAGATACTTTATTCTAATAGCATACACTATTCTTCATTCTTAATTTAGGATGTTCACTTCTTCATTAACATTCCCTATAACGTCTTCCCTCAATCTTAATCTTGCATTAACAACTCTAATCCTAACTACATCAACATTCATTATCATACTCTCATCATCATGGTCATCATAACACCACTTACAATCAAACTACTACAAAACCCCATAGTTAAGATCATAATACCCTAAAGATGAAGGGATTCTCCCCCTACAACCAAACTCTCCCCTCGTTGGCCTAAGACACTCCTTAAGAGCGCCATCTACAACACAAGTTGGAACCATCATTTATTTGTCATCTAAAGAAGAACATCAATTCTTATCCATCTCAAATCAACATCTTATTCATCAAACTATATTCACACATCGTATTTTCAAGCACACGTAATCATATTCTAATAAATATTTCAATACCAATAGTCATCGTATATATGTGCAATACCAAAAATTCATTTCAACAGGCATAAATCATATAACAACACATTTATTTCAATCATTGAATAATTCATCAATCCAAATAATTGCGGCAAATCAAACACGAGCACACACAAAATTTATGATAACATCAAATGTACATATTCACATAATTTAAATCAAGCAAAGGGCTATAAATTTTCACATTAATTTAATTATTCTCTCAAAGGGCTATAACCGTCGTGGCGATCCCCGAGCGAACTTTGGGAAAAACAATTTTCCGTTCATTTACACTCATGATCTCGAACTCCTCTCTCTCACCCCATACCTGGATTGAAGCTTTAGAATGACATAAGAAATGCGACAGGAACAGCGATTCGAACAATTAAGCAAGTTCACGTCTCCTTTCCAATGGACATCGTGGCATACACATGACAACTCACAAAATATAGCTTGGGTTGTTGTATTGCAGCAGTGACCGACAGGGAGGTCTTATTTTGGCACCGCCCATAGGGATAGAAGAGGTTTATAAAGTAAGTCATTGGCTCGGCATATGTGATGTTTTTCTTTTAGTGATACAAAACGGTGATAGTAGGAAATCTAGAAGCCTTCAAGCAATAGCCATGGATGGAACTTGCGGTCAAGAAAAACTTACGTTTGGGTGAAGGTTACAAAACCTAATTCATGACTAGGTTGTATAGCTAGAGGAGAATTAAGAATACCATGATTTGTATGTTTGTGCTGCGGCACAATATACACTAGGGCTCAAAACTCATCCACGTCTCACTTCTTTTTCTAAATAAATCCATTGATTTATATCATAAAAAAATAATTATTACTATACCTATAATTGTCTAAAATACGAACGTGTACATATAGTATAAATTACACATGGCTCAAATTATAAAAGATTAAGTAACTAAATAATAATAATAATATACTACACTTAAATCATAGTTCAAGAAGATTATTATCTTGGCTCACTTAGCAAGAATTCAAAGCAAGGAATAATAATTATATAGGAAAAACAAATATATAAAATATAATTCGCATAATTGAATGACGAATTTAGTTGATCCGTGAAAATTCAAGAACGAAGTTGATATTCACCCCGGTATATTTTGGATTTTTTTTTCTGCCTTAGTTGTTGCCAAAAAACACAAAAATACCCTACTTTTTAAAAAAATTGCATAAATGCCCTACTTTTTCAGGGCCCCTGGTACAACTACACTAGCAGTTGCGGGGTACCCTGAAAAGTAGCGAATTTTTTGGCATTATTATACCCCGCCACTTGCATTTGCGGGGTATTTTCTTATTTTTTTTTTCAAGTTTTCAACTAACCCGCAACTTGCAATTGCATTGTATTTTTGGGTTAATTTTTTTTTTTTTAATTTTTAAATACCCCTCTACTTGGAGTAGAGGGATATAATAAGGACAAAAAAAAGTGAACAATGGGTGGGTTACGTACTTGCATGGAAAAAATTAAATTAATAATAACTTAATTAAAAAAAATCTAATTATAATTATATAACAAATAAAAAACTATAAAATCTATAATTATTATAGATGCCCTCCTGTCCCACACCCTCGTCTTTGACGATGTCTTCCGCGATTTACTTGAGGGTCATGCTCGTCTTCGTCATTGTTATCTGAAGTTGATTGTATCTGACTACCATAACCTAACGACAACGACACATCGTGTTCCCTTGTTGGCCATCCCATATCCAGAAATTGTTCATTGGAGTTCAATGAAGCCGGAGAGAAGTGAGATAGTAGGTTTGTTGGTGTTGGTGGGTGGTTGTAGTTTTGGTTGGTGTACATTGGGTATTGTGGGTTGTTGTAGGTGGGGTAATTGGTGTTGGACGGTTCAGGTTGGTTTGAGTCATTATAGGAGAAGTAGTTGTTGTTGGATGTGGTAGCTTGGTTTGGGTCATTGTAACCATAGTTTGGCATTGAATTTTGTTGGTAAGTGGACTGATAATGGGGCTCATATGTATTTCTCGGGGAGGTATACGGTGGTGGTTGGATGATATTTTGTTGGAGGTGTCGAGAAAGTCATACATTACAGAACCATGAATGTTTTGTGTTGTATGTGGTTGAGATTGATGATCTTGTAGTTGAGAAAATATATCTTGATTCCAAAAATCATCATGAATTGGTGTTTGGTTGTGGTGAATTTGAGGTTCAGGTTCTGGCTCCGGCTCTTCTTCTTCGTCTGGATCTGAATTTGATGGTTTTGTGTCAATTGAAATCCTTAGACGTGGGTTGCATGTGGTTGTCAACCACTCAATATATGCATGAGTTGGGGTGAGTGATCTTGGCCGCATGCGAGGTAAAGTATAACGTGGTCGGTTGTCCCAATGTGCGCTCTCTTGTGGAAAGCGAAAACCGTTTGATTCGTACCACGTCTTGAACCGTTTGTCCAACTTATGGAATTGTTGCATGTCTCGTGGGGGCCCTGGTATTTCTTGTGGCAAACCAAATTGGAGCTTGACCCTATCAGTTGGATGTCATTCAACTTTGTCAAAACATATCAGGTAAGTTGTTGCAGTCCAATCCCAATAGTCTTCAGGCAAACTGTGTGGAACATTCTTGTATGGTCTCCATTTAAACTGACACAAGAGAGAAGTTTTAGTGCCAGTTTAACAATTTTGATATATATATATATATATATATATATATATATATATATATATATATATATATATATATATATATAAAAACTCATAAGTCAAAAATCAATGTTACCAAGATGAAGAAGACGAAGACGACATCGTGCCACAACTACCAATTTTACCGATCAGAGCTTCTTACAACCCACCAAGGTCCATGCGCAACGTCAATGACGACCACTCAACTGAACTTTATCATTCAATGGCTCTTCCGGTCGGTCAAGGTATTGCCCCGGGGATGCAATTTCATAACAAGAATGATTGCATTCTCGCAATTAGATATTATCACATGAAAAAATCAACGGATTATAGTGTGAAACAATCAGATCCTGAAAGGTATGTCATAAAATGTAAAGATACAAAATGTGGTTTCAAATTGCGGGCCTCGTGGAGGAAAAAAACTGATAAATGGGAGATTGGGAAGATGAATGATCATACATGTGTCTCAACAAAAATGACGCAAGATCATCACAAACTTAGTTACAATGTGATATGTGAAAGTGTTAAATCACTGCTACATATGGATGCTTCAATTACAGTGAAGGTTATAATTGCACACATCCGAGAGAAGTTTAATTACACAGTTTCATACAGAAAGGCATGGAGAGCAAGAAATAAGGTGATTGAATCAATTTATGGTAATTGGGAGGAGTCTTATGAAGAACTTCCACAATGGTTGATGGTCATGGAAAAAGATTTGTCAGGAACAGTAATTGATTTTCAAACGGACCCATCAACAGAAGTGGTAAATGAGACCGTCTTCAAGCGTCTCTTTTGGGCCTTTCGTCCGTGCATCTCAAGTTTCGAATTCTGCAAACCAATTGTCCAAATTGACGCAACTTGGTTGTATGGTAAATACAGAGGAACATTGTTGTTAGCTGTTGCGCAAGATGGGAACAACAAGATATTTCCCATTGCTTTTGCAATCGTGGAAGGCGAGACCAAGGAGGCATGGAGTTTCTTTTTGAAAAATCTAAGGCAGCATGTCACCCCATGTAACGCCCGTTTTGAACTATTTTATTTATTTAATTATTTGATTGAGTTTAGAGTCTTTTTAAATAATTTATTTGATTTATGGTGATGTGTGTTATTTTTGTGTTATGTGTTGGTGTTTTAGTAGCATATTATATTATAATATATATGTTATTTGGTGTAAAAATATATGTGTTATTTGGTGTAGAAATATATGTGTTATTTTGTGTAAAAATATATGTGTTATTTGGTGTAAAAATATATATGTTATTTGGTGTAGAAATATTGTGTTATTTGTTATAGAAATATGTTTGTTATGTAGAGATATATTTGTTATAGAAATATGTTTGTTATGTAGAGATATATTTGTTATAGAAATATATTTGTTATTTGGTTTGAAAATATATTTGTTATTTTGTGTGGATATATATATGTTATCTAGTATAGAAATATATTTGTTATTTGGTGAATTATTATTATTATTAAGTTATTAGGGAAGAGAGTAGTTTTTGGTGATAAGAGTAAATAAGATAGAGGAGAAAAGATATATAAATAGGAGAAGCTAGGTTAGAATAGTTTTAAGGTAAAAACAGTTTTTGTGAGAAAAGTAGCCACCAAAGAGAAGAGAGAAAGCAATTCCCGTTTTTCTGAAATCTGCCTCAGTAAAACAGCGATTTCTCACTCGTTAACCGTTGGATCGTGACGAATTTTGGACACAAGGTTCACAACACCTGGGTCTACCTTTTCACCGTTCGGATCGTCGAAACAAGGTCGGAGTTAAGAGAAAACTGTCGCACACTGAAGCAGTATATTTGGGTGTTTTCATCACTTTTGTTCTCTTTCGTAAGCTTTGTTCATCTGAATTAAGGTAAGGGTGAGACTAACTCTCATTAAAATTAAGTGTATGATCTCTGAAATTACATCTAACATGTTAGGGATTAGTTTTGAGAGTTTTTGAGAATTAGGGTTATGAGAGAATTTAATGGTTTAATGATGTTTAACGGTTTAAGTGATGCAAAATTGATGCACATACCTTAGATAATTCATAAGATGATAATCGGAATTAGTTTTAAGGTTAGAACCATGAGATTAGGCTGTTCCAGATTTTCTAAGTTGTTTACTTGTGCTGTTTTGAATTGTTTTGATTATGATTTGAGTTTTGATATGAATATGTGATTTGCTGGTAATTGAATTATCATTTCAGTACTTGTAATTTGATATGCAATTCTTTCTTTAATTGATTGTGCATGAGTTATATGATGAAGTTGTTTATGATTAATGAATCTTTTATGGTTGATTTAATATTGAATTATGAAGTTGTTGTTGTGGTATTGAGATGGTGTCGTTGTATTTGAGTCGTGTCGTTGCATTGAGTCGTGTCGTTGCATTGAGTCGTGTTATTGCATAGCATAGTCAGCGATGGGGGCTTGATGCCTGACAGGTCCTTTTACGACCTTAGCGATGGGGGCTTGATGCCTGACAGGTCCTATTTGACCTTTAGCGATGGGGGCTTATGCCTTGGATGGTACCACATGCATATAAGTTGTTAAGATATCAAGATGTTAAGAAGTTGCATAGTCGTGTCGAGTTGTCTAAGATGTTGAGTTGTTGAAGAAGAGTCTTGATGAAATAATTATGAATGCATTTGTTGTTTAACATGATGAACTTGATGATGCGATGATGTTTCCTATATGATGAATTTTGATGATGTTTTCTATATGATGAATTTTGATGATGTTTTCTATACATGATTATGATGAGTTGTTTGAGATTATATTTGTTGATGAATATGATGAACTATGATGAGTTGCTTTATGATTGTACTTGTTGAAGATTATGTGATTAGTTGATGTTTTAAGTTGTTAGTTGTAAATTGATGAATTATATGCTTAAGTTTAATGTTTGTGAAATCTCACCCCTTCTGTTGGAATTGCCGCCTTGTGGGCAAGTGCAGATTTCCAGGACTAGCTGTTGATGTGAGTGGACTCCTCATGTGTCTAGGTGCTCTGATACGTAACGGGATGGGGAACTTTACTTATGTTTTCTATTCTTTACGTATTTAACTATGAGATTTTATGAACATGATATTAACGAATTTGATGAGATTTTACGTAGAGGCCTTTGTGCCAAAGTTGTTTTTAAGATTTTTGAAATAAATTCCGCTGCGAAGTGATTTAAGATTTTATTGAAATATTTTGAAGGATAAATTATTATTTATTCCATTGTGATTTTTAAGAAATGTAGCATTCCGTTTAAGTTGTGAAACTCTGATTATTATTTTGAGAAATTTGTATGTTGGGAAAACGGGGTGTTACACCCCACAGGCAAACATATGCCTCATTTCTGATAGACATGTGTCGATAAAGAGTGTGTATGATGATCCACAGAATGGTTGGCACGATGCTCCGACAACCCATGTGTTTTATGTCCGACACATTGCACAAAACTTTATGCGATCATTCAAGGATGGAGAACTTAAGAAGAAAGTTGAAGGCATGGGTAAAAATCATATTCTTTGTTTAAATTCCTCGTAAATTCAACATATTATTTGTTTAAAAAGACACATCTAACTTTTTTCAAAACAATGCAGGTTACGCCATGAACATCCCTACATTCGAATACTACCGTTCTGAAATTGCTATTGCAGACCGAAAGGCTTTAGCATGGGTCGACAATATTCCCAAACAAAAGTGGACTCAATCACATGATGATGGTCGACGATGGGGCCACATGACAAGTAACTTGGTAGAGTCACAAAACAACGTGTATAAGGGTATTCGAGGACTCCCGATCACAGCTATTGTGAAAGCATCATATTAAAGGTTGGCGGCCTTGTTTGCTAAAAGAGGACATGAGGCAGCGGCAAGGGTAAATTCTGGTGAGCCATTCTCAGAAAACATCATGAAATATCTCAGGACTGAGGTGATTAAATCCAACAGTCATCATGTCACTCAGTTTGACCGGGATCGGTATACCTTCTCCGTTCGTGAAACCATCGACCATAAAGAAGGATTACCAAAGGGAGAATACAAGGTGGACCTGAAAAATAAATGGTGTGACTGTGGACGATTCAGAGCGTTACACCTACCATGCTCACATGTCATTGCCGCATGTTCTAGCTTTTGTCACGACTACAAGACTTTTGTCGATAACAAATTCACGAATGAGTGTGTGTACGCCGTATACAACATCCACTTCGACGTGGTTCACCACCAGACATATTGGCCTGATTATGAAGGACTGAAGGTGGTTCCCAACAAGTCCATGCGTAGGGCAAAGAAAGGACGTCCACCAATTACTCGCATCAGGACCGAGATGGACGATGTGAAAACTGAAAGAAGATGCGGCATTTGTATGATGCCTGGTCATTCCCGTAAAGATTGCATTAATATTAGACATCAGTAGAAATATAGTCTTTATTTCATATTTATTGTATTTCGTATGTTTTTTATTTTATAAATATTATGATTATTAATATAATTATTTTTTATTAATGCCTAAATTAACATTATTAATATAAGTAAAAATGGTGTCATAAATTGAAAAATGAAAGGAAGTATTTATAGTAGATGAAATAATAAATGTTTCATAATAATTATAGATTTTATAGTTTTTTATTTGTTATATAATTATAATTAATTTTTTTTTAATTAAGTTATTATTAATTTAATTTTTTCATGCAAGTACGTAACCCACCCATTGTTCACTTTTTTTTGTCCTTATTATATCCGTCTACTCCAAGTAGAGGGGTATTTAAAAATTAAAAAAAAAATTAACCCAAAAATACAACGCAACTGCAAGTTGCGGGTTAGTTGAAAACTTGAAAAAAAAATAAGAAAATACCCCGCAAGTACAAGTAGCGGGGTATAATAATGCCAAAAAATTTGCTACTTTTTCAGGGTACCCCGCAACTGCCAGTGTAGTTGTATCAGGGGTCCTGAAAAAATAGGATATTTATGCAATTTTTTTAAAAAGTAGGGTATTTTTGTGTTTTTTGGCAAAAGCTAGGGCAGAAAAAAAAAATTCTATATTTTGCATTTGAAAATTTAGTTAGAAGAAAGAAACAAACAAAAAAAACGTGGCGAAGTGCACTACTACCTTAATTTAGTTGAGCTAACTGAACACTTTCAGCAACTTTTACTGTGATATCTGATCTATTCATCTCCATCAAATCTAGTAGAAAAATGGATATTCCGATCCCGTCTCGACAGTTATTCATTAACGGTGACTGGAAATCTCCCATCCTTAACAAACGTATTCCCGTCATCAACCCCTCCACTCAACAAACCATCGGTCAGTACTAATGTCGTCTCATTTTATTCACAACGTTAGATTACTTCAATCATCTCTAATTCTCAATTATTGTGTGTATTTTATTCAATTCAGGGGATATTCCAGCGGCCACTAAGGAGGACGTAGACGCCGCTGTTGCTGCTGCTAAAACTTCCCTCTCCCGTAACAAGGGGGCCGATTGGGCTTCCGCTCCTGGAGCTGTTCGTGCTCGCTATCTACGAGCTATTGCCGCTAAGGTTACTGAGAAAAAATCAGATCTAGCCAAACTTGAAGCTATTGATTCTGGTAAACCACTCGATGAAGCCGCGTGGGATATTGTAAGTGCCACTAGTCGTAACTAACTAACTAACTAACTCTACTTTTTTTTTTGTTAGAAAGCTAACTCTACTGTGAAGTGTTAATGATTTCGCATTGCAAAATTAAAATGATTTTTTTTCTTTTTAGAGCATATCCTTGTAGCTTTAGTACCGAGTTCAAATCTTGTGTATGTAAAATGATCTTTAGTATCACTTTAATTGATTTGTGTGTAGGATGATGTTGCTGGTTGTTTTGAGTTTTACGCTGATCTTGCCGAAAAATTGGATGCAAAGCAAAAGGCTCCGGTGTCCCTTCCAATGGATACATTCAGGAGTCATGTACTTAGAGAACCGATTGGTGTGGTTGGATTAATAACTCCATGGTATCATACTACTTGATTCTTTTTCTTCGTTTGCTAATTGTATATGTATTTGTAAAATTCTTATTTAACCTTTTTTGATAGCAATTTAGTTATTATATCGACTTCCATATGGTCAGTCCGTACTACAACAAGAATTCAATTGTCTGAGATTTGACTGGATGGAACGGACCGCTGATTTTTTCCTCATAATTTATTGTTTTAATGAATTGCCAAATTTGATATACCAATGCAAACTTTTTGTCATATATAACATGTACTTTTATGGGATATTAGTATTCCGTCCCCTATGCACACACATTGTTCGTTTAACTTACTGTAATTGTGCTGTTGATTGCTATTTGAGTGTTGTTAAAGCTTAATCAAATGTTGTTTTAGGAATTATCCTTTGTTAATGGCTACGTGGAAGGTTGCTCCTGCTCTTGCTGCTGGTTGTGCTGCAATATTGAAGCCATCTGAATTGGCATCTCTGTATGTTATGTTCTCATCAACTCTTATAATGTTGCTTCTTTGTTTTGTTTGTTTCTCATGATGTGTTTTATTTACAATTTTAGAACCTGCTTGGAGTTGGGCGAAATATGCAAAGAAGTGGGCCTTCCTCCGGGTGTATTAAATATTCTCACTGGATTAGGCCCTGAAGCTGGTGCTCCTTTGGCATCCCATCCTGATGTTGACAAGGTTCAATTGTCTTTAGATTTTAATAGATTTGGAGTTATAGAGGGTCATACCTATGTCTCACATTCAATTTATTATCATGATGTAAAGCTACTATGATCCCATGACCAACATTTGACATTTCTAACAGATTGCTTTTACCGGAAGCTCTGCAACTGGGAGCAAAATTATGACAGCTGCAGCTCAGCTGGTCAAGGTATTTTGAAGCAGTATTTTCTATAAATTACATACAATTCATATTTCATGATGTTTTAATGAAATGAAGAACACACACTGAAACACACTCAGTGGAACCTTTTTTTTTACCTATTCATATTTTTATTTTCTACTTTTCCTGAGTTCCTGCTGTAACATCAAATTTGTGGTTTCTTGGCAGCCTGTTTCACTGGAGCTTGGTGGAAAAAGCCCGTTAATTGTTTTTGAGGATGTTGACCTTGATAAGGGTTAGTGCCTTCTCCAGTATAACCATTTAGCTATGGACAACCCATACTTACTTGTACTGTGGTGTCGTGCTTCCTGAACATGTGATTGAGGATGAGTAAATATTATCAATTACCTATGACTTTTTTTTGACAAGATCAATTACCTATTACTTAATGTACTGATCCCCTTTCTCCAATTTAAAGCTGCTGAATGGGCCATCTTCGGCTGCTTCTGGACAAATGGTCAGATATGCAGTGCAACTTCCCGTCTTATTGTACATGTAAGTATAATAGATTGATCCCACTCCTTCCATAAGCTTTTGTGCTAGTTCATTAAACGAGTAACTGTAACTTCCATTTATGTTTTTTCTTTTGTCTGCATATATGGGACTGATCTTGCTAACTTCAATTGTGCTAGAACTTTGTCTGATAAATTGGTAGTAGGGATTTTGTCGGCATTCATCTTAGAAAAACGATAAGCTAAGATACTCTTATTATTTCAGGAAAGTATAGCAACAGAATTTTTGAATAGGATGGTGAAATGGATCAAAAACATCAAAATTTCAGATCCCTTGGAAGAAGGTTGCAGGCTAGGACCTGTTGTTAGTGAAGGACAGGTATATTTTCATTTCTCATTTCTGTACAATGTATATGCTCTATACTTAACTTATATTCTGAACTATGTAAAGTAAAGGACGGGTGTATGTTCAAATTGCTTCTTCATATTCAATGCAAATGTATTGGTAAATATGATATGATAATAAAATATGTCAATTTGCTTGTACTATGGACTGGTATAAAGCTTCCTGCAAGGTTGTCAAAATCGGGATCCTACTAAAGATCGTTGAGACATTGAAAAAGCGTGGATCGTAACAAAGATCGTAAGATCCCACCTAATAGACAAAATAATAAAAGATACTACAAAAAATAACCTTTCATAAAAAAAAAACATTTTATTAATCATCATTCTCATTTTACTTAAGCATCATCTAGAAACTTCATAAAAATAACAAAACATCAACTTCTTAAACATAAAAAAAAAAAAAAAAAAAAAAAAACTAGTTCAACAATTCATTCAAGACATCCTGATCAAGCCCAACATCTTCCATAACTTCATCATCTCCAAGCCCAACATCAGTATCATCTGCTTCTATTTTTTTTAGCAGATTGGCTTGCAAGGTTTTAACAATCTCCCACATTTGCACTTTAATTTCATCAGGTACAGACTTGCAGCCTTCAACATTTAATTGTGTACAAGCCAAATGATGTTTGAGCCTGTACACTCCTCCAATCACTATTTTCCCACAGTAATTGCATTTGATCTTTCTGGATCCTCCATCCACAGAAACTCCATGCTTCCAACCAATATCATTTCTGGAATTATTTTGAACTCTAGGGGGAGCAGATGAGGAAGCACCAGCAACTGGGATTGATGAAGACATATTTGGGTTAGGGATAAAAAAAAACGTGAAACTGGTTGATGAAAACTGAGAGGGAATGGGTTGAAATTTATAGAACAGATGAAGGATGAGAGGGAATGAATTCATTGACTGAATAATTGAATCAATTACTATTTTAGAGAAAAAGAGGAGAAAAATTCACAATTTTAGAGAAATACCCAATTCCCTAACCTAATGATTCAATCAAACATCAACAACTCCCAATAAACGAAATTAATGAAAGAATCGAATCGTTTCAAGTGAAACCGGGTCGAAATCGAACTGAAACGGGTTAAATAACCACTGGTCAGAGTCGGGTCAGATTCAGGTCGGGTCGGGTCTTCAACCTATGAACCGGGTTGAAAAGGAACGCAGAAGAGCGCCGATTCCACGATCTTCCGCTTTTACTCGGCGCGCCGTCCGCTCCGCCGTCTTCTCCGATCTTCAGACCGCTCCAACTCGTTGGGACAGTGAAAAAGCGCAAGATCGTACGATCTCGCGATCTAGATCGCGATTTTAACAACCTTGGCTTCCTGAGAAGCACTATTGGCTGGTTGGTTTTAACTTGTATGTATAATTTATGAGAAGGAAGAAGGAATCTTCTTCTAACCATTGTATATGTCCACATAATGTAGTTTTCTTTCTGGTCAGGCAACTAAAAACAGTTTACTGATTCTAAGCATATTTGTCTGGAACTATATGATATCTAATATTCAGTATTCACATTATATGGTTCAGTATGAAAAAATATTGAAGTTTGTCTCGAATGCCAAGAGTGAGGGTGCGACCATTTTGACTGGTGGGTCTCGACCAGAGGTATGATTATGCTTTCTGTGCAAGTGTGTTCAGTCAGGTATTTCTGCAGTTTCCATGATAATTGATATTGTTTTGCAAATGCAATGGCAGCATCTAAAGAAAGGATTCTTTGTTGAACCAACCATCATAACTGATGTGACTACTTCCATGCAAATTTGGAAAGAAGAAGTATTTGGACCTGTTCTCTGTGTAAAAACGTTTAGCACCGAGGAAGAAGCTATTGATCTAGCAAATGATACTATGTGAGTCAGTTTTCTGCGAACTAACGTTAACTTCATCTGTATACTGTTTTCCGGTCATTTGTGGAATGGTATCTAAGTTATATACTCTGGTCCTCTACAGCTATGGCTTAGGTGCTGCTGTAATATCAAATGATCTAGAAAGATGTGAGCGTGTAACTAAGGTGAGACTGATTATAGGTCATCAAGAAAACAACTAAATAATTGGATTGTTGTTGCAATTGAATAGTTTATCTTGCTCTGATGCAGGCGTTTAAGGCCGGAATAGTATGGGTCAATTGCTCTCAGCCATGCTTCACTCAAGCGCCATGGGGAGGCATTAAACGTAGTGGTTTTGGCCGTGAACTAGGAGAATGGTACGACTCTATTTACTAAATTAACTAATGTGAAAGTCTCCTTAAATGCCTATCTTTTTATTTATTTTTCTCTGGATGAAGAGGTGATCGCAACTTCTTAATATGCAAAAGAAATCCACAATTATAAGGTGAAGTCTAAGTCTGTGGATTGTTAAATGCACTCGTACATTCCCTGCTGACAGTGTAGTGATCATCAGATACTATACTTCTAAATTCAATTTAACAGTCAATAAAGCTATGAACGGATCATGGCACTGGTGCATCCCTTGCATTGTAAAATTGGAATTATACATGATAGGGATTAACATGTGTCGGCATGTTTAAAGTTCAACCTAATTTGCATGTTTCTTTGGTCTGAATCTGGCATAAAGGGATAATTGGATTGGGGAGACAATTAACTGTTACACAATCACTGTGCAGACTATATACCTAAACCTGTATTATTGTCAGATCTAGCGTGGGAAATAAACAATTTCGCTAAACCTGTCTTATTTGACCTTGAGTCTGATTTTGTTTAATATTTTTTAACAGGGGACTGGACAATTACTTGAGCGTGAAGCAAGTGACTCA
The DNA here is from genome assembly GCA_958299785.1 of Medicago lupulina. Classification (NCBI taxonomy): domain Eukaryota; kingdom Viridiplantae; phylum Streptophyta; class Magnoliopsida; order Fabales; family Fabaceae; genus Medicago; species Medicago lupulina. The sequence goes on along the minus strand of OY283143.1, from coordinate 12,291,462 downwards.
GTACATCTCTGATGAACCATGGGGCTGGTACCAACCCCCTGCAAAACTGTGATATGTATCTAGAAACTGACATGAATAAGGGTTGGTCAATACCAAATTATGACTATGATCCTAAGGTGGGAATATATTTAATGTCTCTGTAAAACAATGGAACTGGTTGCACTCAAGTTTATGCCGGTAGTATGTTTACTTGATTTGGTTTTACGCTGGCCTAACCATCATGCTTCAATTTTTGAACGCCATTATGACAGACTTTTTTCAACTCTATTATCTTTCCTACTATGATTCCATTGAAGTCTATTCTGAATGGCCCCAATATGTAGGTCATTGAGTTCTTTGAGGGGTTGTGAGTATAAAGTTTGTGCACGCGTCATTTTCCTCTGCATACTTCTTGACGTACGCACACAAATAAAAGGGTCACAGATTTTAATGTGGCTAACAAATCTGTTTAGGACTTGAATATCTAAAGGGTTTTCATGGATAGGTTTTTTTTTTTAGAGGATGGAATTGATTATAACCATTTATTGTGGTTTATTATATTAAGAGTTTCAACATAAATTGGTAATTATACATCAAAAACCAATTTTTACTCTAAACTATCCGAACAACATAAATTGGTAAGGATCAATTTTATTTGAATGCATCCAAACATAAATCAATTTATTTCAACTCACTTTTAAACAAAATCAATTCTATCAAATTCAATTATCGTCACCGTATAACCAAACACACTATGTTCCTATTTCCTTTTGTTATACAACATGGTGATAAGCTACTCAAATAAATTTATGCCGAGTCCTTTCATCTTCCAATTTTTGGGCATGCACAATGACACGAATATCAAATTTGTAAAAAATATATTATTTGTCCAACCCAACAAAATTACATCTATTCTTAATAAGATGTATAACCCAAGATTTATTGATGTTCACTTTTATCAATGACTTTGATTAACTTATGAGTTATCTGCTATTTTTATCAACCATAGTCTAAATTTTATCGAAAGGAGAAATAAATAAATTAATTAAAAAAAAATTAATTGACAATTAAAACACTTTTTTTTTTTAGGATGACAATTAAGACACTTAAAATTTTAGCGGTGGAGTATTAAATACCAAAAAGGAAGTTAAAAGCTCCCACCGTTCCGTTTGGTTTGTCACAAAACAAAATAATCGCTTCTTCCATTTTGGATTGCACAGTCACAAAGAAATCGCTTCATGTTCGAGAAAGAAATCCATGGCTACAAAAAGTGACAAGGTTAGTAACCGTATTCCTGATGAAATTTCCTTTTCTATTCTTTCGAAATTACCCCTCAAATCTCTCAATCGATTTACCTGTGCCTCCAAATCATGGTCTCTTTTATTTCAAAACCCTTCTTTCATGCATTTGTTCCGCACCAATTTCATATCCATGCATCGCTCATTGTACAATCACACCTATCTCTTCCTAAATATTAAGGAGACATTACCACATCCGCAAGATGGTTCCAATCTGTATTTGCTCTCTGGTGAAGAATTTAAGAATAGGGTCAATTTGAAATGGCCAGTTTCATTTCAACAGGATGAGATTTATACTGATATGTTGGATTCCGGTATTAACGACGTACTTTGTTTCTCTGATCTTGATCAACAATTTATTAAATTATGGAATCCATCTACTAAGGAATTGGAAAATGTTCCTCCTAGCCCAACTGAGTCTTTACCTCCTTTTAATACTGTTTGGTTTCATCTTCATGGATATGGTTATGACCCTGTTAACGACGACTATAAGATCATTCGTTATGTTTATATTAATCAATATAAACCTTGTGACAATGTTGATTGGACTTATCTGCCAACCATACCATGCCCTTTTTGGGAGATTTATAGTCTAAGAAGTAACTCTTGGAAGAGACTTGATTTAGATATGCAGAGAAGTATAGGTCGTAAGGTGTACTTGAATGGATTGTGCCATTGGTGGGCGTATACGTATGTAGCTGATCCATACATGGTTTCTTTTAACTTGAGCAATGATAATTTCTTTACTACACATTTACCCTTGGATATGCAAGATAGCTATCCTGACGAGTGGGTGAAGAGAGAAAGTGATCCTGACGAGTGGGTGAAGAGATACTTTGACTTGGTGGTGTTAAATGGGTTCGTTGCCATGATCTCAAAGCATGTAAAGACAGCTTCTTTTCATATATATGTTTTGGGAGAACTTGGTGTTAGAGAATCATGGACTAAACTCTTTATTGTCGGACCCTTGCCTAGCGTGGAGCGTCCTGTTGGAGCAGGAAAAAAAGGTGATATATTCTTTATAAAAAATGACAATGAAATAGCTTGTTTTGATTTAAATACCCAAACAATTGAAGATCTGGGTGTTAAAGGGGAGTATTTTTGTTGTCACTTTGCAATTTATAAGCTAAACCTTCGTTCGTTTCGCCGAATTAGGAGTTAGGTGTTTCTGTATCCAAAGTTTATAGCGTTCACTCAAGAGCTTTATGAGTACTGTTGTTGTTAGGATTTAAGATTTTATTTCCAAGTTGAATGTTCTGAAGCCGTTTCAGTAGAAATGGGCTTGCTGTTTTCTTGTAATACATTTATGATATGAACCTTCCTTTATTTCAATGCTCTACTCTCTTTCCTACCGCATATTGTTCTTTTGACTCCAATTGCATGCATGGTTCTTTGTCTTTACTGAATGCCCTCAGTTTTCCTGTAGAAATAGTGTACATTTTGGAAACTGTTGCCATTGTAATGAATCAAATATCTTATTATCTGTTGATAACTGCGCAATTTTAAGGATAAGATACATGTATGTCGTGGATTTGACTATTATACAGCAAATCGCAGTTAACACATGTGCGATAGAGTAGACCGATAATTGGAATTCTCTACTGCTCACATTCTGCTATCTGGTAGATGATTTTTTCCACCTCATAGCAGTTCCATTATGCATGGCTGTAGATATATGTTGTTGTTGGCTTGTTTTACCTCATTGATCAGAAGTAGGCAACTAATAAAATATAGACGGGCACAAGCAGTGTTTTGTAGAAGAATTTTGTTTAGAATTGTAATGAGATATTCAGTCCACGACTCAATAAGACAACGGGGGCATTTTCCTATTTATATTGTCTTTGCCTCTCTAAGTCTTGGTGAAGAATACAACAACCAAACATTATCCTATTAATTGGGGTCGGCTGCATGAATCCAAAAATTACCGTCATAATTATACCAAATTTTTCTATGGCCATAGTGTTGGCATCTCTGTTGAACTGTTATACATGTTAACTAATAATATAAAATGATTTTTTATGTGGATCCTCATTTATGGAAGAAAAAAAGTGGTATAATTGTATTCACCTGCAACAATTTTTACATAAGCATATTATTCTTGACAACCATACGGTTACTCATATTATGGAATTTGGATAAATGACAACGGACTAGACTGTTTTGGTTTAAACGCCCAAACAATTGAAGATATGGGTGTTAAAGGGGAGCCTTTCTGTTGTGAGGTGGCAATTTGTAAAAATAAATCTTCTTCCTATTGGCCGAATTAAGAATTTGTTTAAAGCTTTCACTCGAGAGGGTTATGGATATACTGTTAGAGTTTATGATTTTATTACCAAGATGAATTCTATGACTTATGAAGTCATTTCAATACAAATAGGTGTGTCCATTTCCTATATTATAATAACCATCACAAGTGTATGAAAAAGAAACATTTATCATATGTATCGTTCTTTACCATTTTTATTTCCATGTTTTTCTCTCTTTTCTATTGTATATTGTTCTTCTTTCGATTCCAATTGTAAGCATAGTATTTTGTCTTTACTGAACGCCCACAGTTGTAAGCACGTGGATCGTCAAAAGCTGAATCCTTTTGATTATTTCAATGTCGGTACTTGTAAAATCCCAGTTTGAGCAAAAAGTGCTGCATGATAAAGGGGCAGTGAACTCAGCTGTGATATTTTTGTTCTGCATTTGACACGAATCTCTTGTTTCTGGTTTTGTACCGTGCAACATCGTCCTGGTTCAGCTGTCAAGGTTTTGATATTGTTTTGATCAACCAGCAGTCAATGTTCTTTGATTTTTCTCCATGTGTTTTGATTTAAAGAAATTAGCAGTTTAAAAAATGCTCAGTTCCTTGTTTTATGTAGAATGGAGAACCAGGTTGTGTGTGACTCAAAGCAACTGTGATTTGAGTCACATTAAGTAATGGTTGTAGATATCTGAACTTGGAGCTCATGTAGAAGCAACTGTGCTTTGATTGTTGTGACAGTAAGTAATATGAGAAGAAATTGCATGGCTCCAGGCTCTGGATGTGGAGTGTGGACCTTCTATCATCACTATCATAAGTCCAATTAACATTACAAAATGCTGGGACACTGAGGCAAGTTTGCTGGCTGCTAAACAAGACCAAAATCAGTGGTCCCTTTGAGATATCAAAGAATTCTTTTGACAACATTTCAATGAGATTGCAAATGCAGTAGTTGGGACATAATTTGGCACACCTTGTTCATACAATAACCAATCTCGGGTCCCCGATTCTGAATTCGTATAAGAACAAAATCATTAATATTCAATGCAATACACAACATTATTATACCATAGGTACTGATACACTACTCTTGCAAAAGCATTCTCAGCACCTGTTGTGTCTTCATAATCATCTATTTGTGCAACTGTTCTTTAATGCAAACACCGAAGGACATAGAGAGACTTGTATTGTTTCAGGGGCCTTGGCCCTTGAGCCTGGCTTACTTTTACCTATTATTTTATTTTATTTTTATATTATAATCACTAATCGGAATAGTTAAGCCTTGAACCATATGTATTTTAAAATTATTTTTTTAGGAGAAAATTGTTCAAAAAGTTGAGTGTAATTCATTTATATATGTTATTCATAACATACAAAAGAGTCGTAATGTTTTGTCAAAAAAAAAAAAAGAGTTGTAATGTGTTCTTTTAAACATTTAAATGTAATTAATTGTATACAATTCAGTAGGTAAATTCCAATTTTTATTATTAAAAAGTATACATTGGCACGTCAGCTAGTGATTTTTTTTTTTAGGAACATCACTAGTGACTTATGAAATTATTATTGTTTCAAATTTATTAAATTTATCCAGGAAGTGAGTTTACTTGAAATATATGGATTGAAATTTTTATTCTAAAATAATTTTTTAAAAATATGCTTAGATAACATATATATTATTCTCCAAAATTAGTTTCAAAGAGAGAGGTTTAGACATGACGATATTGTATGCGGTATTCTCTCTAAACTTCTTATTAAGCCTCTCAACCAATTTACTAATGGTTTGAACTTAACTACATTATGCTTGTGATATTTATGAACTATGTTTGCTTTGTGTGTACTTTTACTTATTTATTCGTACGATCTAAGTCAATTAACTGGGGTTGTTCAAGCAATTTGATTGCTTTGTCAATCAAACTTGTGAAACTTTAGAGTGATAATGAAATTGCAAATTTAGCAATAGCATTTAGGTAGCATACGCTCATATGAGGATTAACTGGTCACCAATTTACCTAAGCACATAACAGTGCCAAAATTTAGAGGCAATGGTCCAGGCCATTTGCAAAAGGATTCTCAATTTACTCATAATCATAATCCATTGTAGTAAAACTTGTCCATGACAATAACAAAACTGTCATTGCCACTGCTAAGTGCCAAGGACATAGAAAAAGGCATGTTGAAATTAACCGTCATTTCCCACAAAACATTGATGATGATGGTATTCAGTCTCGATTAAACTGCCTAGCGCATCAAAGCATAAAACAGTTAAACTAAAACCCTTTTAAAATCTAATTATGAGAACCTAATCCAATCTAGACATCGAGGGAGGGGCAGTGCTCGTGATCAGCTTCTAAGTTATAAGAACAAACAAAATACTCGTCTTTATCAATTCAATCATTTTGGAGAATTTGTGTTATCAGTTTATATGTTAACTTTTGGGAGGGTATTGTCCCTCCTAGTTTCTATGCCTAGCTAGAATAAAGGAAGTATTTTGTCCTAATTCCCTATTTATACTAGTCTAACAGGATTGATGAAAAATGCAATATTTTTCTGCAACTCATTATCTCGTGATCTAGTTTACAAAGCTCCATACCATAAAAACAGCCAACGTTAAGCAACTACAACTGAAGGGGAAAAACAATGATAGAACAATCTCTAAACAAACACATTTGTTTCCTCGATCAGATTATACAGTAGTAAAACAAATGGTCAAAAGCCTTTAATTCTAATCAGATTACAACAAACGATCCCAACGAAAATTCTAATCTTCTTCTCTTTCGGGAGCCAGACCGCATGGCAGGAGCATTTTCTGCACAAAAGGTAGAAATTGTTAAATTAGAATATACACCTAATCAATAAGTAGTGTAAAATAAAAATTGAATAAATTCAGGTGAGATTATAAAGTATCAGGAATGCTATCCATATTTCAATCAATCAAGTAATGTAAAATAAAAATTGAATAAACCCAGGAATGATAAGGAGGTCATGGGTTCAACGCTTCAACTCCCCACACTAACAACAAGCTAATATTTGTCATTTAAAAAAAAAAAAACCCTAAAATAAACCCTTTTGGTTCTCCAAAGATTAGGGTGTCACTGCATTCATCCTCTAAATATTTTTGTCGCCAAATTAATTCCTCAAATATTGAGATGTCACCACTTTAATCCATATGGATTTTTATAATGTTGAGGAACTTATTTGATGAAAAATTCTGAAGGTAATTAAAATTGAGATTTTACATAGAAACGGAATGGAGTAAAATCGTAAATCGTGCAATTGTAACACCCATATATGCCATATAAATAGCATAAGACAAAGAAAATCTTAAATCACATTTAAAATACTTATGTAAATTAAAATTGGTAAGCATGAGGAAGTCAATAAATGAAGTCTTGCAAACTCATAACTTACAACTTCACAAGTCACAAACAAAACAACTAACATTAGTAAGACAACCAAGAACACCTAATCGCCAATGTCTTCTAGAGGTGGCATATCATGACCATTCTCATGCTCTATTAACATCATGTTCAATGGGACTAGGAGTATTATTTTCCGTCACAATCCATTCATTATTAGATGAGACATCATCAAATTATATCCTTCTTAAACATGTTATTGTAGTGGGTTGTGAGTTAAACCTTCTCTTAAAAATAGAGAGAGAAGAATTGGTCGTGAGACAGCATAAGGAGGAAATAGATGAGGAAGAACTTGACAGAGACGGACACAGAGAAAGATGGAAAGTCACAGGGAACAAGGTCACAGGGGACAAAGAGGATCACGAAGTCTGTTTCTAAACTAAATTAATAATTAAAGGTCGCCCTGCTTTTAAAAGAATTAACTAATAAGCACATTTTGTAACCAAAAAACCATATTTTCTAAACTAGTTTTCTTCTAACCCGTAAGAAGAAAACAGGTTCTTTTCATAACCCTGGCATGCGCGCTGCGCGATTACCACCCCTAATCAGAATCACAAAAACTCCAGAAAGATCCAGATCATTCAATTCAATGATTGACAGTGGCGATTCCACCCAATTTCAACAAAATCCGATTTTTGTGTACTCTTAATCGCTGAGGGCAAGCAAAGGTGTACAATTGTGTGATTGTATGATTTAAAAAGTGATTTTGACTACCATGCTTAAGAGAGCTAATATGGTAACACTTCAATGAAAAGGAACTAAACTAGTGACAAAAATCTTTGGTAGACTAAAATGACTTTCAAAGTTTTTTGTCACTAGTTTAAGCTCAATTTTCGTCAGCATTATTGTTTAAGCTCAAATTCTCCAAAACAAAGAAAAGAATTGAAAAATCAGAAAATGACTTTCAAACAATCCCCAAATTGGGGTGCCAAAAAAGAGTCTGGAAAAGTTCTTTGAGGTTATTATTCCATGCCCCTCTGTTCCCATCTTAAACTCAAATATTAATATACATCTCTTTCCTTTCCCCACTGGTAGAAATCTGGTATTTTATTAGGTAGAATAGGGATATGAATCAATTACAAAGGAAAGAACGCTGATGAACTTTGAAGGTCACCAAATTTCCCAACCAGAAGGCCCCAATTCTCTTTCAAATTGCTTGAAGATCTCCCTCTCATAGTATCCTATTATTTTTAAATCACGGTCTGCCTCTCTAGCTAAGCCTACCATTTCCAAATAACCGACCAGAGTTTGGGTACTAACAGTCTCCTCGTCGCCTATTTGCGGCAACAAATTGCACTACAGGAAAACGCACTGCAACAGGCTTTAGCATCACAGCAGACTCCTAATCCTCTCCACTATTTCGCTATTGCTAGCCATAGCAGCACTACTGACTCAACAATGCCTTTGTTTCCTTAAATTCCTCCAATCATAATAACTTTGCAGCTATGAAGCACAGATACGGACACGGACACCGACACGCCGACACAACTAATAATTTGAAAAAATTACATAATTCAGAGTAATTATAAGTATCGGTGTCGTGCGCGTCATAATCCGAGGAGTGTCTGTCCTTCATAGCTCAGCAAAAATACTTTATTCATGGGACTTGAATAATTAATTGATGACTTAACTAAGCTGAAATGAATAAAGATGGAATAAAAGAAAGATACCTGCATAAAAGTGTAACGCTGTCGACCAACAGATTCGTTTTGAGCAATAGAGAAATAAGAAAGTAAAGGATAATGCCCAATATACGATGCATAGCTATCGCGCTGAATGTTCACAGCCCATTCACTGAAAACACAAAAAAATTGAATGAAAAATTGAGGGGAAATTAAGGGGGATGTATTGAATTAGGATTTCAAAGGATTTTAAAAGACTTTTTAATGATGGAAAAATCTCGAGGTATTCAATCAAGACTCTTAGCAACTTAAAAAAAATCTTGTTGTATTCAATCAAGACTCTTTGTCATTTTAAAAAAATCTTGAGGTATTCAATCAAGACTTTTCATCATTTAAAAAAAGTCTTGTGGTATTCAAAATCATTCAAATTTTGAAGGATTGTTTAATAAATTGAATTTTGATGGATTTTGTGGGATATTCTAGTTAAATTTTAGCATGAAAAAGTCTTTCATAAAAACATGAGATTTCTTGGGATTGTTTTTCTTTTAAAATTTTACCATCTCTCTCTTTCTTCTCCTCTCTCTCTCTTCTCCCTTCCCCTTTTTTTTTTCTCTCTCTCTTCCCCCTCTCCCTTCTATCTCTCTCTCCTCTCTTCTCCCTCCCCTCTCTCTCTCTCTTCCCCCTCTCCCTTCTATCTCTCTCTCCTCTCTTCTCCCTCCCCCTCTCTCTCTCTATCTATCTCTCTCTCTCTCTTCATCTCTCTATATCTAAAAAAAAAGTATATAGTGAAAATATTATGATAGAGAATGTGTTGTAATCATTTTATTTCAATGAATCTTTAAAATTGATAAAATCTTTTGAAATCTTATAAATCCATAAAATCATTTGAAATCCTTTAAAATCTTTAAGAATCTCATGATGTAAATCCATTGAAATCCAAATTATAAATCTTGATAGTCTTTTAAAATCCTGAAAGTCATTAAAATCACACAAAATCTTTTAAAATCCTCAAGACTTTTTTAAGCAAAAATTGTCCTTCAAAATCCTAATCCAATACACCTCCCTAAATTAATTTAGAGAAACTTACAATCTGTTGATATCAGCATGTCCAGTTCCAACGTATTTAGCTTGAAGATGCTCCAATTGGGAATTTATGTTAAATCTATCACTCGCCTGCATATTGATTGCCTTGAGTTCTTCTTTGCTTCACAATTAGGTTTCAATAATAAATACACGCTTCCTCAGGCTCATTCCCTATAGATATAAAGGCTTTTTCCCTATTAATAAATAATTGTGCACATATTAGATTTGTCAACAAAAAAAAAAACTCATAGATAAATAAATAAGAGTTTGTCTAATAATAAATCTAGTAAATTTTATCCCAGTGAACTTAGCTCAGTTGATAGAGATATTGCATATTATATGCAGGGGCCGGGATTCGAACTCCGGACACTCCACTTTTCCACAATTAAATTGTGTGAGCTCTAGCCACTAGGCTACTTGACAAAAAAAAACTAGTAAATTTATACAAAAGGTCTAGTAATATAAGGATGTGTGTTTAAAAATGTGTGTGGTTAGCATTATAACTCATATTTTGAAAATATAAATCAAACATAGAAAAATCATTTTGTTCCACGGAACGTTTGCAACAACCATAGTGAGAAACCACGGTAACCAAGAAACTTAGTTTTATAGCTTGTGTTTTTATGGTGAAAATGTCTCAAGATGTAAAAATGGTTTGCAGTTCCAAATACATGCTTGATTTTGAATTATTTCATAAGAGTTTGGTTTAGAATGAGTTGAGTGTTAAATATTTGAATACAATAACATAAACATAAGTTAAACAATAAATTCCAAACTAAAAATCATATATGATCGCAGGAATTTTAAATCTGTGGTTCAAGTTCAAATTCATTTAAGATACAAAAACAGTATACACAGAATAATCCATACTCAAATTTGTTTTATGCTTCTAGAATTGTTTGACTTACAAAGGTAAATCAAAATATCTAATGTTACTCTTTAATATTATTTTTTGTTGAGTTTTCATTTTATGTTTTTGGTACAATTTGTTTTGGATTTCCATTCGCTAAATTTAGAAAATCTCCATCTTTTTATTTTTCTCTTATTCTAAAAGGTTAAAACAAACAATGACTAGATGCTACATGTGCAACTACATCCAAAAAGATGTTACATGTGCAGCTCAGAACAACATTGGCCAAACTATCAAACCTTGTAGACATGAAAACTAGTTTGACTGATAGTAATAATTTATCAAAGAATTGATAATATGAAGTTCTAATAAAACGATGATAACATCATAAAATTAATTTGCTCAATTAAAACCAAACTCACTTTAGTGTACCAAAAAAAAATTAACCAAATTCACTTGAATATGATTTCTAAAGGGGTAAAAACTAAACAAAAAAAATTAAATAAATTCAAATACCAAATCCAGAAAACCATATTCATCCAAAAATCAAACCTAAAAAAAGTTATAAAATTCACATACGGAGGATTGAAGGATACGTGGATTTTTTTTGTTACATAAGGTTACGTAGACTAAGTCGCATAGTGAACCAAACACTGTGTGGCATTTAATGTGATTCATATGTTGAAGGGAGATTCGATATGTTAGTTTAATGATACTCCCTCCGTCCCTTAATATAATCCCCCTTTTGTTTTTTTATTTGTCCTTAAATATAACCCCCTTTTCAAATTACAACACACATTAATTATTATTTTTCATATATACCCTTATTTAATACTACTACTAATTCTAAAATTACAATAAATTGACTTTTCACATTATCTCTTTAATGAGGGTAATTTGGTAAAATTGTACTATAAAACAGACACATTAACTACACCAACAACATTTCTTAAGAAATGTGAAAAAAGCAATAGGTGGCTATATTAAGGGACAGAGGAAGTAATTAAATAAGTAATCAAAGAGTTGCCCTAAAAAAAAAAAATTACCAATGAAAGTGTTTTTTTTTACTACAAATACCAATGAAAGTGTTGACTCATATATCATACTCTCTCCGTCTCAATTTATACGACGTTTTAAGCATTTAACACATATTAAGAAATGCCCAAAACGTCATAATGAAAAGAGATATTATGAGTTCTTTTATAAAATTGTCCTTAATAAATAATATAGAAAAGATAAATGAAAGAAAATAGTAATAAATAGGTAAGGTTATAATAGGAAAAGTAACATTAATGGTATTGTAAAGCGATATATAATTTAAGACAAATTTTTTTCTCTAAAACGACATACAATTTGGAACGGAAGGAGTATTATATCCACATTACATACATGCAATTATAATGACGTCAGAAGGAGATAAATAAAAGGACCAACTGAATCTAGTTTGTAGAATTATGACACCAATTTCACCCCATAAAATTAAATAAATAATCTAACGTGCAACCTTATTTAATGGTATATTAAGACTTTCTAAAATTAACAGCTGCAAACAAGATAACCCACAAGATTTCCCTTTGCATAAAGAGGTGTGATATAGAATTTCCCAAGTACAGCCTAATCAGATATTAGGCCAAGCATCACAGCTAAAAAAATCCGTACATTCTATGTTGGCACATCTAGAATGTGTCTAAGTACACTACAATGGAATATCTCTCTTTTCGAAAAAACTATTTTATTTGACTTTGTTACATATAAGTTACTACAAAACTTGCGTTGACCTCTTCCCAGCAACTTCAGAGTACCAAGATTTCCATGCTTCCATGTAATGAGAGTAAAGTTCTTTCAAAGCTGCAGAAAAAGTAAACCATAACAGATTAGTTGAATTTTCGATAACATATTCAGTAATCAAGCCACTGCATAAAGATTAAACATAACAAATCTGCCCAACTATGAAACAACATCAAAAGAAAACTACTAGTATCACTTGCTGCAAAATAGTTTAGTGAATGAATAATGAATTGTCAGTGTAAAAAAAAGAAGTCATTTTTTACTGTTTGCAGAGATGAAAATGCTTAATTGCCTTGGTTTTGATACTGAGGGCAATGTTCAGTAGCGAGACTCTCCCAGTCATGAACCTGCTTCACTTTATTCTCAGAAGTTCCAGCTTTGGATACAAAGGCAGGAGCAAAAGGACCAAATTGATAGCTAGCTGAAGTCTGTTTTATGCCTTGTTTCACATCTTCCTGACATAGCCCACTATCATTTTCCATTGTCTTTTGCTTCTTGAAGTCCCCACCCATGAACAAGTCCGTTCTATTCCTGGCAAAGCTTATGTTTGTGACGTCATTTCCAAACGCCCTTTTCCTAGACTCATTTTGTTTTGAATTGTAAAGTGATGCCTCATTCAATGTCTTCCCTTTTAAGCCTAGCCACCTGAATGCTGGTTTTCTTGTATCTGTGGTATGGGTCTGCATCAATTTGTAGAGTGACAATAATCAATAAACAAATCAATGCAAAGAGGAAATGTGAAACTCATTCTCACTACTATTTGCTAGTAAATTTGAACAAATATAAAATATAAAATGAAAAGTGTAAGGAGTATATTACCTTCTCAATAAGGTTCATGGAGGTTAGCACATTTGCAATATCATAAAGGCGCCTAACTTTTGCTGCAAGGCCAGATGGGACTGTAAGTGAAAAGATTCGTCGCTGACTCTTTTGTTAACAAAAAACAAACAAATTGGTAATTCATTCTATATTACTTACTTCTCATTGTTGATGAATTATATGCATCTCCAAGCAACAACCTTGCTGCATCATCAAGGGATATCATTTCGAGCTGCAGAGTAGAGTGGTTATTGTTAGTCAACATGTTTAACATATCAGATATATTGCATGGATATTAAAGACATAAATCAGCTTGAAATGAACAAGAAACTTGGCAATTCTCACGTTAGAGCAGACAAAGAGCTTGACAAAATTCTGAGTAAGCAGCGCCAGAGATTTTTCCCTTCTGTCTGCAAAACATTAGAGTAAAAGAGTGAGCCTCAAATTGCAATCAGTGCCAAATCTAAGTCCACCTCCTCCTTATATATTAGAGAAAGGTGTAAATCATTCAATAAAAAATTGTAAACGATTACAAGTAAAAATATTATAAAATTCAATAAACAATGGCATCGTGATTGCATAGACCTATAAGTGTGAGTGCTCTTCTTTAACTAAATCATCATTTTCTGGTGCTAGTAACAGTCACAATCACTAACAGTATCATATGATTTTAAAAGTTGTTTTGTTCAAATGTAAATGGTATTTCCTAACCCTAAGAAAATAAAACTTTCTAAACTTGAACCATCTGATGAGAATTGGGATTGTTCTGAGGATACAAAAGTAAAAATAAATCTCTAGCAATCATGCACAAAAGACATATTATTGGTATAGCATACAATATGTAGAAGAAAACTTGAACCAACAATGTATTAATGTGTGTGTAGATTGAGGTCAAAGACCCCTCAACTTATGCTTACCCAGCAAAATTGGATTGAACCCTTCTTTAGTTAACTTGGGGTTATTTAAAAACACATTTTTTGTCAAACATAATTACTAATAACATGCAGAGAGAATTGTTTTTGCAATTTGCAAAATAAAGTTGGCTAAAACTTACGTCATAAAAGTTTGTTCCAAACCCATGTTTCAAAAATTCTGGAATTAAAGTAGTTCCTCAAAAATTCAACTTATCACCACTCTTGTTTTTCTTAAAAAATCTAAATTATGATGACATTTTTAAATCATTAAAGGCTAATTCAATGACCCAAAATTTGAAGAAAAACAAATTAATCTATTGACCTATAATGCATTAAGAAGAATAAACTGGAAATCTGGTTTTTTAATAAAACATTACAAGACAGGACAATATCATATACCACAACAAAAACACAGGTTCATAAATCTCAAACATGTTTGTACCAAAATAAAAAAAAGTTACCATTTTTCAAAGATCTGGGAAAAGCGGAATTAGGGTTTTGATTGTCATTCTGACTTCCAGTTGGTTGGGATAATGATTCACCCTGACTTCCAGTGGTTTGGGATAACAATTCGTCCTCGTCCTCTTCATCCGATACCTAAATCACAAAATTACTTAACAACAATCCTAACAAACCAATTATACTTCTCACAAAATTAAATTATGTACGTAAAAATAGAACTCACCTTCACATCTTCATTGCCACCTTCTTGTGAAGAATTGAGATTCTGCCATAAACCCTCTTCCTAAAAACCCATTCCAAAATCAACACAATTACAAAATAAATAAAAAATACAATTATTAAATCCCAAAAATAATTAAATTAAGAAGGAATTGAATCCTTAAATTTGAAATTACCTTAAGCTCCTGTAAAGCAACAGGAATTGCCGCAAAACCTTTCCAGGTATACTGATTCTTGGCTTTTCTTGCAAGAACCTAAAAAAAAACAAAAAAACAAAAAAAAAAAAAACCGATGAACAAAACAAAAAAGGTGGGGAACATGAGTGAACAAAAATTAAGGTTAAAAAAACGAACCCCGATGCTTTCGAGAACATTGACAATATCATAGATCCGTCTTCTCTCAACACCTGAACATCATTAACAACTGTTGTATTAGATCCAATTTGTTTTTTTTTTCAATTAATTTAAAAAACAAAAGGTGAATCGTAATAATGAATACCTAATTTGGCGGCAGCATCGTCGAGACCGATTAAACGAACATCATCTTTGTTATACAAGCTCAAGAAACTGCAATTCAAAAATTGAATCAATAAAAATAAATGAATAAAAGAATTAAGTGAGAGAGAATAGAAGAGTAACACTTACTTGGTGCATAAGAGGCCAAGGGATTTTTGTTTACGGTCGTAAGTGTGGTGTCGTGAAGGAGGATCGGAGGAAGAAGCAGCCATGGATCTGAAATTCGAAATTTGGAGGGAAGAGAGAGATGGTTGATGAATTAAGAAGAGAGAGAGACGATGAAATTTTTAGAAATCGTGAATTGAGAAAACGACAGAGCCGTTAGATATAAAAGGGGGAAGAGGGTGTTTGTGTGTGGCGGGCCGAAATTTGAAAATTGGTGGAAGCGAGCGAGCGTGTTTTTTTGGATCCAAAAATTGGTTTTACGATTTGCGTTGGAGGGAGGAATCTTTTCAGATTTTGTTTTTAATTAAAATCTTTTTTCAGTTAAGCGGGAGTTTGTTTTTGTTTATGGGTTCAATTTACTGTTTTGTTTTCTCATGGATGGCTTACTTACGCCGCAACCTCGTATATATTTGAATTCTTTTCCATCACTTCCATTAGGGTTACCTGCGTCTGTTTACGTGGAGTAACTTTACTCAAAACCAATTATTCTTGTCTTTGAAGACACACCAATTATATTTAAATGTGATTATAAATATCTCAAATTTCGTTTTAAATTTATTTATTTTTAATATTTGTTCAAATATTTTGATGATTATAAATATCTTTGAATATTTGTTCGTCAAGATTTTTTTATTCTATTTCAAAATAAATTAATGTAGATCCGGCAAAAAAAATTAATCATTTTTCACTGTCATGTTTAATACATTATGATATTTTTTGCAGTTTTAAGTTTTAACCCGGAATATTTAATAAAGAATTATTAAAATAGCAAAGAAAAATTGATTGTAAAACAAATAAATAACTAATGATACTAATTAATTGATAAAATTCTTAAACGGTAAATAAATGTTATATTGGTCGAGTATAAATGCCATCGACATTCGGACAATGGGTGTTTATATCCAAACCTATCAAACAATTGTAAATAGATTGATTAAAATTGAAGGAAAAACCTAGCATAAAGTTGAATGTTAATTATTCAATGTTATTTAATGTCCCTTCGTCAAAAAAGTTTATATCATATTTCATATTCATTTTTCAAAGTCGAACCAATCCTCATGACTAGATCAATATTTTCAATTATGAACTTTTTTCAATGTGATGAATTTTAATTACAGAGAGGTTTTCGTCAACGTGATCATCTTTCACCCTTTCTTATTCTGATTGCTACTAAAGGGTTCAATTTTATGTTAAAGGCTTCAATTGAGGCAGGGTTATATCCGTATTATAAAGTAAGTTAGGAGGAGGAGTGCAGCATTTTTCATATGTGATTTGTTGATGATACTCCAGTTGTGGGTGAGAAAGGTTGGGCAAATATTAGAGCTATAAAAGTTAATATCATTGTTTTTTTCAGTTAATATCGGGGTTGAAGGTGAATTCTCATGACAACTTATAGGCGAGGGGTGAATGTGTCTATTTCTTTGATGGTTGGGGCATCATTGGTGTTAAATTTTAAAATAGGTGGTATCCCATTTATTTATCACGGTCTTCTGATAGGGGGTGATCCACATCGGTTAAGTTTTTGGTATTCGTTGATCAAGCGCATAAAAGGAAGGATGTCAGGGTGGAAAAACATAATTTTGTCATCGAGTGGTCGCTAGTACTCCTAAAATTCGACATGTCTTATCTTTCGGTCTACTTTTTTAAGGTTCTCACATGTATTGTATCCTTTATATAATATCCTTTTAAATGTTTTATTTTAGGTGGTGAAGATATTAGGAAAAATAAATTGGATAGGGAGGTTGGCGGGTTTGGGCGCATTGTTTGTTCAGGTAGGGAGGTTAGCAGGTTATGGGCGAGGAGGATTAGGGAGTTTAATCTTTTGTCAGGTAAATAATGTTGGATAGTGTAGGTAGATCAATGCATTTTGTGGTTTGAGGTGTTGGCTAAATATGGCCAGAAAGGTAGGAGAGTGAAGGAGGGAGGGCGCACCAGTTCTAGTTGGTTGAAGGATGTAGTCGACATTAGGAAATGCAATGGATTAGAAGTGGGTAGTTGGTTCGAAGACAGTATGGCAAGGGTGGTTGGTGGTGGTGGGACTAAGACAATTTTTTGGTCGGATTCGTGGTTGGAAGGTGAATTATTATAAGACAGGTTGGAAATTGGGATAATTTGAATTTTTGTGTTTTATAAAAGGAATATTAAAAAATAACAATCTTAAGTACATGTTCTTAAGGGTTTGTTTCATGTTCATGATAAAATAGAGATATGTACTTGCAGTGATAAAACAAAGTATTCATTGACAATGTGTTCAATTAAATTTTTATTTGGAGGCAGAGATTGTTGGCTTGGGAGGAGGAGCAAGTCGAGGAGCGTAGGATGTTACTTTTGTCTCTGACTTTACACGTGTCTATTAACGATCAATGGTTTTGAATTCCAGCACCTACCAGAGGATACACTGTTCGTGGCACACATAATATGCTTACTACTACAGATGTTTCTCTTGGTTCGGCGATTTCAGGCATCATTTGGAGCAAGTTAATCCCTTTGATGGTTTTTATCTTTGCTTGGCGGCTTCTTAGAAATCGACTTCCTACGAAGGATAATCCATTTCAACGAGGTATTGTTTATTTAGATTCTCAACTATGTGTCAGTGGGTGCAGAGTATTGGAATCGACCCAACATTTATTCATGGATTGTTCGTATTATGGAGCGTTGTGGCACATGATGCGAGATTGGCTTGGCTTCGATGCGGTGGACCCACTCGTTATTTCAGATCAGATGATACAGTTCAGTAGCTTAGTTGGTTTTTCTAAATTGCGATGTTTTGTTATGTTGCTTATTTGGTTTGCTTGTATTTGGGTGTTATAGAAAGAAAGCAACAACATAATTTTTAATAACACCACAAACACTTTACTTTAGTTATTTAGTATTAAGCTACTTTCATTTAGGTGGTTAAAGGCACACAAATTCATGGATGCTTTTAGTTATCATAATTGGTGCTTTAATCCTCTTTTGTGCTTGGATTTTGCCTAATTCCTATTGTCAGCTTTGTTTTCCCTTGGGGTTTGGACTCTTATTATTTTTGTAATCGTTTTCTTCTACTATAGCACACCTTATACTTGGTAGAATGAAAATTTTGTGATATTAATGTATTTCATTTTAACGTTTTAATATATATATATATATATATATATATATATATATATATATATATCGTCACCCCTAATATTTTGTGCTTGCTAGAATTGTCTTTCAAAAGATGATGATGAGGATAAAACTCAATCTCAAATCAAAATCCAAATCCTCCCAGTTATAGCTTCACAAGGTAGATAAAATAAAACCGATTGCAAATCGCGAGAGAGGGGAGCTAAGCACCCCTTTGAAACTAGGCTACTGCAAATCCGCAATGAACCATGTATAAACAACAAACAGTAAATTTCTATAATGCAAGTTTAACAACCTGAGAATCACCTTGCTATTCTGAGATAGTATGCTAATTTAAATCCATTTTCGACTTCGGATGTGTAATATATATTGAAAAAATGTAAATTCATTTCAGACTTCGGATGTGTTAAATATTATGAACATTGTACTTAAAATTTATGAATTTTAAGTACAATGGTGTGTAATGTATATTGAAAAATCTGAACATTTTATACCGAATTTTGGCATACAAAAATCATGATTTTTTTTTTTACACCTTCGGATTTTTGTAAACATTTTACACATGATTCTACAATTAGAAATTCCTAATTGGTTTATTGTGATTCACAATAGAGAAATGACATTTAAACATCCATTTTATCACAAAGGTTGTCATCAAATGGTTATACAAATATCATAATCTTGAAAAAATGAAGAAGCAAAAGAAATAGAGGACATTAAGGCTTTGAAGGGTTTATTTTTCTTCGTAATACAAAATCTCCCTCATTTAACATAACATTAAAAATTGTCTGGATCAGAGTTTTGAAGGATTTTAGAAGGTTTATAAAAAATTCTTCAATTTTAATCTACGTTGATATAATATTATTAAAGTTAAAAATATATTAATTATAAACATCAATTTATTATTCTCTAAAAAAATACTCTTTCTATTGCCTATCTCCAAAGTCATCCCTTCCTCTCTCATTCAAACTCTCAAACAAAGTCCAAAGTACCCAGATGTTCACCTAATATTTAATTACACGTATACTGTGACCTCAAGTCTCAACAAACAGCCACCCCCTCCCCGGCGTAAATGCTTCAGACACCTCCTTTAAATTCACATCATCTTGTTCTGATGAATGGTGCACATTAATATTAGGTGAAAAATAACACCTCCTTTAAATTCACCTCCTTTAAATTCTGGGTATATTCAACATGGCTATTTCCAGGCTGTCGCTCTAAATTTAGTTCTGAAACTGTCATTTTTTTTATATATAAATGATTTTGAAAGTGGCATTACATGAAAGCCAAACGAGTTTCATATACTACTTCCCGTTTTAAGCATCGGCACACATAGGCTGCTTCACCAGTAGCATATAGAGTTGAAAACAATAGCAATTACATAAGGAACCATATAGCATTTACGCAGTTAAAGCCCACCTCAGACATATAGAAACCAAGCAAACTGCACACTAATCCCGGTGGCAAAATTGAATGTCGTGCTCTAATATCCATGTGACATTTGACCGGCTTTTCTGTCAGAAGCATCACCTTCAAGGTGCAAACTCTATGTCTGACGAACCCGATCACGCCAAGACCCTTTTGGCCTGGCCAGCACCTGAAACAAAATACACTGATTATTATGCCAAGACCCTATGTGTATCCATGATCTTCGTGGTATACAAATCACTCACTGTTTCACTCAAGAGGCTTGAAACCAGGTCCTTTTTATTATCAACCTCCTTCTCATTCTCCCTTTCTGGCTCGCTATCTGTACTGGTGGTGGGAGGTGGAGGAGCCGGAGCACCAAACATAGCTTCATCATGAGCAGCTTGAATTTGGTCTTCCCGTTTGGACTATATAAGAATATGAATTCAATTTATATATCAGTTTACATAGTCAGAAGTGCATATAAACCAGTAATTAAACTGATTATCTGGCTATTTTGCTCATAAAAGATAAGGAAGATACCTCGACTGCAGAAAACCGGAAACTCTGACCAATGTGTTTGACTAAAGATGCATCGTCTTCAGCACCTGAAGATAGGTGGGATTGGACAATCCGATATTAAGTTAATACCCAAACCCACCATTACTCATTGTCAATCAAAAGCAAATATAGCCAGACAGGTCGTTCTATGATGCAAAAGTTTATTTTATTTTTTACAAGAATGTTGCAAAAGTATATAGTAATAAACACGCAAACAATTAATTTACAGGAAGAATGTTGCAAAAGTATAAAGTAGTAATAAACATGCATACAATTAATTTACAGGTATACAGATTGACAAGCATACAATACAATTGCAGCATTCAATAGTAAGAAAGGCTGTAAAGTAATTTCCACTCCACAACATGCACAAAACATACGAGGCTTCGAGCCAATAAGAAAACTATGTTAATCAATAATTACGTTACCAATAAAGTCACAAGGAGACCAAAATAATATCTAAACCAAAATGAGAAATGTAAAACACAAGCAGAAGCATGTCAATCACTCATACAAAGAATGCAGAACAAGCATCTAACAAAGCAAGTTCAAGTTGTCTTACAGCTCCAAAAAAGGAATTGTAGTCTGAAATATACCATAAATAATAAACAATGAACAGAACTTCTATTATATTGTGGATATGTAGGAAAACCAGTCTGTTACTAATAAGGAATAGCAGAACTGGATATGACAGTACAAATTTACACGAAAATTACAAAGATGGAAGATAGTATAGGCAATTTGAGAAGCCTTCCAACTGAATGAATCCCAGTCTACCCCCACTCCTCCATAATATTCTCTCAACCACGTCACAGGCCTAAACGGCAATAGCTGCCAACTTGGCCAGTGCTTACGCAGTTGGACCTGCTCCCTCTTGAACTGTATCCCACCACCACCACCTCGCACAGGCTTTGGTTATTTAAGATTTCTATCATAATCAAAGAGGATTGAACTGAATACATTATGAGTGCAAATGGGACAGAATCACACAAATATATTTATATTCATAATAACAATATTATCCAACAGACCAGACCTTCAACTTCCTCATCGTCAAGAGGGGCATCCTTGTTGAACTCAAATCGCTCCCAGCCAACACCTCTATCAGAATCCCGTGCAGCTGCAGTTGAAAGTTTCCAATAAAAGAAAATTAATACAACATGGATAAACTGTCTCATTTTTGGCAAACTAGGAAGCAATGACTTCTAACCACACTTCGAGTATGAAACATTCTAATTGTTTTCAATAATACCCTATGTCCTATGTTGCATAGGTACAAATACGAGAATACGACAATTTTTTAAAAAGTAAGGCACGGGTGCGTCAATAAAATCATAAGTTTTGGTGTATAATATAACATGGAAGAGCACAATTCTTCAACTCACAACAAAAACATCACAATAAAAGTTAAAAAAGTTGAAATTTAGAGTTGGTTACAACAACAAAGAAACTCAAATGCAAAAATAATACTATATTATTATATATTATCATATTAATATACAAGAGTAAGCCACATTTCCACTCACAATACAATAATGAGCAAAAATGGAGTACCACGAGTACCGTACGCATACCTGGTACGGGTGCGTATCCAGTACGGGTACTTCACCGTTTTACAAGTACCCATGCTTCAGAGCTAGATTCCTATTGTCAGGGACCCTGTTTATGGGGCTAGGCCTAAGGAGTTGATAGCAGGCCAGACTTTATCTCATGGCCCAAAGGTGTGGCAAGTTTACTCAAAAAGGGTTAAGAAAGTATCCGAGAACAAGTGAGGAAGCATGAGCTGGCAGCAGGTGAGAGAATTAGAGACAACTAATTCTGTTAGGCTGAGGCAAGTGAATAAGTAGTGGAAGGATAGAATCTAGGAGAGTATCCAGAAGAATTACATTGTAATCTGTTGAATGGAGAGCTTTTAGCAATTAGCACTCCATGAGAGAGCATAGCTCTGTGGCAGTTGTGAATTGTGATTGTTAGATCTTTCTATATAACTTCCCCAAAAATCCAATAACACTCAGTCTCATACTTCAACCATATGTCTCTATTTTTGCATCAAATTCCTACTGTTTCTGCAGGACCTAAAACCTAACCTCATATATATCACTAGCGGCAACCTAACCCAATTTCTTATACAAATAATCAAACTGCTAGAATATCACACAATGAAACAATTCAAACCAAAAAATTAAATTTTCAGAATAGACCCAAACAGCAAGCTCTGGAAATTTGAAAATCATTCTTGAACAAGTACACAGCAGCAAAGGTTTTCAGAAAAATTTAACATCAGCTATATACTAAGTTCAGTATCAAATAGAGCAAATGATGTTATTCTTTAAAAACCATTATGCACATAGGTACATTTGAAATATTAACACATACTTCCAATAAGATCTTCTATTTACTTACCAGTTTCAGAAAGCTGAAGCTTCATCTTGGCTTTCACTCTTTCAGCAGGTGCCTAATGATGATCACAAACATACATAACCATGACTCATTCATAATCATAAGACATGAAACTCAAAACTAACATTTCAATTAACCAATTCAACCAATCACAAGACCATAAGTCCATGACAATGAAATTAAGAAGCTTATAATTACCATATTGTCATAACCATCAATTAATTTCGCATAATCAACTCCAACATTCTTCCCCTTCCTCGTTTCACTCCCTTTCCTTCTTTCCTTAACATCACTTGATTTAACTTCAGACCTACGCTGTTTCCGTGGCGAAACACTTCTACTTCTACTCCTCCTTCTCCCCTTCTCTCTTTCCCTTTCCCTTTCCCTTTTCCTCCTATCTCTACCCCTATCACCATCCGAATCGCTTTGGCTTCGGCTTCTACCACCATCACGATCACTATATCTACTATATCTTTCTCTACTCCTTGAATCCCTATCTCTATACCTCTCTCTACTCCTACTCCTGCTTCGTCTTTTTCTTCGATCAATGTCTCTCGAAGAATAATCACGATTTGTTTTCTCCGAAACCCTAGATTCGGTTATAGGTTTCTTTTTGAGCTTGTTTTGAATTGATTGGAGCTGGGATTTTCTGTCAGAATCGGGTGGGGCGGTGGTGGAGGCAGTGGTGGTGGAGGAGGAAGAAGCTTTGACGAACTGCGAGAGGAATGTAGAGGAAGAAACGAGAGATGAACCGGGTTTGGGAACGGCGTCGTTTGATGTGGAAGTGGAAAAACCGAGACCTTGTTTGAACTTTGCAGCTCCTTCACCTTTACGAGTGAGTTCATCGTAATATGCTGCTGCTTTTTCTTCTTCCATCTTCTTCTATCACCTATTCTTCTTCTTCACTCTTCCCCGATATCAGACAACCATTTGAAAATTATTCAAAAAATAAAAATATTTGATTTTTTTTTTTAAAGAAATTATGATTTGCTTAATGAAAAGGATTTTTTCATATATATATAATTAATGAGAAATTGAGAAGTTTATAAAATGATTATATCAGATATATTCAACTTCTATGTTACAAAAAAAAAAAAAAAGATATTAAACTTCTACCAAAAAAATAAAATCAGATATTCAAGTTAAATTTGGATTAATGAGTATTAGCAAAAATCTTTCAAAAATTGCATTAGTAAAAAAATTTAAAAATTTGGATTAATAAATAATTTCTATATTTTACCCTTAAATGTTTTTTTGGACACAGTTAAATTGTATTCATTCATTCAAACTGATGTAGCACATCGATGCAATACAAATTCTAATCAACTAAAAACAAAAAGGATGAATATGCGAACAAACTCACAACATTCATGTTAATAGGATAAAATCACAAAGTACATATGTTTGCAAATACGACTATATTCAAGTCACCGAAATATTCATAGTTTCAAATCTGCAACGTTAACTTCGCAAAACTTATTGATTGAATCTGAACTTGATCAAAGTTAATGTTTCAACCTTAATCAGGTAAGCACCACACTAAAACGGAAAATAAAAAATACATCACACAAAGACAAGAAATCAAAACAAACAAAGTCGTGTGAGACGACAAAATCACATAAATAAACTAAAAAAAAACTAAAAATCACTTATTTAACTAAAAGATAAATATAAAGAAAAACAATCAGGATGAGTGATTTTCAAATCAAAATTGACCATGAAACAATAATCAGAGAAGTGTCTATTGCTCTAGCAATTCAAGGAGAGTTCCATCGTGCATGCACTCCTGCAATAGTTCCATTATTCTAATCCATACCCGACATTAGTTTGCCTTTGGGAGTCTGTGTGTGTCCTTTGTCCTCTTTAAAAGCCGAACCAACTCTGGTTTCATATTGATGGTACCTTGTGACCATATTGTCCTAAGACCCCAGTAATCCAAATGTGAATTTGAAAAATCCTCGACCAATATATTAGAGGATAATAATGTACTGTTTTCCATATTTTGGATAACTTCAAGGAGACCTCAATTGTTATGTACGGTTTCTCGCATTTGCTAAGCTCTAAAACGTTCGTGAAGTTTTCGTGGACACTCTGTTTAACCTTTCTCACATTTATGCTGTGTTACCTTAATACAAAGAAAATCTCCTTTATCTACTGGGATGTGAAGTGGTTCATTCTTCCCTACATCAGAATTTGAAACTATTTGGGCAAAATATTTAATGGTTGCTAGCCCCATGGATAAAGGCTTGTCTGAATAAGAGACCATGCAAGGTTAGAGGCATATTTCTGACATGGTAGCGTCCAACAAATTTGATTAATGTAAAGTTTAAATTCAAACCTCCGAGTTTCCTATTATCATTCTATATTTTGTTAATTAATGCAATGGTGAATTTACAATCTTAACCCAACACAACCCAAAGAGAATATTTTTAGATCCATGTTAGAAAAAACTTGATTTTATTTAAAAATGAGAATGCGAAATTTCACTCTCATTTTTCAATACAATTTGATTTCAAGACAACAATTCAAATGGACCATACTTCCTCCATTCCTTATTACCACTATAAGCAATTTTAACAAACTTCAAACATCCAACTACTAGTAATTAAATTTTGAAGTCAATTAATTTTTTAAGAAAACATACAAATATTTATAAAAATACCTTAAGTGACATTTTTCACTATCTAACTACCAGTAATTAAATTTTGTTAAAAAGTACTAGTAATTAAATAAAGTAGTATTGAAAAATATAGTAATAACGCTGACAACACTTTCTTTTAAACACCCTTTCTATTGATTTAAATTATTGTGGGTCTACACTTTAAAAATTGAATCACTCAAAATGGTGAGACATGCATTAATTTTATCTGATAAAATTTTTTGACAACTTTATCTTTCATATTCAAATTATGTTTTTACTCTATCTCTCTATTGATTTGGTTTTTATGTTAATAGTTAATACCTCATTTTCTTTGTAAATTTATGTTTATATCAAAAGTTGTCATAAAAATGGTTGTTCAAATAACACAACTCTTAAAAATATTATGTGAAGAATAATTAAATATGTTTGCTAAAAATCCTTTCAAAAAGTTAAGAGTTTAAAGATAATTAAACATGTTAGCACAACACATACTAATTATAGCTTAAGCAAATCAACTTTATATGCTTAGAAGCTTATCTCATCACAGCTTTCGGAAAGAAACTTAAGACAATCAGGGAAAGCATATAATATGGTGCTTCTAAATCAAAAGAGTGAATAGTCTAATTTTGATAATCCACATTTCAGATGTATATTTTTATTTTTTTTTTGTCATTTTATATTTGAAATGTAGATTGTCTAATTTTGATCCAATAACCATCGATAAAGTTGAGCAATGAATATAGACCCTTAAAATATTGTCAAATAAAAAACATCTACTAACAATATATAAAAGTTGAAGTACAGCAAAATTTTATAATCGTCCTCTTTAAAACTAATGATCTCCTTAATTTTATGTGCATAATCGTCATTTTGCAAAATTTAATTTAATCCTTTTAATTTTTTAAATTAATAATGGATAATGGTCGTCACAATCGTAACAAATTTCTAAGGATAATTATGAAATTAATTAATTTTATAAAAAAATTACGGATAATGTCATCACAACTCTAACAAATTAATTAATTCCCTATATTTTACAGATAAAAAAGTCAATTTGTTTCTTCTTTCTTCTCCTTATTATCTGATTCTCTTTATTTGTTAAATAAATTGCACAAAAAATCGTCGGTCGAACTTTTAATATCACTAATTTAGTGGGGTTTATCATCAACTCTCTATAAAATAATAAGAAAAAACAGTATATTATAGCATAAATATACGAAAACAGTCTATGTTACTCTTTTCTGCTATAAGTATAGGAAAATAGTTTATTCTTATATCTTTTAATCTCTTAATCTTACTAATTTGCATATAAAAAAAATTAATAGAAATGATACATTAATTTCTTCAAAAAAGAAACGATACATTAATGTTAATAATTTTAAAATAATCATCAGTTTTAAATTTCAGGCATAACAACTTTCTCATATCGGTATACATAAAATTTGATTTGGATATATAAACACATAAATTCTACAATGAGTGATGTGTAAATGTTTAACGGTATTTTGGAGAAACAATATAGTGATGTTGATATTTTGAAAATAGACACGAGTTTTCCAAATTTTATTATATCGACTATCACATATCGTTAAATAAAAAATGTCTTATATATATATATATATATATATATATATATATATATATATATATATATATATATATATATATAAGTTTATAAAATCCTTAATGAGTGCGGTGCAAATATTTATCAGTGTTTTAAATATAAGATAAAAAGTGATTTAATAGAAACGCTACATTGATGATAATATTTTGAAAATAGTCACGAATTTTCAAAATTTTATCATATCGATTTTATGATATATGTACATAAAAAATTATTTATGCGTATATAAGAACATAAAATTTGTAACGGGTGCAATACAAACATTGAAAAGTGTTTTGCATATAAAATAAAAATTTAATTAATAAAAACATTATATTAATGTTTATATTTTTACAATATTAATGAGTTTTCACGATTTTATCATATCAACTTTCTCATATAATTAGAAAAAAAAATTGTTTCTGCAAATAAAACACAAAATATGCAACGGGTGCGGTGCAAACATTGAACGTTGTTTTCCATATAAAATAAAAAAGTTATTTAATAGAAACATTACATTGATGTTGATATTTTGAAAATAGTCATGAGTTTTTAAAATTTTATCGTATCGATTTTCTCATATATGTACATAAAAATTTATTTATATATACAAGCACATAAAATTTGCAACGGATGCGGTGTAAACATTGAACGGTGTTTTGCATATAAAATAAAAACTTATTAAATAGAAACATTGTATTAATGTTTATATTTTGACAATATTAATGAGTTTCCGCAATTTTATCATATCAACCTTTTCATATATTTACATAAAAATTTATTTCTGCAGATAAAACACATAAAATTTGCAACGGGTGCGATGCAAACATTGAACGGTGTTTTGCATATAAAATAAACATTTATTTATTAGAAACACTACATTGATGTTGATATTTTGAAAATAGTCACGAGTTTTTAAAATTTTATCGTATCGATTTTCTCATATATGTACATAAAAATTTATTTATGCATATATGAGCACATAAAATCTGCAACGGGTGCGGTGCAAACATTGAACGGTGTTTTGCATATAAAATAAAAACTTATTCAATAGAAATATTATATTAATGTTTATATTTTGACAATATTAATGAGTTTCCGCAATTTTATCATATCGACTTTCTCATATATTTACATAAAAATTTATTTCTACAGATAAAACGCATAAATTTTACAATGGGTGTGATGCAAACATTGAACGGTGTTTTACATATAAATTAAAGTTATTTAATAGAAACATTACATTAATTTTGATATTTTGAAAATAATTATGAGTTTTAAAAAAAATAGTTTATTGACTTTCTCAAATTTGTTTTCGCATACATAAAAAATTAAAATCCAGAACATACGTGATTCAAATATTTAACATATTTAATGATATATAAGAAAAAATAATTCAATAAAAACATTATATTAATGTTTTTTTAAATAAAAAACATTATATTAATGTTAATAACTTTTGTTTAATATTTTTAAATATTTGATGATATTAACAATGCAATTATTTTTTATATGATTACCATAATGTTACGTGACTCGTGTGGAAGCACGGGTCTATTACTAGTTAATAAAATATAACGATTTCATATAGATTTCGAGTAATCAACTTTTAATGACATGAAATCTATATTCTACGCGAGATTTTGTTTAAACTCAAAATAAATAAAAAACTATATCTGATATATTCGGTTTAGATAGAATTATCGAATTCATGGGATAATTTGTTTGAGTTTTACCCCTTAATATGACAGTAGACTAGTAGTCCAAAAATAGCAGCCGACCTTAAGTTTAATTTTCGATATTTCCAGTTACGATCTCTTTTTCTATGTCCCACTAAGATCCTCTGCGACTGCGTGACTCACAAAATGAGCACAATACCATGAAATATACCATAATTCAACTTAAAAACTATAGTAAAATGAAAATGTCAAATTGTCAATGTAAAATCATAAGGATTCACAAAGTTTCTTCAAATCTTGTTTTTTTTTCTCCCATTTAGCCGTCCTAATAATTCCAATCCCTACAGTAAATCGAGTCCCACTCAAAAACCAATGACGAAGAATTAAAGAAAGCAAAAAAAAAAGGGTTGTTGTTTGAAGGAACCTTTATTAATTTCTTGTGGTCAAGACTCTAGAATAATTCAAAACCAGTGTCCTATGCCTAGTCAAATTCCAGCATTCTCAACCCGCGGCAACATCAGAGGGTAACTGACCCCAAATATACGTTTGGCCTCCTCTGACCGTGACCAACGTTACTGTTTAAATTTAATATCATTATTACTAACAATCAATTAAATTATAGTACTACCATAAAGTAAACGTATCCAGTCTTATGAGCTAGTTTTGGTTGGGCACAATCACAAATCTTTTGTATTTAGGCACACACACAAAGCCAAGTAAAAATTAAAAGAGAATAAAATTACATGATATGATTTGATGTGATTAATTACTTTTTATTTAATTTTGTTAATTTCATGTGAGTGTGCCTAAATAATATTTATTTGGGGTTGTGTTCATGAAAGACTTTCTTCCGGTCTTATTATAAAAAAAGAAGCAAAATAAACGTATCTAGGGTATACGATGCATACAACAACTAAAAGTTTGGATTTGTTTGGCAGGATCAAATTTCGATTTTACTAATGATAACATAATTTATTTTTCTTCATAGGACGAACATAGACATGTTCGATTTTTACAAGAGAAGCAACACTAGGACAATTTTTTATGAGCTGGTTCAACTTCAAGTAACTTATAGAGTTTATATTTTATATTTTATATTTTCTATTAATTTTACACATATTATTTTCATTGAAAACAAATATTTATTATTTTTTTTTTGTCGTTTAATATTTATCAGTTAGTTCAAACACTAATAATATCAAACACTAATAATAATCCAACTTATATTCCATTATTAACTAGGTTATGTAGTTTAAAAAAAACTAGATTATCCACTATCCGTTATAAATTCATTCATTTATAAGCTACTACTAGTTGAATCCCACAAATCATCAAGATCAGAGTTGATCTTAAAACCCAGTATACAATATTATTTGGTCATTCAAACATGTCTCCTAAGACCACATATGTAAAAAGGAAAGATTTATTGAGAAAAATCAATTTTCAATATTTTGCAAGTTCACATGTTAGCATTTTTCAATATTAATTGGCGTCTCATTCACTAAATATATTTTTATGTAACGAAAATTAAACTCACTATTTTAAAAGAAAGTGATTAAACTTAATTGATTATTGAGCTCAATTCTAAAATAAATCATATAAAAAAACTCGAATTCAATTCAAATGAAACACATCTCTCAATTGATCTCTGGATTATTACTATCTTTTTTTCTCCTAAGAACTGATGAAGATTAAAAAAAAATAAAAACCCACTATTTGTAACAAACAGAGTCAAAATATAAATTGATATTAATAGAAAGATTTGGTTTTGGATTCGGATTTTGACGGGAGAAACGACAAGTGGACCTAGTAGATGGATTTTGCAAAGATCTCATAGATTTGGATCCTCCGAATCTCACACCTTTATTAATTTTCTTTACCCTTTTCTGCCTTTTCAAATTTCAATTCAGCCCCACAAATCAGTTTACTTTCTTTTTATTTTTCCCATTTTATTTCACTATTTATTACTATTATTAGCACGCGTTCCTTCCTTTTCTCTTTCCTAACGCTCATGTAAATATAACCCCCACTCTTTCATTTCTCATTTTCACTCACACAACCTTTCTGTTTTTCAGTTTCTTCTTTTCTCAGAGAATTTTACAAAAATAATATAAAAGAAAATTCATTGTTCAGTCTGTTATGGCTTCCGCCGGCGAGATTTTCCGGTCGAATTTGATGGAGGAATCACCTTCAGGTGCAAGTGAATTGCATGTGCTTGCTGTTGATGATAGTCTTGTTGATCGTAAAGTGATTGAACGTTTGTTGAAGATTTCTTCATGCAAAGGTAATAAATAATGATGATGATGATGATGATGACACAGCATAGTGAATTTTCATTTGTTTGTGAATTGATTCTGAAAGTGTTTTTGGATTTTTTGTTTTGTTTCAGTTACGGTTGTTGAGAGTGCAAGAAGAGCTCTTCAGTTTTTGGGATTGGATGGAGAGAACAGTGATACTGGATTTGATGTAAGTAAATTATGTTTTTGGACTATTAACTTTATTTGGATGTTAATTTTGAATTTGTTGATGTTTATGTTATTGTTTTGTTACGGTGGCAGGGTGTGAAGGTTAATTTGATAATGACGGATTATTCCATGCCGGGGATGACAGGATATGAATTACTCAAGAAAATCAAGGTGATTAATTATTGGTTGTTGAGGAATTTCCTTATTTGAATTGTTGATTGTTGAATTTTGTTGTTGTAAAATTTATTTTGAAATTTAATATTGGAGGAAGGTGGTTCTTATTATTCTCTACCTGTTTGTGTTAACTTCAGCAGGAGTCTTCTGTTTTTAGAGAGATTCCAGTAGTGATCATGTCGTCGGAGAATGTTTTGACTCGAATCGATAGGTAAGAAATTGAATGAATTATGTCTCTTTTGATTCTAGTGTGATTTAAACTTTGGATGGTGTTTCTTGATTGTGTTAGTGATCTGATAAGATGAATAACACGTGTCTTTGGTAATTAAATGATGAATTACATATGTAGTTAAGTTCCTATTGAATTCCTTACAGTTTCTTAATTCTAATCTGGTGTTTCTTTTAATCTTTCCCGTAAATATGCATCCAATCTGCCACTTAATCAGGAAATAAATCCATTGTGTGGATCCCAAATAGATATGGAGGTGTAAGTGTTAAGTTTAAATGTTGAAGCTCCATGGGATCTGTGTTTGCCACGCAACTTAAGCTTATGCTACAAGCCGCGCAGTTATTAAAACAAAGAAAGATGAAGTGTAGAGATGCAGGCTTCTCTGAAATTTGTGTTTCAAAGCACTAACTTTTTGCAAAATTTCCAAATTAAGTCCTTCAGATTTCCTCAATAAAACACGACCCAACTCTTTTAACTCGAATCAGTTTATTTTTTGACTGGAACTAGAATAAGTTTATGGTGTTATTTGTTTCCTTGGCAACCTTATCAATCATATGAAAACATTTAATCGTTAGACAAAATTGATTGAAAAACAACAAACCAAAAAAATAAAAAGAAACTAGTAAAAGGAATATTTGGCAAGAATCTTTTAGGCGTGGCAGCAAACCTTCTATTGATGTAATTGTAATTGCCACACGGTTCTACATGTTATTGACAACCCAAAATACTATGTACATTTGTATTATATGGATTATGGAGTGCCTTAGGTGATATAAATCTAAATTTATCAAATCATTGCAACATATTCTCTACCTAGCAAGAACAACTTTCGACACATTAACTTTCTATGTTGTTTGGTGGCCAGTATATCCTGTCCTCTTCTTAATAGTTTTATTTTCACTGATTTGCAGGTGTTTGGAGGAAGGAGCAGAGGATTTTTTGTTGAAGCCAGTCAAATTGTCAGATGTAAGACGCCTGAAAGATTTCATCATGAGAGGTGAAGTGAAGGATGGTGAGAAATGTTCTCTCAAAAGAATGCGATCACCAGATGATTGCAGTCTGTCTCTATCAACTACATTCTCACCAATGCGTCATTCATGTGATCCACCATCGTCAGTGTTCTCACCACTCTCACCATCAACATTATCCTCGAAGAAATCTAGATTGTGATCAGATATTGATTAGTCTCCTATATTTCTCCAATTTTGCAATACTAATGTCCATATTTTGAATTTGTTAACCAGTCTATACAGTTTGTACTCAAGATTTTCAATGAGAAAGGGCAATAATATAACAGAATCACTACTTTTTGGCTTCTTATTTGTTCACTGATTTTGCTGAATCACTATATTTCGACAACTATTTGAATTTAGTAAAATACGAATTCACAAAATATGAAAAGCAGAGATTGGGATGCCCAATTTTTGAACGACTGACTGAACAAAAGAAGTCTTCAACATTTGGGATTAAGATGCGATGTTAAAACATTTGCTTTTTTTACTGTGTAATTACCCGAAGTTAAAAAATTTCATGGCATATGAATAAGACGCTAGTTAAAACATTTGTTTTTTGACCATCATGCTAATATAAAAAATTCTCATACTTGAACCTAGCAACTCAGCAAGTCTAAATTCAATGACATTATTTTTTTACCAAAAATATGGTATTTTATTTATTTACTTAATTATTGATGTTTAGTAGAAACATTTCTACGATACTATGGTGCATGTTTCTAAGAAATGGTCAGCAAAGGTGTTATGGTTATAAAGATTGCAAATGCTTTTTGGTGCAAGAATATATACGCTCTTTCTAATAAAAATGTCAGCATTTTGTTTTTTTGACTAATAAACAATAGGACCAAGATTATGTCCCCCCTTTATAAGAGATACACTACCACCAGGTCTAACACCACACTCTGATCTATTTGAATGTATGCCCAGAGCTAGTAGTATCAATATACTATTTATTGTTTCTATGATTTCCATTTCATTGTAGGAGTAAACACGAACCATATTCTAGTAAACATATCAACATAAATACAAGCTTATAAGGGCATACCAGATTGATAATATTGAAGACCCCGAGGGAAGGTTTCTTCTAATTCAAGCAACTTACTACCAAGAACCTAGGCCTGTGACCGATCTCTATTTTGTTACAGAAAATTTTCCCATATGATCAAAATATTTCTGAGAAAGTCAATACTCTAGAAGAATAAGGTATTATGAGTTGGATGTTACATATGCTGACATATGCCAAGCAACCAAAGGATCTCAAGAAGCTGTAATTAGGATCCTTACCATGCCAAATTTGATAAGGAGGCATTTTCCTTGAAAATTGGAAAGCGAAAATCTGTTGATCAAGAAGGCAGCAGTAGCAGTGCATTCTCCCCATAAGGTGATTGGCACCTTAGATCGAAAATAGAGAACCTGGGCAACATTTAACAAGTGTTGATGTTTTCTTTCTACAAATAGAGTTTTGCCCTGGCCTTTCATTTCAACACATGAAAATTGATCACGTCCCCACGTCTGATCTTGCAAGAACCAGTAAGGGCCAGTTCCTTTCTTGGCATTATCAAACCTAAGGCATTTTGACCGTGACCCAAAACTAGGTTTAGACCAGTGCAAAAAACTTGATAATGGCTGTGGTAGTTTCTGAGTTGTTACTAAGCAGAAAATTCCAGGTGAGTCTTGAGCAATCATACACCAAAGTGATGAAATATTTCTTGCCATCATAGGTGAGGTGGCCGTATGGACCCCAAATGTTGTCACAATGCAGTAAAGTAAAAGTAGCATCAGAAATATGATGATGAGCAGGAAAGGATACACCAACAACAACCAAGCCTTATTCTGCAAGTTCGGTCACTTACATAAGTCAGACGACACCATAATCTTCTAAATTTAGCAAAGGGGCAAATTTGACAAATTCATTAGACATTTTAAAAGGATTTTTTTAGAAATGTAAACAAATGTAGAATGCCAAATAGTTGCATTATTAGGAACTAAAATTGAATTACAAGAACTTAATAAAACATGTTCCAAAGACTTGCATTTTTGGTTGAAGTCAAATCCCGTGAAGACAGAGTATATAAGCCTTTAGTGAGGTTACCCTTGATAATCTTCTTGGAGTGTCCCATTTCCTGAATCAAAAAATGGTTTTTGAAAAAAGTATAAGAAAAATGGTTGTAAGTTAGCAGTGTACTAACACACATACAATCAGTGTTAAAATGCGGAATATGCAAAACATTGTGTAGAATAAAATCGGGGGACAATCTAATAGTTCCTACAGCAACAATAGGAATAAGCATTTGGAAGGGTGACAAACTTGTAAGATACCTTTGATCTTTGATAAGAATGATATGATATGGAAAGACACTTTAGTAATATACGGGATGACTTCAGTGGGCAAAATTGGTCCATGAATTGCAGAAAAAGGTTCATTCAATCACGTGAGAAAATGAATAACATGTTCCATCTAATTATAGCCGGACCAAGTTTGAATGCCACCATAATTGCAATTATGAGGAGGTCGTAATACCATTATAACTCAATGTCTTAAGATTTCGGGTGAATATGTGATGTCCAAAGACACTTTTGTGATTGATCTTAACTCAACGTGATAATCCACTCTAGTGTGCATTTGCACCCTCTTAAAATTCAATCATGTTACACGATAGGAATTTGGATCATCTCCATCAAATACTTCTCACAACTATCTCTTTCACCAATTTATCTCTACCTCAACCCCAAGGGGTGCGGCTACCTCCTGCAAACTAGAAATATTCAAGGTGAAGGTTTTGTGGAATGAGTTCCTGCAAACTAGAAATACTCAAGGAAAGTAATTTTGCATGTTTCATACATTTAGATAGTATTTGCAAAGCTACTAACAAAGTTGAAACAAATAACTTATGTTGTAAATAAATATATGACATATACGGGAGTTGAGTAGAACAACCGGTTTGAATAGTTAAGAAGTTGGAGGTTTATGGTTCGAGTCATGGCAAAGAGAACAAACTAACATAACAATTAACATACTATCTAGCATAACAATTAACATATTAAGGAAAAAAAATACAATTTACTTGTCAAATAATTAAATAAAATGTACACATAGGTTCTAAGCACATGAAATAGTCCTATATGCAGAATATGTTACGAGCTGAGACTATCAAACTTGATTGGTTGTTCGGAGCATGAACAATGAAAGGAGGAGTCAAAAGAAAATAGAGACACTACAAGCAAAAAGTGTTTTGCCATAGGAGAACTTGAAAACTTGTTTCACATTCAATCCGATATTAGAGGTTTAATTTTTAATGGCTTAGTTTTTAAACTCGAAAACTTGTTCATCCATGAGATAGATGATTACACATGCCAAGCCATTCACAATATATGACTTAGCTTAAATTTAATAAGAATGAAAAGCGCCTGCTTCTATTTGTCTCTTGCGCCTAGTGAGTGAAAGAATAATGAAATTGAAAAGGGCTTGGTGAAGTGAGGGGAAAGTGTTTATAATGTACTTGTATTTTGGGTTGGACTTATAAACCAAACAAAATAAAAATTAAAAATTCAGTTTGGACTGATGTTGACACTAGCCACACGAGGACCTACTCAAATGGAAGACAAAACGAACACATTATGGCCAAAACCTATGTAATGACACATCTTGAAAATTTATGATTCAACCGCCTATCTCCACACTGGTAATATAATTTAATTACTTTTGTTAGTGCATAATTATTTTACACCTCCTAAAAACATCTATATTATATATAAAAAAAAAACTACCCCTTTCAACATTTTTGGGTTGAATTTTTCATTTTAAAAATACCCTTAATTTTCAATACAAATAACACACGTAACAAATAGATAAATATAAATTTAAATATTATAACAAATGTAACAAACACGATATGAATATATGTATATTTGTTTATTTTCCTTTATCATTTAAAAAATAAAACAAACTAGATGAATATATTTATACTTACTTTTTCATTATCTCAATTATACATTTCAACAACTTTTTATATAATAAAGATTGTTGTTCGTGTCATTAAAAAAAGCAACAAACATTTATATTTCTACTTTTAATCAAAACCAAAATTTCATAAAAAATAAATACCGTTCATAATTTTCAAATGTTAGCGTAATAAAAAAAAACAGAAAGATGGACACGGAGTACAAAGAGACCCACTTCTACTCTGTTGCTGACTTTTACTTCTTCAAAACATGATTTTTTAAGTGCAACTTTCCAAGCATCCAATGTTTCAAAATCTCCATCTTTAAAGAATGTCTTTTTACCATAAAAAAACACATAAGCTGTCATTGAATTTTCGAGTCTATTAAAATAATGATAACTATTTCTCAATTGAAATATTGTTCGACTTGAAAATTTAAAGTGCTACTTAGAGTACATTTTTAAAGTGATCTTCTTTCATTTGTAATTTTTTTTATTTGTTGTAATTTGAAGAAAGATAGACAAAAAAAAAATAAGTGATGGATCATGTCACTAAGTGGATCCCACCATCATTATTTTTGTTGTGTCTATCTTTCTCCAAATTGCTACAAATAAAAAAAGTTACAAATGAAGAGGATATTTATCCACGGAAAACACGGAAGATATATCATAGAAATCAAAATCAATAAAAATCTTATATAGCACAGTACAAAAATATTATTTGAAAATAAAAACATACATTTGATTGTGATAAACCGATAAACCTACAACATTAAGCAGAAGTGTGATACATGTTGTTTTGCAATTTATTTTTTGTTACATGAGAAAAAAAGGAGAAAGAAAGCTGAAAGAAAAACTAAGCACGAGAGTATGAAACTCCCATGGCATCCGCAAGAAGGGTTAACTGAAGATCAATCGGAAGATTGTTGAGAATCACCAAGTTACAAATAGCTCTAGCGCCATGTTTAACGATAACGTCTGCACTCATATTACCTTCTCGAAAAATATGATAAAACAGTATTTAAATATTTAAGGATTTACTCCTTAATGTAAAATAAAAAATACAAAATTTTACCATCAATCTGAAAAATTAGAAAAAAGAAACTACATTCGTTAAAACAGTAAGAAAACACATTAGACAGAAATAAATTTCAGTAACAAGTAGCTTTTCCTACTTTTATAACTAAAAATGATCTATACATTTGAAAAAGTTGAGATTCTTGGTGAAATGATTGCCCGAAGACAATGCGCCTCACCCAAATACATTGAAATACGCAGCATATGTTTGGTATGGCGTTGGAACTTGCAAAATCACAGTGGAAAATCATGTTTGGGTAGAAACTATGTTTTCCAGCTTCAGCCAAATCATGGTGAAAGTGCATTGGGAATTGGTTTTGGGCTTCCAAACTTGTTTCCAAACACATGCAGGAATTGACATTACCAATATATATATATATATGAGATTTATCAAATAAGAGTAGTGATTATTATGAGAGGGTGAGAGCTAAACAATAACCGTTAGATCTAAACAAACGGTTTCCATCCTTTTTTCATTGAAAAGTGCAACTTGTGTGTAACACATCTATTTTCACTTCACTCTTTCTTTTCTTTTCAATTTTCTCTCTCTTCTTTCTCTCACCTCTAATGTAACCAGGGTTGTTCCTTGCCAAGAGCAAGGAGCTCTGTGGAAATAGGCCTCCAATTTATGGGGGCTCAAATATTTGTAGGATAAGGTATAATTGTTAAGGTGTAGGATTAAAAAAAAACACTTTTACTTACGACAAAATTTGTCATTAAATATCATTTTTTCGTAAGGAAATGTCTATTTGTATATACGTAAAAGTCATGTTCGAATCAATGCTAATATATTTAACGAGGGTCGGCCCTAAACTTTTTAATGCCCTGAGCGAAATAATAAATTGTGCCATTTTAATTATTCAAATATTTTTTTTCTTACATTTTTTATTGCAAAATATCATTTATAATCAAAATTATCTAAAAATATTTTTTTAATAAAATTAATCAAAGAAAATAAAAAAAAATATCGTACTAACGACTAAGTAAAGATAATAATTTTGGTGCCCCTAAATAAATAGTACATTGGACTGCTGTCCCTCGAGCCCGCCCACTGGACCACCCCTGTATTTAACAACTTAATTTTTCTTTGATGGAACAACTTAATTATTTTATTTATCGGTGTTAGATTTTTTTAAAAAAAAAATTAACAAAAATTGTCAAGATTACAACTAGGCTTTTAAATTGTCGGAAACGGCCATAAATGCAATGCCATTCTCCACGTTGCTTGTCCATATCTTTTCCTTCAATTAGGTTGTAAAAACATAATCTATATAAGAAACAACTTCAAAAATATGAAAGAATTTTTATCAAAAACAAGATCTAGTGGTTAACAAAACTATTACGGAAACCAAACCTTGTTTACTTTTTTTTTTTTTTTTTGGGAAAAGGGTGAGGAAAAAAGTAAGAAATAATGTTTTTTTTTTCTTCTTCAATTTTCCTTATGATTTGTCACATATTTGAGAGCATTTAGAGTTCGAATCGAATGGAATTGAAGTTTTTAAAAGGTTGGAGAAAGAAACCTCCACGATGTGAGATATCCTTCTTCTTTTTTTGTAATTATGAATTTGATGTGAGATGATTTCTCTACCTTTGATTCTTCCAATTTAAAAATAAAAAAATAAAAAAATCAAGCTTTAACTTTAAGAGAAGATGGATAGAGAGCAGGTTGAAAAAAAAAGTGTGCAGATTAATGAAAGATTATCTCAACCGTTGATTTAAATCTAACGGCTAATATTTAGTGCTCTCACCCTCTCACAATAACCACTCGTCTTATTTGATACACCATCTATAAAGATGTATCAATTGAGAGAAGTGATTATTGTGAGACCGTCACATCTAAACATACGATTTTGATATTCTTTTCATTGAAAAGTGCAACTTCGAGTGTGACACATCTATTTCCACTTCTCTCTTTCTTTTCTTTTCAATTTTCTCTCTCTTTTCTTCTCAATTTTATAAAAAGTGATATAATTTATATAAAATTTACAAGTTTCAATGTAAAGTTACTATTTTAAACTTATTAACATGTGCAAATTTGCACATGATAGAAAAACCTAATATAAAAAGTACTAACAAACATGGAAATGACACAATTGTCGTAGGTTATAAACCAAGTAATTGAGATTAGATTGTTAATGAGCCCCTACAACAAAATATTTAAAAGAACTGAGTTCAATTTTTAGATAATATAATTATGACCAGACTTTATTTTTCTTTGGGTTGTCGTCGAACTTCAAATTACTATAACATCCATCTTTCCCTTAAAAACAAAGGGTTTAAGAAGAAAGAGACTAGACTATAAGAGTGATCAATCAATCACATTTTATGCTTGTTAAATGTTTGAATATAAAATATACAATTGAATAGCTAGTTAAAAAGTTTTTAAACATGGGAAGTTCTAAGAAATCACTGGCAACAAAAGACTAGTATATCTTTGAGGTCTCTTCAACTGATTTTCAATCGTACACTTATTCATTTGATAAAACACAGACCCAATAAATTATAAATTTACAAAGACAGACAATGAAAATCTAGAATAACCTTAAAAAATAACGAGAACACTAACTCCTAAACACAAAAACGCTAGAATAACCTTGAAAAATCGGCAAAATAAATAAAACAAATTGTTCAAATATAATTTCAGTTTTGGCTAAAACTAAAATGTGGTTTCCCTCAAAAAAAAAAAAAAGGTATGGGAGTGAGAGAGAGAATAGGGACTGGAAATAAAATTGAGATGGAAGTGCCGAAGTGGATCCCAATTTATAGAGGAAAGGAAATTTTTAGGGTTGGACGCTCACCATTATTCCTAGCTATGTCTGTTGAGTTGTGAAGTACGTTAAACCCTTTTGTAGTAAGCGACATTGGTACAGTACAACTGGCTTCAAAACGGGAAAATCAAAGAGACAACGGATAAAACATAGTATGGCTTTTCTCCAATATAGAAGGAGCAGTTAGAGTGAGATCATTTGTCAGTAGAAGATAGAAAGGAACAAGCCAAAGAGGAAAACATATCTTGGCTTTTCAAATTAAATGCGTTTTATTTGCAATCCCCTTCATCTTTTTGCATAGGATACTATAATGTCCTGTTTATTCATGCAGAAGAGGCCAAATCCCTATTGTAGGGACAGGAGGGTAATTTTGAGTCTTGCACTAAAAAAATAGAAGTCAAACGTCGTACACTCTCCGTTTCTGATTAACTAAGTCATTTGCTCATTTCACACATATTACAAAAATGTATAAATAAAGAAGAGAAAAAATTGTTTTAAGTGCTCTTGTTAAGTTTTAGCATGGGCAAATGGACAAATTTCCCATCTTAGACCAATTTTGTTTTACATGTTATCAAGTATACTCCCTGTTTTTTATTCTAATTTATACCCCTGATTAAAAATTACAATTTGACCCCAGTTATTTTACTTATTTCTTTACGGGAGATGTCTTTTTTTTTACACTCCCGTTTAAAAATATGACACCAATAATTTTTTTAACATGAAAACAATCACTTCCCGTTTGAATTTTACAAATCATTGCCAAAAAATATAAATTCAAGTAGTACTCTTTTTATCTTTAAATAAAGTAGTACTCTTTTTATAATTAATTAATATTATTTTTTCAAAAAAATAAATAACATTCGTTTTTAGTAAAACACGTTATTTTGAAAATAAATACTATCACTGGGTTCATTTTCTTTTGACATGAATATCACTTAGTTCATATCAACAAAAAAAAATCACTTAGTTCGTAAAAAAGATTAAACACATATAATCAAAATTAGTGTTATTCATAAAATAGTTATAAAGGTCATCATTATTACTAAATTTTCCTTTTTTTTTTGGAAAAAAATTAACAAGTTCATGACAAATTCAACCACAAGCAAAAAGAAATGAACACTTTCAACTATATTGGTGAAAAACACAAGTAATTACAAAATTAATTATAAAGGAAATCATGTTTACGACGTTAAAAGTACTAAAATAAAATATATATATATATATATATATATATATATATATATATATATATATATATATATATAAATTGAAATTAAACTGGTTTGAGATAAGAATGAATTAGAGGTCCTGAATTTAAACTTGAATGAATGAGTAAACATTAATCTAATAATTAACTATTAACATTTATCAATTTTTTAAATAGTAAAGAAAAATGAATTTTTTTTTTAATAAAAAAAACAATTTGGTAACAAAAAGTAAGACGATGTTGTTTTCTACATGTTCAAAATCTATAAATCTATCAAAACTAGGTGATTTGTACAATTTAAAAAAATAGTACATTAGTTTTTCAATATTAAAATCCATCCAAATTGGTATTTATTAATATTAAATCAATGAGCGTTGTTAAATTGACCCAAGATGGGGAAATATGCCAATTTTCTGATTCTAAACGTTGTCCTTGTTAAGTATTGATGCATTCTCCACTATTATAAATGCAAAGTGAAATATATTGAATTGAGAATGATGAAAGTAATATTAATTAAAGTTATAAACGAAAAAAATTAATTAATGTTGTATTGAAAAGTGAAATAACTCGATTATTTTAGGACACTTTTTTTATTGAAAATAGCTTAGTTATTATGGGACGGAGGGAGTATTACCAAAGTTTTTTTCCCTAAAAATTGTATGGTTAACAAAAAAAACCTTATTACTACTATCTTTTATTTTGTCTTGGTTTGTAATTTTGGATGTTTTAATTATTTGGGGTTAGTTATTTTTTTGAATTTGTTATAATTAAAGATATACATAAAATATACTTTTGGTCTCCTTGTATTTTGTTAGGAAAAAAAAAAGAAATTTTGGTCTCTTATTTCAAAACCAGATTGATGTTTCTAATGGAACTGAATCCTCTCCCAGAGAGTTGAGTGTAATCCTAGCTATTAAATAAT
The DNA here is from genome assembly GCA_958299785.1 of Medicago lupulina. Taxonomy (NCBI): domain Eukaryota; kingdom Viridiplantae; phylum Streptophyta; class Magnoliopsida; order Fabales; family Fabaceae; genus Medicago; species Medicago lupulina. Next base: position 12,248,890 of record OY283143.1, on the reverse strand, counting down.
AAATACATGTGAGGAATTAAATGTCAAAATGATTTGAGATAATGTACTTAATAATTTAGATTTAAACGGTAGAAAACTGCAGAAAATTTTCACAGGAGGAATCCACTCCCGTTCCCAATTTATTTATTTTTTTCTTTTTGAAAGGTAGGTTTCTCATCTTATTATATGTTTTTTTTATGGCATGGTCTTTATTTATTTACAATGTTTTTTTTTTTTTACAAAAATTTATTTACAAAGGTATCAACATTTATTAGACATATTTTGTTGACATGCATTTTTAATGTGTCTTAATAGGTGTTGTCTGTTGTCACGAATGAATAAATTTCATCATAAAAATGATTCAAAAATGAGACGAGGATAAATAAAAAGGGACAAGAAGAACTAATTCAACTAACACTACATATATTTTCAGTTAGACATATTCATTTGAATTTAACCTTGAGATTTTATAGTTGTGTGCGTGAATTTCAAAAGTGCTTATCACTTCATCCCAGAGATAACAGATAGAAGGAGAGGAATAGAGAAGAGGGAAAAATATTCTTATTCATTAATGTACATTATAATGTTATAGATGAACTTTATTTATAGAGAAATAGAGTAGCTTATGGACTAAGCCTAATAACTTAGTAGTATGGTCTATTAACTCATTTGCTATTTAGACATCCACTATTAATATTCATAACAAAAGGTGGATTTTTAACATTTTTAGTAAAAATAGTGTTTTCTTTATAAATAGTGTTTTAACCTAAACTCAATCAAACATTGTACAAATTCCTTAAAAGCATGGGTATTGTTAACTTGTACATTTAGGACACATGTTAAGTAACCCAAAAGAAAAAATATTTTTAAAAATTTTGTGCATTTAATTCATTAAAAAGTTAAAGAATAAATATAATGCACGCAAATTATTTATATATTTGATTCATTAACTTGTACTTTGTCGGCACAAGTTAACATTTCCCTTTTATTCAATAAAAAATGTTAGTATACTTATTGTTACATTAGTTTGGTTACACCATTGAAATTCACATACACCGCAAAGTTTCAGTTCAAATTCAGATGAAAGCGTTTAACCTAATAATTTCGACATTCTCAATTGAGTTAGATATTACATGTTACATTAGTTTTCTTTTTACCAAAGGTTGACTTAAACTTTGTATCTTTAACCTTCAACTCCTTTAATTTCGTAACTCATACTAACTCAAAAACTTGTCACCGTAAAAACATATAAACGGGACTATCATTAAACTAATTTTAATATGTATCAGGTCTACACAATTTAGTTTAATGACACATTGTATCATGTCCGTATTGTATGTCAGGATATTGTATCATTAAACCAACTCAATTTAGTTCAATTATATATAAAACAATTTCACGGCACTACATGATTGAATGATGGTACGTACCCAAGAAAATTCAAAAATACCCCATTGCTAACCAAAATATTAATAGATATATATTTGTTAAGGGAATTTCAACTTTTTTTCAAGGAGATGGCCATGATTGACTGCGGTCACACAATCTATGAGTCATTCATTTCATTGGATGTTTTTTCTTTATTTCATGAGCTTGATTTATTTTAATAAAAAATTTAAGCAAATATAGTTGGAGAGAGATTTTTTTTTTGTCAAAAGAGAGACGATTTCAAAGAAAACAAGGTAACGCTGAAACACAGATCTTGAGAAGAGATAGAGCGAGGTGAATACAAAAAATCTAAATCGATTAAATTCTAAATTGCACCTCGTTGTGTGACGAATAAGTCACACGGACAAAATTGCCACGTTTTTTTTGTTTGTTTATCGCCTTCATAATACTTATTTTTTTTCTCCTTTTTTAAGAAATTATTTGAGTTTTGAGCATTATTTTAGCAAAAATCTAAAATCTCCAACCCAAGTACCCGACGAAGATCAGATTCATCCAATAACCAGATCAAGCTGTGCCAGTTTAACATCAAACCAGGAAAATCATATTCATCCAAGAACCAAACGAATGTCAGTTTAATGTCAAATCCAGAAAATAGTTTTATTAATGTTATGTGATGTATAATTTTACATTAATAGTTAGTTTTGGTTATTATTATTTTTTAATTACTGAGCGGATAATGTTGCCAAGTGTTTATCCATTTTGAGTGATAACTACAATGTCGTTTTCCTCCTTTCTAAAACTCAAAGGGGCAAGACAACCAACAAAGTATGCATTTAATTTTACAGTAGCAAATATTGTGATTATGTCTCCTCAAATCAAATTAAACATATTCTGAAAGAAACAAATCAATTTTATATACAAAAAAAGAAAAAGAAATTCAAAATATCACAATCAATTTAGCAATTCTAAAATCAGTTTCACCTCCCCAAAATGAAACAAAACAAACAAAAAAAATTCAAGAGGTATATCAAATATTTGATAGTCCATCTCATCCACAGCAGGTAACATATTATGGGACATTATCTCTTTATCACACGGTTACAATTGGAAATCGAATACATTAATAGTTTAATACCAATTCGTTTTTAATAATTTTCACGCAACGTGTGATAATAGCAAAGAAAACAACTTACAGCGTGAAAATTACAACATTACGATCTTAATTCTAACTAGACTTTTGGTCCGTGCGACGCACGGATCTTCTCGACTATAATAAAGACCAATAAATAATCTTTACTCCATAAGATCATAATCGATCAATAAACACAAATTATATTATTAGAGATACAATATTACAATCAAATGATAACAAAAAAATTATAAAGAAAAAAGATAAAAAGAATACAAAATTATATTGTTGCACGGGTAAATTTTATTTATTACTTTTATAGTTAAACATAAAAAATTAATGCAGTTCATGGTTCTTAACAAATTATTTAAGGTAGCCGAGTTTGCATGAAAATTAGAGTATTCTGTTTGTAAACGTATTAAATAAGTGTACAACAACTTGTCCAAAAAAAAATCTACAGAAACAATAGGTTAAGTTGCTGCAGGCCTAATAAAATTAATAAATAATAATAAGGATAAGGATTAAGATATCTATTAAATTTTTGCTTTGAAAAAAAAAATATTCACGGTTATTAAACAGAGAAATGAAAAACATATATGATGCAAATTTAAAGCCAAAATTTTAGGATAGAGTTGTTGCAAACCTAAGAAGGGATTAGTGGAGGAAAAAAAATTAGATTAAGACTTAACAAAATTAATAAATAAGGATAATAATAAAAAAAAAAAAAATAATAATAATAATAATAATAAGATTTAAAACCAAAATTTTAGGATTTAGTTGTTGCAAAAGTGGAGGGAAAAAATTAGGTTAAGACTTAACAAAATTAATAAATAAGGATAGCAAATTAATACCGATTCGTTTTTAACTAGTAATTGCTATAGAGACTTAAACAACCAGAATAAATAAATAATTCGTTCAGAAAAACTGCATGCCAATTGCCAAGGGAAAGCGACTGTATTTCAAAATATGTGTTTCAGAAAAACATATACTGTATTCAAAATATACTTCCAAACAAAAAAAATTAAGGCATGTAAATTATTTTCAAATGCACTTTGTAAGTGACTTTAGAGATTGAAAAGTTCCCCTCAACCTAAAAATTTCAACGTAAAAAACTACATGCCACCAACTTCATTGTCGTTTCCATGTCTCTAGTAATAGTAATCTTTCTTTACAAGGATATGGCCTATGGGGAAGGCGTAAATTCTCTAGTACCCCATCAAGCCTCCATAGCCATTGGAAACGAAGTCTTTAAGCTACGAAATGCAGAAAAGTAAAACTAGATTAAGATTAAATTGAAATAGCACCCATTATTCATCTTCCACCGTCATGAAGTTGAAACCTTAGGCAACATGGCCAGAAAATAAAGCACAAGGGAAAAACTACAAATATCTTCCATCTCTTGTTGACCTGTGGCCGTCATATAATTTCAAATTTCAACCTTCAAATTTTCACTCATAAATCCAATATTCTATACCAGTGGTTCACCATGCACCACATAGAACATTGGACCACTCCTAGTTTTTATCAAATCAATTGAGTGTTTTAAGTGTGGTAGCATCACTAAAACATAAAAACGATAAGAAAACAGCTTTAAATATGGCACAATCAAATTGTTGCATCACAAAGGGCTGAAACAGAACATAATTATCTCTCAAAAAAGAATAATGTAATTTACAAAGAAAGTTAAAAGGAGTACAAACTATTTTTAATTTCTTGGTGCATGTTATGCTTTGCATTGGGAATACCCAAAGCTTGAGACTACTCGAATGCATGGCAAAACATTTATTTTATCGTTTCTAACATATCTCATTTTCTCCCCAACCCCCTCAGAGCCATATTCCAATTATAAAAGTTGGCTTTCTTGTGTATGTTTCCATTCTGAACAGCCCAAAGTCTTCTAGCAAAGCAGCATTTCACCAACTGCTGTTACTTATCATCAGTAATGTTCAATTTGATAGTAGTATTGATCTTAGTTTCCAAGGGATTCCCACTCTTCAGCTAGTTATAAACATTATCAAATAGACCTATTTTATTAAGAGGGATACCAGTAGTAAGAGAAACCTAATTAAGGTATACATGACTTGCCATTTCTACATTTCAAAGACAAACAATTAGGTCACCTGTTTTGCACCCAGAAGTTCAAAAAGAGACAATAAAAGATTATTGTAGTTGTATCCCATAAATGAAACGATGCTGATAGTTTCTTTATGGGGAGATTAGAGTAAAGGTTTATATAATCAATATGCCAAAACCTATTATAACTAAAATGAGTATGAGCAGTTCCACTGTATCAGAAACAATAATCATTAACATACTTAATGTGATCCATTCTATTTTCCACGGTCCACACTACAACAAACACCAAAGTAGTAACTTCAAGCGAGACAGAAAGTTGTAAAAAGCACAAACTTGACCACAAATGCCCAAAATCCGCAAAAAGAAGCCAATTGAATCTCCAATCTTTTCAAATTTTCATGATGGCTAACCAATAAATGACTTTTCATTCCAGAGTGCAATCACCTTCTCACAGTCAAACTTCTTAACATGGCAAAACCTAAGGGGGGAGTTTGTTTCAAGGTATAGAATTGTACAATCAGGAATATCCAGAATCCTATTACTAGGAAAGATAAGTGTTTGGTAAGTACATGATATTTCTAGGATGATCTTACGGTGGTTGATTGAAATGAAATATAAAAAGTCAAGAACCAATTATCAGTACCCCAAGGAAACAGGAAGGACAAATTATTCATTCACCAAGACTAAATCATATTTTTAAGAAGCATATACAGCAACACAAAAAAGATACTCTAATACCTTGAAAACCCTATTGACCAGCCTTCAAATTAATATGTACCCCAAGGAAACAGGAAGGACAAATTATACATTCACCAAGACTAAATCATACTATTTTTAAGAAGCATTTACAGCAACACCAAAAAGATACTCTCATACCTTGAAAACCCTATTGACCAGCCTTCAAATTTATACTTACAAAAGTATATTGGTTCCTATAAGAGAATCATCAGAACGATATTCAAATGTCATGAGTATATTTGAACAATATATATTTACAATGTTAGCTAACATTAAAAAGCAATCGCTTTCAATTTTTCATGGAGAAATCATGTCAAATTTAAAGCAATAGAGAAAAGGCAAAACAGACTACCATAGCATTTCTGTACCACCCTTGATGTTCAAAAACAACCCACAAACCAGTTTGTTGAAGGACTATTTTGAGGCATTTTAGGTTCATGTCCCTACATTAAACCTTAAGCGCTTTGCTAACACTGCCAAAACAATTCTTAAATAACATAGAAACTGATTATATGAGAGTGATACACAGTTAGACATACAATACTGCCTCCAAACAATGGAAGCAGCAAAATAACTTCCTAGACTAATTCATACTTCAGAGACACAACAAAATATAAGGCCAAAAGAAAATTTGAAACGATAAAAAACAGGAAAAACATCTGATTAGAGATCATTAGCATGTTTGTCAATAACTGTAACAGTTAAGAGAGGAAAATAAACACAATTCGTTGCAACACAAGCAGAATTTTAATTTACACATTACGAGCATGTTCAATCAAACAACAACACTGCAAAGTGATGGAATTAGAGTACAAAAACTATAGACAAAATGTGAAGTGGAAGCTTTAAGGGAATATGCCACGGCAGGATGTAACCATTTATTTCAATGTATTGAATTTCTATACCACCTTATGTATTCACATACCAACATGAGTATTCTACATTAACACATGCACCATAAGATGAAATGAGAAACAACTTGATTTTGTGATGCTAAAGAAACTCATGTCCTAAACCAACTAGACCTATGAAAATTAGATGTTCCAACCTAGAAAATTACAGACGACGCAAATAATGCAAAAAAAAAGGAGAGACCACAGCATACACAACTAATGAAAAAAGAGAAATCTCTCAAGACCTTTCGATCATGCTAACAGAACGCGCCAACCGAAGAGTAAGGCTACCTCCATGCACACTTGCTTCTGTCTCGATAGGTTCACACTCATATTGCTTCCTGCACCCAGGGCAACGAGCATCCTGCTCAAGAATCCTCTTGTGGCAAAAGAGACAGAGCCGAAAACCACAATTGCACGGAAGAAAACTCGTGTCCGTTAAATCGAGATCCTCACAGCAAATTGGACAATTGGATGGCACAGACATGCGAGACCAGGGAACCCCTCCTCCAAAACGTGGATTCGGCATACTATGCTGCTTCGACAGATTGGGCAAAGTCGGAGGACGAAAAGCATCATCAGCCCTCCAAGCTTTACCATTACCGGAAGCCCGAGGAACCGTTCCACCGCTCCCTGGTTTGGAATCCAAAGATCCTAAACTCAAACCATCAGTCACTTCACAGGATGAATCCGTTTCCACAACAGGTTCATCCTGTGAAGAGGCAATATGCTTCTCATCGGCGGCTAAAGCATCGGCCACAGCCTCCCAATCATCCAAGCATCCATCATCCTCCTCCTCCTCTTGTTCTACTTCTTCTTCTTCTTCATCATCTTCTTCCTCTTCTGTAATATTTCCGGAGTAACACCCACCACTACTAGAGCTACTACTGCTACTGCTTCCACCACTGCTACTACCAGTGAAATTCGTCCCGGAATCATTACCACACAACACACTACTATTAGGACTGATAGGACTGTTGGACGGCGACTCCGAATCACTGTCATGATGGATCAACACATCGTCATCTCCACCTCTACGCCTCGTCCCCACTTTCTCCAATTCGCGTTTGCTCTGTTTCCCCACCGGTGACGACGGCACGTGGACATCATCATCCTTGCAATCCTTCTTCTTCACCGCACCTGAAAAACCACACAAAATTAAGAAACCAATAGATCAAAAGAAAAATCGATGTTAACATCACACGTACCTTGAGATAGCCATTGTTCACGACGAGCATCAATCTTATACTGCTTCAATTTCGCGGACCTATTGGTCTGAAAATAGAATTCGATAACGCGTGAGTTTAAATTAGAACGGTTAACAAAAAAATATATAAAATCGGAATCGGAATGAAAATCGTTACCCTCTTCTTTTTGCCAGGGTTCTTGGTGTTAGCGGCGGAAGGAATCGGAACGGCGGCGATTGAATCGGAAACCATGGCTGAACCGTTGGGATTTGATTTTTGGAAGAGATTCGCAAAAACCCTAATTTGTGAAGACGATAGAAAATTCTAGAGAGATAGAAAAGTTAGAGAGATAACGAAAATGGATCACGGTAACTACTCTGATCCTTTCGCCCTTTTTGCCTCAGAAAGAGGGTCCAGGTGGATATTATCGGATTTCAGTTTACGGAATTAGCCTTTTCTTTTGGTACAATTTTCATGCGGATTGACGTGATGTTTTGTTGAAAATCGACGCAGTGCAGGGTTATAAAAGTAAATGACGTACGTGGAGAGGAATGCAAGACGACGTCGTTGAATTTGCTTGTATTCGCAAGATTTTTTAACCCGATTGTCATCATTAATTGGACTGTCGCTTTGTAATTATTTTTACTTATTGACCAAAATCAAAATTATTATTACAACAATCGGTATAATGAAGGAAAAAGTAACATAGCACTTATTAGGAGATAACATTATGTGGGATTATGTTCCTCTTAAAAAAAACATTATGGGCTATTGTTAGTTATTTATTTTACAAAATGGGCAATGCTAGTTAATAAAACAACAAAATAGTTTTTGTCAAAAAAAAAAAAAATAGTTAATAATCTAACTTATAACAAATGAATTTATAGTTGATAATTTTTTTAAGTAGTCCATGACTAGATTCACATACTATAAACATGGAGTAAGCATAAAAATTGAGAGTTGATAAATTAGTTAATTGAATTTGTAACATTAAGTAAAAAAAAAATACAAAAGCATTTGGTAAAGTAAGTGATTGAATTAATCGATAAATATGAAATGACAAAAAAAAGTTTGATTAATAGTTAATTTTTTTAATTAAGATGATGAAGATAGTTTTGAGAGAATGATAAGTTATAATCTTCACGGATATATTCAATTAGAATTTTAAATTTTTTTGAAAGACTTTTATGATTAAATAGTCTCGTGATATTTATTCAAAACGTTTATCTAATTTAAAAAGTTTAGGCTTAAATTAACTTCTTCTTTTTTTGAATAATGGCTTAAATTAACTTTTGATCGCTCTATTTTAACTTAATTGAATGTAGTCCCTTATTTCTAAAACCAAAATTTTAGTCCCTGTTTTACATTTTTTGGGTTTATTTTAGTCTCACATTAGCTTTTCATTTTAGTCTTAGCTTTGGAGTTTCATTACTCTCATTAATGACTGACAGTGACATAGCATGTGTGTGTTACTTATTCACTTTTCATGTGTAAAATTAATTCCTTAAAGAAAAATGTCATCAATAATAAAATTCATTATATACATAATAAAACAATTGATTGATTATTAAAAGAAGAAAATGAATTAAATTATAAAAAGGAAGGGAATCATGAGCCCTAAATCCCGTCTTCATTCATCTTCCTCTTTCTTTTTCAATCAGACCCAATCACCTCATTTTTGTTCATTCTCATTTGTCAAATTCGTTCATCTTCCTTATTCTTTCTCGTTTTTTGAATTCATTTTCATTCTTCAAATAGTGTTGCAAATGGTTGATTTAGATGAATTCATAAACTTTAATTTGCTACCAAAGCTTCCCGCCCTTGCGAAAATTGAGAGCCATGGAAAAGAAGTAGTATGTAAATATCCTACGTTGTATAGGGATGGAATATAAATTTAGATCATGCAATGATATGCTTGAAGAACAAAAACATTAAAAAACGAGAAAGAACGAGGAGGATGACCGAATTCGCAAAGGAGAATGAACGGAAATGAGGTGATTGATTATGGATGGAATAGAAGGAGGAGGATGAATGAAGATTGGGGATTTTAAAAATTAGGGTTTACGATTCCCTTCCTTTTTATAATTTAATTCATTTTTTTATAATAATTAATCAATTTGGTTTTTATCATGTATATAATTAATTATTACAATTGATGACATGGAAAATCAATAAGTTAACGAATACTCCACCCTGTCACTATTATAAACAAAATTTGACTTTTTAGATACATTGAATAATTAACGTATCTAGTCTTTATTATAGACTGTATTCATTAATTATTCAATGTATCTAAAAAGTCAAATTTAGCTTATAATAGTGACCGGAGGGAGTACATGCCACATCATTGTCACGTCATTAATGAGAGTGATAAATCAACAAAATCGACGAGGGACCGAAAAAATCTCAAAAAATATAAAACAAGGGACCAAAATTGTGGTTTTAGAAATAAGAGACTTTTGCTCAAAAAAGGAAAGAAATAAGAGACTAAAATTTTGATTAAATTAAAATAGGGGGTTAGAAGTGCGTTTAAGTTTATTGGTATTTAATTAGGATTTTCTAAACTTTTAAAATTAAGTGCAAATTTTTTGTGGTATTCATTCTAAACCTTTTACAAATTATAGAAAAAGTATTGTGGTATTAAAAAATAATCTCACTTCTTCATGAAAAAATAAAATAAAATCTCACTTTGATGGATTGTTTTAAAATGGGATTTTATTAGAATTTGATGAACTTTTTAATGAATTTTTAGCTTTGAAATGCCCAGCAACTAAATCCAAGCCAAAAATACGTAAATTTTTTTGCTTGCAAAGTGATGACCATCTTGTGGAAAGATTCACCTAAAAATAAAACCATCCGTGCTTACGTATATTTTTATACATTGCTTGCTTGTAATGCTGGGTTACATGTCCTTGGTAATGGTGACGGTGCATTGCGATATAAGAAGTCTTTTGTCCTATTACACTCGGAAGGTTCACTTCTTACTCTAGTAGTACTTTGAATTTTAGCGGCATGATGCACATTATTTGGTGGACATTATTATATGCAACAATTACATGTTGTCAATTGATGTCGCTTCTAGTGTATGAAGCTATGTTGTTGTCAAATGATCTAAGATTCATTGTAGTGGGAGAGTGTCTTTGGATGGGAAAATGTTTTAAGGGAATGTAATGTTTTGAGGTAATTCAAATATTTTGAGGTGAATTTTATTGTTTGGATAATAATTTGAAGAATTTTTAAAATGATGGGAATTTATGTAGTATTTTATTCAAGTTAAATTTAGAGAATTTCAAATGACATCTAAAAGCCAAGAATTTCAAAATTCTTCTTGTTATAATTTTTCAAAATTTTCATATTGGTCCTCAAATTTTCCAAAAATTTCAATTTGAACCCAAAAAATTTCCAATAAATTGCAAATTGGTCCCTTAATTTTTTCAAAAATTATAATTTGACCCCTCAATTTTTTTGAAATTTACAAATTGATCCAAATTAAAATTTTCAAATTTGGCCCCAAAAAATTAAAATTTATAAAAGTTGCCCAAAAATTATGGCTATGAAATTTTTTATTACTCCATCCAAACAAAAGTATTGAAAAATAAAAGTAATTTAATTGAATCATTTAAATTGCCTAGAATTCTAAATTCTTTAAAATTTCTCAATTACCTCGTCCAAACACACTCTAAGATTTTCCGTGGTGTGTGGATTGATGCAAGAGATAACAAAATTGTGATCCATGATGGCCACGGGACACATCAATTTTTGGGAATCATACAAGTTCCACTAGTCCTTGTTGGATCATTATGGAAACTGCATGTGATGGCTCCAGGTTCATCATTTATGGCCGTTTGGGTTCCAAATTTGGTCAGGGTGTATGAGAAAGTGGTGAGAAATTCTATAACACCTTCAATTATGACTTGTGTTAATATTGTTTTTATTTATGTTTCTTTTTTTATTATCCATGTGCATCTCAATTCACAAGATAAGCAAAATATTATCTTCTTGACTACACACAAATTCTCAACATTTGTAAATGTTCTTACTTCTTATGCTTGTCGAGGTGAAAAGTGGACAAATGGTTGAGATAGCAAAACATGAGAGTGCTCTAAAACCTGTTGTTTCACATGAGTGGCTAGTTTCATAGGATTGCTACTTTTCACGCGGCACACTTCATTTTTTCTGCAAAATGGGTTTTGCTTGGCTTGTCTTGATTACAAGTAAAGATGTTTCGCTCATTCTGCATCTCAAATTGAATGGTTGAAAGCTTGGTTTTGGGATATTGTTGAGGTAGCATCTGCAGAATAAAATCAACATTGTTTTGTTCACCGGCATAAGTAGATTGCATTGGGAATCATTTTGGTAGCTGACGTTAAGCTTGTGGAGACTTGTCTCACTTACAAACTTGAGGACAATGTTGATTTTAAGGAGCGAGGTAATGATATGATCCTAATAAGATCCAACGACCTTACAGGTCCAAGGAGAGACTCATTAATTAGTGATTTATCTTATTCTAGTAAAAAAATACTAGCGACTTATTTAGTTTCAAAAAGGGTTCTTTTAGACGTATTCTATTAGTTAGTTACGACGGAGTGCTAATGTGTAGCTATTGTAGTTATCTTATTATTATGGGTATGCAAGAAGACTATACAAGCATTGTATGTCTTATGATTAGAATCAATGACAAATAGTCAATTTCCTTTTCTAACTTATCTTTAAATTCTGGAGTGTGATCCCTACTCAAATTGGGTTGTATCAGCCACTATATTTATCTGTTTGTTGTATTAGAAAGTGTCTTATAAATATTTCTCCTAAATAATTGCTTAAAAGTCATTGAGTTTTTGGAAATCTAAAAAATTCATAAAGTTATTCAAATTATTTAAAATTGTATCATATGATTAAATCTTTTGAAATTCAAATTATAAATCTTAACGATCTTTTAAAAATCTTAAAAGTTATTAAAATCTTGTATAGTCTTTTAAAATTCTAATTCAGCACACCCCGTTGGAATATAAGCTATTTGTGTGTTTTATCTAACATGATTGCAAGCTAGTAATATATGGGTGTGTTTGTTCCTTGGTTACAAAATTTATTCCCAGGATTAACTTTCCTAGGAATATAATGATGGGAATCCTTTTGCAAGAAATGTTTAAGAAAAGTGTTTGGATAACAATTTAAGTTCCTAGGAATAATCTTTTTAAAATTTGTATCAATTATAATTGTTTTAAATATTTATAAAAATTATGTTTAATCGTGAGTATAAATGGATGTTCATTTTCCTAATTAATATAATATGTGCCAAAAGATAATAACAAGTACATATGAAAGAAGAAAAAGGAAATGTTACGGCAGTTAAGAGATGGGGTTAGTGGATTAGTGGGGTTAACACATTATTTTGCACAAAATAACTGACCGGAATGAAGTTTCCCATGCTGATCACTCGGGAATAAAAACACTCTCTTCATAGGAAAAAAGTATTCCTGGATATAATTCTTTCCAAGGAATATATATTTTTTCCTTTATAACAAACATGGGTATAATTGTAACAAAAAAAAACATGGGTATAATTGTAACAAAAAAAAACATGGGTATAATTGATTCCAGCCTCCTATTCTCAGGAATAAGTTTTACAACCCTCAAACAAACGCACCATATATATATATATATATATATATATATATATATATATATATATTTGTTTTGTTTTTTGAAAGAGTGTCTATTTCGCTCATATGCATTTATAAGTTATAAACTCAAAGTTTGTCTTACCAAATACTCTATCGTTGTGTACAATAAATTTTTTTAGGGACTAAAAAAGTAATAAAAATTAAGTATGGATTTAACTTTGAAGTCTCAATTTTGCAGAAACAGATTTTTTTTTGATTATGTTTCTATTTCTTTAAATAGAGATTTTCATTTATTTTTATACTCCATGTAAAAAGTATAAGACTTGTTTGTGGCAAGCTAGCATCTATACATGGTGAAGGGGATATCAAGGGAAAGTCAATCCACCCAATCGATGAACTCAAACAACGACAAGGTATTGCAGTGTAGGCTCTCCATGTTGTTGTGATGTCTCCAGATTTATCAAAATTCGAAAGATACTTTTCGATGTTGTACTTTTTACTCTTTTTATATGTTGAAATAATAAAATATATTTTATGATGGTGTATTTTGCTTGTTTTGAGCAACACATAAGGCTAAGGAGCAACCGTCACAATGAAATTACCAATGAAACGAATATGCTTGTAGCTTAACCCACCCGAAATAGAATGTTTTGTACCAAAACTATATCTTATTATACGGGTAGCTTCTTTTTCCACCTTCTGATGTGCCTATGAATTTTAGATTTTATAATCCGAACAACGTTAAACGCCTTTTAAACCTTCAAAAACACGTTAAAACCACTACTGCAAAAATGATTTTTCATATCAGTTGAAAATGATTTTTCACATAAGTTGGCAACTGATGTAAGGTGACATGATGTGGTAAGTCCACATCATTTCACATCGGGTTTCGACGGATGTGAAATCTTGATTTCTACATCAAGCTCTCTTCCACTGTTGTAATATACGTACTTTAAAATTTGTTAATAGAGTTTTTACATCAGTTTTACAGTAGACACTAAAGTTAAATATGCATATTTCATATCAGTTCTCAAAACCACGGTATGAAATATGCATATTTCAAAACCCTTATTTATTTTTTTTGATTTTATAATCTGAATAGGGAGGGCACAAGAAGAAATGAGGGTGACAAAAGAAATAATCTACTTTATGGGTGTATGCAATTGGAATAAGTACATTGGGGTGAGTAAATTCACAAAAGCATGTCTTTTAGAAGAAAAATCACCCATATACACCCTCAACCATGCCTCCTACCCCACACAGAGCATATGATATCCTAATTTCACCCCTTATCGATTTTTAAATGTCAATAACTTTTCAATTATTTACTGAAAAACAAAAATTTAACGATTTCAAGATGGATAAGGTGTATTTTGTGTTAGATGTTTTTCGTATGTTTCTTAACTAAAAAATATTTTTTATGATTTAAACAATTTTTAAAAAAATTTATAAATTTGAGTAAATCATGAGTTTAGTTAAGAACTATCACACAAAGCATTTAAGTTTTGTCCTAATGAAACTCAAATTTGTCGGAAAGTAAGGGAAAACTCAAATTTGAATATTTCAGGGAGGAAAAAAACATTTTCAATAGCTCACATTTTAAATAAATTATTCTAAAAATAAAAAAATAAAATCAATTTTTATATGAAAAATATAAAACATAACCTTGGCTAATTGTTACAAAATAGTAATAAATGTTTCAAACAATTGAATTTTTTGGTATTTTGGAAAACTATAAACTTGAGTTTTCTAGAATAAATTTATTCCAATATTCTGAGATTTTTTTTGTTGGTTTGTGGTTGAAATGACAAACACCGTTGAAACTCATTTACACAATCACGAAGTTCTGGATAAAGATCTTGTAAACATAATAATATCAATATTTTTAGTTGAGTTAAGTCTTACCATTGAACCTTATTTACACAATCATGAAGTTTCGGGTCAAATTTTTTGCAATATTTTTATGTAAATCCCTCTAAATTTCTCATATAAATCCCTATAAATTGGGCAATTTCTTTAGATTTTTTGCATGCAATTTCTTATGTAAACCGAATAAATACGTTGCAATTTTTATTTTGCAAGACTTTATAATAATCCTGACTCCGCTACTGAGTAGTGGGGTACATGGGAAGTTGTTATAGAAAGCTCAACGCTCGTGAAATCTTCACTTGCCATTTTGTTGCTATATTTAGCTTTTTCCTAACTAAAATAGTAAACTACATCCCTTCAAAAGAAAATAGAAATGGTAAACTACATCATCACCACTTTATTTTTAAGAAAACGTTAACAAGTTTTTATGAAACATTAATTAAGGAAACGGGTATAGTAAAAATATTTTAAAACTTGCATATTCAAACTCATTAAAGTGGAAAAAGTGTTATTTTTAATACAAAATTTATTTATTTTATTCTTAGGTAGTGCTAAGCCTTATTTTTAACATACATAAACACATTGAAAAAAAAGTAATAAGTAATAACACATAATTTAACGTGGTTTGACATCTTTGGCCAACACTCAAGAACGTACTTTAGCAAAACTATGTATAATGTATTCATCATTTCATTTCAATAACTTGCTAACACAGTCAAATATGTGTACTTTCATTTTTCCTCAACAAAGAAAAAAGTGTACTTCCATTTTCAAATGATATTACAAGAACTTGTTAACACAGTCAACTATGTGTACTTCCATCTTAAGAAGAGGTACAACGAACAATAGCACTTCCATCTTAGACAACAAATAATCAAATGCCCTGTATCTGGAACACATTTGTTCTTACAAGTTCATCCAAAATTTTGAGATGTCTCAACTCTCGATACGTTCATCTAATAGGAGAGGTGGCTAAGTAACTCTCATTTGTGAATATGATCCTGTTTGGTTTGAGCTTATTTTGAGTTTATGAAAAATAGTTTATGTAAATAAATAAGCTTTTATTCTAATTTATAAACTCTCACTAACGAAAAATGTATCTTCATAAACCGTTTTTTCATAAACTATCTTAAAAACTTATAAATAATACATAAAAACTTATTTATTTGCATAAGCTGTTTTTTATAAACTCTAAAATAAACTAATCCAAACGGGCCCTATATAAATTGGTGCATATTATTATTACCTGTATCTCTTAAATTTTCATTAATATTTTGAAAATAATAATTGATTTCTCAACAAATCCTCCCTCAATTGGAATTTCCAAATTGTAACCAAAAAAAAAAAATTGGAATTTCCAAACTTCTACCCCATTCGATTACTTTTTTTCTTTAATTTTTGCCTGTGTTATTTTTTTCTAATAGGCAAAGGAATTTTATTAACAATCAACCCAATTACAAGTGAGGTGGAAAAAAAACCAAAAACTAAACTAAACTGTTGAACTGAACCCATCCAAACTGGCATTGAACTGAACCGGTACGTAAAAAATCTGAACTGATCCATACTTGGAGGTTCAGTCACTTTTTGGAAGAAACAAACAAAACTGAAGTTAACCAAACACTGAACCAAAAACCAGTGTTTCATTTCACCCCCAAATTTCAGATCGCAAATCGCAATCCCAAATCTTTGATCCGCAAAACTGAACGCAAATCCACCGTGTTCCGTACAGTTTCTGGCCACCACAACCTTGCTCCGCCGTGGAATTCCACCTGGTTTCAACAACTCAGGTAAATTTCGATCTCTCTGTATTCTATTTGATTATGAGCTGCGAATTTCGAATTTTGACTTTTTGATTATGTGTTGCAATTCCTTTCATGTTTGGTTATTGCTTTTGAGTTAGATTGAGGCCTTGCTTTGACGAATAGCTTAATTTGCAGCTTATTTATAAGTACTTATTTATAAGCTGTTTCTTTAACCAAATATAAATAGCTTAATTTGCAACTTTGTTTATTGCTTTTGAGTTAAGTTTTTTTATAAGCTGTTTTCATAAGCTTTTGAGTTAAGTTTTTTATAATTTGCAGTTTATTGTTTTTGATTATGTGTTGCAATTCTTTTCATGTTTGTTTATTGCTTTTGAGTTAGATTTAGGCCTTTTTTGATGAATAGCTTAATTTGCAGCTTATTTATAAGCAGCTATTTATAAGCTTTGTGTATAAATGAAAAGAGCTTATGAAAAGGGCAATGTTTGAGAGACCTATGCACTTATTTATAAGCTTTTTATCTGGTAGGAATAAAAACTTCATAGTGAGGTAGTGACATCTGAATTAGTTCACAAGTAACAAACATAATCATGAACTTAAATTGCACAGACCACTTCTTTTTTGTCATGAAAACATCACTAAACTATACTTTAGTACATACATATCTGCATGTTTGGTATGAGACAAAGTATAGGATGCCATTGATCTGGATCGTTCAAGTGCCTTTGTTCCAAATGGATAATGCGTTTAATTTCTGAGTTATGACGAAGAAACATGTTTAGCTATTGTCAATCTGGCTATATGTTTCTAGTTTTGGCATTCTCCTTCCTTAGCTTGTAACCCAAACTATAGAGCTTTAAGATTTGGTAGTCCAGTCCAAAGGTAGAATCAATTCATGATATTCTCTGATCTGCTTGATGCTTCTTATCCCATTGTTACCATCAATCTCAACATGATCTTATGTTGAGATGGCTAGAGGATCCGCCAAACAAATCAGTTGTTTTTCTATGTTTATTAATAGCTGAACTTAAGAAGTAACTTGAAATTTCAATACAGTTATTTTGACTATCAAAGATTAATTCTAAAACAGCCTGATATACTTTTAATATAATGAAGTAACTTAGTCGGATATCAAGTATGTAGAAACCTAGGTTAATATATCTTACTCTTATTACTTTTCAGTTCCTTTCATCTTGAAACAAACCTAGCTTAATTCTCTACTAGCTTCAGGTATAATAACCGGATCTAGATTATATTAATTGCTAGGATAATTCATCGATAGATTGAGGGTTACGCCTTGTATGACATATGCCTAACGTTCTTGAACGCCTAGGAGGAGTATATATCTCCGCTCATAATACATTGTCATTTTTTAACCGTGTTTGTGTTGGCATTAAAGAAAAAGTATGTTCCTATTACCTCAATATGTTAGAACAGTTGGTGTTCATCAGTTTCTTAATTAGATTAGAATAATAGAACCTCTATGATAACAGTGATTTTTCACTAATGTTGATTATAAACTTGTTCAGTTCTGGCACTCCGACTACATAGGAGTCCTTTATATTTGTTAATAGATGGTAATTTAATTTCATAGTCTGCATTTGGATGGTGTAGTTTCCTGGTGTAGTTTCATAGTCTGCATTTGATAATAGATGGTAATTTATGTCACATAAGTTTGCTAGTTATTACTTGAGATTTTATTTGCCTGAGCTTTGAGTAAACTTGTGTTTTGAGTCTGTGATTTGTGACATAAGGAAAATGATTGTAAGGTCATGTGGAAAAGAATGTGTATTTTTTAGTTATGGGATTGGTGAGTTTAACTTTGGTCCATGGTTCAATATTTTTCTGCTATAACAGAGGAGATAATAGATAGTTTGTGAAAATAACCTGTCCCCTTTTGCGCTATTGTAATAAGAATGTGCATATATGTTAGCTTCTGATAATATTTAATACAATTTCTGCAGAGATGATTGAGTTGCTAAGGTATGAAAGAGTAGATAGAGAGTGAAGACAGTGAACGAAACGATAGGAATCTTCAGTTGCTATGTCCAAGTGAACTAGTAGTGAGTAAGTCACAGTAAGTCTCATATGGCAAACAAAGTTAGGGCATGTTTGGATAAACAACTTATTTATCATGATAAATTGATTCCATGATAACATTTTAATTTTGTGATGATGTTGCTGTTGTGTAAAACTGTTTGGTTCAGTTCAATGAATATCATAACAGTTCAATTTAATTCGAAAAAAACCACTTAAGTTGACAACAGTTCGGTTCAGTTTTTTTTAAGTGAAACAGTTCACTGTTTTAAAGAACAGTTTCAGTTCAGTTCAAGTTATTACATTACAGTTCAGTTCAGTTCTAACGAACTGAAAAACAGTTCAGATCAGTTCACATGCAGTTTTGGTTCAAAACCAAACTTTGCCCACCCCTACAAGGTGTGACAAGGCTGCAAGATTATTACAACAACAAATCATACAATACATCTGCATCAACTATAACGATTAAGGAAAGGTATATATATGATATCACTACAACTTGTAGAAAAACTCCTGATCCCAGCAAAAGTCTAACATCACTCAACCAACACTGCCAACTGAAATTACGAACACTCCCAATGTTATATGTTGTTTTCATCGATTGACTCTTTTAAGTAGAAAATACTCCTCTATTCTTTTATTCGTGCAAGACTAAGCACTCATATATGGCACACTTTCCAAGCTAATTAGTTAGAATCGGCAAACTCTAAGGCTCGGTTTGCGAGTCTCGAGCAGAGGGAAAGAGAGGATTTTGGAGGGAAGGAGAATAGGAAAAAACTAGAGAAATCTTTTACATTTTTTTAGAATGAGTTTTTTAGGATAAAGAGAGTATCCATTAATTTTTCGCCACTTGCCTTAATATTAATTAGAAAGTATAATTGATTTCCTCAACACCGGTACTATTTTTTATTTTTTTTTAAACATATCAATCTATGTGAAAATTCTCTCCATAACTAATTTTCATTGGTTTGAAGGTTTTAATTTTGCATGGAGCCTTTCTTTGACCATAACAGATTGAAAAAATACGTCTACCTAAGTAAAAGTAAATTCATTATTTGCGTATTTGCTTGTGTGGAGGCTTCTTAATGATAGATTATCAACAAATGGGAATTTGCTTCAGCGTGGAATTACTCAATTGGAGTCTTATTTGTGTGTGAATGAGTGTAGTTAAGATGAAAAATAGTACACAACATCAATCATTTGCTTGGTTCAGACCAAAAACCAATATATAAAATTCAAATTGTGAAGGATATTAGTATTTTGGTCAAAGTCGGGGAATCCATGGGGCATGGGTATTTCCCCGATACCCGATGGGGAACATTCCCCCCCATTCTTGTTCCCACACGGAGAAATTCCTTGATTTTAGAGCCCAAAACAGGGCAATCCCCGCTCCACACCGATGAATTCCCATTAGCATCCTTAAGTAATTATAATTGACATGGGTAAAGGTAGTGAGCTCCAATGAAGATCATAACTCAAATTCTTCAAATTTCATCGAACATCTCGTGCCGACAAATTCTCATTGACATCCTTAAGTAATTATAATTGACATGGTAGTGAGCTCTGATAAAAATCATAACAAGAATCCTTCAAATTTCATCTTGTGCTTGTAATGATTGTGTGTTTATATAAAATTTGGTTTTTTTAAAAATAAAAAAGAAGAAAATACCTATGAACCTCTCTCTATTTTAGATAGAGAAAATGACAAAGTCATTATAAACTCACATACATAAATAAGTGGTGGTGTCGAGATTCAAACGGAGAACAACGTCTAACCTAATAATTTTGGTATATTAATTTTCTTTAATTCCTCAGGGGCAACGTATTTCACGTATTCCTCTAGCTTTGAATATTAATTTATTGAAAAAAAGTTAGGATTTTAATTTCTTGATATCAGGTCATTTATTTTTGTCACGTTGCCAAAGAAGACAAAAACCCCTTTGAGGCCATGAGGAATGTCTCAAGTCAATTAAAGGATATATTATATGCAGGTTTTGGATCCCACTCCTCCATGTTAATTGTCGCTTTACCAGCTAGAAAATTGATTGTGGCTTGATGTATTCAACAACATCAAAGGGAGTGACCTCAAGTTCTATAATGGAGATGGATGTTTTATATAAAATAAAAATATTGAAAAATGGCAAACTTGTACACTAGTAGCATTTGAAAAAAGTGGATCGATCATATCATGTTTAGTCATTTATACATGAGAGAGAGGAAAATATAATATTTTACCATTCAAATTCACTCTATTTAAATTGCGTTTTTCTCTCTTTGTCGTCAATGTTAAGAGAACGCATTTTACTTTCTACTTTTCTATATTTAAATTACGCATGAGAAGACTCATTTATAAAACAAATGTATTTTTAGTTGTTTTTTTAACAAGAATGTATTTTTAGTTGTTAATTGTCAACCCACCACCATTACACTCTAATTTAAAAGTAAATGCTAATTTTTTTTAGGACGTTAGTGTAAAACTAAACGTGTGCATGTCTCTTTTTTCTTATATAACCAACCATGACCGATCACCAATTTAAAAGAGACCAGTCCTTTTCTTTCAGTCATAAATGCATGGTCCTAAATGACACCGTCAAATTTATCACGTAGCTAAACATTGCTCGTACCAAGATCTTTTGCGGTGAATGGACCTTAATTAATACGTTCTTTTTTTTTTTTTTTGAATTTGAAAGTTAGTGTGTGTATCCCATCGTTTGGTACCACACAACTTTCAGGGAAGAAAACAAAAATTAGCACATGGTATGTATGAGAATAATTAAGGTGTTCTTATAATGATTATCAAGCTGAGTTTTTAGGCCAGATATATATAGCATTTTATTTACTTTAGTGACTAGTAATCATGTATTTGAAATATATTAACTTAAATCTTGAATACGTTTGTCTTCTTCTAATGCTCTTTCGATTTCCATTTTACTTTAGTAAATATCCCTACTGAGGGATCATGAATCCTTGGAATCAACTGCACAATCCTTGGAACCATTCTATAAGTATACCACTTCCTTTCCTCTTACTATCTGCACAATCGAATAAGGGAAAAGAAAGCATTTACTTACTTTCCTTTTAATTTCTTTCCAACCTAACAACTAAAAAGTATTTTCTGTAGTATTCTACACTCTTTCTTCTCATTTTTCCTTTTCCTTACTTTCTTTCAATGTGAAATATTAGTAAGTTAATTATTATGTTAATGTTTTCTCCTTGTCAAGACTTGAACTATTTATTTTTAACTCTTAGCTCTTTTAATTTTTTAGGGTGTCTTTGTTTCAAAGCTACCACATATATTCTTGAGAAAAGGTTAGGAATATAACATTCTCGTGTTTAATACAAGTTTAAAAAATCTTTTGATAGAGGTGTTTTCAAAATCCAATGTTAACTCGTAAATTCGAATGAGTTCACGTTTTTAGGTATGAATTTAGTGTTAACTCGATGGTAAACTTATTTTTAATGAAGTCGAAACTTACATCGAGTTTGAGCGATTGAACTCACAGCAAAATCGATAAAAATCAGATAAACTCGTATGATTTTAACCGAGTTTATGACTTTACTTTTAAAAAACTCTTCTTTTCCTTACCCAAATTTTCTTTCTTTTTGGCACATAAGCCCATTTAACACGTAAAAGTGCACTGCTTTCGGTAACCAAACGACTCATCTCCCATGTATCACACTTAACTAAATGATCAAACCAAAGCTAGTATTCTGAAATGGTGAAACTCTAACTCTAGTTATATTATTTTTTTTGAATAATTTTATCAACAATTTATGAAACTTATTTTTTTGGTCGTTTGTTGAATGTTTTACAAAGTTGAGCATGACACTTTATTTTGAAGATTAGATATATTTTGTCTTTATAATTAAGTTAATATTTTGAATTATTGATCTATTTATATTATTATATGTCATGTATATATTAATTTTAAGATAATTTTAATTTTAGATAAACCTTTACGATTTTATGAAAAGTTTACAAATCAATTTCATCAGTGTAAAATGAGTCGAAGTAAAAATTAAGTTTGACAACCTTATTGCCAAAAATAAAATTTGCACGCAATATCTCAACTTTTATTCTAGGGTAAAAATCTTATATTTTCAGGAACAAAATTCAACTACCAATAGCTAAAAAAGAGGTTCTTAGGAATGTTAAAGTTTTACCAAACACATTTGTGGAAATAATATTCCAGGTGGTAGTATTCCTAGAAAACCTAATCCCGATAATATATTTTAAAAAAGTATTGTTAACAACATTTTTTTCTCAACACTTTCTTAAATACTCACTTACCTTTTTATTAGTTTAAATCAAGGTGTTTCTTACACTTTAAAAACGAGTTCCACTAAAAGCGATGAAATATACGTTAATTTCATTAAATAAAAACGTAAATATTAGATAAAGTAATGAAAAGAAAGTATTACTAACATTCCTCAATTTAAAACCATAAAATAACCACAACTCATCTCAAAATGGAAATCAAATTCCCATTCCTTACCTTACTTTACTTTCCTTTCATTTTCTAGGTAGATCTAATTCCCTTTCTTTTTCATCCCACTCTTGTGAAGAAGGTAATAATGAATTGCATATGCATGCCACGCAATACATTAATTATTCGATCTGAAAAATGAAATAATAGTCCCAACTAACGCAAACTGTGCTAATTTCTTCATAGTCAGGCCTGCCTTTTTCCGTAAATAATGAAAGGCTATAAGCTTTTCACAACTGTGTATAGAAAAGAGAGGTAGGTGGGGAGGTTGAGATCCATGCTGTGAGTAGGTTCAACATTGAATCATCTTTGCACCTTGATAATAATTATCTAATGCTTAAGTACAAGCTGAAGTATAGTATTTCCTTGCGATTATGATAATTCAACCTAATTATGACATGCAAATAAAGGATTAACAACTACTCCTATCACCCTCTAACTCACCTTGGACAACAATAACGTACCAAATGACATGTCCATGACCATAACTATCTAATAATGGCTAGTACAAATGCTTGTTGTAAATATAAATACTTATTCCGCCTCTAAATAACGGGCATTTTTGCAAAAAGAAAATGTGTTTTAAAATGGGTGATTTATTTCAATTTTCAATACAATATAAATTATCTTATTCAACGGTGAAGCTCGTAAAAACTTTATGTAAGGGTCAAGTATAAAGATTATATTTTTAAAAAACAAACATATTAAATTTAAGGATAAACTATATTTTTAGTCACATAAATTATAATTTTTTAGGTTTCGTCCTTAATAAAAATTATTCAATTTTTGTTTCAGTTTTTAAAAATTTTACAAAAATGAATTTAATCCCTAACAAAAAATTAAGTATAATTAACAAATTTTAGGAACTTCACATAAAAATCGCTATTTAAAAATGTTGGACAAAATGCATTTCACGAACCCAATTTCATCAATAATTGCCTGTTTAATAATAGATTAATAATTTCTACCAAAAAAATAATATTAATAATGTATTTTTCAAATGTAATTTATGTCTTTTCAAATGTAAATAAATAGGTTATTCGCAAGAAGCTCTGTCCATTTAATTTATCTATGACTATTGTCTTGACAATTTTTATTGTTGAAAAGATTTCTCTATTGTTGATATTAAGATCGGGAGTATCAAAACAATACAAATAAATCTATCAATTTTATAGTAATTTTTTTACTTTATTAAATATGTTAATTTTTGCAACGTAACTTGTTTAAGGTAATTCAATATTTATTATTTGAGATAACCAGATATAAACACATTCGGACCACTTCAAAAATAATAATTGTTTTGGGTAGGCAAGGCTACCCCTCCGAAGGGCTACACCCCTGATCTTATTCTAATTGTAACTTCTAGTATATTATTGCATCATTTATCATAATTGTAATTACATATGATAAGAGTACTTTTATGTAATAATCAACTATGTCGGTTATTTATAGACACAAACATAAGTTGAGTAGATTTTTCCTTAAAAGAAAAGTGTAGTAGAATTTTCAGCACTCTTGTAGATTTTGACCTAGCAGGGTAACGTGGTAACCTTTGTATGATGATGCCTAGGTACCTTCCTCCGACAGTCTGACACTTTTAATAACAATGTTAGACCTGAATGTCATAACTCCCTCATAACCCATGATTGATAATTCTACTCTATTCTACTCATAATTTGTTTTCTTCACATGCCACTCTCATTCGAATGTCTCAAATTAATTTCCTAGCAATACACAAACCTGATTAAACAATGTTGCATTTACGCCACTGACTTTTTTTTCCTACTCCATTTTATTGCGTGTTGTGTTAGGTGCATTGCTATGTAAGCATTTAAGAAGCAACTGTAAACGTGGATGAATTTGGGAGGCCGTTTTGAGTAAAATTCGTTTTGCCTTGAACCCTACTTTAACCACAATGTACATCTTAAAATGACAACCAAGTTTAACTTTACAAGACAAATTTGATTAATTAATTGCTATTTTTTTGTATTATTATGAAATGAAGATTTTATTTGTATTAAAAAAAACAGAATGCTTGCATAGCTTAAATAGTTTTTTTAAACCTTATATAAATAAACACATTTTCCAACTTAATTAGTTCTTATGAAAATTGTTATTTCAATCCCTCATCCTCTAAAAATTATTGTTATTAAAACTATAATAAGAGTTTAAATCTGTAAATATATGCTCCCTCCAATTTCAAATATAAATAAAAAGTTTGGGACTAAAACTTTTTTTTTTTAAGAAATAATATCTTCTGTTTAAATTTGAAGGGTAGCTTTGAAAATGACACTTTTAAATACCATGGGTAAAATTTGCCCTTTTTTGTAAAAAGAAAAGACAGGTGGTCAAAGGATCTGTTTATATTCTTTGTAAGTGAAACAAAATTATCTTATGTTAAATTTAACTTTAAAATAAGCTACGTTTCCACGGGAAAATTTTAATGGTGTCCAATCACATCACTGTACTAATAATAATTTAATTCAATTTAATGTAGAAAATTAGGACATATCAAAATTCCTAATTAGATATGTCTCACTCTCTTATTGGAAGCATGGAATTGGCACACCAAGAAAACAAACCCAATTACCCAACCAGCTCTTGAGTAGAGTAAAAAAATCAATAATCCCCAACCCAAATAAAACGACAGTGCAATTCAATAAACGACACGCCGTTTGCATCTTCGTCTTCACGTTTCACAAACTGCTCATATAACCGTTCTCACATAACTCCCACGCAAAACAAAACCACCTTCACCGGAGATGTTGCCGGCGATTCCTCCCGATCCACCACCGCAACTATAAACACTCCTCCACCGTAACTACCACAATGTCGTCACCTCAGAACGTAAAACAAAAGGTATTCTCATGTCTAACCAAACTCTCCGACCGCGACACTCACTCCCTCGCCGTCACAGAACTCATCACGATTGCACGCAACCTCGACACAACCACCGTACCAATTTTCCTCTCTTGCATGTACTCCACCGACGCTTCTGATAAATCTCCGGTACGGAAGCAATGCGTTCAGCTTTTCGGATTACTCTCTGAAACTCACGGTAACGTGCTTTCTCCTTACCTCTCCAAGATCCTCGCCAATGTAATTCGTCGCCTTCGTGATACCGACTCGTCGGTCCGATCCGCGTGTGTGAATTCCGTTTCTGCATTATCTTGCCACGTCACGAAGCAACCGTTTTATTCCTTTCTGAAACCGTTATCGGAAGCTCTGTTCACGGAGCAAGAACAGAACGCGCAAATTGGCGCTGCACTTTGTCTAGCTTCCGCGATCGACGGAGCTCCGGATCCGGAACCTGCTAGATTAGCGAAGCTGTTGCCGAAGTTCCAAAAGCTTCTTAAGCGTGAAGTGTTTAAGGCAAAACCGGCGTTATTGACGCTGATCGGAAGTGTTGTTGAAGCTGGTGGGGCGTCTGGTCAAGCTTCGTTGAAGAATTTGGTTCCGTGTTTGGTGGAATCGTTGAGCAATCGTGATTGGGCGGTGAGGAAAGCTGCGGCGGAGACGCTGGTGGTTTTGGCTAACGTGGAGAGGGATTTCTTATCAGAATTCAAGGCTGATTGCATGAAAGTTTTCGAGAATCGACGATTTGATAAGGTTTTTTCAATTTTCACTCTGTTTTTGTTCTTGTGTTTATTTATGGTGATTTGGATGTGAATTGAGATCGTGTTTGTTTTGGTTTAGGTGAAGTTAGTTCGTGAAGTTATGAATCAGATGTTGGAAGCATGGAAGCATATCCCTGATGTTTCTGATGATTTTTCGCCACCTCCGAAATCCCAATCTTCCTCTAAAGGTAGCATTAAATTTTGGTGTCTAGTGTTTGATAGATTTTGCGGTTGAGACTTGAGAATCTGATATGAGTATGTGTTAGATCTCTTTTACAGAAATAGAAAGCCAGATTGTGTTTGTTTAATGTCGACTCTTAAAATAGAAATGATGATAAATAGAGGGTAAAGACAAAAACAAATGTTTGATCTTAAATAAATTTATGATCTCCAATGTGTCTGTTTGTGATCTATTGCATTGATTGTGTATGGTTGTTTCTGAAAGCTTTTTCTGGGTATAAATCTATGATCTCCAATATGTCTGTTCGTGATCTATTGCATTGATTGTCTATGGTTGTTTCTGAAAGCTTTTTCTGGGTTTGTGTTTTTGGCTCAGAGAATGCAAGTGATGGGCGATATCCTCCGGTTTCTCAAAATTCATGCAATCCTGGTTCAGTAATGGCGAATCTAAGGAGGAGATCAGCTCCTGTCAACAGATTCAGTGCACCAGATAGTTCTACTGCTAGTAATGGCAAGAATGTGAGTTCCGTAAGTAGTAATAAGAGAAGGAGTTTGGGTGTTTCGCGAAAATTAAACCAAAAGAATTGGGATGTTCAAGTGGCCATGGCTGATCAGGGTGATCTCTCGGAGAGGGATGAAAATGAAACCCCTTTAGAAAAAAGCAAAATGGATAAAAGAAGATTTCTAAAGCCAGAAATGAACCGGGCACTGTTAAATAAAAATTCTGATGATAGAATAAAAAAGCATGGTGGATCTCGCGTGGTTCCGTATCATGAAGAGAGTCAGGACTCGGTTCCTGTCAATAATTTTTCCAAAGATCTTTTTAAGAATGACAAAGAGAGTGAAGAGTTATCTTTGATCCGCAACCAGTTGCAACAAATCGAGAAGCAACAGTCGAGTCTACTTGATCTTCTGCAGGTTTATTGCTAATTCTAACACCAAGTTACTTTTTATTTTTTTTATTTTTTATCTCTGCTGTTTTTGTCTGCAAATTTTTGGAACGAAGACTTGTTAACATACTCATTATCTTTTTAAGCTTCATCCTTTACATGCATGAACCAATCTTTTAATGATGAATACCTCACATTTTCCTCCACATTCTTACAGAAATTCATCGGAAGCTCACAAAATGGAATGCGATCTTTAGAGACCCGTGTACATGGCCTTGAGTTGGCATTGGATGATATCTCTTATGATTTGGCTGTATCAAATGGAAGGATGACTAATTCTAATGTCCCTCGTAATTCATGTTGTTTGCTACCTGGAGCAGATTTTTTGAGCTCTAAATTCTGGAGGAAAACACAAGGCCAGTATTCATCCCCGCAGTTCTCTCGACGTGGTGGTGCTCCATCACTTGCTACCATGCACCACACTGCTGGCAGGAATGCTGAAACTAATTTTACAAGCCAGAGATTCAGGCTCGATGGAGGTTTTATCACTAATCCTCTGGCAGAGGTACACACTAATTCAAGGAACTTTGCTTGATCAAGCCAATCTATAAAGAAGGTTCACGTCTTGCCTCTGGACCAGGCATAGTCTTGGCACTATCGCCCATGGGAATGCATCATTGTGATTAGTGATACCAATTGATGCATCATTCAACTCTTACTCATATGCCTTTTTTTATTACTGCATTTCTTACTTTGTCGCGGATGTGCTGCACAATCTAGAAAGCAAGTTTGATCATTTGATTCTCAATCAGGTTTTAAGATCCCTTGACCGGAGAAGTGTTGATTGATTGAACATTTGATCAAAATTGCATATTCTGTTTCATCAAGTTATGATTTAATCAATCAATATATATATATATACATTTGTTGTGCTACTCGAAAATGCTCCATGTTGTCTTGTCAATGCTGAAGAAGGCGAGAAGCTGGCCAGCCTACACGTTCTATACACGACTTACTATTGGACAAGAATGATTGGAGTGCTTTCACGGCTAAATATGACACTATTGTAAAAGAGGGTGAATTTGTATACGTATTACTATATTATATAGAGTGACGGGCTGATTTTTTGCATTAAATATTGCGTTGTACCATGATATTGCAGGCATGTTTAGAATGGTCATTGGCATGCGCTCCTGACATTTCATCTTTAGATAACCATGTACTCCGTATTTATCTAAGTTACTATCCCTTTTCCCCTCTCACCACCCTTTTGTTTTGGTTGGAAATGAAGTGGGAAGTGATGAAGTCTTTCTCTTTCACACTGTCTTAATCGTTTGAGTCAAAATGTGCCAGTCATTATGGTATATCACTAAAACCTTGACAGATTTCTACCCTCTTTCAGGCCCCCCTTCACCTAGATAGAGTTTATGGCTCTATTGAAACGAGTTTTTAAACGATGGTTGCTAATATTTGGGACTGGTCTTGAGTAACCCATAGCTTATTAAGGTTAATGATCTCACACTACTAGATGTGTGACGCAACGAATTCTTACGTTTTTTTATGCATGCTCTCTTAAGTTGGTTTACAATTGATGACAATGTGCCTGTTACACTGATATTCTCCATCACTCTAATTGTGATATAGTCTCCCATTTTAGGAGCTCCCCTCATCAGCATTTAAAGTAGTTCAAATGAAAAAGGTCCTATAAGATTCTCATGCGCAAACCCACCCCCACTCATCGCCTAGTTTGCTTCTAAAGTACTTCAAATGAAAATAACTTTTTCAAAAAAGAAAAAAAAAGTAAAGAGTTCAATAAGATTCTTATGTGCAGAGTTGCCAACCCATCCCCAGCGCTTTGTAGGCTGTCGCTTGGACAATTGCACTTGCAGATGCATAATAATTGAAGAGTGATTTGCTAAAATGGCTGGAAACTGTATACTTGACGATTTTATTTATTTATTTTTTAATATTTAAGTGATTACTAAAGCATTTCAAATAAGATTAAAATAAAAATTGCTTAGAGTTGATTGCTAAATGTTTGTGTTTCTAAAAACAAAATGAATCCGTTTTTGGCATAAAATTGAAAAGGGTATTAAAGTAAAAATTATTATAAATTTGATATAATTTAAATATGTATTTACTTTAATTTTTTATTATTTTTTAGAATGAATTTGCTTTAATCTTGTAAACAAGATATAGGATTAACATATACAATTTGCCCAAGAGCGATTGAATGGTATAACATGGAGGGTCCCATTAACTTGGACCAGTGTATGTTTTGGTCCAACTTAAACCAGTGAAATTACCTGATATCATAGGTTGTGTTTCAATTGTTCCATACCATACACACCATAAGCCAACAACAGGCAAGTAACCCCTTTTCCTCAATACATTTACAAAGTAATTATTTTTCTCCAAATCTAACCAACCCCCAACACTTGACTTGAATGTTCATTAAAACTTAAGAGAAAACTCCTTATTTAGATTCAAACTAGACAAAGTCGTGAATCAGAGATCCTTCATAGACAATTTTTTTCAATCCATTAACTTACAACCAATTTACAAATCCAAAGTGAAGTCATGAATCTCTTGTGTCTCTACCCTCCCTCATAAACATGTTGAACTCTACTTCCTCCCAATCTTCACATCAGATTTTCCAACAAAACAAAAAAATCATGGGTTTTGAATGCAAATCAATAATCTTGTTATTATTTCAAATTGGAAGAACTCGTCCATTGTTATGCAAAAAAATGTTATAATCTGAACCCAATTTTTTATGGTTACCAAAAGCTTAATCTGAAAATAATAAATTTGGAAGATGATTGACAGTGGTACAGTTTCATGTTATAAATGATTTTGGTATTTGAGATTCACAAATATTAAGGTGTGGATAAATTATTTGCAAGGGTCTCTCAAAAAAAAAATTGGCAAGGGCATAAAGAGATAAAAACATGCTCCATAATTTAAACCAATAATTAAGCTGTTAAGTTATTCTTGTCCAATGGTTAAGTTTTCTTCTTTTAGGATGCAAAATTAAAAGGTTTTGACCCGGCCCAGAAAATCATGTTCACAAAATGACAAACCTGCTACTGTGTGGTCCGACATACACAAGACTTGGATTTTATTCAACTTATACATCAGGTACCAGACCCTCAATCACAACCATCCATATTAATTATTATTAAATCTAAGGCCAGCTTTCAACTGGTCCAAGTTGGAGACCAACTTTCACTGGTCCAAATTAAAAGAAACCTAACATGGGACTCTTCAAACTTAACTCAAAAGTCTTAGTTTCGAATCCAATGTTACGACTTTTGAGGGAAGATTTTACTGCTCATTGTGGTCTTTGCAGTTGTGTTTGGAGAATACCCAATTTACTCACAAACAATTTTAGTGTCGAAAAATCAATTTAATCAAAATAAAGATAAATTATTCAAGTGGTTGATCAATGTGGTAAGGATTTTGGATACCTTAAGAGTTGAGCTATTGAAACAAGTGACTCATTGTTTGTCAATAAGTTTAAGATAAGGAAAGTATATGTGTATGCCTCCCCCAATACATATTTTGAATTCCTCCATATATTGGAGGGTTATAATTATATTGAGAAGAGTAAATATCTTGTGCAAGGCAGGGAGACTATCACCACCTCTTCTTCCCCTTCCCTTTCCTCGATCATTTCTCTCAAAGAAACCTTAGTGTGCATGTGTTTAGTTGAGCGGTGGGCAATCACCCCCGTGAGTTAAGAGCTTACACGACGTCGTTTTTAGAAACTACAATGTGTAGCTTATGTTCAAAACCATGATTTTTCACCATGATTTTGGTGCTTTCCAAACACACACTCAATCCACCAAGTAAAGGGTCAATGCACTGAAATATTCTATCTAATACTTGTAGTCAATCAAAATCATAAAGTGACAAGTGAGTAAACAATGTAGGGGAATCATTATTGGTAACAGGAATTTGACATTCACATAGGTGACATTATTTAACCATTGAAACCTAAAAGCAAAAGTAGAATCAAGACCAACAAAAGGCGAGATTTCGTGCCATAAGATGGAATATAAGTTACAGCAGGCGAGTAAAAGTTCAAAGTTTAACAAAATGTTCTTTTAAAAACTGCCACAAAAAACAATTCTCACCGGATCAGATGAATGGTGATTTAAGATACCGCCAGAAGCAGCCTATAATGTGGAATGGTACAGCTTTAACTTACCAGAGGAAAAAGGCAATTTGACATATTCATGAAAGTAGGACCATCAATGGGTTTCACAAAATAGACAGGGTTTTATTGTCTCAAATCTCAATCAAATAAACTATATTGCAAAGACCACTCTACTGTATACTCCATGCATATTGAAAAGAAAATTCCATCAAGTCTTCAGGCATATAAGATGTAAATTAGAAAATAATGTATGGGTACAATCTATGAAAGATCACTATCTACTTTTGATAGCTAAACGGATTATTACTCATGATGGTCATTTAGTTATGGACCAATCAAGTAAAAATTATCAGAGAAAACAATCTCACATTACATTTCTACACATAAGACTTGTAATTGAAGAAAGTAGGCTGCATACAATCAATCATGATCACGAAGCCTTCTCACCAGCATCCGCCTCATCAAGTTTCTGCAAAGAGGTACTAAATGTTAGATAAAGATATGTGTACTCAACAAGATTTAACAATAAGATCAAAATATCATAATTCGTAAGTCATGAAAAGTGAAACCATCCATAAATATTGTACTTGCAGTGAGTGCAATGGTATAGACCCTGCCGGCGATGTACCAAGCTAGAGGTCTTTAATGTAGTGATTTGTAAACGTGATGATAGTAACCTGATCATGATCTCTTATTTATACTAGCTTTATACCTAGTGAGAAGCGCAACGGCTTTAGGCTTAATCTCGGATGTGGGCTACCAGATTCCGCTCTTCTAGGAATGTGGCCTTCATCCAAGATCCCACCCCTTCGTGCTTATCCTCTTGAGACCAGTAAGAAGCACGTGTTTTCCATGTGGGGACTGAGTCCAAAGCATAATGGCTTCTGAATCTATCTAGGATACGAGTCACTAGGCTCCACTCCTTTATGGGTCATGACAGGTGGACTCCTCTAAGATTCACTTCCAAAATGATTATCTCGTCCACATGCCGAGCATGTGGCCAACTCGTCCGTCCCAACTTAAGCCACCACATGTCTTTCACGTGACTAGGTGCTACGTCTATTATGACAGAGGGGTATGGGGCTATATATATATGATGACAGTCCAAATATTAACCCAACACAGAGACATGAGGCCCAACCCATACTTTAGCAACATTTTAGAAGAATTTGGATACTCACTTTAAAACATAAAAGTAAAACATTTCCATTGTTGAAGAGAAAATCAATCGTATCAATTATTGATTTTTTCATTAACAACAAAGATGCCTTGCTTTAGCATATGAGCTTGTTGATATTTTAAATAAATAGTAAATAATTATTTTACGACATAAATATATTCTAGCTTACTCTCTAAATTACTTAGCATTGAATATTATGTAGAATATCCCTTTTGTAAATATATTATAGCTTACTCTCTAAGCTACTTAGCTCCTATATAATAAATCTTCCTAGTGCTATTCAGTCACACGGTCATCCACAATTTATATCCACACTCCAAATGTTCAGGCCTGGGCGTGAGGGGGTATGTTAAATAGTACTACATCGGATAAGAGATGGTCTGACAATGTGTTTATAAGTGGGGGCAATCCTCACCTCATAAGCCGGTTTTGTGGGGTTGTGGAAGACCCAACCACAATTTCTAAGAGAGCTTATCATGATAAACAATTATTTATAAGTTATTTCAATAACAAAATATAAATAAAGTTAAATTATTTTCGTACAAGGTATAAGCTATAATCTCTTTTCATAAGCTATCTTGGAGAGCTTATGAAAATAAGCTGAAAACAACTTATTAACATGTCATAAGCTGTTTTCCCAGGTTTCCCCAAACAGTCTAACAGATGCTTATGTCAATAGATAAACTCAAATAATTCAATCCAAACAGGCCCTTAGTCTTTATCTCTTAAGTGTACTATCAAAGTTTTCATGGTTATAAGAAGGTAAGAGAAAGGGAGAGAACTTTCATCAAACATTCAAAATTCATTTTCAATATAAAAACAATCTAATACCAGAACAGTGTATATATACATAGTACTACAATCACAACAAACGCAATTATCATTTAGCTAATAACTATTAACAACCTAACTAACTAATTAACTAAGTATTCTCCTACACAGTTACCTAAGAGTATTCGAATCGATCAGATCAAGTAAAAATTCTACAGTTTTCGATATGAATTCAGCAACTAACCTAAATTGATAAATTAATTTGCGAAATGAAGATTGAAACAAGTAATTGGATAAGAAAAAACGAATTGAGAGAGAAAGAGGGTTACGGATTGAGCTTTGTGCCAAGCAAGGCCTTTGTAAACGTTAAGGGAGAAAGTGCCGGTGAGGTAGATTGTAGTGATGCCGAGAGTTGCTGTGAATGCCTTGAAAGTGTAATCCCCAATCTTACCAGCTATGCCCATTTTCGATCTGCAACACAAACTAGGTTTTGTTTTCCACGCTCACACACCCTTATGAAGTTATACTCTCTCGTTCTCATGATTCTATTTAAATAGTAATTATTTTAAATAAATAGATCTTATTATTCATAAATCTTTTGATATTAAAAAAAAAAAACTTCAAATTTAATTTAGGGTCTAAGGAGGAAGTTTTATATATTGAAAATAATATTTATAGATAGATATTGGAATCTTTGTGAGAACGCAATTTTTTATATTACATTAATGTGGTTGAACACAAAAAAAAAAGAGTAATGTGATCGTAAGTAGATGAGTTTTAAGTCACCGTAGTGGAGACTAATATTGTTCTTATATATAAAATAAGGATAATTTTGTTTCGATAAGGAATTTCAGACTGCTTTTACTTTATAATGGTTTGTGCAAAGTTATTTTTTAGTTTTTAGCGAATAGGATGAAACATTGACAATCGAAACGCATCTCACAAGAATAGTTGACATTTGTAGAAAATAGATCAATTTTTGGATAATGTCTTGGTAGCGTAGGAAATTCTCCACCATATGAAGTGTAAGACGAGGGGCAAAATGGGAGAGCTAGCGGTGAAGATAGACAAAAGCAAAACTTATGATCGAGTAAATTGGCAACATGTGAAAGATATGATGAGACATATGGGATTTCCTGAGGAATAGATTACTTAGACGGAGATGTGTATAAAAAGTGTAAAGTATCATGTGCAAGTAAATGGTGAAAGAACTAGTTTGCAAAAATCGAACAGAGGACTCCGTCAAGCGGATCCCCTATCACCTTATCTCTTTATCATATATAAGGAGGACCTTAAGTTTTACTAAAAAATATATAGAAGTGGGGAGAGGTCCATGGAATCAAAGTTATCGTGGAGCACCTCTCCTTACACAATTAATATTTGCTTACATTGTTTTCTGTTTTGCAAGGCCAAAGAGAGAGAAGTTGGAGCTTTACTTGATACCCTCCACAAATACGAGGAGTTATCAGGTCATGGTATCAACATGGAAAAATCAAAGATCAATTTCGGTAGAAAAACTAGTGCTCAAATGAAGGAATAAATACAAGGAATTTCTTAAAGTGACGAAAAGTGTGAGATCAAACAAGTATATGGGGCTGCCCTCTATCACTGGTAGGAAAAATAATATTATTTTTAACTACATTTGGGATCACATAATGAAGCGCGTTCAGAGCCAGTCAAGAAAACACCTATCTAAAGCGGATAGAAAGGTAATTATAAAACATGTTGCACAATCAATACTGACATATGTTAAATTCTATCTGGTGGGGTTCGAACATAAGCAGCAGAAAAGGTATAAACTGGTTGAGTTGGGATAAAATAACAACCAAGGAAAGAACATGGAGGAATGGATTTTTCACATCTCTATGGCTTTAATTTAGTCATGCCAGGGACGCAATGTTGAAATTAATTACTAACCATTTATATAGCTTTCAAGAGAACAAGTCGATTTTCAAGAAGATAGTCCATCTTTTTGTCAAAAAAAAAAGAAGATAGTCCATTTCTAATATCTCTCTATCACAAAATCCCAAAATACCAATTTTTGCGGATTATTAGAATAGGAAGACCCAAATTTAAAAGGAGTCTTACCTGCTTTAAATCTTAGTGTTGCAGCAACTTCATTTAATTAAGAACCGTTAACGTTAATGTCGATCAACAAACTCTTGTAGACATTTATATTTTAATGAGAAATTAGTTTAAACACCATAAGAGCAACTTTAGTTGTTCTAACATTACTCCAATTTTCTTTCCAATAATTAATGTATCATCAACAAAATGAAGATGGAAAACTTTGAACTCTTCATCGTTCCCTACTTGATAGTCACAAAAACATACACAACCTTATTGCTTTGGTAAACAATAAATTGAGACATTTAGCCACATTAAAAAAAAAATGGAGACAACGGATCCCCTTGTCGAAGACCACAACCCATTGAAAATTCAAGAGTTAAATACCAAGTACTTTACTTATGTGTAGTAAATATCATCAATCTTTTAAATCCAAATATCAAAGTATGGTTTTAATTGACATATAGTTTTCCTAATAGTTCAATAAAAGTAAATCGTTTTTTTTATCAAAAATAAAACAAAAAGAAATCTTTTAACACAAATAAAATAAATTCACTTTATCCCTGGAGAACCTGGGTGAGATGGTAAGAGACATCTTTCAATTTAACCAAATATCTTGGGTTTGAATTCAACCCTAAACATGCAATAGTGTTAAATCTTTTGAGGGAGAGCGTTGCAGTCCTGCTTGGCTTGATAGGTTATAGGATCTCTTCATATTCAGATAGAGGTGATAAAACAAACTACCCGACTTGTTTAGGTCTGCTCCTAGCAGGTTTCGAGTTTTATCAGGTCGGGCCAAAAAACCCTATTTAAACATGCCCTCTAGACAATGTAAAAACTCCCTCTAATTAACACCCTACAACATTTTGAATTTCATAACTCAAACAAAGTGGAAAAATAAACTCATATTTTGAAGACTAAAATATATTTCCAATGCTAAGGAAAAGTACTCTATAACCATGTAGTCCATTTTAATATTTTAAATCCAAATATCAAACTCTGATTTTTAAAATATAGATATACTATTCCTAATAGTTTTTTTTAAGGAATATTCCTAATAGCTGTATAAAAAATTCCTAATAGTTCAATAAAAGATTTTTATCAAAATAAAAGTAAATCTTTTTTTACCAAAATTAAATCTTTTAAGGATGGTAGAAATATTGGCAGAATATTTTTTATTTTTTTAGGATGGTAGAAATATTATTGTCTATCAGTAAAAAAAAAAAATCGTCGTCGATAATAAAAGACATGTCCCCTTTTCCTTAGAAAAAAAAGATATGTCCCCTTTTTTGAAACTTGATAGACAAGTTTTACAAAAAAATAAAATTAGGGCAACAAAAAAAGTAAATCTTATTTATCAAAATAAAAGTAAATCTTCTTCATCAAAATAAAATTAAACTAAATCTTTTAACACATATAAGAAACGCACGTTGGTAAATCCTAGTAGTAACAAAAAAAAAATCCTAATAGTTCAATGTAAGATTTTTGACAAAATAAAAGTAAATATTTTTTTATCAAAATAAAATAAAATAAAATCTTTTAAAATAATGCACGTTGGTGCAAATTTCCTATTGATTTTGTTTCCCAGCTATAACCCCACAATCCTAATCTATAAATACATATCTCTCTTTAAACCCTTACTTCACTCTTTGTTTTTGAATATCACAGCACAAACTATTCACAAAAGTCTAGTCTTTGAAGATCGTCTCCACCGTTAAGGTAAAAACATGTTGATCTTATATTCTTATGTTTGATTGTTTTAACGCAAATGCTATTCTTTGTTCTTGTTTTAAGTGTTTGTTTTTTGTTTTGGTATGTTCTTGTATTTGTTTGCTTTAACGATACTTGTTTTACTCTTCTCTTTATATGCCATGCCATTATATTTAGTGTATATTAATACCATTCAACTTGCACCCAGAAGGAAAAGAACCATTCAACTCATCACAACGTTTTATGTCGGGATGTTAGCTTTGATAATCCTCTAATATTTCTTATATTCGTTATATTTTTATTTTTCTTACTGTATTATATCTTTATGTTGTTAATATTTCTTATATTCTTTATGTTGTTTATTTTTCTTAGTGCATTGAAACCTTAGATTTCGACTGTTATTTTTTTCGTTCTTACTATACTTTAACGTTACCAGTATTATATTATAATTCTTTTACATTTTTATTTTATTTTATAAGACTCACACAGGTATTAGATTTTTATAGGACTCAGCAAGAAAAGGGGCATTGTTATTATTTAAGAAAATTGATTCAGAATTTTTGACTAGTTTTTCTAACTGTTATCTTTTTCTTTAAATAATTTGTAGAATGGGTCGTGCAAAAATACCAATGAAATACATCCAAAGTGCGAAATCCCGCAAACTAACATTCAAACAGAGAAAGAATGGATTAAATAAGAAAATTTCTGAATTTTGTAAGAAGTCTGGAGCAAAGGCTTGCTTTATTGTGTATGATGGTGATCATGCTAATGTTGAACCAATGACATGGCCAGAAGACCTTACAAGTGTAAACTCCTTGCTTCAAGAATATCATAATCAAAAGATTGAGAACACTCCGAAGATATTTGATGTCAAGGACTACTTTGAAAATAAGAAAGAAAAGGTTCAAACAAAGATTAACAAAGTGCGGAGAGATATCCTGAGTAACATCTACCCAACTTGGCATCCACATTTTAGTAACTTGGATGAGAATCAACTTAGAGACTTCATTGCTACAATAAATGCTAAGATTCAAGCTTGCAATCACAAAATTAGCATGTTGAAAAATATGCAACAAAGTGAAACTTGCACCTTGGATATATGTGAGATGATTGATTTTTCTGATCTTGGTGATTTTCCTCCTAGTTCACCATCAAACCAACTTAGCGGGCTTGCGGAGATGAATGACCAAGTTGTTGATGCTGATTATACAAGTGAGATGGTGGATTTCACAAGTCTTGGTGATTTGCCTCCTAGTTCATCATCAAACCAACTCAGTGGGCTTGTGGAGAGGAATGACCAAGCTGTTAATCCTGATTATATGAGTGAGATGCTGGATTTCGCTAGTCTTGGTGATTTACCTCAAAGTTCATCAACAAACCAACTTAGTCAACTAGTTGATCTTGATGACTGGATAAATCAACTAGAAGATGGTGTTTTGTGCTGGGATTGTCAACCTGATCAGTTTGTTTGGAAAGATCTTTCTTTTTAATCTCAAAAAGAAGAGGATGGTGCAAGTTTTGATGGTTTGAAACTAGCTACTTGTTTGTATTTTGTTCTGAGTATGTCTAGAGAAATTGCATTTATATTGACTTTAGTTTAAGTTTTCTATGTTTGTGTTGTGAACTTGGTTTTATGTTCTTGTTTACTTTAATCCATAGAGTTGTTTAATTTAAGTTTGTGTCAGGTATTCATTTGATCCATCAACAGCACATATAATTTATGTTCTATAGATATATTTTGTTAACAATTGCTCTCTAAGGATGAAAGAAAAGTAGATATACGATTATATTATGAACATCTTCAGTATGAAGTTAATAGGAAATCAACTGCTTAAGATTTAACAACTTATAGTTCATCACACACAAACACAAGTATTTTATCATAATCTCAACCGTTGATTGAATCAACAGTTACAACTTAGCACTTTAACCTCTAAAGTATAGGTCTCACTTTGGATATACAAGACACATGAATAGATTGTAAAACTCTGAGAAGTATATTAAGAAATAAATGGAATAAGAGGCCGCCTCATCTTACATATAAATAATTTAGCTTTGTTTACTTTGCGAAAACATTCAATTTTCATTAAAAATTTGTTTTAGTTTAACTCCTTAACAAAGAGAAAAGAGACTCTTGAAGAGAGTCATTCTGATGGAAAGACGATAAAGTCTTAGCTAGGAATGATGCATTTCCGGAAAGATTGAAAACAGTTCTTTCTACATTTTTATTGTTTCAGGAAATGCAAGAGAATTCTTCACTTCAAAAGTCTCTTTTCTCCGAGTTAACAAGTAAAACCAACACAAGTTTTAGGGAACGAAAATAGAAAATGATTTCACAAATTAAGTTTGTAGAACTAGATTTCAGTGAAGAGGATAAGTTTTTTTAGACAACCAGAGAGCCATAATCAAAGTGGCATCCTTAAAACACTACAGAAAGATACAATGAATCGAATTTGCAATGCACATATATAAATGCCCAATCCCAAAAAATCACTCAAAATTAAGACAAGACAATCTATTTTATTATAACTTGATAGACAAGTTCCGTAAAAAAAAACTTGATAGAAAAGTTTTATACCAAAAATTAGCGCAAAAATTTGTTTGGATATATACTTTTTTTCCCAAATCAAAAAAAGATTTAATTTATTATTTTTTTTATTTTTGAAGAAGAGAGTTAATTTATTTTCAACATCTCATAGATCAGGCTATAACCCTAACCCTTATATGATATAAATACATCTCCCTGACTCATTTTAGATATGAATTATCGCTCTCCATACAATCATTAGATAAAGTCTTACATGATCGCACACATTTGAGCACAACATTTAGGTGCGCAAACACACAAAATTGCATATCAATAAATATACATTATATAATTCTTTCCTCTTTCTATCTTTTCTCAAATATGTGTGCGCGCCTAACTAGCATATGTAAGTGTGTGCCTAAATAGAATGTCTAAAATACTTGTGATCAACCAAGTATTTTTCCAATTGTTAACCATGCTAGCTTTTGAAAAAATACAATAAGTAGTATTTTCAACCAGAGTATAACGACATTTTGGCCAAATATTTGCCTTAACAGTCATAAATTTTCTTTAAAATGTTTTTGTCCCAAAACTATTCCTACAAAATAACACGGTTTTATATATATGTTATATATTTATTAGTTCTAGAGTAGTGATAACAACACACCCAAAATCATTGGTGGGAATATAACTTATAATCAGCAAAATTTGCATTGGAAACATGACCCCAAGAAAAGGCCATCAACAGCACATATAATTTATGTTCTACAGATATATTGTTAGCAATTGCTATCTAAGGATGAAAAAGGAGTAGGTATATAGTAATAATGAGTTATTAACATGCTCCACGGCCCTATCATCATCAAGCAAACGCCATCTCCGGAAACAATAGCGCATTACTCATCACAGCAAGCAATCAATGACGAATCTACTGCCACCATTTCTTCTCAGACAAAGAAATGAGCTGCCAAAAGATTGAAGAAATGTGTTAGGTTCCTCTCTCTCAAAATTGAAGACAATACAGTATTATGTGAAGTGAAAATTCAAGTCTATTCTGGAGAATCTATGACAATACCATGTTATATTTAGTGAAAAACTCAGTAAAAACATTCACAATTCTAGAAAATATTCGACTCCAAATTCAAAAAATCAGACCAAAGGCAGCAGTCAATCTACAATGCCAACAATAAAGAATAAAGTTCAGGAAAAATGATATACAGGATGCAATAAAAGTCAAGAACCGATCAGTGAATCCTATGGGGACATATTGTATGGCATAGTCAAATTTCAATGCAAAAGATACTAGGTGTGCAGCGTGAGTGTACCACGTATACCTGATGGTAAGATATGCCATTTACAAGAAATTTTGATCTAATAATAAAGGATCGAGTTAATGGGCTTGGCTCCTCCAAAGTAAATTAAAGGTGTGTTTCAGAGAGTAAAGTGTTAAGTTATTAGAAAATCAAGGATTCAACTACTTAATAGATTATCGGCTTATTGCAAATAAAGTATTTTATCATAATCTCAACGTTGATTTAAACAATGGTTATAATTCTACACTCTACCCTCTAAAATATAGGTTTCAGTCTCACTTTAGACATACAAGACATGAATATAATACTCAATCCCAAAAAACCACCCAAAATTAAGATATATCCATCACCATACAACAACAACAACAACAACAACCAAGCCTTATCCCACTAAGTGGGGTCGGCTACATGGATCAAATTACGCCATAGTGTTCTATCATAAACCAAATTTGAGTCCAACTCATTGACCTCTAAATCCTTCCTAATGGTTTCTCTAATAGTTTTCTTAGGTCTTCCTCTACCTCTTTATTAATCACAAGTCATAGTCTATACTGCAGACAAACAATGAGCATCAGTATAAAACAATGAACAAGTCAATCACGACAAAAGTTAAGGAGCATAAGCAGTAACTGTGCAGCACCAAATCATGAATAAATATAAGTCTCAAAGTAACAAAACGGTTAAAGTCAATAGAAGATTGACCATAATTCATAATTGGAATCATCAAGATATGTAATCTTATTTGTTAAAAAGTATGAGATGATAGACTAAAAATTATGAG
The DNA here is from genome assembly GCA_958299785.1 of Medicago lupulina. Taxonomy (NCBI): domain Eukaryota; kingdom Viridiplantae; phylum Streptophyta; class Magnoliopsida; order Fabales; family Fabaceae; genus Medicago; species Medicago lupulina. The sequence goes on along the minus strand of OY283143.1, from coordinate 12,206,527 downwards.
AGATCAAAGGGGTTATTTTTGTTTTTGGAAAGAAAGTTAGAGTGGTATAGAGCCAACCGGTCTCACGAAATTTGACTGAGATATTTCAGTTTGGGTTAAAGACACGGATTGAGGAACTAACTTGAAATCATAAGCAGTGACAACTAAGGATGAAAGCAAAGAATCAAGTGTGAGAAGGTCAAAAATAGATTCTAAAAAAAGAAACACCGGGTTCATAAATTTTGGAAAAATAAGTATCCTAGGCTGAAGAAATTCAACATGCAAAGAAGCATGTTCAGGAAAGATGAAAAGTATGTGATGACGAGGGAGAATAAAAAAGGATGGAGAAGTGAGTAAACAATAACCCCTCAAGTTTGTAGATAAAAAAATTATAAAGCAAAAGTGCAAATGAAGTGGTGGATTCAACTGTTGTGGGCTATGTGGCAAAGCAGATGCCAACCTGTAAGTTCACTTCAATGCGTCATTTCAAGCGTGTTCAGCAAAATGGTGATTTGGGTCCATGAATGAGGGAAACTAGTGTTGAGTCAAGAAGGCATCGTGTGGTGTGATTGCTGCAGTGAACGATGCAGTGGTGGAGATCGTGAGCACGACAAAGGTATGATCGCCATCACGTCTTACCAGAGATGATTTGTTGGGTGGTGGTATCATTCCTGACACCAGTCAAGCACAATGGGTACATCTGGTCACAAAAATGCCATGCATAGGAACTATTGGTTTATTTCTACCTAGGTATGCAAAACCTCACAAAAGAACAGCCAATGTAACCAATTGCCCTTGTTGCAAACTGACAACATAACTTCGACGTGGCTACAACCATCTTTGAAATATAGAAGTAGTTCATTTAACACCGACACAAAACCACATAGTAGTTTGCAAATGCAAACAGGAAAACAAAACAAAAATAATACCCAAAACAATGAAAGACAGAACCAAGCATTCATATGTATATGCATGTGTGTGTCACCAACCTGGCGTGCAACTTGTGCTAGTCTTCGGCTTTCCCGAGATGATTCCGCCACTGTACAAGATGTCTGAGGCTCCATGTCACCATTTCCCTTCTCTCCACAAATTTTCTTTGAATTGCTGTTTTCTGAAGAGCAGCCTACACCACCGCTGCTTACAGACCCCTTCTTACGCTTTCTCTGGAATGTGTACTTGATACGCTGATCATTTTCGAATCGACTAGAAACTTTCTCATCTAAATTGGATACTTTAGGATCCATTTTATCTGGTGACCCATCGGCTGCTTCAACATCTTTACAACCTGAAACCTCCATACTTACGGTGGACAAACCTTCTTGTCTTGTCAAATCTGATTTATCCAATGGTTCCTTATGATCTTCAATCTTGTTCCTAGAACTGCAGCCTTTAAGAAATAATTCCCCTTTTTCAGTATCGGTATGAGATCCTAATTGCTTGACTGCTGTAGTTGCACCAGCGGGTGCTTTGACAAAAGGAGATATTAGATCCTTCTGAGCTTCATTTTCATGGGCCATAGAAGAATTCACCGTAGAACGGTCATTGTTGCCCAATAGATGATGAGAATATTTTGCACCAGACAGATATGATTCTTTATTTCTTTGCTTAACCCGACCAGAATGCAATCTAGATCGATGAGTATTCCTCATCCCAAATCTTCTGCGTCTTCTATGAACTAGATTTTTTATAAGGTCAGCACCTGCTTTTACCACTTTAAGTTTATTTGGTTGCTCAACTGTTGCAGTTGCGTCAGTGGGAGCTTCAGCCAATGGAGATGTTTGATCCTTCAGAGTTTCATTTTCATGTGTCATAGAAGCATTAACCTTGGAAGGGTCATTGTTATCCGATACATGAAGAGAATATTTGGCTACAGATAGATATGATTCTTTATTTGTTTCCTTAACCCGACCAGAATGCAATCTAGATCGATGAGTCTTCCTATTCTTAAATCTTACGTTTTTTTTACGAACTAGATCTTTGACAAGGTCAGCATTTGCTTTCACCATTTTAAGTTCGTCTGGTTTTTCCTTTTCACAAATAATATCAGCCTTGCCATTAGTTGTAACAGTTGCTTCCTTGCCTTCTTCATGTGCTCCTACTAAAGATTCATCCCGTGCATTGTCTAAATTTCCTGAAACAGATACATTTCCATCAAAAAGGCTCCTTTCAAGCGCTCGTATTCTCTGAGTACATCCATTTCTATATAGCTCGGGTTCTTTCCTCCTTATGACTATGGATGCAAAATCTGGATTATGAATGTAGCAACTGTTTGCATGATCATGAGACCCACATAACTTACTTCCATTATCTGTTCCATTTACAGTAGGGTACCTAGTAACAGGAACCGATACTGATTCAAACTCTAAAACGGGTGCTGAATGCACGGTTCCGTCAGAAGGATCAAGTCTGTTCTCCTGCATAAAATTTCCATTAGCTGCAACTTCATCCTTCATGTTTTGTTCGACTGGGGGATTTGTTTGGTGTCTTGTAACATTCTCCAGCTCAGCCTGCGTTTCTCTCAACTCAGCCCTAAGGTCTCTAACTATTTCCTCAGCTTCCTGGAGCTGAGCTTCGAGCTCATCGATCTTCTTTTGCTGACTCAACGATGTCAGCTCTGCTTCTTTGACCTGTAAAAATTGTCATCTATCAAACATAACAGGAGATAGGACCTCAAAAAATGACTCGACGAGATTGGCATATTATTTTACTGTGATGTCAGTGTATACCATAATTCTAGTAAGCTACCAATTTGCTGTGACATCAGATTAGTTTAGGCTCAAATGCTGTTCTAGTAAACTACCAATTTGCTATGACATCAGATTAGTTTAGGCTCAAATGCTGAATGATAATGACCAGGAAGTAATTCCTATCTGAAAACGAGTAGACACAGCTATTGAAGCATGCCTACATTCACAGTCAAGTCAGCTTCAATGCTTTCATTCTCAAACAAGACTCGGGCAACAAGATAAGTGCTTGCCCAAGAGACGTGCAAACACTGATTGATAAATATAGCAAATACATTCTCAATTGTATGTTGATTGCATTCCTTCAACGAATTAAAAAAGTATACTCGCAATCCTTATTATTCTTGGAAAGAATTTTGTCAAACATAACAAAATGAAGTGTTTTTGAAAATTGATACAAGAAGTGAATCAACAATTCTTTGCAAAACTAACCCAATAAAATGCGAAGTTCAAAACTTTCTCAATCAATTAATAACACAAACAGAAAAACCAATTTCACGTCACAAAAGTAGGTTAAACCCCGACCACATCTCAAAACAAAACAAAACAAAAACCAAAATTTAAATCCAAAAATGACAAAACAAAACAACATTAACAAAACAAAAAGCAACCCATTTTAAGGATGATTATTACACCTTAGAATCCATCATTTGTTTGAGTCTAAGAAGCATGTGAAGTGCTTCATCTTTAGTAGAAGCAAGCTCTTGTTGAAAATGAGTTGATTTTCTCTCCGAAACCAAAATTCGCGCCGCAGCTTCCTTAGCAGTGTTGAGTATAATATCAGCATAAGCCTTCTTCAAAGCCGTTAATTTCTGATCAAAAACACAAAAAATTAAATCAAAACACAAAACCCCACAAGAAAGAATAATCACAAACAATAATCACATAATCAAACACAAACATTCTACTCATTTGAGCATAACCCATTAACCCTTAATAAAAAAATAATCAATCTTTAATCTTTGTTATTGTTGGAATGAAAGAAAAAAAACATGGTTGGCGGCGGAAGAAACAGTTGAAAAACGGTTTACCTCGGAATCTTCCATTATCGATTAATGCATTCAGAGGATGTTTGGTGGTTGGTGATGAACGTGGTTTCGTCGGTTAAGAAACCAACGACAAGAATTGAAAGGGGAAAGAAAGAGAGAGTGAATTGTGGGTTGAAGAGTTTGTTATTGTTTTTTTTAATTTTTTTTTTTATTTTCGATTCTTTTTCCCTCTTTCAAAAGAAGGAGTAGCTTGTTGTGTCTGTTAGGAAGTGAAGGAGATTACTAGAATGCCCTTGTATGAGCGCAATTACATTTACCACGTCGTAATCATAAACCGTAACACTGGCTTTGTGGGACCCTGTTCTGGTCTTCCGTTTTTCGTATTCCCGCAAATTAGACCATGGACCCTGCTCCACTACCAACGTGGAGTAGTCAGTCAATTCAAGTAAAACAACCTTAAAACGCCAACGTTTGGTTTGTCTAAATTTTTTTTTTTTGTTAGTTGCTACACTTAAGAATTCAGCACTGTTAAATTTTGAAGGAAACATTCGTTATTGATTACAGTTTTATATGATTGGATGGATTGGTGTCTACGGTTGCGTACAAAAATATTCCGTGCAAAAGAGAAGCCATAACTCATAATTTGGCCAGGAACATTGCCTTCCATGATATGCAACAAGCAAGTGCTAAAGCCAACAAGGCTATGTGCAACAACATTAAAGCTATAACTTCTACGCGGTCAATGACTAATTTTTTTTTCAGTACAAGAATATGACTAAGGTTATTTGTGGATCTTGACATAGTTTTCGAATCACCTTATGGTAAGTAGAGGGTGGTGTGGTGATTGGATCAATGGTGTATCCTTGTGTGTCTTAGGACACAACAATACTCTATGTCTTTTTGATCAAGGGATCTGAATCCTCCCATTCATCTCACAACAAAATTTTATTGCAGAATGTGGTATAGAAGTAACTTCAATCCAGAAGCACATGTCAATCCAAAGAAATAAGTTAAGTGCGTTGTTAGATTTGTGGTTGGGGCATTGGCACGGATAATCTATTGGATCATTTTTCTTTTTGAGTTTGCTGTGGCTTTGATCAAGAGAGGAGGAGATGAAAGGTTTCAATTCAAGCACTGGAATTTATAGTATCTTGGTTACGTAAGTTGCAGACTTGCTTTTGTTGGAAATCATTCGAATAGGTGGATGATAGGAAAGGTTCCTTCTAGTTTTCAAAAAAGGAAAGCTTCATTCTCATGAGTTTGGTGGCTTTGGTCAAGCTGATGAAAAATGATGTGAAAATGGTGTGTGTGTCATGGGCGAAATGTGGAGGGGGCGGTAACATGTCATGTCATTCACGTATCCAACGCCATGTAGGTTGCATGAGGTTGAGTTTTGTTAGCCACTTCATTATTTAACTAAGGAACAAAATAATAGTATTATAGGGATAGAAAAGAAGAAAAAAAACTAAGTGAGCCATTGTTTTAAAGGGTTATGTTCAAGTCTCGCTAGTATTTTGGAAGATGTAAATTTAAGTATTTTTGTAAATGTTCTTTGAGCTCGAAGGTTTTCTCCTGCTTTAGACTATAGCATATACCCTCATCCAAAATTATATATTCATAATACACATAGCAATGTGATAAAATTGCTCTATTATCCTTGCAATAAAGCAATAATGCTACAATTTAGAATAATGAAATGCAAGAATAAATACGATCCTAAGGTTTTAACGCTTGATACAGGCAATGGAGTAGGTCTATAGTTGGGGAAGTGAAGTGCAATGTTGATGTTGTGACGATTTTGGATCAAAACATATTCAATATTGGAATGTGCATCCTTTATGGTCAAGGAACGGTCAAGACTATGGTTTTGGATCCTCTCAATTTATAAATCTTCTTTCTTTTTTTTTCATTTGAAAAGAGATACACACAGAAATTTAAAGAAATTATAAAATAATTGATAGTGGTGGGATTCATTAAGTGGAAGGATCCACTACATGATTTTTTGCGTCTAAATCTCTCTAAATGAAATCATCCATTTATCTTTAAAATGGAGAAGATCCTAACTCATGGTTTACATAGTGGTGGTCCAAACATGTTTAGGATGTAGGATCGCATAGACCCCATATTTTAAAGGGTGTTTAGTTGTTGGGGGTCTACTAGTTAAGACTAAAGGGTTAGGATCAAATGACACCAAGGTGTCAAATTAAATATGACATCAAATCTCATCCATTCAATTTGTTTAATCCAAAGGCTTAAAACAATCACTAAAACAATTAAAGTGATCAAATATTTCTTGATTTGTTTTGCTATATATTTCCTTTAATGGTGGATTTTGTACTCAAGTATGAATTTAAGTTCTCATATATAACCTTCATTTCAATTTCAAAATACTCACGTATTTTGCTTTTCCTTGATCACTTCTCTATTGCTACCACTCTTCTTACTTTTTTAAATTGATATTTTGTGCAAAATTTATTCTCAACAATGCAAATGTTCTTTTTGAAAGAAGTTTTTTCGGATAAATTTGTTGAAATACATTTATCATTCAATTTAATTTCATTATCCATCAGTTTGTATTTACGGTAAAGAAATGAACTGAGATTCATACACCTAATAATTATACAGAAATTGTTCCTTTTAAAAAAAACAATACAGAAATTGAGAAAATCATGCGATATGAAGGAAAAAAAAGGCAGAAAATTCCATAAGTGATTATTGACGCAAAATAAATGAAGGGCATATGTGAGAAAGTAAATTGAGACTTGAGTGCAAAATACACCATTAAAGGAAAGATATATCAAAACAAATCAAGAAATATTTGATCGCATTAACTGTTCTAGTGATTGTTTTAAGCCTTTGGATTAACCAAATTGAATTGATGAGATTTGGTGTCATATTTAATTTGACACCTTTGTGTCATTTGATCCTAACCCAAGACTAAAATACATCTAAATACTCATCTGTCGCATTTTGGGTGTATGCAGTTCTTAAGGAAATGAATAATTGAGTTGATTTCAATGACAAAATTAGTATCGTTTACTAAATCACTCATGTTAATTGTAGTTAGTGGAATGTAATTTAAAAAGGAGCTGTGATAACTTGACACAAAAATAAGGACACAATACATACACCACGTACAACACTGTTCAAAAATACCAACAACAAAAAAAACAATTCTTCTCCTTACATGCAACTATCTCTTCTCTCACATCTTTGGGCAGCTCTTCCTCCTCTGCAAATCTTTCTCACCTGAGATCTCTCACACCCAAGTTCACCGGCCAACGGCATTCCACTCGTTGTCCGATGACCGGCGTCCCACCGTAGCCATGTCTCTCTTCGACTACAACTCGATCCAGCCATCACAAGATCTCCTCACCACCGTCAAACCACCACGTCGTGTCCCCACCACCATGCCTATCCGATCGCATCGCTCTCAGGCATCAGCAGCGCTGTTCTCACCACCATAATCACCAATTCATCCTTCTCCGACGAACTTACAAACAACCACCGATGCTTCTTTCACTTGAATCTCAACCACCATAACTCCTCCTCCTCCTTCTCGGATTCCACAACCACCACCATGCCTTCTTATTATCCGGTGATGTTGGGTCGTCGGCGGGGTGTGACAGAGATAGGAGAAGAACAATGATGTTAGGGGAGAAGAGAGGGATGATTTTACAAAAATGTCCTTGCACTTTAAAGGGAATTACAAAAAATGTCATTGGTGTCGTATTTGTGTCTAAAAATCTGTGTTTGTTTACCATTTTTGTTTAAAAGGTAAGGGTATAATAAGAGGAAAAAATATAGTAGATGTTGCATTGATATTTTTAGGTTATAATTATTTTGAGGAAAAGACAAATGCAAAAGTAACATTGAAAATGAGATGGACCTACGTGGGTGCGTGAGCGTGCGCATGGACGGATCCAGAACTCCATTGAATGGGAGCTAGAAATTTTTACAATAATAAATAATATATAAAGCTTAAGAACAAACATTTGTTTTGGTTTCTGAGTGTGTGAGACATTGTTAATATATCGTTTTTAAATGTGTCGAAATTGCAAACACATATCTAATGTCTCTTGTCATAAACTAAATTGATCGATGAAACATACATTTGAGGACTAAATTAACTGCCTAAAAATATATTTTAATACAAAAATGACTAAGGAAAGAGACATTTGATAATATGTTTACAATTTTGATATATTTGAAGACCACAGTGACAACGTTGCACACATTTAAATATGAAATAATTTTTTTTTACAAGAACGTAAAATAAACAAACAGAAACAGTAAAAGAATTACAAATGTATAATACACATTTGGAAGGGGGTTGTTGTGATTGAAATAGTGTATCGCGACATATTGATTTTAATTGGCTTAACTTCAAAGGTGGTAATGTGAAGTGCATGGTGAACTCACTAGTGAGTAATTCATTCAAGGGAAGGTGGTGGGTGGGTTGAAATGTAACATGCATACAATTATGCTTTTTATTAAACCTAGCAACAAACCTGAAATAAGCATGGGATCTGTTACTACGAATTAAAATACATGTAATTTTGATATTCAATAACTTGAAGATTTTTTTTAGTGATTTTATAAATAATCAGAATCTATTTTGTGTTTACTTATCGTAATAAAGATCATTTTTTTGAAAGAAAAACAAATAGTTTGTTTGGTTACAATTATATAAAAAATATTTTTTGCTACAAAATTACCTCAATTTTTTGACCAATTATTTTCTCTCCCCAATAAAAGGGTTTTTTGTTACAAAAAGACATGAAAGAGTAAGAAAAATATGAGGTGTCAAGTGATTAGAATAGGGCATGGATGTGTTTTTGCCGCTAATTAAGTTTCATAATTAGATAGTAGATTACCAATTTTTATTGGATATTGTTTTTTATTCTAAATATTTACTAGTGAAGAGTGAATTATTAATTTATTATGGAATAACTTGTTTGGAAAAGGGGTCATTATTGAAAAATTTGTTTTGATCGCGAGTAAGTTTGTTTTAATTGCTTGAATTTGTTTTAGTTTTTTATTTTAGTTTGTTTTAATTAACATTTTTAAAGAGAGAAATAATATGGGGAGATTAACCGAAAGACACAAAATGATTTAATTTTGATGACATGTTAAATAATTAAGATGGAGTAAGATTGTATTTCTGGTAGTTATTAAGTTTCATAGTTTTTAATTTAAAGAGATAAAAAAATATGGGGCTGTTAACCAAAAGACATAAAAAGATATAGAATATTGAAGATTTCCTTCCTTTGAAAATAAAAAGATAGAAGATTCATTATACTCCCTCCGTCCTAAATTGTATGACGTTTTGGCATTTCATACATATTAAGAAATGCAATTAATATTGTGTGGAAAATAGATATTATGAATTGTTTTACAAAATTGTCCTTAATAAATAATATAGGAAAGATAAATGAAAGAATTAAAAGGAGAGAGTAATAAATAGTTAAGGTTATAATAAGAAAAGTAACATTAATGTTGCATTGGTATTGTAAAACGACATATAATTTGAAACAAATTATTTTCCTTAAAGCGACATACAATTTGGGACGGAGGAAGTAATATTTAGCAGTCATTTTATCCTTATGACAATGACTAAATAAGTGTTGCATAAGCATCCTTTAAGAGACATAATTAGTTTATGTTTTCAACATGTTATTTATTGTTGATTGAAGAAAAAGATGTATAATAAATAGAGGTATGTATGTAAAGAAATAATTAATGTAGTTAGAAATAACAAATGAGTTTTATAAAAAGAGACAAAAAAATTTCTCAAAAAGATCTTATAATTAGAGACGAATGTAATATATTATTACAATTATTCATTCATGTATGTTGATATCAACTTTCACTCTTGCTCCATCGTTAATATCATAGGTTTGAATAATTATAACTATATAATTGTTCGATCTTTTTTTTTTTGGAATCAAATCTCACATTTTGATGATTAAGATCAAACAATCATATTTACTTTTCATTATTAAAACAATAATATAAAATTAGAAGTTCTTGAAAAGAAAAAAGTTCTTGAAATCATAGCTAAAAATCGCACTTCAAAATAATTAAACGCCATTAATTCACAGTGAGATACCTCCAAAACTAGAAGATCCAAGAAGTTTTTCTATTTCATTCTTCATAGGTGAAAATTAAATATCTTTCTTTCTAAAGCTTGTCTGATCAAGCTATAACCTAACCTAATTCTAACCTAATTTTTTCCCTCCATACTTTACGCATTAATTACACCTTATTGCTTTTCCTAATCAGCCTTGCACTTTGAATTTCAATTTTCCCTCTCACAAACTCTTCAGTCCTGCCGACCCATATGTGTCTATTTGCATTTAATACATTCATTTCAATCATCAGTTTTGTTTTCCCATAATGTGTCAATTCATGAAATCCTTCAATCAACCGTTTTTGTTTTCCAACTTGCCATTTCGGCTCCCTATGCAAATTAGTCGTCCATCCCTTTTCAAGGTACTTGCTTGCTCTGTATATATGTGTGTTGTGTGAGCAGATTCATTTGCCCAACAAAAACAGAAAATTCACATCACTGTCTCAACCATGGCAGATCGTCCTCTCACCGCATTACTCTCATACCATGGAAAAATACTGTAATTCTTTTATTACTTCCTCCATGTTTTTCTCTTTTAGAGTTTTCAAAGCGGCGAGAGCGGCGGAAGAAATTGAAGGTTTATTGTTTGTTGTTCCTTTATCTTATTCTCAAAATTTCATTTGAGAAACCATTCAAATCGTCGCTTCTCTCTCTCTCTCTCTCTCTCTCTCTCTCTATCTCTCTTCCTATCTCATTGAGTAATTTCATTTGCCGTTTCTGTTTCCGACGCTATTCTCACCAAAAGGTCTTTAGGCGATTTGTTCTTCTCAATGCATGCTATTCTTCTAAGGTAATAGTGAAGCATTACTTTCTTATCATTGCATTACTGGTATCTATTTCTTCTTTTACCGTAATTTTTTTGCCGTTGCCATGCCTTTTCCAGATAGCTATGTAAATTGTTGTGTCGTAAGAGATGTTTTGCCGTTACCATGCCTTTTACCGTAATTTTTCTGCCGTTGCCATGCCTTTTTCAGATATCATTGCGTCAAAGGTTAGTACATGATTGAAATGTGAAAAGTAAATAAAAGAGGATTTTGATATAGCAATGTTCTGAACATTTTTTTCTTAAATTACTAATTATTACTACTGTAGTGTCTTATAGTGTTTTTTTTTTCTTTTCATAAAAGCAACTAAGGATGATGAATATCCTGCCGATTTTATGGTCTGTTACACAGCCTTCAAAGATGTTGCGCGTCAAAATTGGACCTAAGGAATAGAGTTGAACGTGTTGTTCTTGACGAGGAGCATCTATTTTCTATTTTTGTTTTGATCTTTCGTGTTTAACAAAAAATTATGTTTGAGAGCAATTACCTTGACTGTTTCTGTTATGTTCATCTCTTAAGTATTTTGTTATTGGACAAGTCTTTGTTTTTAGACATTGCTATTATTTAATATTCTGAGTGCAATGAACTCTATCATTTACATGTTATCGTAAAATTCACTACTCTGGCTTAATTACTTATATCTATATATTTTTAGACATTGCTATTACTTACATCTTCGTCGACCTTAATTACTCTATATTATATGTACAAGAAAATTTCAGTGTTTTGAAGAAATTGCTATATAATTTACAGTCAGTTTAACTATTTATGTCTCTACAATCAGACTATTATTATATAATTATAATTATAATTGTGCAATGAAATCATGGAAATAAAACTTTGTCAAGTATCAGGATAACAATTTCTTGCTCTATTATGATAGTACAAAAATTAGATTTGGTTAGATAAATAAAACTTCGTCAAAAAACAATTTGAGATGGCAAAGATATTTTTAATTTCTAATGAATATTTGTCAAAAAATATCTCCCATTGATTTCCCATACTTTAATTTGGAAGTTACACATGATTTTATGTTTATGGCATTCTCACTCAGTCATGATTGCCGGAAATCATATTTCCCATAGTGTAGTTATTACAGGCAACTATTTTTTGTATGTTACAATGTCATCGAAAAGGAATGTATTAACTAGCATTCATTATTAAGTGAATGTGGAAGGCCATTATTGTAACCTTTGATCTTGCAATCGATTTCCTATAATTGTTTTTTCAAATCATAAGGAGTAGTAAGTAGTTATTCCATAGATGTGAATTTCTACACGGATAGATTTGTTCGCTTATCAAAATGCGAACACAGTTTATATGTAGTATGTCAAGTTCAAAATTTTTGGTGCCATTTCTATGCAGGTCTTTCAAAACATGATACCATATATGATTTATTTTTCGACCTAAGTAATCATTTTTAAATAGCTCCTATAAGTAATTCATTAGACACCTCAATCTCATTGGAAACATAATTTAGATATCATAAAAAATAAAATATCAATGGTTAAAAACTATTTTCATCTTCAACTCTATAAGACCCGTGCGATGCACGGGTTGGCGATCTAGTATATTAGAAATGTTTTTGTGATCTTGGTGTTCCTATAGGTATCATGCCCTATTTTATCTATAAAAAATTGGAAAGGGCAAGCCAAAGCCAACCAATATCATTTCGAAATTTGTGGTTCGATTTTCTCAATATCTGCAAGGTGCTTTGGAACATGTTCTAGTCAAGAAGGTTGAAAATTTCATAATTCTCATTGATTTCATATTAACATACATAAAGGAAGATGATGATGTACCGATCTTTCTTGGTAGGCCCTTCCTAGCAATAGCAAGAGCCATCATCGATATGGAAGGTAAGAAAATCTACTTAAGCTTTGATAAAATAAAAAAAAATTGGTTGAGTTTGATTTTTTTTTATAAGTCAAGTTTGTCTTCTACCAACAAATTGTTATGTGGAGGCAACTGTATTTACCATGTTATATGAGAAGATTTCTTAAGATCAACATATGAGGAAGAGATTGCAGCTGAGAAAGAATTTGATGAAGGGAGAATTTTGTCCCCGATGGATCAAACTAAATTTTGAGGAAGGAATGGTCAAGCTAAAGAATTTAAATAAGCGCTTTGTGGAAGTCAAATGTAATAAATGTTCACAAATTAATCCCTCTGATCACTATTATAAGAAAAAGTTCAATTTCTAGATTCATAGTCTTTATTATAAAATAAACTAAAAGCACAAGATCAAAGAAGAAGAAGATAATGAAAACTTTTTGTAGGACACTAAAAGTTTATGGGACACAAAGAAGACAATGTGTGCGTCTTTACACTACTTCAACCCTATTTATAGGACACAAAACGAGTAAGTGATTAAAGTAATTAAGATCCACTAACTATTCACTTACTAATGGGGGTTATAGGAAGGTGGAAGACTAAGGTTGGACATCCACTAAGTTAATTATTCATAATAGTCTCTAATATAAACTAAATACATCATTTATTTAATGAAATCTAAAAAGTGTATTTTTCTCTTAAAATAGAGACCATAGTAGTATATTGTTAGCTTTTTAGACATGTGTTAGCTGCATTTTGTTAAAACTTTAGTTATACAGCAAAGATGTCAGACACGATGTCTTAACATGTTGGTACGACATCAAAGCGCGCCTTGATCCGCTTCTTGGAGATTCGTTTTTAAACGTGAAAATTTTCTTATAATATCTAAAGATTTGTATCACGAGAAGAGTTTAACAAGATAGCGTGGTTCTAGAAGCAGAGGATTGCAATTTATGCTTAACTTAGTCCTTAAGAATGTTGTTGCAATATTTAAGGAAACATTCGATCTGCTTCAATATATTTGTGCTGAAATATCGAGATTTCAGCTGATTTTTAGCCGGACTTGTGCATCACGCCTATTCTACATTCAGCCTATATAAACAAAGACAGAAGACCTAATTACTCACCGAAGCCGCAATTTGCAAAAGAGTCTTTTCGGGTTTTAGTCTGTCATTGCTACTTGTGAGTCACTCGAGTGTCATTTTGATACTAGAGTTGGACTGTCTTTGAGTTATATTCTTGAATCACTCATAAGCTTTGAAACAAGAGTGAATTCATTGTCAATGAGAGTGTCTCCATATTTGCTAGCATTTTAAGGACGGTCACTGGATCTGTGACTAAGAGAAAGTGGGAGGGGGATCTCTCATATTTAGGACTAGAGAGAGTCTTAGGTAGAAATTGCACGGGTAGTGATTAAGTGAGAAGCTAGTAGTCTGAGGGTTTTTATGTATGCTTTGAATTAATACTACAATAGTGAATTTCCTTTTTGGCTTGGTAGCCCTCAGATGTAGGTGAAGTTGCACCAAACTGGGTTAACAAACATCTTGTGCCTTTTACTTCTTGTATTTTTATTATTGTTTTCTAACCGTGTTATTACGATGTCTTGACATGGTGCTTGACATCTCGCTTGTCTGAACATCGTACGTAACATCTCTACTGTGTGCCGAAATTTCATAAATATTTTGTGTTGGGTTCAAAATTAAAGAGTTCTTTCAAATAAGAAACATGCATGCATTGTGATTAAGCCATAGAGTAGAAAATAGAAAGTTTACGCAAAATATAGCTTAAATAAAGACGTATACAAACTCCTTTTAGATGGTTATGAAGAATTGGTAATTGTAGAAAACTTTGTCGTACATATGAAAGTTTTACAAGGTTTCTATTATATAATAAAATGCACATTAGCTGCATGCAAAACTTGTTGTATTGTTCCTGTTAATTTGTTTTTTCGTAAGCAATGATTAAATATTGAGACAAAGAAAGAGTGTTACAACCGATTTTAAAGTAACAAAAATAGTAACTGGTTCAACAAAAAAATGTGAATAGTTTATAAACGATTATAAACTAGTATTCGAGTATTCACTAGTTCACAGAAAAAACAAAAAAAGAAGTGACTACATTTCCTAGTCAGGTCAACTTCTTTGTCATATTCCTCTAGGTGTTGGTATTCCTGTTCACACCTTAAATACAAAGAATTGACCAATTCTAGTTGAGTAGACAACCAATGTAGCAGGTAGAGTTCTTGAAGCTAAGCGACAAACATCATCAATATTGTCCATTAGGCATGGTTGGGTAATGATGTAAGAAAATTTGAACTTGTCAGCTCATCAATCTCATCTATAGTATTGAGTGGGTTTGTGGTGTTGTTAAAAACATAAAATGTTGAGATGAAATTTACCACAGAGAGGGATCCATGAGACATAGGTGGGTCCATTGAACATTCCACCTAGCAAAAAGTGGAGGTTGAAAAATAGTTTTAAACTATCAACAACAACCTTGGTAAGATTGAAACTAGTTGACTAACTTAACAATATTGTTCATACTGATTTATTGAAGTGGTTTTCAAAGCTTGTGTACATGACATCTTGCAACCATCTTCAATATTTGTGGTTGTTCGAAGAGTGTACAAAACTTTACTTCTTTACCTTGTGCACAATACATGACCTTTGCAAAACATATTTCTTTGCAAAGCTGCAAAACATATATTATTATCCAACCCTAATTAAACCATTTTTATTTTTTATTTTCCTATTGCATAGACACCAACATAGTATGTACATATTTAATTTTTTCAATAAATTATTTTACGAAACTATTTCAAAAACTCAAATAATTTACTAAATTAGTTCGGGTTTTAAGTTTACTAAAATGGTGATGATCCTTGTTAAATTTGAGTGCACTTGCAAGAATCTTATGTATATTGAAACAAACGTGAATAAAAACACGTTCTCAATTTTCCACATGTCGTGTTAAAATTCATTATGAAAATTATGTAAGGTGTTAAAATATATGTTTATTTTCTTCCAATGATTTGTACAAGTATATTTATTAATATATCGAGGACAAATAATATATATAAACAAGAAACAATGTTTATTATTTAATACATATCAAGTACTTGATTGAAGAATCTGCTAACTATAAAATATATTTGTTCACGTAATTTTTAATTAAACATTTATATTATTTTATCTGTTATATTCATAAATTCTAATTAGAAAATTCAACATTTGTATTAAATATAACTTCTGTAATACCCCGAGTTTTAAAATCTGTTTATTAATATTATTTTCATAAAATATTAATAATATCAGTATTATTTAGTAATTTGACTGTTTGGTGTATTCAAATAAAATGTTGTTGGATTATGGATATTGAGTAACCAATTTGGGAGGTGTGGAGAGTAAACATGTTAGAAAGTTATGAGAAAATCAGGCCCAATAAGTGGTTATAAATGAAGGAAAATCTTAAAGAGAATTGGGTTAGAACGCTTGAGAGAAAAAGCAAAGAGAAACTAGGGTTGTGAAGATAATAACACAAAGAGGCAAAGAGAGAGACCCAAACATAGAAGTTGCTAGCTTTGTTGATTTTTGAGGAAAGGGGGAGTCTCTATTCACATAAGAGTTGTATGAACATATGAGTATGAGTAGTGAAGAGTTTGTGTTTTTCTTCCTTGTTTTCATGACCTTTTGATGAATTCATGTTAAATTTGTGCTCTAATTTGTTGTTGTGATTTTAGGTTTGTTCTTATCTCTGAATTCATGACGTTCATGTGCTAAATTCGTCATTCAATTGTGGTTGTGTTGTGTTTTAAGTTTTATATGTATACACATAGAAAAAGTCATGATTAGTGTGAGCAAGACCGTTTCAACCATTAGACAAGTAAAATTCTTTCTTTAAGCCCCAATTTTTTTTGAACGAGTGTATGTGTTTATTATTATCAGTATTTTGATAGTAACATTTTTTTACTAGTGTCAATTCTATGATTCACTCTCCTTAATTGTGGTTAATATTTTATCAATGTGTTAGTGTTTGTTGCGAAACATCATGATTTTTCACGGTTAACGTTTGTTGTTTTCTTTATTAACGATGTCGTTCATACTCCTTTATTAATGTCGTGTTTCACACTCCTTTCTACTTGTAGAAATAAACAATTTGATGACATTATTGATAACACGATTTTAAAATCTCTTGAAGAATCATTTAACATTGATTATTTCTTATATATAGTAGATAAAACAAATACTTCATTTCAAAGTAGGTTTGAACAATTTAAAATGTATAACAATATTTTTGGATTTCTATTTGGCATTGAGAAATTAAGGTCATTAGATGTTGATGGATTAATATTGAACGCTCATTAAAACATAATGAAAAGTTGGATATTGATGGTTTAGAATTATTCAGTGAGATATCTTACAACTTCATCTTCAGAGGGAGAGTTTTGTCATTCATTACAGTCTTATCCGACTTGAGAGATTATTTGCTACGCAGAAGATGCCAAATTCTCACACGCAAAAGAAAATCCATATGCTTAATTAAACATCTTAAGAGAAATTATACTTTTCTAAATGCATATATTGGTTATAGAATAGTGTTAACAATTCTGTTGACTGTTGGTGAATGTAATTTTTCAAAATTAAAATTAATGAAATCTCATCTAAGATCGATAATGTCTCAACAAAGAAATGTTAAATGACGATGGTTATGATAACCTAATAAAAAAATTGCATTTCAAAAAGTCTGGAAAAACAAAATTTACAGAAATTATTTTTAAAAAGACATCATTCTTAGATTATTTTTTTGCTAACCCAGGATAAAAGACAAGCATAAAGAAGGGTTGTCTACAATTCAACTAGGTCGGCACCCTGAGGACCCTTCTATCCTTTGCCGCCAATCTTAGAAAATTTTATTAAAAAAATAGAAAAATATATGTACAAGAGGGGGGACAAAACCAAAACCCTCATAAAATGTAGTAGAAGAAAGAAAGAAAGAGAAAAGCTATGAGAATCTATAATTAGGCAAGCCAAAACGACCCCTAAAGAAATTCCCGTGAACATCATGCGGTAACTCAAACAACCAAACTGCACCCTAAATAGAGTGCCCCATATTAGCAAACTTGTCGGCACAACCATTCCCTTCCCGATAAATATGCGATGATATCACCTGAACATCGAGTCGAAGCGCATTATGCCATCGATTCTGAAGGGAAATAGGAACGAGAGGGTCATTCTTAAAAGTCAATAAAGCACTAGTGGAGTCACTTTCCAACCAAATGTTTCCCCAACCATTCAAAGCTGCATATTCCAAGGCATAAATATAACCCAAGACCTCAGAATTAAACACGGAGTTATTGCCTAAGTTGCAAGAAAAAGCCCAATTTTTTTTTCCCAAATGGTCCCTAAAAATACACCCACAAGCAGCATTCAAACCAATCACTGAGCCGTATGTATTAACCTTTAACCATGGGGGAGAGGGCGGCTTCCAAACAATAGTCACAATATCTCTAACTCGTCGACGGTGGGGAGAGACCGAAAAAGAGTCGAGGAAACTCAACTTCGAAGCTAGGCAACAACCAGAAGAAGTATTACCACTCATAGTAACTAAATAATCGATCTTTACCTTGGCCGCATGAATACTTACTTTGACATTGCTGAAACGAAAGTTGTTACGGGACATCCAAATAGCATGTAAAGTATGAACAATTGTTGCGACAAACATATCTGTAATCTGCGAATAGCGTTGAGACGGGACAATTCAATAATGGTAAGCACCGAAGATGTATCAACCAAACAGTTGAGGCGGGAGCCAAGCCACAACCACAACTCTGTAGAAAACAGGCACTGGAAGAAAAGATGGTCAGAACTCTCTTCCGCGGACATACAAAGGGAACAAACAGAAACTATCAAGCATCCACGACTTCAGAGGTTCTCGTCTGTGGGCATCTTTTGGTGCATAAGACGCCAAAAGATGAAAGAATGAGACGGCGATATACAAGATTTCCAAACCAAATATGCCCAATGGAGAGGTGCGGCCAAGGGATGCAAGAATGCAAAGGCTGGCTTCGCAGGCCGAGAGCCATCTGGGGAGTGTATCCAAACCAACTTGTCAGGAAGCAGCGAGACATGCAAGATAATAGAGGCCACCCGAGCTGCAACCTCAGGCTTGACCAGCACATCAAGGGGTAAGTCCCAAGTTCCATGATCAATAACAGATGCAACCGTACCTTTAAAGCGCGGGTGATAAACCGGGTCAATAAGCATCAAATTCACTAAAGGTTCACCAAACTAATTGTTCGTCCAAAAGTGAATCCTATTACCAATACCAACAATCCACAAAGAGTTCAAGATGACTGTGCGCACATGAATCTTAATGCCGGACCAAACTGAGGATTTAAAATAGTGAGAAATCAACTTGCCTTGTTTAAAATAACGCTTCTTAAAACAATGTGCGCATTTAGAGTTTGCTTTAAGCTTTAACAATGAGCGAAACAAATTTTAATTTATAGGAAGTTTATATCCCTATTTATCACCAAAAAAAACAACAATGAGATTTACACATTTTTTAATTTCCTTGCATATATTTAACACCTCATTTTCTCTCCAACTCATTCTTCTCATTTTAATACTATCATATCACATCACATCATCATCTATATTTTCCTTTCTCTTAAGATATGATGTATGTTTAGTTTTACAATGACAATAACTAATTTTGAATGAATTGATTCTGACTAAAAATGAGTTGCATGTAAAAGTGATATGTATGTTGGATACATTCACGTAAAAGTGATTTCAATTATAAATTTACATGTTAAAATCAATTCTAAAATAAAAAGAGAGAAATAGTAGTTTCAAGTAGAATTGATTTTAATACCTAAACTAATTTCTCAAAATACGGTACACATAATTTTATAAACATCTAAAAAAAAATGTTTTAAAAAAATGAAGGTAATTTGTAGAATTAAAATTGCTTCTGAATATCTAAAAGTTTAATTGTGGTGGATCGACAATCCAAAACTGTTTTGCACAGACAACCAATCAAAACATTCTGAATTGTCACGTCAATTAATGGATATTTGATATATCTATGAAATAATCTCCAAAAAGAAATGGTGAGAGCAACATTACTGGGCAAATTCATAATTGCAACACGAGACAGTGTAAAAGACTCAAACACATACGGCGTAAACACTTCTTTCTCCCGCTCGAACCTCGTTTGAAAATCCGTTACCTTTTGAGAACCAGACCCGATTCAAAACCCGTCAATGCATAACCCGTTTCTTCACACCGCGGAAACTTATATGGGCTTTATCGGATCAAACAAATACCCGAATTTCTTTTCCATTTTCATTTTTCACTGTATAAATACCCTTAACCGTTATCCACAAAAAGAAACACCACGTGGCATTTTCTCAAGTCACCTTCATAGCTTCTTCCCTCTTCTCCTCCATCTTCTTCAACCTGCTTCAATTTCTTCACTTTTTCAATTCATTTCCTCTCAAATTCAACAATATGTTACTACGTAACCGTTTTCTGAATAATTGAAAACCTTATAACATTAAAATGACTCATTCAATTTCAATTTCAATTTCAAATTCTCTCCATTCACCAAACCCATCTCCATTCATCCCAACTCTCCTCGACCCAAATCGCCAACTCAGTTTCCCATTATTCTCCAAGCCCAAAGCCCAACGCAAACTCCAATTCAAAGCCCACGCAAAGCCCAGAGAATTATTCCTCGGAAACCCAACCGTAACAGTAGAAACTGGAAAATACACCTACGACGTTGAAACCCTAATCAACCGTCTAAGTACCTTACCACCACGTGGCAGCATCGCTCGTTGTCTCGATTCCTTCAAAAACAAGCTATCTCTAAATGATTTCGCCCTTGTTTTCAAGGAATTCGCGCAGCGTGGCGATTGGCAACGCTCATTGAGGCTATTCAAATATATGCAGAGACAGATTTGGTGTAAACCTAATGAACATATTTACACAATTATGATCACTCTTTTAGGGAGGGAAGGTTTGTTGGATAAGTGTCGCGAGGTGTTTGATGAAATGCCTAGTCAAGGTGTTGCAAGAAGTGTTTTTGCTTATACTGCTGTTATTAATGCTTATGGTCGTAATGGTCAGTTTCAGACTTCGGTTGAGTTGTTAGAGAGTATGAAACAAGAAAGGGTTTCACCGAGTATATTGACTTATAATACTGTGATTAATGCTTGTGCTAGAGGTGGGTTAGATTGGGAGGGTTTGTTAGGTTTGTTTGCTGAAATGAGACATGAAGGGATTCAACCCGATGTTATTACTTATAATACTTTGCTTAGTGCTTGTGCTCATAGAGGATTAGGCGATGAAGCGGAGATGGTTTTTAGAACGATGAATGAAGGTGGGGTTGTTCCAGATATTAATACGTATAGTTATCTTGTTCATACTTTTGTTAAGTTGAATAGACTCGAGAAGGTTTCTGAGCTTCTTAGGGAAATGGAGAGTGGGGGTAGTTTGCCGGATGTTAGTTCTTATAATGTTTTGTTGGAGGCTTATGCGGAAATGGGGCTTATTAAAGAGTCAGTTGGGGTGTTCAGGCAGATGCAGGAGGCGGGGTGTGTGCCGAATGCGGGTACTTATAGTATTTTGTTGAATCTGTATGGGAAGCATGGGAGGTACGATGATGTTCGCGATCTTTTTCTTGAAATGAAAGTGAGCAACACGGATCCGGATGCTGGTACTTATAATATTCTTATACAGGTGTTTGGGGAGGGGGGATACTTTAAGGAGGTTGTCACTTTGTTTCATGATATGGTGGATGAAAATATTGAGCCTAACATGGAGACTTATGAAGGTTTGATATTTGCTTGTGGGAAGGGAGGGCTTTTTGAAGATGCTAAGAAAATTTTACTTCATATGAATGAAAAGGGTATAGTTCCGAGTTCAAAGGCTTATACCGGTGTGATTGAAGCTTATGGGCAGGCAGCTTTGTATGAAGAGGCTCTGGTTGCGTTTAACACTATGAATGAAGTTGGAAGCACCCCAACTGTTGAGACTTACAATTCGCTCGTTTGTTCCTTTTCAAGGGGGGGATTGTACAAAGAGGTTGAAGCAATTTTATTTAGGATGGTTGAGTCTGGTTTACCGCGGGACGTGCATTCGTTCAACGGTGTGATTGAAGCTTTAAGGCAAGCAGGTCAATATGAAGAGGCTGTAAAAGCTCATGTTGAGATGGAAAAAGCAAACTGTGATCCTAATGAGTCGACACTTGAAGCAGTATTAAGCATATACTGCTCTGCAGGTCTTGTTGATGAGAGTGAGGAGCAGTTTCAAGAAATTAAAGCTTCTGGAATAATGCCCAGTGTCATGTGCTACTGCATGATGCTAACACTTTACACAAAGAATGACAGGTAAAATTTCATTCATTTATAGTCCAGTGCTTTTTTCTGCTATTTTTAAGTTGTTTCAATGCTGCTTTCAATTCTAGTTTTAAATAACAATGGTTGGGCACTTATTGTGACTATGGCTTTATGCGTGATAAGATTCTATTTCAAGGCAGAATTTTTGATTTCATTGGTGTTTTGGATCACATTAAATTTCAATTTTGGTCTTGGTTTAAGGCAAGAGTGGGAATCACTAGGTGCCTTTTTTCGGACTGGTGTGCTTACCCTTTTTTATTGTTTGATATTTTGTAAATGAGTTAGAGTACCCTTGTACTCCTTATATTACATCTTTTGCTTATAAAAAAAGTTATCCCAAGCATGGTCTACTTATAAATATGTGACATAATTGGATCAAAGATCAGATTAAATAGCAGTTGAGTAATGATGGCATCTAAGGGCTTATCTGTTTTGTGAAATTATTTTGTTTTTATTTTCCATTTTCAGTAATAATTACAAAAATGATGTCTTGATTTTATTTTGTTTCTTATTTTTGAAGATTTTTTTAAGAAACAACAAAAATAACTTTTTAGTCTTTTCTCTATTTCTTACACAGATCTTAGAAATCATGAAACAAAGTGAAAATAAAGTGACATTTCTGTAATCAATAGCAAAAGTAAAAGATATTTACCCAGGCCAAAAACAAGCCCCAACACCCTCACACTTATTGTGTAATTTTTTTTGTGAGATTGGACGAGAAAGAAAGTTCTCGTGCAAGGAAATATTTGCGCATCTTTTGCATCGAAGCATGATTAGTTTATCTCAGTTTTTGAACAAAGAACTATTGCATTTGCTCATGTAACTAATAGCGGATGCAAGTAAAATAAAATAGGTATTTGGATGATCAAAAGCTTTGGTAAATTACGAGATTTGGTCTCGATGTTCCATGCTAGTTTCTGATATGGTTCATTTATTGTTCTCACAATTTTTTTGATTTAGATTTTGCTACTATTTGCATTTCTTCTTAGGAACTTCTTCCTCCTCCACTTCCCCTTTTTCTACGTCTACAGCTAATCCTTGTTTGTTGTTTTGTCCAATAATCTCTGAATGTTTCTGCAATGAGTTTTACATTTACTTTTTTCACATTTTTATTCTGCTTAGTATAGATGATTTATATCACTAATAAGACAATTTGAGTTGAATCATAGTAAATGGTCCCCAAAAAGTTGGTATTGAAGAACATGTAAAAATATGATCCGTATTTTATGCTCATCATCAACACATGTTGCAAAACTAAATTAATTTAGTGTGCTTGTATTCATTGAACTGTACTTCTGAGCATTGTTTTTTTTTGAAGAAACACTTCTGAGCATTGTTGTTCCAGTAGAGTGAGTGTGTGAGACTGATGGAACCGAACCAGTCAGACAACATAGGAAACAATGTTGCAATAGCAGAATCTGTGTAACAGTAGTTATGTTTAGGAAGTAATATGTGGCAGACTTATGTAACGACAATTATTAGGCAGTTATTTTAGAAAATAACTTCTGCAGTCTTTTTTAGAGAAGATTGCTATTCTCTATCTTTGACAAAGAATACTCTATGTAGGAGACTTGGTCTCTGGGACAGCAAGTGTGTTATATAATTTCTGTTGGAGGAGAATTAATCTCGGGGACAGCAATGCTTGTATTGCTTTATTTTCTGTAATTTTGCTGTTATAATCACATTGTTCTTTTGTTCAAATTAGTATCCTAGCATTGTTCGGTCCTACTTCCTTCTATATTTAATTTGGAGTTCTATCAGACTGTTTTGACAATTTTAAACATAGAATTGCCAGAGCCTTAGTTCAGTTGGCAGTATGGCACCAAGTCCCTTTGGCGATAACTTGATGGCATCATATAATCCCAACTTAGTCGTTTCACTCTCACGTTTAGCCATCATCTCCTCCTCCACAGTAGGTCACAGACCTCCTTCGTGACCAAAATAAAGAAAATCAAGTTTGGATGGATGTCCATCATAAATCAAGGTCTAACAGCGAAAATGATTTCTAATGATTTTTTTTTAACGATTTTAGCACATTTATTGCCAATTAGATCATATGTAGAGACTTTTCCATTCTATTGCAAATGAGGAACCTTCCGTTCTATTTGCATCTCTTTGAAATTTGCTATCTGGTTCTTGTGTATGGTAAAAGCCAAATTAATTGTGGATCTTTGATCACCTATTAACTGCATTTTACTTCTATTGCACTGTTTATTTTTTATACTTATGCTTACCTCTCTAAATTTCTTGGTTTCAGGTCAAATGATGCCTATAAACTCATTGATGAAATGATCACAGCGAGGGTGTCAGATGTTCATCAAGTGATTGGACAAATGATCAAGGGAGATTTTGATGATGAGTCCAATTGGCAGATTGTAGAGTATATCTTTGACAAACTCAATTCTGAAGGATGTGGATTTGGCATGAAGTTCTACAATGCATTGTTAGAAACTCTCTGGTGGATGTGCCAGAGAGAAAGGGCTGCCAGAGTGCTCAATGAAGCATCAAAGCGAGGGCTTTTCCCTGAACTTTTTCGTAAAAATAAACTTGTGTGGTCTGTAGATGTACACAGGTAGGTGGCAATCAATTCCTTTTAAACTCGTATCCTTCTTTAATGAAGGAAAACATATGCAAAACCTCTACAATTTTGGGGTTTAGAACCTATAACTTTCAATTCAGACAACTAGCCTCTTCCGTTACATGTAATCTTCAAAAGCTTGTGTTGTTTTTAGATCCTATTTATCAATCCCCTATTTAAGGAATCAATGGATAATTTGGTAGAAGAAATTTAAACGCAAGAATGTTAGTGCACATGAAATGGCTAACAAGATGGATAAATGTAACTTTTGTTGTAATTGAAAGCTTAGAAATCTCTTTCATTAGCCTCTAAGATGAGAAGGTTTTGTGAATTTACATCTCTAATGAATTGTGTGAAACTAAAGCTTGATTGTCTTGCAGGATGTCTGAAGGTGCTGCATTAACAGCAGTATCGATTTGGTTGAATGATATGCAAGAGATGTTCATGACTGGCGAGGATCTTCCTGAACTTGCAGCCGTTGTTGTGGCGTAAGTTGCTTTTGTCTCTAAAAACTATTTATTTAATCTTATTTACTTTCTTTTCCTCACGTCAATATTTATAGAAACGATGTAAAAATGGTCCATAATACACCTGTGTCTGGTCCTCCTTGGTTATGAGTAGGTGGAAAATGCATTGGTTTGGATTTCTTTTTTTAGTAATACAGTTGTGTAGTACCTATTTAGATCGCTGGTTAGAGCTTTCTAACACATTACTATCTTTTTCCATTTAAGCAGTCGCGGTAAAATGGAGGAAAGCACAGATGCCCAAGAGTCCCCCATCGCAAAGGCTGCCTTTTCGTTCCTGCAGGATAATGTTGCATCCTCTTTTACTTACCCCGCATGGAACAAAGGTCGCATTGTTTGTCAGCAGTTACAACTTAGGCGAATTCTGTCGGGCACCGGATCATCTTCAAGTACGAAAAAAATGAATAAATTAGTATCTTTAAGTAATAGCCCATCATTTACTACTGCAGGAGCTATAACATCCAAATCTGATGTTCAAAGTAGTAGAGCTAATGGTGTTGATTCTAGAACCAATAGTACTAGAACAGAGCTTCTAACTAGTGCAGTTTAGATTAGAGAAATATAGAAATCACTTTTCCACACCCTGTTTGGGTTCATTTGAAATTAGGACGTACTATTTGTTACCGTAATATTCCCAATTGGGCCGGCTATCTGGTCTACAAAGTTTTGGTAAATATATTCTCAAGGTATTTGGCGTAATTTGATACATGTAGTGACCTCACTTAGTGAGATAAAGATTGATTGTTGTTGTAGGTATCTTCAACTCAGTTGGCTTGCCTATTGGCACCAACATTTACCGTTGTATTTGATTCATTGTTTCTGCACAAGAGAGACACCATAAATAAATGCAAGTTACTAGGTGAGGTCAATCATATTAGCTTTATCAATTTTTTTTTTTTTTTTTGTGAAGAATTGTGCAAAACAATCATATTACCTTCAAATCTCGCTAGAGTTTTTTCTTGATTACCCTTTAGTACTTTTAACTATAGGATCATTCTATCTAGTAAAATCCTTGTTTTCATTGGGGCTTCTAATGTTTTTATCCCCATCCCTGATTAAAATGAAATTCTATCATATTTTCTATTATTGATGTTATTCAATTCTACAGTACGATTTTATCAAGTCATAAAATCTCATCCCATTTCTCTTTTATTTTATCAAATCTTATATACTAAAATACCCCTGCTTTACTTTATTTTCCAAAAACGGCTCATCATTGTGCTGCCAATCTCCCCTGAATGATGAATGATCTGTAGTCAAAAGATTAATCTAGAAATATTTTAAGCCTCAGCTTAGGTCACTTTCGGCTGTCATAAATACGGACCATAGAATTATTTATCAATAATAAAGGTAATATATATATATATATATATATATATATATATATATATATATATATATATATATATATATATATATATATATATATATATATTAAATAACAAATGTAATCTATTATTTTATCTTTGTTTGGCACATGAATTATAGAGGTTGATTTCGAGAGTGACAATAGACCTCATTCAGTCAAATAGTATGTGTAAAATACATTAAAACTCATATACGTAAGTTAAGAAAAAATTCGGTAGCAAAAATGTGACACTTGCGGATAGGAGGAGATACAAATACAATAATATTGAGTACACCACCAGAACATTTTCTATCGTGAAAATTGTTATTATTTTTCTTTTAAGGAAAAAAAAAAGTTTATTACGTTCTCGGTTGAAGAGACCCTATTTTTTATTTTTTTAGTTCAATAGTGGCAAGATCACACACTTTTTTAAAGTATGAAAAAGTAGAAAATCTGGGGTTCGAACCCCAGCCCCTGCAAATATTCCAACTCTTACGGGACAAAGAGACCCTATTCTATAGTTGGTTAAATCGTAAATATTATTTTTTTAAAAAAGTATGATTTATTGAGTGTGTTTGTTTCAGTTTTAACAAAAATAGATTTTGAGTTAAGGAATCTAGAGATTCTTTTTAAAGATTTTTTTAAAAAAATCTAAAGCTATTTATGTTTGTTAAATACCTGTTTTTTTGGATTTGGATAACTTAAGTGATTTGAGTTAAAAGATAAGGAGTTGGAGATACTGGGTTCAAACTCGAACTAATGAGAAAAACTAATCTAACAACAAATTACTAACATTATCATTATCTTTGCAGCTAAATTATCATTAGTTCAATCCATCGTGGGTATGTCGACAACCAGGGCCGGACCCTATGAGATGCAAACAACTCTACTGAATTGGGCCTCCAAAATTTAGAGGCCCAAATTTTTTTTATATTTTTTTTTATATAATCCATGTAAATATATAATATATAAAACTGGTGTGATAAGTATATCAGTCATACTGAAGAGGCTTAGGAGTAGCAGTGTGAGTTGATATTGTCAAGGTTGTGGGTTCAACTACTCAAGTATTTTTTTTTAATTCATTTTTTTTCCTTTTATCTTCTTTAATTAACTTTGGACCCTTTTTTCTTTAATTAATTTTTCTTTTCCATTTTTCTTCTTTATTTATTTTTTTAGTATGAGAGGCCTTTTTGATTTGGACATAATTTACTATGGATTTGAGGCTCTTCAATCTTTTCTCCAATTCAATTAAATTCTCTTTAACATATTGGATTATATGTATTTAGAAACAAAAGCACAATTTAAATTCTCTTCAACATATTGGTTTCTAACCTAAAAATTTGATAAAGATATTCATTTGAAGTTATATTTTTACATTATTGATTAGAATATTGATTTTTTTTTTTTGTGTGTTAGTTACAATAATGATTTTTTATTTTTATTTTTATGGATCTTATTTACAATTTTAATTGATAATTGCTCTTTCAAAATAAATTATGTTTTTATTTTATTAGGGACCAATTTTTATACGAGAGCCGAACCTCCAATTACTCAGAAACGGCCCTATTGACAACTAAAGCACAGTACACGACAACAGCTGAAGCTTCCAAAGAAGACTTATGGCTTACAAGATTGGTGAGAAAATTGGATATTGAACAAGGTGGAATTCAGTTGCATTGTGATAGTCGGAATGATTTGTCAAACAATCAAGTGTACAATGCCAAGACCAAAATTGTCAAAAAGAAAAATGCCAAGACCAAAAATATTAATGTTAGTTTTCACGATATCAAAGAGTTACTTGTATTTGGACATATACTACTTGAAAATGTTCTTAATTTAGAGAAAGCAGGTGATATGTTGATCAAACCTGTCATTAATGATAAGTTCAAGCATTCATCACTAAAATAAAACAATACTATAGTCATTAAAGTAGACATCATTGATCGAACTATGATCGAATTATGAGAATAAATAATTGATCGATCATGTTCATTATCTTTTACTTTTGGTTCTTTAATCGTCTGTTAATTTTGTTCTAACATATATAGTAGCAAATGGACAATATATATTAAACAGATAATTAAAGGAATAAAATAAAGATATTCCAGAATTAATAATGAAGGGAATCAAAAGCTGTATTGGACCTTTTTGTTAAAATATGATAAACTTTATATATAGTCAAGAATGACGACTGATTAACTTACAAAGAAAGGACCGGAAAATAACAAAATGATATTGTAGAACAAAGTCTTATCCCAGTAGTATGACCAGTATCTCTTTATTTTATAGGACAAGAGAGGTGAACCTGGGTTGAGGGATAGCAAAAAAGGAAGAAAAAAAAATTATACTAAAGAGAATATATGCTACAGGCAATTATATGTTGATATCAAAATTTTGATGTCAAATATAATATTATTTGATTTAAAACTGAAGCTGATTAAAATTCTATTTGAAATCATCAACGTCTCAAGAGAGATCGAACGGTTTGACAACTGTATCAATTTAGGAGGATATTTTGGAGAACATTAATATTGACGTGATTATAAATGATTTTGAATATCAAAATGCTCGAAAAAACTACTTCTTATGACTTTATGATAAAAGAGAAGTTTTTTTTTTTATATTTGATAAAACTATTATCACGTATTAAGGCGTATTATATGAACTAAGCTTTTTCCTGTCTTTTTTTTTTTGTAGATAGAAGAGATGACAAAAGCCATCATAAACTCATACATACAAAGTGGAGGTACCGGGGTTCGAACTCCGATCATGACATCCAGCTTAACAATTTTGGTATTTTTGTCAGTTGAACTAGGACTTATGAGACTTTTCCTGTCTTTTAAGGAAACATTTTCAAATTAAAAACTAATTATGAAAGGAGGTAATTTTTTCACGATTTACCTAGAACATGTAAAATGTACTAAAAAACGTTGTTGCTGACCTCTCATGTTAAATTCACACATGAGAGGATCCGAATACGTCATTCTTCGCTCTTAGGATTTTATTTGGGGTTTTCAACAACTTTCTTGTTAAGTATCGTTTGGTCGGTTCATACTAAAATTGTTATGACTTGATTTTATTGTTGGTAAACACTTTGGTATCTCAAAGTTTAATTGAGTATGCATGCATCATTCAATCACTCAATATCACGTTTTTTTTAATATCAATTTATTTTAAAATAAATTTAAATTTTGATCGAATTTTGCTTAGGATGCATCGATCACCAACTATAGTCTATAGGCATTTCCTTTTGTTTTCAAATATAAAATTGTTCACGTATGTAAACACAAATTTAAGTACAACAGGTGAGCTACTCCGTGAAACGTCTGAGGTGGAGTTCAAGAGCACTCTTAAGAAGTAAACGAATATTACACTGTTTTCACCCTTAGAATCTATCCTCCTCAACCATCTATATGTCACCTTTTATAGTCATCAAAATGTTGGTCTAATGGGCCTTTCTCTTATCATTCAAAGCCCATTAAATTGTGATCCAGAGCCTCCCATTGGTTGCCTGCTTTCTGTACGGCCGCGCGTGGACTAGGGTACAACTCATTCGTACCAGGCGCGTGGAGTCGTGACGCATTGATCGTCCGTACAAGACACATGGTATTAAGCGAAGACACGCTGAGCTGGCTGGCTTGACTTGAACAGACAAACCAGTGTTAACTGAAGACGTGTTGAGCTGAGTTGAGCATGCTAGGGGGTAGAGCTGAGTTGAGCATGCTGGACGGGTATAGCTGAGTTGAGCATGCTGGAGGGTAGAGCTGAGCTGAGCATGCTAGAAGGGTATAGCTGAGTTGAGCATGCTGGACGGGTAGAGCTGAGTTGAGCATGCTGGACGGGTAGAGCTGAGTTGAGCATGCTGGAGGGGTAGAGCTGAGTTGAACATGCTGGAAGGGTAGAGCTGAGTTGAGCATGTTGGACGGGCAGAGCTGAGTTGAGCATGCTGGAAGGGTAGAGCTGAATTGAGCATGCTGGACGGGTAGAGCTGAGTTGAACATGCTGGAAGGGTAGAGCTGAGTTGAGCATGCTGGAGGGGTAGAGCTGAGTTGAGCATGCTGGAGGGGTAGAGCTGAGCTGTACATGCTGGACGGGTAGAGCTAAGTTGAGCATGCTAGACGAGTAGAGCTAAACTGAACATGCTGGAGGGGTAGAGCTGAGCTACACATGTTGAAGGGTATAGTTCATGTGACCTGAACAATCAAGTTGAGCTAGGCATGATAAGGTCGAGCTCATGTGACATGGATGATCAAGCCGAGCTAAGCTTGTTGAAGGTTGAGCTCATGTGACCTGGACGATCCGGTTGAGTTGGACATGTTGAATAGTCAATGTAAAGTAGAGTCTATATGGTATGTTCATCCATACTAGTCCACAGTCCACGAAGCGTTAATTATGTCAAGGCGTAGACATTTGTTCTTCACAAGGTCGACCCGCACCAGTCCACAGTCCACCAAGCGTCAAGCCTGTCAAGGTGTAGACGTTTGTTCTTAACATGGTCTCCTCCAGTCCACATGGCTGGTAGGCTCCTCCCCCTCCCTTAGTTTTCGATCTTACAAGAGTGAACCTAAACATGTTGTCATAGCTTCATTTGTTGTAATGAGTTGTTCCCTAATTCATTTAGACGGAAGTAATCTTTTGAGGAGAGCTCAACATAACACTTTGATATGTTAAGTTCTACTTCACTACTATTTTGCTTTGTATTATTTATGACTCTTATTAATATGCTTAAGTAAGTTGAGCACACTTAAGAAGATGGAAGGCGTAGCTCTGCTCGGCCACCCTTATTTGGACGTCAAGGAAAACCTCTAACAGATCCATCCCTATAATCGTAAATTTTTTCGTGGGTCGGGTCAACACCGCTACTCGTCCAGGTTATGAGGTGAGTCTCTAACAGATCTCTCCCTATAACGTAGATTTGCCTAAGGGTCGGGTATATACCAATACTCGCTTAGGTCTTGAAGGCGTAGCTCTGCTCGGCTACCCTTATTAAGACGTCAAGGATTGTCTCTAACGGATCAATCCCTATAACGTATATTTGCCTAAGGGTCACCGATACTCGCTTAGGTCTTGAAGGCGTAGCTCTGCTCGGCTACCCTTATTAAGACGTCAAGGATTGTCTCTAACGGATCAATCCCTATAACATAGATTTGCCTAAGGGTCGGGTCTATACCGATACTCGCTTAGGTCTTGAAGGCGTAGCTCCGCTCGGCTACCCTTATTAAGACATCAAGGATTGTCTCTAATGGAACAATCCCTATAACGTAGATTTGCCTAAGGGTCGGGTCTATACCGATGCTCGCTTAGGTATTGAAGGCATAGCTCTGCTCGGCTACCCTTATTAAGACGTCAAGGAGAGTCTCTAACGGATCTCTCTCTATAACGTAAGTTCTTCTGAGGGTCGGGTCTATACCGATACTCGCTCAGGTCTTGAAGGAGTGGCTCTACTCGGCCACCCTTATTAAGACGTCAAGGAGAGTCTCTAACGGATCTCTCCCTATAACGTATGCTTGAATGTATCCTGTAGAAAATGGCCCTAATTCAAAATTATAAAAATTAGAAGAAAGTTACAATGATCCCTATGAAGTGAATAAAATAGTCACAAGGAAGGGGGGGTTTGAATTGTGACCCTTTAAAAATTATCCTGAAACTTAAAAGTGATTCTCAAGTTGTTTACTTGGAATGGTTAAGTTAACTCTCTGACTTCAGAACGTTCTAAAGTTCATACACAAAAACTAATTAACAAAGTAAATGTGATGGTGTGTGTTGTGTATACTGAAATTAAAGAGTATAGGGAAGAGAGAAAGAACACACAGAGATTTATAGAGGTTCACCCAATGTGGGCTAGTCCTCTCCTCACAATCTTGTGAGAGTTTCCACTATGATGCTTGAGATAACCTCTCAAATCCTGCACCTTACAATCTTGTTCACCTGAACAATTACAATTCTGTATTCTCTAAGCCTCAGCAGGCTTGCACCTTCTTGCTAAGTTAACCACTTAGACTTTTACAATCCTTTGCTCAAGCTAACACTTTAGTACCCCTAAAGCTAGATGAGACTTTCTTTTCTTCTTGCTAAGTTACCCACTTAGACTTTTGCACCTTTTGCTCAAACTAACACTTTAGTACCCCTAAAGCTAGATGAGACTTTCTTCTCTTCTTGCTAAGTTACCCACTTAGATTTTTACACCTTTTTCTCAAACTAACACTTTAGTACCCCTAAAGCTAGATGAGACTTTACAAGATGTTTGGAGTTTGAATGTTTGAGAAACAAACAGTAGAAGAGGAAGAAGAAGTTATCTATAAAAGAGATAACAGAGAGAATTGATTTACACTATAAAGAAGGTAGAAAGAGCCTTCAGTGATGATCAATTCAAATTGCAAGAGCTTCAAACACTTTTCAAATGCTTTAAGAATGCTTTGCAATGGTGCAAGTTTTGCTAAGGCCTTGATCTCTATTTATAGAGCCATGGGACTCATATAGCCGTTGTAGGGTGTCCAATGGTGTTATGCCATGTGTTCTGGGTCCCACAAGCTTTAACTTGAAAATCTGGGTGAACATTCTGATCTCCGATGAACATCAGAATGTTGTTGTGTTCATGATGATCTTCATCTGGGTTCATCATGATCTTCATCTGGGTTCATCATGTATGAATGAACATATGAAGTTCTGGGCGTGTCATATGCTTTTCACATGAATTTCTGGGCAATAGCCAAAGTATGGACTTTTCATCATACTTCAGAAAGTTCATTTCCCAGATCTGCCTTGGGACTTGGTGCAGGATTGAGTTAGTGGATTCTACATCTTCATGCCCATGCTTTGAGAGATTGTGTTGTCCTTGTACAGTACCAACTCCCATGCGTGTCTATCTCTGATTGATCACGACAAATTTGCTTTGCTTTTGCTTTTTGCTTTTCACCTACTGTACTGTTCATAAAGTAAGCATGTGCAGAGCCTGAACATTCTGATCTTCAGAATGTTCCTTTGTTTCACTTAGGATGATTTGTAAGACTACCATTTGATGTAATCAAATCCTAATAGTGAAAACATAACTGAAGTGCAGTGAATGCATCATCTAGGATAATATTCTCATTAGAATATTCCTAGTGCTTCAATGTTCATAGTCTTAGATGAACATTGAATATCCTTTTGACATTATTCTTGTAAATGCCTTTATTGCTTGATTGATCCATGCAAATGTACTTTCCTGGACATTTATCTATGTCACGTTGTAGCTTGCATGTCTTCAATAATGTTCTTGAGATTCTGGGCTTGGTTCTTGATGTTCATCATGAACAGGCTTCTGAACTCTGTCCAAGCTTCTGAACTCTATCAAGCTTTTGAACTCTGTTCAGCTTCTGAACTCTGTTCAAGCTTCTGAACTTCCATCAGAACGTTCTGATCAACTCACTGATCAACATTCTGAACAACATTCTGAACTAACTTTCTGAACTCAGAGTTAGTTCATGAATGCAAATGTTCTTTGATTTCTTGTATCTTGGTATGATTTAAACTTTGTTTGTTTCTTGGTTAATCACTCAAGAACGCACAAATACCAAGAACTATCAAAGTCCATTAATCCTTTAATCACCATATATGTCTTTAATGATTTCTTGATCCAAAGTCAAAATCATTGTCTGCATAAGATATGTTCATGTCACATCTGTTCTTGCATGTTCTTGGTGTGGACATTGATTTAGGGGTTTTCTCTAATGAACCTTCTGAGCAACCTTTCGAACTTCTTCTAGGTTCAAACATATGAACTTCAGAATGTTTCTTCTGGGTTCCTTTCTTTTTGACGGTTGTACTTTGTGCTGAACATTCTGATGTTCTTCAACACTTTGAAACCTATGAAGGTTGTTTATTTATTTCCTTCAAAAACTACTTGAAGCATATAAATGAGAGATCATTTGTTTTGACAAACAAAATGATTCTTTCTTTGAAGTCCAAAAGAATATTTCTTTGCATCTAGTTCATCATTGCATGAAACTGATGACTTTAAATATTCTTGTTTATCCATGAAGTAATCCTTTATTGTTTCTGGATATATTCAGGGTTAATGTTCATGATTATTATGAACTCCATTCATATGAACATTCTGAACTCTGAACTTCTTATCTTCAGAAGCTTTGGAAGTGTGATACTTTGAGGAGGTTCTGAGAATCTTCCTAGCTTGTATGCATATTTCCTTTTATCATGTTTACCCATGGATGATCTTCAAATCATATAACATAGCACTCAATGTGAGTTTTGTCACATAACATCAAGCACATTCTGTAACACCCCATTTTCCCAACATAAAAATTTCTCAAAATAATAATCAGAGTTTCACAACTTAAACAGAATGCTACATTTCTTAAAAATCACAATGGAATAAATAATAATTTATCCTTCAAAATATTTCAATAAAATCTTAAATCACTTCGCAGCGGAATTTATTTCAAAAATCTTAAAAACAACTTTGGCACGAAGGCCTCAACGTAAAATCTCATCAAATTCTTTAATATCATGTTCATAAAATCTCATAGTTAAATACGTAAAGAATAGAAAACATAAGCAAAGTTCCCCATCCCGTTACGTATCAGAGCACCTAAGGACACAGTGAGAGATAGTCACTCATGACAACGATCAACATCTACTAATCTTGATCACCTGCAAGTTACTCATACGAAGAGCAACATTTTCAAACAGAATGGGTGAGATTTCACAAACATTAAACTTAAGCATATAATTCATCAATTTACAACTAACAACTTAAAACATCAATTAATCACATAATCTTCAACAAGTACAATCATAAAGCAACTCATCATAGTTCATCATATTCATCAACATATATAATCTCAAACAACTCATCATAATCATGTATAGAAACATCATCAAAATTCATCATATAGAAAACATCATCAAAATTCATCATATAGAAAACATCATCGCATCATCAAGTTCATCATGTTAAACAACAAATGCATTCATAATCATGTTAAACAACAAATGCATTCATATTGTCAGGCATCAAGCCCCCTTCGTCAAAGTCATTCGACTTGTCAGGCATCAAGCCCTCTTCGTTAAAGGTCAAATAGGACCTGTCAGGCATTAAGCCCCCATCGCTAAGGTCGTAAAAGGACCTGTCAGGCATTAAGCCCCCATCGCTGACTATGCTATGCAACAACACGACTCAATGCAACGACACGACTCAAATGCAACGACACGACTCAAATGCAACAATCTTCAAATATCACATCTTTATATAACACATCTTTTAAATAACACATCTTCAAATAACACATTATTTTGACATCGTTAAATAACACATCAATTTCACATCATCACATAATCATATCAAAACTCAAATCATAATCAAAGCCAAACAAAACAGCACATGAATCCAATTTAAACAACTTCATCGACAAATATAATCATTAAATTCTCTCATAACCCTAATTCTCAAAAAACTCTCAAAACTACACCTAATCATGCTAATTGCAATTTCAGAAATCATATACTTAATTTTAATGAGAGTTAGTCTCACCCTTACCTTAATTCAGATGAACAAAGCTTACGAAAGAGAACAAAAGTGATGAAAACACCCAAATATACTGTTGCAGTGCGCGACAGTTTTCTATTAACTCCGACCTTGTTTCGACGATCCGAACGGTGAAAAGGTAGACCCAGGTGTTGTGAACCTTGTGTCCAAAATTCGTCACGATCCAACGGTTAACGAGTGATAAATCGCTGTTTTACTGAGGCAGATTTCAGAAAAACGGGAATTGCTTTCTCTCTTCTCTTTGGTGGCTACTTTTCTCACAAAAAACTGTTTTTACCTTCAAACTATTCTAACCTAACTTCTCCTATTTATATATCTCTTCTCCTCTATCTTATTTACTCTTATCACCAAAAACTACTCTCTTCCCTAATATCTTAATAATAATAATAATACACCAAATAACAAATATATTTCTATACTAGATAACATATATATATATATATATATATATATATATATATATATATATATATATATATATATCCACACAAAATAACATATATATTTCTACATAAAATAACAAATATATTTCTATAACAAATATATCTCTACATAACAAACATATTTCTATAACAAATATATCTCTACATAACAAACCTATTTCTATAACAAATATATCTTTACACCACATAACAAATATATTTCTATAACAAATAACATAATATTTCTACACAAAATAACATATATATTTCTATACTAGTTAACATATATATATTTTTACACCAAATAACACATATTAGCATATTTCATCAAAATGTATATTATAAATCAAATAATAATACACTAAAAATACAATAAATTAATAAAATATTAAATATTAAAAGTAGGGCGTTACACATTCTTGTATAGCTTGTGATGTAAGTTCTTCCATCATGATTCTTGAGCTATGAATCTTCATGGAGATATGATATTGGTGTTTCAACTGATGATATACTCATTTTTCCATTGTTGAGTAGATATAATGCACTTATTGACGTGAGTGGCTTCTAGCTCATCCACTTATGTGATTCCTGTTCTTTTAACAAAAACTCAAGTGCAAACATCAGTAGATCACCATTCATAAAACTTATCATTTATTCCACGAGGTTTGTTATCATTAAAACATTCATCAAAAAGATTTTTGCTTCAACACCCTATTACTGTAGTGTTCAAAGGAGTGGAGTTTTCTTCCCATGGATTTCTTTTCGTCGGGACCTCAAGCTCTAATCGGCTTCTTCGATCTGGTTGGACATTTCTTTGCAACCCTTCTCCGCCTAGCCTTTTCAGCACCCTTTCTCGGCGGTCTTCATTTGTTTGTTACTTGCTTCATGTCTCCCTAGATCCCTACTCTTGAAAAATCTCCTCGGCTTCAATATGCTTCTTCGCCCTCATCTGAATCTTGTCCATGGAGATTGACTTTGTAACACCCCAATTTCCCATCTTAAAAATTTCTTTAAATAAATCATATAAAATCAAAGTACTTCTCAAAAGGAGTGTCACATTTCATCTTAAAAACAACTTCGATAATAATTTATCAAATTACAAAAATACTCAATTAAGCAGCGGAATTCAAATAGTCTCATCTCATAAATAGTCTTGGCTTAAAAGCCATTAAACGTCTCAAAACATTATTATTTTCAACATCACCGAAAGTCAACACTTAATCAAACATGATACATAAGGAATAGACTCTACGAAAGACCCCATCCCGTTACATATCAGAGCAACCCTACTTCACACATCCTCGCATCAACGCATCTAAGACTGGGTACCTGCACTTGCCCACAAGGCGGCAATTCCAGCAGAAGGGGTGAGATTCACAACAATAATATTAATATATAAATCCAACGTCAAGATTAACAAATCATAAATCCAACTCATCACATATACATTATAGCACATCATAGCATCATCATAAGCATCATCATAACAACATCATATCAAGCATCAACGTCTCAAAACATCATCTCATATATGTCACAAGTGACTCGACTAAATGCAACACCTAACGTCTCAACATCATGCATGTGGTACCATATGATTATAGCATTAATATGCTTCACCGTCGCTTTGAGCAAATGCTCCACCGTCGCTTTGAGCATAAAGCTCCACCGTCTCATAATTATGCAGATGCATGGACTCGTCGTTTAACAACTTAATACACCGTCTCAATCATCATTACATTTTTCAAGACTGACACATGCAGTTAATAATAATTACATGGCAGGACATCATCTCATTATACATACACATTGCAACTCATAACATCATCTTATTCAATTAGCATCAAACTCATACATCACTTATATTCAACAACACATCATTTATCAATGGTCTAATAGAACCATCATCATTCATCTTTACATAACTCATCTAAGGGTATAGAACAACACTAACTCCACCCAAAGGGGTACTTCAAACGTCCTATGCAAATCAGCTTGCAAAACAACAAAACAGTCCTGAACCATCTAACTCGCCACGGCGAGTACATCTGCTCGCCACAGGCGAGCACTCACATCAGCTCACTCGCCAAAGGCGAGTTGGGGGCGAGCTGGAGGCGAGAAATACTGGGTGCTTCGGCCTTTTTGACATTTTTCACCAAAATCCTCATTTTTAAGCTCTCTAAATCCAATTTGACCAAACCAACTTCACAGGTCGTCTCTATAAATATAAGGGCACTCAAAACCATCTAAAGTTTGGCAAAAATCTTAAATTTAAGGGACAAGCTCGCCACGGCGAGCTATACTGCTCGCCTCGCGAGCAACCAAGGGTTACTCGCCACGGCGAGTGATCTGCTCGCCACAGGCGAGCGATCTCAGAACCCCTACGGGTTCAGTCCAATTCACACCAAAACCTGCCAATTCTCTCCAATTAAGCTTCTAATTCATCAGCAATATCATCCTAGGGGGTAATCTAGGTTCTGTAACAAGTTCCTACAGCAATGCAACACATTCTCACATCAAATCCATCAAATTCATCAAACCCTAATTCTCAAAACTTCCCTCAATTCTTCCCAATCTCTAAGCTAATCAAAACAGATGATTCAAGATTAATACTACTGAAGTTAGGCTCACCCTTACCTGGAAAAATTGTGCAGAAAGCAGCCTAGCCTCTCTTCTCTCTTCACATGCGTTTTCTTCTTCTCTAAATGTCTGTACGCGTTCTCAAAAATTTCCTTCCTTAACCTACTTCTCTTATATACTCCCTCACAACTTAATTAATTTCCTCTTAACCCACACAACTCTTCTTAATTATAAATATAACCCCATCTCTTAAAATTCTATCTTTTTCCACCAAATCTATTTATTTACCAAATAAATATTCATATAAACATCACTAATATTATTTTATTAAACAATAAAATAATAATACGTCACACGTCACAAATACGTCACATATACGTCACAAATACGTCACATAATCATCAAAATCCATATAATATATAAACATATACCATATCATCTAATAAAATAATTAAATAATTAAAGAGGGCGTTACAGACTTGCTCAAAGTTAAAGCTTCGGTGAAAGTTTTAGAGCTCGTACCCTTCTCAACGGCCATGCCAAGAATATCTTTGTTAGGCTATGTCATCTTGAGAGTGGTGGTGTTGAAACGAGCGAGATAACTCTTCAAAGATTTCGCTAAACACTTTTAGGCAGCCCTGCAATCCACTTATGTGCTACACCGTTTAAAGTTCCTGCAAAAATTTTGCAGTTCAATGTATCATCTACTCCACTTATGAACATCTGAGTTTGGAAGGTTGAGACGTGACTATGCAGATCACTAGTCCCATCATAGGAATCTATGGCGGGCACCCGAAAGTGAAGAGGTCAGATATTAGTCAGATAGTTTCAGCTCCGGTGACATTGCTTCTTAAGAGCTCAAGCTGCTCCCTCAACTCCCTCTCTCTAGTCTCCATCTGATGTCTGAACTCACACTCTCGATCTTCCAGTTGTTGTTTCAGCTCGACCTCCCGAGCTTGGGCTTCAACTTGAAGGCGATGATGTTTGTCATTTTGTTTTTGTTGTTGGACATTCTGCTCTTGAAGTTCATGCACTGCCTCGAGCAGCTGAGCTAGTTGGGGATTGGCGTCGCCTTCCAGCTCGGATCCGGACGAGCTCTAGGTTGGTCTGCGTCCTACCATGATGATAGGTTTGTTGAAAATGGAGCTAGGTCATTGGAAAGTTTTACCGTAGCCCCACGGTGGGCGCCAATGTTCACGTATGTAAACACAAATTTAAGTACAACAGGTGAGCTGCTCCGTGAAACGTCCGAGGTGGAGTTCAAGAGCACTCTTAAGAAGTAAACGAATATTACACTGTTTTCACCCTTAGAATCTATCCTCCTCAACCATCTATATGTCACCTGTTATAGTCATCAAAATGTTGGTCTAATGGGCCTTTCTCTTATCATTCAAAGCCCATTAAATTGTGATCCAGAGCCTCCCATTGGTTGCCTGCTTTCTGTACGGCCGCGCGTGGACTAGGGTACAACTCATTCGTACCAGGCACGTGGAGTCGTGACACATTGATCGTCCGTACAAGACACATGGTATTAAGCGAAGACGCGCTGAGCTGGCTGGCTTGACTTGAACAGCTAAACCAGTGTTAACTGAAGACGTGTTGAGCTGAGCTGAGCATGCTGGGGGGGTAGAGCTGAGTTGAGCATGCTGGACGGGTAGAGCTGAGTTGAGCATGCTGGAGGGTAGAGTTGAGCTGAGCATGCTAGAAGGGTAGAGTTGAGTTGAGCATGTTGGACGGGTAGAGCTGAGTTGAGCATGCTGGACGGGTAGAGCTGAGTTGAACATGCTGGAAGGGTAGAGCTGAGTTGAGCATGCTGGACGGGTAGAGCTGAGTTGAGCATGCTGGAGGGGTAGAGCTGAATTGAGCATGTTGGATGGGTAGAGCTGAGTTGAACATGCTGGAAGGGTAAAGCTGAGTTGAGCATGCTGGAGGGGTAGAGCTGAGTTGAGCATGCTGGAGGGGTAGAGCTGAGCTGTACATGCTGGACGGGTAGAGCTGAGTTGAGCATGCTGGACGGGTAGAGCTGAACTGAACATGCTGGAGGGGTAGAGCTGAGCTACACATGTTGAAGGGTATAGTTCATGTGACCTAAACAATCAAGTTGAGCTAGGCATGTTAAGGTCGAGCTCATGTGACATGGATGATCAAGCCGAGCTAAGCATGTTGAAGGTTGAGCTCATGTGACCTGGACGATCCGGTTGAGTTGGACATGTTGAATAGTCAATGTAAAGTAGAGTCTATATGGTATGGTCATCCATACTAGTCCAAAAATGAATAAATGGTGGTATAATGATGGGTACTGGAACATGTTATAAATGATTGTTCTAAATTCTAATCATATAGTAAAGCATACCTGCAAGGGGATTAGAGAACCAATTCGAAAAAAATGTTAACCTGCTTTTGTAAAGATCTCTTAGAATCGGATCCTTCGAATCTCACACCTTTATTAATTTTCTTTACCCTTTAAATCTCAATTCAGCCACGTTTATTGACTTTTTTATTTCAGACCAGACAAACCCATGCTATATATGGAGCATGTTAAGGACAAGATTGTGTACATTTATATCATAGGGGTTTTGACTGACTAGTTTTTTACACACACCTAGTCGAGTATATATACATTTCTAAATGTCAAAGAAATCTATGAAATACTACGTGGTATGTTTATTATTTGTTTGAGTTCTAAAGCATCCATTTTGTTGAGTTGTTATTATTGAAATAGTTAATGCATATGCAGGTGGATGCTTTCACTGAGTCAGCGTTTAAGGGAAACCCTGCAGCAGTGTGTTTGTTAGAAGAAGAGAGGGATGATGAATGGCTGCAAGCATTAGCAGCTGAGTTCAATATCTCTATGACTTGTTATTTGATTCCCATTCAACAAGGAACCAAGATCCCTCGTTTTCATCTAAGATGGTTTAGTCCTATTGTTGAGGTGCAATTTATTATGATTATCACCCAAAATTTTATTACTTCAATTAGTTAAAAAAATTGTAACTTCAAATTCACTATACAATATTTTAGCATTCTCTGATCATTAATCCCACACTCAACCAATATAATTCAATTTTTTCTCTCCATTAATTACTATTACATTTACTTATCACTGAGATATGTTAATTACTATAACATAACTCATTATAAACAATGATTTTCCCTGATTCAACTGTTGATTATTTTCATTATATACTATAACGACCAAACACAAAGTTTTATATAAATATGAAATCTGTGGCTATGTAATTTAACAATTGATATCTGCTTATGTTTTTTAAAACTTAGTATATTCATTAATTTGAGACTATTTAATGATATATGACGTCTCATAGTTTCTATATGTTAATCTACTCAATAAGAATTTTAGATTTGATGGTTGAATTAGTGAAATTCATTGTTTATAATTAATTAATGAATTATTAGACAAGGGTAACTCATCTCGGAGTTACTCTTATGAGTGAGTCTACTGGGAACAACGTATTGATAATGCCTTAAAATCTCAATGAAAAACTATTGGTCGCTACAAAGGTTTACCTGCGGCGCCGAAGCCGTGAGGTGTTTCGAGCATGCCTCTCTTAAGTGTTTGCCACCGTGTCTTCCGCGAGGAGGGACATACCATCTGCAAGTCATTTTTTGTTTGTGATTTTTTTTCGTTTTTCTTGCTCGGCTAAGTGGTGCATGTATCTATGTTGCTTCTCTTCAGCAAGAGGAGAATAAGAGGTGGGAGGGAGGCAAACTAGAGTTTATCAAAAGAGAAATATTTAGGATACTAAATGCTAAAAATTGAGTGCTTTTAGGTTATTCTCTTGGGTTGAGAAACATTTGAAACACTTTTTTAAGTGAAAATGTGAAATCATCGAGTCTCTTGTTCATAAGAAAAGACCGAAAAAAGTTAGAAATTAAAGATTATTGTTGAAGACTAATTTTTTTTTTTACCATTGTCTCTCTCTTTTAAATATATAGTGGATTAGAGAGGTGCATTCTCACCAAATAGTTGTACAAATATCATTATTCAATAAAGAACATCGATCAATTTATTCATTCTACCAGCATATCTCTTTATTAAAAGTCCATCAAAACCAAAGAAATGCTTACATATTGACTTTAATAATCATTTGTTGCATTAAGACAATACTTTTGAAATATCTGTGCTTAGTTTAAGAGACTAAACTGAACGAGTGTTACAATTTCAATTCCATGATTTACTTATTTATGGCACAGAAACACATGTTTTAATTGGACAAGAATTTTCAATAAATGTTTTCATTTAACACTAAGCCATTGTCAATTTTTTGGTTAGAGTTTAACTTTGTAGTCTCAAAAGCGTGGTCCAAGTTTCAGTTGAGACAAATTGTAAAATGGCAGAGTTATTAACAATAATTTCTCTTCCCCAACATTTTTTTTAACCATACAGGATAATCTTTGTGGCCACGCCACATTAGCAGCTGCACATGTGGCTTTTTCATCTGGTTTAGTGGACAACGATGTTATTGAATTTATGACACAATCTGGAATGTTAATTGCTAAAAAGATCTCATCGATCAATGGTTGCACTAGTGGCATGAAGAATTTCAAAAACGATGAAGCTAAGGATGTATTTTACGTTGAATTGGATTTTCCAGCTGACCCTATTTCAGAACTAAAATTTGATGATATTTCACTTATTTCTGGAGTATTGAGTGGGGCTTCCATAGTTGATGTCAAGAGGACACAGATTCAAGATGACTTGATCGTAATTCCTGCTAATCAATCTACTTTCTTCTTTATTTATTATATCTAGCATATCACCATATGACAAAATAACAAATTGAAAATGTTTTTTTATTATATCTAGCATATTGCCATGTAATTTTTATTTTGATTAAGTATATTATAGTACTTATTCCCCCTCAA
Source organism: Medicago lupulina (assembly GCA_958299785.1). Lineage (NCBI taxonomy): Eukaryota > Viridiplantae > Streptophyta > Magnoliopsida > Fabales > Fabaceae > Medicago > Medicago lupulina. The sequence goes on along the minus strand of OY283143.1, from coordinate 12,162,736 downwards.
AAAAAAAAAGGTGTAATACCTATTAATTTATTTCTTGCAACATTGGCCTCTGTTTGGAGCATCAATATGCCCAAGAAATAAATGTTTGGAGACTAAAAATATTTTTGACCCCATTTTATTTTAGTCCTTTTATATTTCATATTGGAGAGACTAAAATAAAAAATTCTACATACTACATGGATCAATTTCAACGTAAACAAATATTTCACAGGTTTAAACAAAATAATAACGACCAAATTAGAAAAAAGGGTGATATAACTTGATAATAAAAACATATTTATTTCTTCTAGGTTGTGGTTGCATCCGCAAAGAATGTCACAGAAGTACAGCCACAATTTGATGCAATTTTTAAATTACCTGTAAGGGGAGTAAGTGTTTCAGGAGTTGCACCTCCTGAGTCGGGATTTGACTTCTACAGCCGATTCTTCTGTCCAAAAATTGGAATCAATGAGGTAATTAAGTAGTTGAGAACTATGATCATAATGTTCTTACAATTGCAAGAATTGCTAATGTCTTCTAAACTATCAATATATGAAAATAGCTCATATTTCCTTTCAGGATCCTGTTTGTGGCACTGCACATTTAGGCATGGCATCCTATTGGAGTAAGAAGCTGGGAAAGTGTGAATTAAAGGCTTACCAGGTACTCTTCTTTGTAACACATTGAGGGTTGTATTTGCTTATTTAACATGTATTAAGAAAATATTATACATGAAAGAAATATAAATGTAATTTTACACTATAATCATAAGTGCATAGTTAAATGGACTTAAGAAGAGACAACTTTTTTACAAACGTAGCACTCATTATGGAATAGGGAGAGTAATCTACTATTTTTTACCCTCATTAGGATTATAGTATTTGTCAATGGTGTATTAATGTGTAGTTTACATTTGTGCAGACATCAACAAGAGGGGGAGTTCTCAATATTCACATTGATGAACAAAAACAAAGAGTGTTCTTGCGTGGGAAGGCTATTACAGTGATGGAAGGGTTTGTTCTGGTTTAATCTTATCATATGTTCCCCACATTGTAGTAAAAGTGGTAGCTCATCGGTTCATTCTCAAAAATATATGTAATAAATATATCAAATGCTACAAATTATAATTAATTTGGAGCACTTACTTGTTATGATTTACAATAACATAAGAAAATAATTGTATTTGATTTACACAAACCTTGGTATATGCAAATTGCAAGCAATGTTGTAGGATTTATTAAGTTGAATAAGTTGGTGTGGTGACTACTTTTGGCAGGCATCACCAAAATAAGGAATTGATGAGTAGTGGAAAAAGATTTGATGTGTGGAAACCATATCCATCTTTGTATAACAATGTAACTGATAAAACCACAAAATTCATATTCCATCCACTTCTTTTTAATTAGCATAGTACTATTTTAAAATGATTTACACGACAATTAATAAATTTTGTTATTTTGATGGAATTATTTGTCTTTTTCATCAATACTTGACTTTTATAATCTCATCCTACTTATTTAGCAGAGCCGGCATCATTCAAGGGTCCATCTAGTGCATTGGCAATTGTGGAACCAAATAATCGATTTCTCACCTTTTTTTGCAGCTATATGGTATGTGGTTTGTAATTGGTTTGCAGGTATAGCTCAATTTGAAGGCATGCTTGGTGGCGGGAGAGCCTTCATTATTAGTGTCGGAGTGGTGTGGTTCGCTTGCATTTGGAGCATTTGAAACTCGGGGAAGGAAAAATTGTACCGAAACAAAGATATTTGTCTAGATAACATGGCCGAGCTTGTAAAAAGTATCTCTTGGGTTATAGTACTTCACTGGTATTTGAATCATACATAGAGTGCATCGGGCGTGGATGTTTCGATTTTTGCTGCTGAATTGATTCAATCTAAAAGATTTGTGTTGATGTTGTTGGTACTGGTGTTTCTAATTATGCCAACATGCTCTCTCTGGTGTGATTCTTAGCAATTCTAATAGGTTCAGTGTGGTTTAATTTTGCCTGAGGTTATATGATGTGTCGTGGTTTTGGATTGGGCGTTCAATTAATTCTCCTCCTGTAGTTCACATTTCTAACCCACATTTATCCAATCCAAAATTATAATACATAATAAAACTAGTTTGTACAGGAATATGAGGAGACACACATATATACTCTTGGCAAGAATGAGGAGAGTAAAAAGTTCTACATTATGAAAAAATGGATGTTAAACAATATATAAGTTAGAGGATTTATAAACATAATGCCTTAAAATTTTTGGTTAGTACGTGGTTTCAAACTCACTTATGTGGTTGCTATTGGTCCAATGTGCATGATCCTTCGGGCCCCCTCATGATCCAACAATGTATTAAAGAAGATGGTTCAATGAAGGGTTCAGTGACTCTCTCTGTAAAAGTCTTCCTAACAATGGTGGTTAGGTGACGTCTCCCGTTAAATACCGCCAACCACGATGAAAGTATAAGAGAGGTGATCCATAAGTTTAATGTGTTAAAACACTTTGGATAGAGATGTAGCCTCTCCCTCCCCCTCTCTATGTCGTGACTCTTTGACTTGTTATTACTCTTGACACTCTCCTAAACTCCTCAACGCCATGCCCAACTTCTAAAAATCTAGTCTAATATCGTTCAAATACCAAGAAATTAGCTTTCAGTTAGACTAATGTAAAGAATGTAGATAAGTGCTGTTCCCGGATCAGATTGGGGCAATTTTGGTCAAACTCGAGACCAAACCCAATCAAATTTCATTGATTTGTGTTTGGTAAAAACTCAATGGTTTTTACATCAAATCCAAATTATCCCTTTCTAACGATAAGCATGTTTGTTTGAATCGGGTCATCAGGTCCATGAGAAATGTTTATTAATTTTTTTTATCAAAACAATTAAAATTAAATGATATTAAGTTTTTTGTGAAAATTTTAATTCTTACTCTAAATTCTACAATTAAAATTTAACATTAAATTGAAATATTTTCAAATTTCTATCAAAAAAAAAAAATATTTTCAAATCATTGTATAAAAGTCTTCAATTATATTAAGGAGGATAGAAAGCTCTCATTTTGATTTTTTTTTTTTTACAAAAAGAGGGCAAAGCCCAACTCATTTAGAACAATTAAGCCAAGCAACATTTACTTTTATTTCTCTTTATATATCTCTTTTTATTTAATCTACTTTTATTTTGCTTAAAAAAATATAGCTAACCTATCATATTAAATATTTATAATTAATTTAAAGATAATATTGTTTGAGCTCTTTTTTTAACTTAATTTTGAGACCTAAAATCTTATCACGGACCGCTTGATCTTGGGACGACCCTGACTGTATATTCTATTTCTTTTTCTTTTAACACTTTTAATTTTATTTATAATGTTTACATTGTTTAATTAGTTTAAATTGTCAAGTGGATTTTGAAAAATTTCAACTAAAAATGATTTCTCACATACGATGCTGAATATAATTAAAGGAGTCAAAAAATTGCACCAAGTAAATAAAGATAATAAGAAAAGGTAAGCTTTTATTGGTTGAAAGGATAATTAAACCGTAGAATTGTGAACCTAACAAATAGAGAAGTGTTGTTTAAGGGAGGTACCTATATATTTTAAAAGACTTTTTGGGAGGTTATCGTCTATTATAAAATAAGAGGGGAAGTTTGTGTCGTTTAAAGAAATTTTAGGAAAGGTAAGTGTAACTTCCTCATAAAAATTAAATAGAGAAGTACATCTTCCAGTCACTATTATAAACAAAATCATAATTTAGATTCATTCATTAAATGTTGTTTGTGGTCTATAATAAAGACTATATACATTATTAGTTCAATGAATCTGAAATATAAATTTTTGCTTATAATAGTGACCGAATGTATCTTTTTTATTTTTTCTTTTTAGAGGCAAATAGAAAAGTGTTAGCATTAAATTCTTTAACATATTTTTTTGAAGGATTTAACATATAAGTTTTTAGCAAGCTGTATAATTTTGATGAAATTCATTTGAATTTTAACCAATAACAAACATTATTGAAAAAATGCATGTTGAAAAATTTGTCACTATCATTATTCAAACAAACAATGTAAACTGAGGAAAATAAAGATCCTCTAGAAGAATGAAGAGAATCAAAAGCTGTATTGAACCTTTTCGTTAACTTAGATGCAACTTTGTAAATAGAGTCAAGAATTTTGATTGATTTTACAAGAAAAGGACAGAAAATCACAAAATGAGATAATGGAACCCCACAAAGCCTTATCCGAGGCTTATCCTCCATTCACAGTTGCACCCCACCACGAACGGTGCTGATCTAGTAGTGAATCAATATCACACAATTATGTTTTATTTTATAGCAAAAAAAGTTGTACATGGGTCGAAGGGATAACAAAAATAATCATCCCTTGATACTCTTTATGACCAATAATATTAGTGAATATGTTTCCTAAGCAACCATATTCTTTTTGTGATAGACAGATGAAATGAAAAAACTGTCGTAAACTTATACATATAAAGGAGATATGTCAGAGTTTAAATCCCGATCATGGCATTCAGTCTAATAGTTTTGACATTTTTTTCGATTGAGTTAATACTTATGAAACATTAAACTATCATATATATTCTATTTCTTGAATAACTGATTAGGTTGAAGTTGTCAATAAATTTCATCTAAAAGCGAATCATTTAAAAAAATTAAGTTTAAATTTTTTGTTTAAACAATTTTTAGACAGACTTTATTTATTACTTGGCCGAACTTTAAATTAATGAGGTCTTTTTCTCCTGAAAAGCATAAAGTTAAGACAAAAAATATTCTACTTCTTTCACATAAATAATGAATGTAATGCATTCCTTTTCATTAACATTATCTTTGCAACTAAAATAATATCTTCTTTGTCCCTTTTCTATATATGATTAAACAACCAGCGTATAAAATATAAAACTGGGGGCAGTTGTTTATTTATTATAAGTGTAATAACAACTGCTAGTAGTACTAATCTAACAAAAAATTATTAGGGTGTTGATCATGTGAGAGTTTAATTTAATATACACTTAATGGACATATTTAATGTTTAAACATAATAGTTTAGTGGCAAGTTGCTAAAAATGGTGTAAGGTTGACCATTGATCTGATAGATGAAAAGATTTAAGATTTAGTTTCAATGCATGCATGTGGCCTCTAATCTTTAGTGATTAAAAGATAATAACTGAGGAGGCCATGTGTTTGAGTTCATTAGAAAATGGATTCTACTGTGAGCTTGTCTCCTGCAGCTCAATGTGGACAATATGTCCTTTACTCTTTAGCTATTTGGAGTTTTTAACATCTTACTTGTTAAGTATGGTTTGTCAATTCAGACCGAAATTGTTATGAAGTTGATTGGAAATCACCAAGCAAACCATTATATAGATTTTTCCCTAAGTATAATCAAGTCTTTTGTGAAAGAAAAAAATGTTTTTAAATATAAGGCTTCTTATTCTAAATTACTAGGATTTTTTTTCCCTACAAAAAATGTCCTTTTTTAATAGCAAAAAATGTCTATTATTAATTTACCACTTTTTGGTATCATTTCATACAAACATTATTTAAAAGATAATTTTAACACATCAATATACAAAATTATAATACTTCAATTTACCTCAAAAGTTAAGTATTTCGTGATTTATTAAAGAGTATGTGTTTGTTTTCAATCTAATTGGTGTATCTGATGTGTACATACATAATCCACTTGATACATTTGATGTCGACATATATACTTGACGTACATAATTATCATGCACGAGTCAAAGTAGTTCTAGGGTAGTTGTCTTGTCCTACTAACTTAATGATTATGTTTACAAGTTATTGAATAAATATCTTTTTACTCTCACTAAAAATTAAGTATTTTTTTCGCAAAAAATTATTGATTAATTGCGTTTGTTAAGAATTAAATGTGCAATGGTATGAGAGGTAAATTGTTGAATAATCATTGGTCATATACACAAAAGAGGTGTATTTGACATCGTTGAAAAAATAAATCATACAACTTTTTTAAAATACGAAGACAGAAATAGAGTTATAATCATGTTTCCAAACACAAATACCATTCGGTTAAAATTGATATAGTTTTTTTAGTCTCAATTTTTTGTTTAATGGCAATATTTTTATTATTTTTTCACCTATACAACGATGTATTTTTGTCTAAATAAACATTTATAGTATTTGTTTTTGCTTTCATTACTCAAAATTTCTAGATCTATCTTTGCTAGTGACTCAATGTATACTATATAATCAAGTTTTGATCTTTGGATCAACAATGAGACTAATGTATACTCGAGTTATAACGCATAATCTTAGCTTCTCCCCAATAACATGTTACGAGGAGATCGAATTATGGTTCCTCCATAATATCAACGCTGCTTGACCATTTCTGCTACATTTTTTTGACAAGATTTGTGCTACATTTCATGTCAGGTAACAATGTCTTTAAAAAAAAAAAAGTTAGGTAACAATGTTTCAACCGCATAAATGTGTCACATTTTAAAAAAGAATATGAAATTATAAAATTTGGAAAATTGTTATCGTTAAAGCTAGTGTAAGTTTGGCAAAGTTTTCTTTTTATAAGGTAACTTGGTAAAGATATATCACTATCACGTGATGCTCTATAAATATTTAAATTACTAGAAGTACTTTGTGACTTAGACTAATATTTTTTTAAAAAAAGCTTAGCCACAGACTTTTAAATTGTAAAAACACCTTGGGGGTAGGTGGAGATGTTTGTGAATCGTAAACGTTATTTTTTTGTACTTGAAATGTAATTTTTTTACGGAAAATGTGAAGCTTGTAAACGTAAGGGGAGTTGGTTTTTTTTTTTGGGATATATGTGTGTAAATATTTTTTTTTTACACATATGTGTGTGTAAATATTATTTTACTTCTGCCCTAGGAAACAATAGTAAAAGGTTAGTTTTCTTGGTTCGGAGAAAAAGACATGCTAACCAAAATTGAAATTGAATTTCATGGCGTTTCTCTTGAGCTTTGATCAAAACCTTCACACGTTGTCAAGTTCTATTTTACTACAACGATAGTTTTTGCACCGACCCATTCTACGTTTTGACACGGTTGTTTGTGCCTCAAGGACTTTTTCATGTGCCCTAACTTCGAAATTGCTCCATTGCATTTTACTAACACGACTCACACGACACGAGTTCCATAAAATACAAAGTTCTTGATCCTAGGTTATGTGTAGCATAATAATTGGATGGATCTTTGAGAGAACCTATGGTCAACGAATGATTTTTCTTTTCTTTTCATTTTTGGGCATATTGCTTTGTAATTTGTTACTACCTTAAAATCCAATAATTTTACGACATTTGGACTTGAGAATCGAGCCAACAACGCAACCTGTCTTCTTTTTTAACATATCGATGCTTAATAACAGGCGAGGATTGGTTGTAAAGTGTCCTTTTCCTTTTTATATGAGTAAATTATATTGATTCTCATTGTACTCGTCAATATGTATATATTTTGTACATGAGGGACATAAAAGAATAATATAAGGAGGATATTTTGTATACAGGAGGGACATAACTCGTCAAATGTATATATTTTGTACACCTATATTATCTTTTATAATCGCTTTGGTATTTTATTTATTATATAAAATGTGATTTTTTATTGTTAAACCTTGATTCAATCGATTTGATATCCTTAAAATTTTAATAAATTTATTTTAAACATTCTACAAAAATAAAAAAATAAATCAAGTTTAAACCAACTTAGTTGAGATGTATTTTTGCGAAATGAAGAGGCAAGCCCCCACAAACAAAACAATATTAGTAGAATATTTATTTTGTTTAGGCATAGTAGATTTGTTCAAATGCATCGTTGATATGTCTCACATATACGAATGTATTGTATTAGAACTGTTATGTGCTCATAAGATGAGCTCATGGACTAATGTATTAGTTCATAAACTAGCTAGAGTATCTAAATTTTCAATGAGTTTTCCAAGTTTTCTTATTTATTCGACATTCTCTATTCTGTAAGATTTCTTCTTCTTTTTTTTAAGAAAAAAAATATATGATTGTATTTTATAAGATACTGTTAATGAAATAATACAAGTTTTCTTGCCCAAAAAATATTAGTAGATAATATGGAACTATGATGAAATATGAAAGCGAGAATATTCTGCAGTTCATGAACATGAGGGGGACTAAGATAGCCAATCTTCAGTGACAATTTATATTATATTATACCATTTTTGTGTCCTATTAAATACATGAAACGATAATATAATGTTATCAAATTATTATTATTGAATGCGCATGTATGATTCATCTCAAATGGTAAGACATTTAGACCAACGGTCTATAATAATTTGTGATGGTAGCTTCCTATCTATAAAATGAAAACCAAGGAAAAAGAAGGATAAGAGATTATCCTATCTATAGAATATGGTAAGAACTCATTTTTAATATAAAGTAAGAACTTATATTGTCTATATTTTGTGATATTTTTTTCTTTTATACATATGACCTAGCTCCTTTATCTTATTGCTCATTATCATATCCATATAATCAAATAAGATTTCCAATAATAGTCCTTCAATATTATCCTTGATGTGGTGTATGGAGAAACACATTAGAACTTAACGAAAAATTTCTATAAACTAATGAGACAAAATTAATTTTCAAACACTTCTCTTTAATTATCACAAGTGTGGCCTAACCAAAAATATCTATAGAACGTATTTTGGATATCCTGCCAGAAGGTAAGGGATTCATTTTTGGATAATAAAAAGGAACAAAATTTAATTTAACACATGATAAAATAGGCGCCAGATGTGCCAAAGTTAGGCTATCACACCACATAATAATAAATAGCATTCACATAATTGAAAATCCACAACCTTTTTCTTTTTCTCTATTTTATAAAGAATAACGTGAAATTGAGCTCAGTTAATAAAGACATAATATATTATATAAAAAAAATTCTAAAAAAAATAATAATTATATTGTATGGATTTGAATTTCATATTATTCACTGAGAGATGAATTTTTAACTATTAAATTATTTCACCAATAATAAAAATATGAACGTCAACAAATCCAAAGCTCAATCGACAAAAAATATCAATATTTACGAGTCAGACATCTTTATTCAGATTCGAACTCGGCTCATCTATTAATGCGTGTATGAGTTTCAACAACTTTTTATCATTTAATCAAAGGAGAAAAAAAAAATAATTTATTGTAAAAATTAGTCACCCCACATGGTCTCCACCTCATTGCCGTCTCTCTTATATTCACCACCACGCACTCATTCTTCATTTCTCTTTTATCTTTTCTATTCTCTCTTCTCTCTCTCTAGCTGAGTCACTCACTCGTTTCGATATTCCGATTCCCTCCGAGTCCGTTTTCTTCTAGAATCATCGATCGATTCGACGATGTCTTCTGCTTCAACCACCGCAGACTCCACCGTCTCCGGCGAATTCATGCTCTTCGGAGTTAGAGTCGTCGTTGATTCTATGAGAAAGAGTGTCAGTATGAATAATCTCTCACAATACGAACAACCTCAAAACAACAACAACATCGTCATCAATGATGATAATATCAACAAAGACGTTATCACCGCCGGTTACGCCTCCGCCGATGACGCCGTTCCTCAAAACTCCGCCAGAAACCGCGACCGCGAGCGTAAACGAGGTTCGAATTTAATCAATCTCTTTAATCCATTAACGCTTTTCTGTTTAATAGATTCTCTAGTTTGATAATCGCTTTTCATTGAATTGATTGAAATTGAAAAGTGATTATTGTTATTGATTTTGTTTGAATGGATCAGGGATTCCGTGGACGGAGGAAGAGCACAAGCTGTTTTTGGTTGGATTGCAGAAAGTAGGAAAAGGTGATTGGAGAGGAATCTCAAGGAACTATGTGAAAACAAGAACACCTACACAGGTTGCAAGTCATGCTCAGAAGTACTTTCTCCGCCGAAGTAATCTCAATCGCCGTCGCCGCAGATCCAGTCTCTTTGATATCACTACCGACACGGTAACTTTTCCGGCAATCTCTTTATAGAAACAGTAAAAAACTTTTTGCCTAAATTTGTATTCAATTAGTTACTAATCAATAGAGTAGTATTATGATACTGCAAAAATGAGATTTAATTTTCTGTTATTTATTGGTTTTCTTATTTTGATTCAATCAAGTTCAATGCTATTATTATTTTTGCCATGTTAGGAATTTGAAATATTGTAAGGAAACAAAAAAATACAATGGAAATGCAACTTTTGCTTTTTTTGTGTGAAAATCCTTTGGTAGTTATAGAGAAATCTAACAAAACTTGAATGGAGAGTGATATAAGATTATAAGATTTATGTTTGTTCTCTGAATGCATTTCAAATAGTTGATAGTTGATGTATCTGGACTATAGAGAAATAACCTCTCTGTTACGAAGTATAAACAAAAATTAGTAATAAAAGTTGATGTATATCGTACAAATTTTGAACCGAATACGAATACGTTAACTTTCTTTGACTTATTTTTGTTAATATTTTGTTAAGTGGTGTGTAATTTATATGATCTGAACAACTTTGTGTTTATGTTAGGTATCTGCAACTCCAATGGAGGAAGAACAGGTTAAGAATCAAGATAGTGTTTCACAGTTACAGCCACTGTGCCCTGCAGTCCCTGAAACTAGAAAAATCAATGCATTTCCTTTTATGTCAGTATATGAGTTGGGTGTTAATGAGAGTACTCCGATGGAAGAACTCACTCTTGGACAAGGAAATGTGAAACACAATTTCCAAACCAACAATCTATTCAATCCAATTCCTTTTGTTGTTTCAGATCCCAAAGCTTCCATTGTGTCTGATAACACCTCTAGTTCTAGTTCATCCATTGACCCTCCAACACTTTCCCTCGGGCTATCCTTCTCGTCCGATCAAAGGAAGACATCGTCAACACATTTACATGCAAGGCCATGTTTTAACAATGGAGATAACATCATAAGCGTTGCTTAAAAAAGATGTTTATGATGATTACAATGGTCCATGTATTGACCATGTTGGACTCAAAAGGTTACAGATATATTTATTATCTATAGTCTCCTAACTCCTATCTTTTTGGTGGGAGAAGAGAAAAAAGACCTTGAAGGAAAAGGGCGATGGATTCAGAGAAACAAAAGCTTATTAGGTTACTAAATTTGATCCTTCTGTTCCTTGTACAGACCGGGAAAGGTCGTGTTCAGTTTCTTCTTGTTTTATTTATGTTAATTAATGTCATGACTTTAGATTCTTGTTTATTTTGGTCGTTTATGTTTGTAGTTGATGTAACTGAAAAATAACAAAGTAGTCTCTGTTCATTGCTGATAACGTTGGATGTGGACTACACAAATGAATGGTTGGTTTGTGGTTCTTTTGGGGATAATATCAAGTTGGGTTCAAACATTGTTCTTGTTAAAAATTTAAATCGGACTGTACTGCTTGTCTGCTTATCTTGATGGGTTGAATTAGGAATAGCTTCTTTTCATTTACCTAAAAAAAATCAAGATCTCAATTAACTTTTAAGCATAAAATAAAATAAATGTTCTATAACTATATATAAAGAAAATATCTAATCCCTCAAAAAAAAAAAAAAAAAAACTAAGTTTGGTATAACTTTTTTTTCAATTACATCTCTTATCTAACCCTTTACAATTTTATCATTCTTTAAAAACAATTTTAAATTAAAAATATTAATCGACGAAATTTCACCCACATTTCAAAGCTTTGTTTTTACCGTATGGAAATCGATTACGATCTTTATTTGACAACCTGAATATAATGATTGATCTACAAATCAAACCTGAATATCACGACAACCATTGTTTTTTCACTTTATTCCTGAATATATGAAAATCAAACATAATTGACGATGACTATTTGTTTTAAGAAGAGTGTTATGGACACACACTCTTTTTAATTTATGTGTTTTGTATTTTTTAAAAATTTCAGTTAAAATTGATTTGAAGGTATTTTTAAGATATGATTACAAAGATATTTTGAAGAGATTCCCTCAAAATTAAAATAAAATAAAATTGAAGAGATATCTATCATAACGCATTACTGTATTGTTAGAATTGGATGTATACCTAAAATATTCACACTAGCTTATAATGATAACTTATAAAGTTTTTGCACAAAAGTTTGCTTGGAAAATTCATAAATACCGTATATTTATGAAATTTTCAAGGAATAATTCATTAATTCATCATATATTAAACAACTAGACTTAAAATTTCGTAGTTCTCCAAATAGAGTAGTTAAGAAGTTCTTATGATTTATTTATTGATGATTTACATGAGAGTACACAATAACTAGTATTTTACGTAAAGCTAATTATTTTCGGGTATAAACCGGGTATATCACGCGTAATTTTAGAGATTAATCATTCGAGCCTTGCAGAATCTAAATAGGCATGTTCAAAGCTGAATTCGAAGTTTTGTGTCATCTCATCAAAACATTCTTAAATGTGTAAAGCTAAAATTTAACTCCATGATTTTGAATCGATATTTATTAATTATGCGTGTGTAACTTTGTCCTAATAGTATTACTAATTCAATCACGTAGTTAACTCCTGGTTTAGACTTTTGAAACACTGTTTAAATTCTAAAGGTTGGCAACCTGTCATTCCAGTTTGGTGTTGGTAGATAGGCACGTTTTTTTTCCTTTCTAATGAATGTGACGTTTTTACGGCAAATCACTAATGGCCGGTAGCTGTATTAGCATCATAATAATTGTCTCTTGCTTCATGTTTTGAGCCATGCATGCATTATCCGGTTTCTCCAACACCAACTTAATTGTTGGGTTCTATAATTCTCTTAGAGCAATGTTTCTGGTTAGGATTTTTTGTGTGTATGTACACGTTTTATCATAAGAAAGGGACCACCCTAAATTGATTTTGCTAAGTACGTACGAGTATATTTATTAGTTTCATTAACAGGGTGATGATGGATGAGTTTAGTGTTTCTTTTCAAATTTAAGTAAACAAAGTTATATACCTAGTGGAGCCAGAAATTTTATAAAGTCTGAACAAAAATTATAGAGCCATGATTTCTTGTACGCATGCATGTGATAATATTAAATTTTCTCACTTTTTCTTAAGTGGGTTAATAGGCTATTAGGTTAGACTAGATATAAGGAAAATATCGATTAAGTCCGAACGAGTGTCCAGGATCGCCGGGTGGTGGTTCCACCCCTAACTACAGCAGCGAAGCTAGCTGCAAAATCTAAATAAATGAAATAAATTATATTTTGACCATTTTAATGTTAACTAAGAGATTGAAAGTGTCAAAAATAAGACGTAATTTACTCCCTCCGTTTTAAAATATAAGAAAAATTACTTTTTAGGTTCATTCATTTGATGATGTATGTGGTTCATAATATAAACCACATACATCATTAAATGAATGAACCTAAAAAGTGATTTTTACTTATATTTTAAGACACAAATTAATCATATTAAAACATAGGAAATTTAAATTATTTTAGGTGGGATCAGATTTCGTAGTCAGGAGTACAATATGAGAACCAAACTAATTTATCATATTTGCTTGTTTGGAATTGTTTTTATAAGCAAATGTTACTAGTAAGTTATTAGTTAGGTTAGTTTATCCCAAACAATTTTCAGCGTCCATGTACTAACCGAGTTACCATAGTCAATTATCCCAAACAATTTTATTTTATTTCAGAAAATATAGGTCAGATGCGTCTTAGAATTCATGAAGCATCAAAGAATCTAGATAATTACACACATTATTCTAAACTAATTTTTTAACCATTTTATTGATAGAAGTAACCACCGATTTTTGTGGATGATTAGTCTCCGTTGAAAAAAATCATTTTGAGTTTATTAAGATAATCTTTAAAAAAATTGTAAAAAAAAATATAATCATTAAAAAAAACGATATCCAACTCAAAAACCACATAATTCGAGAGGTTCAAAACAAAACTCTATAATATATTCCCTCCGTCCTTTAATATAGCCACCTATTGCTTTTTTCATATTTCTTAAGAAATGTTGTTGGTGTAGTTAATGTGTCTGTTTTATAGTACAATTTTACAAAATTACCCTTATTAAAGAGATAATGTGAAAAGTCAATTTATTGTAATTTTAGAATTAGTAGTAGTATTAAATAAGGGTATATATGAAAAAATAATAATTAATGTGTGTTGTAATTTAAAAAGGGGGTTATATTTAGGGACAAAAACAAAAACAAAAACAAAAGGGGGTTATATTAAGGGACGGAGGAAGTATATACTAACCCATTAAAATTGATATCGAAAGGAATGAAACGCGAGGTTCAAAAAAGATCACATTCAAATGACTTAAATCAACACCATCAAGTTTACGTGTATTGTGACAATTTTTTAATTGAATGCGCAACCTTTTTTCTAATTTGTTATGCTTGGCCTTTTTTGCCTTTTCATCTGCATTAAACGAACATGCATTATTTTTTTAACGCTAAAAAGAAGAAATTCAAATTAACAAATTAGATGTTTTCATTAATCACTTCCAAACAATCATTTCAGAGCCAATATCAGTGACGTTAGCTGCTATTTTTATTATTTAATCAGTTTTCATCCCAGCTTATTAAAATCTAAATAATTTTTATCAATCATACTGTGCTTGATTTTTCTAATTTTTCCCTCCATAGTTTTTATTGCTAATTAATTACCAAAAATCAATGTTAAATAAGTTCAGGTAATTTGGTAAAAAAATTATTATATTTATAATAAATATTTGAATATATATACAAAACAAAAGAAGTAAATATTAATCTAACGATTAATTATTAAAAAAAAATCATTAAAAAACATTCAAATTAAAACTAAAATATAAATAGGACATAGCATCTGGAGATAAAATGTAAGTGTTGTCTAGGTTTATATAGGCTAGTCCACTGCAGATTAGGATACATGTGAGCTCAATAATACGTGCAAGGCCAAATAATTATTGGTGACTTCTTATAGTGCCCTCCATAATTCTCGAACAACACGCTGCATTTCGTATTTTATGTTTTAATTGCGTAAAAAAGGGTTTAAAGGTCTTTGCCTAGGTTAAAAATTGATCAATTATTAAATCTTGGATGATTTTTTTTTCTCTCGGTAATCTATTATTAACAACTGTCTCAATTGTTTTCATTGTAAAAGATTGATCTTCTATATTCATAACTTGTCTTAAATAAGGGAAAGAAATAAAAACAAAATATTCGTAGATATTTACGATATGTTCCCTTGTAAGTATGGACAACTATCTCTCGAGCACAGGTTTAGGTTTGGACCTAACAACGTATCTTCCCATACCAAGAGCAATTAAAAGTGGAAACAAGACCAAATATAGTTTGATCATTATGAGGAAATCCAAAATCTTTAGAGACGGACCTAATCATTAGTTTCTAACCATGAGTTAAATGGAATCCTATACATAAATTAGTTAATAAAAGAATGAGCAAATAGTCACTTTAGTCCCTAACTTTGCATCTCGCTGTCACATAGGTCACTGACTCAGGATTAAATACAAACAAGTCCCTGACTCTACACTTCCGTTATCACGTTAGTCCCTGCCGTTAAAAAAATCTGTTAAGTGATGATGTGGCACGCTGACAAGGAGTATGACATGTCACAGGGACTAAAGTGAAAGTAAAAAAATGGTCACTTTGGTCCCTGAATCGAAAATCAATATCCTCAATTTACTGTTAGATCACTGACTGTGTATACTTACTGTCAGTTAGGTCCATGAATCAAAAATCAATATCATCAACTTATTGTTAGGTCCCTGACTGTGTATACTTACTATCAGTTAGGTCCCTAACAGTAAAAACGAAATTTCACTAAGATCCTTGACAAGTTGTTAGTTTAACATGCTACTTACTGACAACACTAAGGTATATGTGCTAAATACCAAAATATTATTATAACACTTATAAAAATGATTATGTAGTTTATTAACAAATGTTTCCATAACATAACTATTAAGTCATTAATGTCAACCATAGAGTAATCAAAAGATTGCACCATATTTTAAGCATATAATTCAATTAGTCATTACATAATGATTCAGCAAAATATTAAACAGGATGTGGTGGCATATTATTCGGATACTCTAAAAAAACTATTTCTTATATAAGGGAATACATAGTTTCACTA
This sequence comes from Medicago lupulina, assembly GCA_958299785.1. Classification (NCBI taxonomy): domain Eukaryota; kingdom Viridiplantae; phylum Streptophyta; class Magnoliopsida; order Fabales; family Fabaceae; genus Medicago; species Medicago lupulina. The sequence continues at coordinate 12,146,618 of OY283143.1, read as the reverse complement.
CTTGAGAATAACACATGAAATCTATAACAGAATAACACATGAAATTGTGGACATATATTTTTAAAAGAAATATCCCATATCTCATTAATCATATCTCATATCTCAACAATCTCATGATCATGAAGTCAATACACATCTATTTATAACCATGAACATTGAATCTACATGTCAGAATTGTCTATAATATACTTAATTCATTAAGACCTTTAATGCAGGTACTACAATGCAACCAATAACCATTAGTAAATGATTAAGACCTCTACTTTATATTTCTAGTCTTAACTCTTTTTTCACTAAACCTACACACAAACTTAAATCATGAAAGAATAGATAAACAAGGTAGTTCTCCAATTAGGAACATAACTTAAATCATCATAGAATAGATAAACAAGGTAGTGTTCAAACATAATAAATAAATAAAAGTAAACTTGTAGTGTAGAACTTGTTCACACTTAAATCATATATGTTTTTCTTTTGCTTGTAATTACAAAACCAACCAAATTACTTTACAAACAGAAGAGGAGTTCTTTATATATACCAACTAAGAGAAACATAGAGTTTCAAAGACAAAATGAAGAGATTTTGCTCTAAAGCTTCTTTTATTTTCTTGTACTAATAAATCCATAACATATCTTAGTTAGCATGTTAAACTAACAACTTGCTAAGGATTTTAGTGAAATTTCGTTTTTACTTACAGGGACCTAACTGACAGTAAGTATACACAGTCAGGGACCTAACAGTAAGTTGATTATATTGATTTTCGATTCAGGGACCTAACTGACAGTAAGTATACACAGTGAAGGATCTAACAGTAAATTGAGGATATTAATTTTCGATTCAGGGACCAAAGTGACCATTTTTTACTTTCACTTTAGTCCCTGTGACACGTCATACTCCTTGTCAGAATGCCACATCATCACTTAACAGATTTTTTTAACGGCAAGGACTAAAGTGATAACGGAAGTGTAAAGTCAGGGACTTGTTTGTATTTAATCCTGAGTCAGGGACCTATGTGATAGAGAGGTGCAGAGCCAGAGACTAAAGTGACTATTTACTCATAAAAGAATAGAAAAAAACTTTAAGTGCATCATTTAAGTTATATGAAAATTCTTGAACCCAAGAAGAGCACATGGAGTCTTTTCCTTTTTCTTTGTGTAAAGAAAAAAGATGGTAGACTAATTGATATTTATGAGTCAATGAAATAATAATAGTTTGATCTATTTTACCTACGGTTCGAGTCTGTGTAGCCCTGATGTTGCTACCTATGCTACATTGTCCAAAAAAGGAGGATTCAATGATTATTCATTCGTTGGAACCAATAATCAAAATTTTGGTAGATCTAGAAAAATTCTATAATTATATGATGTTCTTTTATTATTTATATTAAATGGATTAGATGCGGTAAAGATAAACGTAGATGCATCATTAACTATAGGTAAGTTGTACATCAACATAGAAATAGAATTTGGTATTTGGATATTATTTTAAGCAACAATCTGGTTATCAATCCGAATTGTGAACAATAAAATTAAGATAATGAAGGTTTATATTTAATTTATTTGACTCCTTTCTTGAATAGTACTATATTCCTATATAGTATTTCCTGCGTCCGTAATTACAAGCCCCCTTTTGAAAAAAATTGTCCCCCATGTATAAATTACCACTAACTTACATTGAATTATGAAAAGTCAAATTAAATATACAAATAAAGAACAATTTAGTAAAATTCACATACAAACTAACACATTAACTACACTAATACGTGTGAAATTAGTCATAGAAACTTATAATAAGGGACAGAGTGAGTACTATAAAGAGAGGAGCAGTCATGATATGTATATTGTAAAGAAGAATATTTTATCTTGGTTCTTGTAATTTTTTTTTCAACTCTACAATTAATTCGAATATACGATTATGTCGTTGTTTTCACAGTTCAATGCGCTTGAATAGAAATATATTAATCTTTTTCTAATGTAAAAAAAAAAAAAAGAGTGAAGCAAAATAGCTATTAAAAGATTTTTTCATTTACAGAAACATTGGCATATTTATTAAGCTTAACGGCCTAAACATAAATAACTCTTTTTGATATTTTACGAGGATGTTTACGCGAACCAATACATCCATTTTTATGTGAGCTAGATTTTGGTATAAATTTTGCCATCATCGACCATCTCTTCAATGAATTTTGATTCATTTCAACATGAACAACAATTCAACAAATTTTATTGACTAAAGAATATCACAAGTCTGGAACAAAAGAAAATATCAGCAATAAAAAAAGAGCACGTAGTTTATCTTTATTACCTTTTGTTAATAATAAAAAAATATATATGTGAAAAAATCGAGTCGCCCCTATTATTGTACTAAAAAAATAGAGTTACTCTTTAAGTAAATTTCATTTTGAATTGAAACTCAAATTAAATGTGGATTGCGATTTTATCTGATTTATCAGAGCCTCTTTTAGTGTCACAATCTTTTTTTGTTTTCAGTTTTCATACCATAAAATTTTTAACAATATTTCATTTTAACTTATTTGAAAAAAGAAAAAGAAACTTTTGGATTGCTAAATAAAAAACTACACGAAATAAGACAACAACAGAATCATCATAATGTTTAAAAATGATTCTCAAACAAAAAAGAAAGGTGGTTATTGATTTTTGAAATTCTTGCAAAATAAAATTCTTAGAATACAATATTATTGCGCCACCCCTAAAGCAAAGGATTCAAAGCTGGTGTTAAAGATTATAAATCGACTTATTATACTCCTGGCTATGAAACTAGAGATATCGATATCTTGATAGTATTTCGAGTAAGTCCTTAACCTGAAAGAAAATTTAGTGAAAAGGTAAAATAAAAGCATCTATTGTCTAATGGAAATGACAAAAGGTCTTCTAAACCTCTAGTATAGGTTCAAATCCTATACACAAATTCATCAATTTTTTAGCTTTTAGAATTCAAAAAAATAGGGCACACAAAAAATTAGGAGGTCCAAAAAGAAATTCACTTAATTATGCACGATTTGTATGGGCTACGAGTTTAAGTATTTAATTCTATCAAAATTTTGTCCCGGAAACAATAATTATTTTCAAACAGTTTTTAACTCTTAATTTATTTTCTCTTAAAAAAAAAATCTTAATTTATTTTCAAAAAATTAAACTGATTCAGGGTAATGTCTTTTAAATTTAATTTTTTTTAGGTTTTAAATTTAATTATTGTCTATGCAGTTTAGTGTTTATTTAGAAATAATATTTGATTAAATCTTGTACCCAAAAAAGAAATATTTGATTAAATCTAAAAAACTTACTAATTATAGTAAATAATTATGCACATCATACCATTAGTAGTGCTTTATCTTAATTAAATTTTCGATGTAATTATTTATCTTTGTTGTGTTTCAACTTTCAAGTTAGTCTTTTATATTTACTAGCGCTCAAACGGGCATTACATGTTTGTCTGTCTATTTTTTATTGTGCTGTAAATTATAAGCAATATTTTGTTTTATCAAATTTTGATTAAAATTACATGCATAGATTTTTGTGAGCTGTGACTTTTAAAAGGTAACAAATTAAGTTTATATTTTACCAAAAATATAACAAACATAATATAAATTCTTATCTTTTCAATAACACTAACATTATACCAATCTTAAAAAGCAAATTTGTTTATGGAAGTAACTGAAATAATGAAAATTCAAGCCCAAAAAAATGTCGTGATCCCTTTATATATTGTTATAGATAAATCATAAATGTTTGATTGAACCTCAATTTTAATTTTAAAAAGCCTTCCTTTTATCAAAAAGAAGAAGATAAAAACCTTCCAAATTGCATGAAACACAAAATTCTCCCAATTTTCTCAATACATGTGGAAGTTTGAGATGGAAGAATCAGTTAAACATCAATTGTTTTTGTGACTCAAGAATCAATTACACATGTAGAGCACAAATATGGCAGAATGATTCACATACTATTGTTAGGAAATGACATGGTCATGAGCTACCATCATATACTGATGTAATGCTTTGTTCATATTTTTGGTGGGGATTGTGTGGAAGATTTGATTCACACGTACTATAAACTTTGATTCCCGTTTAATTAGCAAAGGCAATTGTTTTCAAAGGCATAAATTCCATAGGAAAAAAGTCTAGAGAACCCAACATTCGTTTTTAAGATAACCTTTTAACTAGACACGAGATACACATGAAATGGTTGATTCTTTGATTAATGTGTTGCATAATTTTTTTGTCGTTAACATCAACACTTAGTTTGAATTGAGGACTTGTTTTTTCTTCAAAAGAGAATTAAAGACTAATTGTACATATAATATACATAATGTTGATCATAGACTCTACGTGTTAAAGAACACGCTTTCATCTTTCAATATATCTAGTAATTATCTTCATATATGATATAATTGAATAATTGAATGCTATACAATTCGAGAAAGAAAAAGCACTTTATTCTCACTTGACTCTGGAATTCTCAACAGTCAAGAAAATACAGCATAGGTAGGTCTTCTGTAGCTTTTCCTTCATGTGTTTATTTGTTAAGATTTGGCCACTGGAAGAAAAAAAAAATTGTACTCCGGAGAGTTTTGTTGAATACATGTAAGTACCTTATAAAATCTTTCAAAAAAATGTACCTTACAAATAAAATTAATCTTCCGAAACACTTGTAGCATTTCCCTAAAATAATAAGACAAATCAAAGCTATATATGGAAATGTTGCTTCAAATTGTAGAAGCCTAAAGTTTTTAAGAGTGTGGAACCCTGTAGTTGCTACTAACACCTTGGAAGGGTGGATACATATACGGTTGGTCTTCAGTATTGTAGTGAAGATGCCAATTATATTATAGTTTTGATTATTAGCATATGACGTAAAAAAATTTGTGTCAAAAATAATATCATTGTCACCAAATTTAAAAATGCGTGTTTCATACACCAAAAGCATAATGATGAAGTTCTTTCTTGCTCTAGGGTATGTTCGGGTATTGAAAGACTTTGGAGGGGAGAGTTTCAAATGAGTATGTCCATACATTGATATAGGATTTAGATTTTAAAAAAATGAAAGAATAACAAAATAGATGATCTTATAACATTTTAATCAAACTTAAATCATTTTTAAAAACATTTCATAGCTTCCATACTTTTGAAAATAAAAAGTAAGTCCTCCTCTCTCATCCCTATGAAAATACTTTATCCGAACATACCTTTAAAAAATGAGATAAGCTCCGCCTTTTTAATATAGGTGTTTATCGAAGATATTGTGTGAATTGTAGTTGAAGTAGGGTTGACAATAATTGAAACAACTCGAAATTGTTTGATACTCGATTTTTTTTGTGGGGTGCGTCATCCCATGCAATAGTGCAATGCATAAGCAACACTCGAGAAACCCAATAGCAAGCTATTGTGATGGCTTCTCCCCCTCAAAAAAGTAATTTAATATCGTGTAACCCATTGGACCACATATCAGATATTAAACTGATACTCGATTGAATAATTATCTATTAAACTTTAATTTGCTTCATTATTCATTAACTTGAGCTGAAATTTAGTTCCTCAAATATATGAGTTGAACTTTTTATCTATGTATCGTTATGTTCGTGAACTAGCTCGATTTGTAATTAATTTTTTTTGTACCAAATAAAATTGGCTTGGAGTAAGATTAAAGACACTATAGAAAATTATATTGAACACAAGTCTATATTGCACAAGTGACATACATCTTGCTGTATGCACAAGGTTAGTTCTATCCTTGGATCAATACATCTCTCTATTAAATTAAATGAAATATGATGTAATTTAACTATGTAATGGTGAAAAATAAGTTTACCCATGATACAACACTAATTCGCTTATACAAATCAAAGCCATTGAACACAATGTGAAGATTATGTCATATATTTTGACTTGTCAATGATATTTGAAACGAAACAAATGTTATTTGAAAAACTAACAATTGTGGCTACAAGTCTCATGAAGACATCGAAACTGAATAAAATATTTCTTAACAAAAGATGGATATTAATTAGATAAGTCATATGCAAAAACAAACGATGCAATATGTTTAACAATGTTCAAAAAGAAAATATCACATATTAAGTTATACATATTATTTTGTGATTTTTTTCTGCATAATGATCTGACTCTGGATTTCTCATCTATTGAAATATAAAATATAGTTAATTAAAAATTAGATGCTTCAATTAATGTAGGGGACTTGGGGCACCTTTGGATAAAGATATATGCTTAACAACCATATTCTTGAACCACTTGTTCACGATTTCTTGCACTTTATCTTTATATCCGCATATGTAAATTGGACCATAATTAAGATTGCAAATTTGCAACGTTCAAAAACTACCATTGCTTTTATTATATGCTATCCATGTTTTCTTCATTTTTCCAAAGAACAATATCTTTTCTCCCATGAGCCTAAAGAACCAATTGCTAAAGAAACTATTTCTATAGAACATTTACTCTCTATGCCAAATGAAATCATTTTATTTTAATTCATACAAACCCTGAAAAGCATCGGGACTGGATCATCTCCTTTGATCAGAGAGTCCAGTGTAATCCTAGCCATTAAATAATAAATACATGCGAGGAATTAAATATCAAAATGAAAAGAGATAATGTACTTAATGATTTAGATTTTAAACCGTAGAAAACTGCATAAAGTTTTTCACATGAGGAATCCATTCCCAAAAGCATCACCCATATAATAGTCTAATATTAATACTTATCTATTCAGCAAGGAATACGTTAAATTAGGTCTCATAAAAACACAACCATATTAAGTATCACATTTTCTTAGCATGAACCAAGTCATAAAAACATAAACTATGCTTATTGCAACTATTCATGAAATTAAACCAAAACAACTAGATACTTATGTAAGCAGTATTTCACATACATAGTACATAAAATTTATGAAAACAAATAATGATCCACTAGTAAAGATCTCGTACAATAGTGCACGCATCGTTCTGAAAGAAAAAAATAACAGAAAACATATGTGAAATACTAACAACACATGTTAATAAGAAGATGATAATTTTTTTAAGAATAGATAAGAGAAGGCTTCAACGTCGCTTATAAACTGCGTCCGAGCTTGTTTCGTATCTTACTAATATAATCAGAAGCCAAACCATCAACACAAAGCTCTTTCTTTGGATTAACATCATGAAGTCTCTCTTTATGAATCAAATACTCAGTTGATCGGTTGCTTCCAACTGACTTGATAACATACGTAGGGTTTGCGCGGCTCTGCGGCTGTTGTGACCTTCTACTACTTGCAGGGAATTGCTTATTAGAAACTAAATTTTCCTTCTTATGTTCCTTATCAGAATAATCAGAATCTGAAAGATCCTTTTCCTTCCTTGATTTTCTAGTAGTAGAAGCTCCAACTCCAAGGGTTCTTTGTGCAATAGAGAAAGAGGATAACCTTATGACATTTACTACAACCTTCATTGATTTCTCACAAAGAGATTCCTCATTCTTGGACTTTCCTATGCTATAATCCATGTTGTTGTTGGTTATTGGGTGCAACATATATAAAAAGGGAAGCAAGGAGTATTTATAAGCATAAGATATAGGATATGTGTGTGTGCATATGAGAATTGGTGAATAATATAATTTATATATTTATTAATTGAGTTCCTTTAGTGTGGAGGGATCCCTTGCTCATTGAGCTAAATGAAGATTCTTTTGCAAAGAATATAATAAAGTCCATATAATTAAAAGATAGAATCTTGTATTAATTGTTTTAGTTTTCAATTTGTTCATTAGCACACCTGTCCTTAATAATTGGTTTGCCGACGTTGATATATAATCCGTGGTTGTGTGCTTTTGTAAAACAGAAATTCTATATACACCTATGAGGGTATGATACGGTGCAAAAACTAAATTAAATTAGGAAACTTACGTATAGGAGTGTAGAAACTAATGATTGATCATATAATACAGGAATATATAGATGCTCGTATAGTTGGCTAGGGTCTTCGGGATTATTTGGAGGATTTGGATTAGACGCACTAATGATTGATTTTGATCCCTCAATCTGAAATCAATAGTGAAGATGACTTTTTAATGATATGTGTAATGTGATTTGATCGGTCTCAAATTTGTGGTCGAGATATCCATTAGGTATCTAGCAATTGCTCACATACATCTAACTGGAATACGGTAGCAAAATATTACCGATAGTTAGCTATTATTCAACATCAACATTAACCGATTTAAAAAGTGACCGAACATTAATAAACTATCGGTGGAGGGTGTTTTAGGTGCTGAAGTTCTAAAAAATTACTTTTTATAAACTCTTGCCAAACATGGAGTACTTGTGCAAAAAAGATCAATTCCGATAAGTCTTCCAAACATCTTAAGAATGAGTTGACGCATATTTGATGGTTGTTCAATAGGCCCTTTAAAATTATTCACATATATGAAAAAAGTCAATCGAGAGTTACAATGTAATAAAAAATCACACACAAAAACAATTGATTAGGAGCAAAACTGAGATGTCTATGGAGCAACTTTTCATATATTTTAGTCTACGTTGGGCTAAAGAAAACTGAAAAACATCAAGCTTTTTTGGCCCACTCCAATTAGCTTTGATTAAAAATGAAAATTGCTCTTTATACATTGATCGTTTGCTCTCAAACAACCTAAATTGACAAAAATACTCCTAACGACAATTAGATGATGTTGGGGGGACTTTTTAAATCGATTAAACGGATTTAAATAATGATTAGACCAATTTAAAAAGTATCGAACGACACTTAACTGCCGTTCAATCAACGGTAGTTGGATTTTTGAGCAATTAGAGGAGATTTCTAAAGAGCAACTTTCATTAAAAATTGGGCAAGATTCGGCCAGACTATTGGACTTTGTGTGGTCTACTGTCAACATCCCAATGTGAACTTTGAAAAATAATATTAGTAAAGAAAAAAAATTAATAAAAATATATTTGAATATGTAAACTTAAAAAAAAAAAAAGCATTTAGTCAAATCTTGTGAACTTTTAAATTTTATTATTTTTTTAGGGTTAATAGTGTTTTTCACTCTCTAATACATGTCATTTCCGGTTTTCGCCCCTATAAAATTTTCGGTTTGGTTTTCGCCCTCGTAAAATATTTTTTTCCAGAATACCACCCTCCCCCATCCAACTCAACAAATTTGCTTATGTGGCGCTGAGTTGGCATTTTTGTCCTTTTTTTATTTTTTTAATTCGCCACATGTAAAAAAACATTTTCACATCACATTTTATTTTTTTAAAAAAATAAAAATAAAAATATTCAGATTTTTTTCCAAAAATTAAATAAATCGTAAAAAAAATTCAGAAAAAACATTAAGTTTTTTTTCGAAATATAAAAAATCAGAAAAATATTTAGATTTTTCCCAAAATAAAAAAACATTAAATTTTTTTTTGAAATTTTAAAAAATTGTTTTTTTTTACGAAATCAAGAAGATTTTTAAAATTCTGGAATTTAATAAGTTGTTTTATGAAAAAAAAATTATTACCGAATTTTTTGTATTTAGATTTTTTTCAAAAATTGAAAAAATCAGAAAATAACTATAAGATTTTATAAAATTAAAAATTAGAAGAAAAAAAACAGAAAATATAATCAGATTTTGTTCCGAAATTAAAAAGATTTTTAAAAATCTGGATAAAAAATTAAGAAAAAATATATTTTTTTTTCGAAAATTTCATTCAAGCATTTTATAAAATCTTATTTGAAATTAAAGTATAGGAAAAAAAATATTTTTTTTTCTTCAAAAATTATGAAGATTTTACGATTTTGGCTAATGATTCCATTTTTCTTAGAATTAAGCTCTTTCTTAAAGGAGGCTGAAATCATAAATCTTATAAAGAAATTCGATATATCTGGAACTTAATGTATTTCAAAATTTTCTAAAATAATTAGAAAATATATTTCGAAAAAGTTCAGATTTTTTTTTTCGAAATTAAAAAATTCGTATTTTTTATACAAAAAATAAAATTTTGGTGATAAAAAACATTTCCATAATTTTTTTTTAAAACGTAAAAAACAAAATTCCAGAATTTTTTTCTAATTTTTACAATTATTTTATATTCAAAAATTAATTTCCAAATTTTTGAAAAAAATCTGAATATTTTTATGATTTTTTGGATTTCTTTTATTTTTTAAAATTAATTTTAAAATATTTTTTAAATAAAATATGATGTGGAAATTATTTTTACACGTGGTCAATTAAAAAAAATGAAAAGAAAATGCCAAATCAGTGCCACATAAGCAAATTTGCTGAGTTGGATGGGGGAGGGAGGTATTCTGGAAAAAAAAATTACGAGGACGGAAACCAAACCGAAAATTTTATAGGGGCGAAAACCAAAAATGACATATATTACAGGGATGAAAATCACTATTAACCCTTTTTTTAAAAGGCGAAAAACGATTAGATTAAAATAACCTCCCCAAGAAACATAGGGCATGCCTAAATGAGATCAAAAGTATACACTAAAAATAAGTCAAATGAAACACGCACAAAAAAGTAATAAGCTAAATTACATCGGTATACAACCAAAGCAAGCCAAAGAGGCATACCACCACAAATGTAAATCTACAAGAAAAAATTCGCGAGTCTTCAACCACCACAAAGAATGAAGCTTGATGTGATCAAGTAACTGCTCCACCACTTCCTTAAACAAGCTGACATTACCTCCCTCCAGCTCACACTAACTACACACATATCATTCCACCACACCGACGCCTTCGTCCCTCCTATACTAATACGACCCTCATCCACCCCATATTTTGCCGCTAATACTTTACACCACATCCCTCCCCGATCTACCAACAACCTCCAGTCTCACTTCCCAACATTGCTAAATTTTAATCATTAATGTGATGAATAAAACTTGAGCTTAACTGATATAAAAGATACGCTTGGAGATTAATATTCAATTGATTTAGTAAGAGATTTAATAAGTTGAAGAGTTAAAAATTAAAATTCGAATCTTGACAAAGAAGAAACTAACATGACATCCATAAGTCCTAGCTCAAATGGCGAAATGACGAAATTGTTAGGTCGGATGCCATGATCAGGGCTCAAACCCTGATACATCCACTTGTGTGTGTGAGTTTATAATGGCTTTGCCATTTCGTTTATCTACTAAAAAAGAAAAAAGAAACTAACATAACAATTAACATAATATATTTGCATTTGATTTTAAAATTAAAAAAAAAAAACTTCTCAAAACCTATCTTGGAATAGGGATTTTCTATCTTCCCATAAACATATTCGTTAAATTTTAAGCAATGCTGAGGATTATAAGCAAATCGCACACCACTTAATATTAATAATGTAGTTTAACGACAAGTTGGCACTTTATCCTCCGTCTTGAAATATAAGCAAAAAAACTTATTTTCTTTGTCTTAAAATATAAGCAAAAAGACAAACTTTTCTCCTATTTAATCTTGTTTTTTTAAAAATCATATTTTTCAAGAAAAACTTTTGTTTATTCTCGTAAAATTAAATGCAGATTACATTTAATATTTTCTCTCTCTTTCATTTTCTTCATAACCTATAGTCAATGAACCTATAAAACTTTTTTCAGAGAAAACACAAAAAACTATACTCCAAATTCTTATGTTTTAGTTTTCTTAATAAATGTAATTTTTTTTTCTTCTTATAATTTGGGACAGAAGAAGTATATTCCATCTGAACCAATTGTATAGTTGAACCTCCTAAGCCGAACCGATTCACACATTTGAGAGGAGGTCTAATTGCAGCAACCTCTACATCCGTTAGATCTAAGAAATCGATAAATCTAATGGCTATAAAGAGTCTTTGACCATGCATCCCTACGCTACAACTCAAGCTCCAATTATAACAATCAATTATTGTATAATTTGGCATTCCCTCGAACACATAACCAATCAGAAATAGAAGAAACCATATACAGAAGAGTCTGCAATGGCTTCCTCCAATCTCACCAACCTCACCATTCCTCCAATTTCATCTTCTCGTCCCTTCAACGATTCCAACCCATCTCCATCCTCCGCCAGCCCTCAAGTCATATACAGTAGGTCCCACTCCTTCGTCGGTCCCTCCCCTCGCTTCCCTCCACCCTCCGACAACAACAACAACAACAACTCCCTCTTCTTCCTCGACGAAGAACTCACTTCCAACAGCGACGAAGAAATTCAACAACAACCCCTTCAACACAAATTCGGTCCCGCAGATTTCCAAATTCTCAGAGTTGTAGGACAAGGTGCCTTTGGCAAAGTCTTTATGGTCAGAAAAAAAGTTGCTCATTCTCATTCTGATTCAGATTCAGATTCTTCAAACGGTAACGGAATCTTCGCCATGAAGGTTATGAGAAAAGACAACATCATTAAGAAAAATCATGTTGATTATATGAAAGCTGAGAGAGATATTCTTACTAAAGTTCTTCATCCTTTCATTGTTCCTCTTCGCTACTCTTTCCAAGTCTCTGTCTCTTTCTCTTTTTATCTTTAATTATTACTTAATTACTCTCTCTCAATTAAATGTTTGTTTATTTGCAGACTAAATCTAAATTATATTTGATTTTGGACTTTATAAATGGTGGCCATCTTTTCTTTCATTTATGTAGACAAGGCATTTTTAGGTATGTTTTGTTACGAATCATATTCTTAATGTTTAATACTCTTAGAATTCACGTTAAAGTTTTAAAATTTTAATTTTTGGTTTTGTTGGGTAGTGAGGATGAGGCAAGGATTTACACTGCTGAGATTGTCTCTGCTGTTTCACATCTTCACAGTAAAGGCATTGTGCATCGAGATCTTAAACCCGAAAACATACTCATGGATTCCGACGGCCATGTAAACAATATCAATTTAATAAACATACTCATTTATTATGTTTAGTGTTATTAGCAATTGGGTGAAAAATCTGATCTTATGTTTCTTTGTTAAATGTGTAGGTGATGTTGACTGATTTTGGAATGTCGAAAGAGATTGAGGAATCTGAGAGATCTAACTCTATGTGTGGGACTACGGAATATATGGCTCCGGAAATCCTTCTGGGTAAAGGACATAACAAGGATGCGGATTGGTGGAGTGTTGGTGCGCTCTTGTATGAAATGATAACGGGGAAGGTAATGAATCAACATGACTCATGAATATCATCTCTTGAATTGTTTAGTACCACTCAGTTTGTCAATTGTGTATGTGTGTCTGTGCATGTAAAGGAGTAACCCTCCGTATATCCCGCTAATATATGTCTGCCAATCTAGTCTTGAATAGAGAACTGTAGGTGTCTTGTCCTGGATGTAGTTGCTTATGCAATAGGGGAAAGGTAGTTAATTTTATGGTAATGGAAAGTTTGGATTAGGAGCTAATTGAGAATCAATTTTTTTATTAATTTTTGTTTTGGAAAGATTTTTGTGTGTGTGTGTGTAAGTGCACCTGTTAGAATTGTCTGTAATACAAAGGGTTTTTGTTATGTTACGTCCATTCTTTTCCCTGATTGTTGAGTGTCATTTGGCAGGCACCATTCACACATACTAACAGAAAGAAGCTACAGGAGAAAATTATTAAAGAGAAAGTTAAATTTCCACCGTACCTTACCAGTGACGCTCATTCTTTGCTCAAAGGAGTAAGTAGACAACACACAGTACTTTACAAGCTTTAGGTGTAAAGGTTTCAGATTGTATATTTCTGAATTCACTACCTTGACATATATTAGTTGGTATATTTCTGAATTACTTCTTTTAGGCCTATTTGTATAAACAATTTAAGTGATCATAGCATAAGCACTTATCATATAAGTGCTCATGTATAAACTATTTCTATGAAAAAGATAAAATAAAGTCGAACTGTTTTCATATAAGCTACAAGCTGTTTTGATAAGCTATCCTAGAGAACTTATGAAAATTAGTTGAAAATAGCTAATGGATAATTTATCATAAGCTCTCCCAAACAGTCTCACAATTGTTTATGCCAATAGGTAAGCTCAAATAAACCAATCCAAACCGGCCCTTGGTGAGTGTGACTTTTCTGGGAGAAATTGTATACCAGTGCTCTTCTTTATTCCAATAGTGACCTTATCTATATTCTATTTGGATAGTTCTATTCATTAAAAGAAGACTGCACATTGATTCCTGTTTACTTGTTACAGTTGCTGCAAAAGGATCCATCGACAAGGTTAGGCAGTGGGCCAAATGGAGATGAGCAGATAAAAAATCATAAATGGTTTAAGTCAATCAATTGGACCAAATTGGAGGCAAGAGAAGTGCAACCTAAGTTTAAACCAGCTGATGTGGCTGGAAAAGAGTGCACGGCTAATTTTGATCGATGCTGGACAACAATGCCTCTCGAGGACTCACCAGCATCAACTCCTACAGCTGGTGACCATTTTCAGGGCTATACTTATGTGGCACCAAATCCTTGGCTTTCTTCTAGATAGAACTGATAGCACTGAAATCCAAACGAAAATGTTTATATGGACTGATTAAAGAATAACCCAAAGAAGGCACGCCTCGCTGATTTTAAATTTGTTTTCTTGGCAAGTAAGTAACACAGATCTCTCACAAAGGTGCCACCCGGTCTATTTTCGAAGTTGTTTTTAAATGAGCATTGTGATGGTTAATCTCACAGATGAATATATAGATAGATGAATAGAGTTTCCAGTGGCTCTGATGTAGCTTTCATATTTGTGCAGCTTGGTTTAGTTCTTGTTATGAACTAATACAAGGTCAAAATTACTTGAATAGCTTTGTTTATATCAGCATTAACATATTTGGCTAGCTATTGTGCGTGAGGGTGGCATATTTATATTTGACTTCTTGTTCGTCAAAAGCATTGTATTTGTACGTATCGAATTGCTGTCAGTGTCCTATTTTTTGACAGAGCTAACATTTAAAGCTTACTCCTTGTGTATTTAGCCAGGAGCTATTGAAGATGCAGCTATCATGTGGTTATAAATCTCTTAAGTGGCACTAATGTCTTGTGTTTTGTTTCCCTTCAACTAAAGCTCACACACTGTCTTTTTTACTTTCTTTCATTCATTCAAAAGAAGAAAGTAATGACAATCATTGAGAAACTGTTACAGAAGCATTAGGAAAAACACAAATAGCAGTCATAGTTTAACTGAATTTGAACAAATTACTATTATTACACTATTTAGTGCACAACGTTGTCAAATAGCAGCTATTGCGTAGCATAATTTGATCTAAGCAGTGGGTAAAATCTACTTTGGGATTTTCTATACACTACTCCCTCTGCACAAATCTTATTTTTTTATCTTCAAAACACCGGTATAAACAAGTGTATGTTATAAGAGTTTAGGGCTTGGTTGAACTTATATTGTTTTTAAAGAAAGTTTAGATATAGTTCTATTAAAATTGTTGGTGCAGTTTTCCTTTCAAAATAAGACGCGTATAAGGGGGGAGTTGATATTTGTGTTTGTATGTTATGTAATTAGTTGATATGAGGGTGAGGTGGGTAAGTGATAGAGAAGAACTGATAAGAGAATATTCTCTCAACCTTCTATAAAAAGCAGCAGTGATTGTCTAGGATGGGTGTGCAGAATTTGATGATCATTCTCTAGCTTTTCCCTTTGAATTTCTGTTCTCTCTTATAGCTTAGTCCTGTTATTATTATTTAAGTACTATTTGCCTTTTCTCCAAATGGACTTGATGCCGTAATTGTCAATTTTAATTGTACTTTTGCTTTCTCTTGTACTATTTCATTGAAGATCAAAATAGAGAATACTATCTTCAGATTCACACCATTGTTCATGTCCTGCATCTAATTACTGTTGTGAGGGCTCAAACCCTTTTAAGTTGATGATTCGGCAAAGCTAGTCTTTGACGGAAGTGATAAGCCAGTAAACAAGCATAGGTTCATTTGAGTTCATCCGGTTCCCTGTAAATGTCCCACGCTAGGTTGCATTAAGGTACGTTTCATATAATGGCAATTTGAAAGCTTGATGAGTATGCAGATTTGTTGCCATTTTAATAGTTAGTAACTCGTTTGACACGGTACAAACTTTAAAAGTTGAGACTTTCTATTTACTAAGAATGAACGTGTCAAATCATATTAAAAAAAAGGACAAAACTTAGATGCATTTTTGTGTTTTTCATATTGTTCTTAACTAAAAAAAGAAAATTATAGATTTGAGAAAATCCGAAGTTATAAAACTGATTTCAGTGTTTGAAAATACACTTCGAGGCCATGTGTTGTCTAAAACTGCACTATCAAGTTATCAAAAAGGTAAACGTAAGAAGTTTTAGTAGATGACAGGATAAAAACAAGCACTCAGGTATAAAGAGGTACTCCCACGTATGTGGATATGAAATGGGACTCCAAACAAGATTACTTCCAACGGAGAAAACGTATATATTCAAGTCCAAACGAGATTAATCTTTCAAGAAACCATGTAATGATCCAACTATAGTAGTAATAACTGATATATCACATCTTCTATGATGCACACTGGGAATCTTTTGGTGGTATATTCCAAAATTATTCCTTCTTCAAAAAAAAAAGTTCCAAAGTTATTTGTAAGTCCTTATTTTAAACAACAACAGATGAGGAAAAGGGGTGAATAATCTATTTCCGAAGCTAACACAAGCCTCAAATAAGAACTTAAACTATATTTCAATAAAATCAATCATGAATCAGTAAAAAAAATTGAACTCCAAACACAAATCAATTGAATCATTTTAACTATCCATAGAAAACATTGATGACCAGAACACAGTATATATTCCCAAATCGGTATTCATTTCAAACTAAATTGCAGCAACTTATGATTGTACTCTATTTTACCCCCATTTTTCTGTTGTCATTAAATTACAATTGTATACCATGTAACCTCCGCCCCCCAGAATGGCTACCAGGACAACGACATCCACTCTACAAGCCCACGTCTCAAGAACATAAGGTACAGCACCCCGTTTAATTTTTCCTGGCCAACACAACATGTCGGGGCAAATTCTCCCAAAAAAAATCGGAGAATGGCATATAAAAAAACGAATATAACAAATAATACACAGCCAACTAGCCTAACTGATAGACAGGACCTAAACAAAATGGCCTTATCATATCATAGGCGTTTACCGATCCTCTATGATACACACACCAAATTCAACTCGAGTGGTCTCAGAGCATCTTGAACTATTTCCTGAACTGCTCTATTGCGCCGGCAAACATCTGAGAGCTCTTCAATTGGAACAGACAGGCCATTAGTATCACCTCCAGATGCCACATCTGAAAGTGCTTTTAAGAATCTTGATCGTTCCAAGTCTGTGACAGCAGTTGATGGAATTAACGTAATACTCTTTTTTGCCCATTCCAGTGCTAGCATCCCATATGATCGAGTTAATGCCAGTAGTGTGTAAGACACCTGAGAGACGTGCAAGTGCATAGACATTGAGAAAGTTAAACTTCATCCTATCAGAAAAAATTTATTACATATGAAAATGAAATGCAGTCAACAATGACTTGAGAAAATTACCACTTCTACTCGAGATTTTGGAAGTGCTCCAGTTAATGAAGCAACCAAAATTCTGGTAATGCTGGAACCTCTAGGAATAATTATACTATCTCTGATTGGTAAAAATGGCTCCCCCATTGTGGTGTTTGCCAGATCAAAAATATCAGAAAAGAAATGCAATATGGAATTGGAAGCCTCCCTGCACGAGAGAAGGGGGTAACAGCAAAGGGTAAACAAACATGCCACAAAATGCTGAAAATTTTGAGATATTCATTCAACTCTCATAGCATAGTCTCGTCAAGAGTTGCAAGCACTCAAAGTTAACATGCAGCAATCATACTAAAACGTAAAACAAATAGGTTTGAAGGTAGAAAAAATATGCAATCAATAATGTCCCTTGTTATAAAGTAACTGGTATTTTAAGAGGAAGTATTTCACTTGTAAATTTCAATAAGCATCTATTCCTAGTAACTATATATATGTTATAACAAACAAAAATTTCCATGTATGCCCTCTTTCCATGCAGATGGTGCCTCAACTTATAGACAGTGAACCTAAAATAAAAGTAAAATGCAGACATGGAACTGTATGAAAAATAATTATGGGATTCCTAATATCTCAAGAATAAATAAGAACCAAAAAAGGGTGAGAATGCACATGATAATGATACCATTTTAGAATAATGTAGGATGCTTTCAACATTGTGCAAGTGTCTGTGTGTGGGAGAGACCATACCTATGCTGTACTGTGATCCCAATCATAGAGCAATCAACTAACGAAGGAAAAACTGGCGAGGGGATAAACAACTGAGGACAGTAGCGAATACACCTTGAAGCCAACAAAAAACAATCATCTGCTATATCAGGCCGGGCTGTGAATTCCTGCAGCAAAAAGTGTGATAAGACATTCAAATACTATGCATAGATCTGGAAGGAAGTGCTAAAGCAAACTCGCTTCAATCACACCTGAATATTTGTGAGAAGGCGCGTTGTGTGATGGAAAAGCGCCTCGATCAAATTCTTCAAGTAGTCAGCACAAGATGGATCAGATCCAAATATCTGAAATGTAAAAAACAAACCACCTAAGTTATACAAAACTAGTTCATTGGCCATGCCATTTGAAGGGAAGAATTCTGGACATTCCTATAGTCAACAACGGGATAATAGGTTCATATTCTATCAAAATTTTCATATGACATCCTCAAAGAAACAAGAACATTCAAATGAAAGGAAAAGACAGGTCAATAAAATAAAAGCTCTTGTCTACTGATAAGTAATTATAATGTCTAGAGGATATCAAAATATAATGTTTGCAGAAAGGGCTGCTGGAAAGCAGCAGAAGGTGAGGGGAGATGAAGTCATTTGGAGAAGAAGAAATGACAAGACAGGAGGACCCTATTTTGTCGCCATTAAGAATTTTAGGAGGAGGTGGCTAATTTGATTAAAAAAACAGGGAACAGCTATAACCTGAGAACAAAAAATAACTATTTATGAGTGAAATGACAAAAAGGTCCAAATAAGACAGTTTTGTGGGAGTTTCACTGTGGCGGCCACTACAACAGTTATTTTGTCACTATCTGATTGCTATTAGTGACGCTGCACCCGCTACTCATAACCACAATGAAATGGGATTTTGTCTAGTGCCTAGGGGTCGCTGCGCTAAACCTCTATAGAGGCTGCTATTGACTACCGAGAGTAATAGAGGGTAACCTCTGATTGTAAGGAAACATATCCATTAATCTATGTTTATCCAATCTAGATTTTAGTTCCTATCAAGGAAGCATGTAATCATTTGAAAGATAGTTGGAGCCTTTGGGTGAGGGAGATGGAGACCTTCAATTTCTGCAATATTCCTGTAAATTGAGGAAATTGCTCCCTTATCTTAGTAATACAATATCAGCTTCCTAACAGATGAACTACGTAGCACATTTATATACAATCAGGTTAATAGTGCAGTACAACATATTACAAGGAACATCTGAGTCAAGCTCGTATACTCTTAAAAACCTAATGCTAACTCTTATAACACCAACAATAACTCATCCCGCCATGAAACAATCTCATGAGTGTAGGGTATTGGAACGCAGTATGAAACTCACAGGATCATGATCAACCAATCCTACAAGTAAAAATGCACTTGCTACCTAACAATCATGGTGAACCGTCACTCAACATAACTGTACTTCCAAGTATAAGACACGAGTTAAGGAAATCATATTTAAATTTTAAATCCGTTATTCAAGAAAAATTATAGGATAAAAGAAGAGAGCTCATTAAAGAAAGAAAAGTTTAAAACTTTAATACAAACATAACATCATAAGTTCAATGACATAACACTATCCAAGTCTTCTGCATGTCTGACAAGGATCCCATAACAGATCAGGAGGCAGCACACTAGTGCTGAAAACCCAGGCACTAGCCAAAATAATCATAAACTAGACAACAACAAAAAGCTCTGAAATTAAGATGGTACTCAAATTCACGTAAGGTAAAAAATGAAGGGGGAAAAAAACCTTCAAAGTCAAGATTCATCTAACTTCACTTTTGTATGCATACAAAACAATTGCTTACATGATCAATAAAGGTTTCCCTTTGGAATGGTAAGATATGAATACCTTTATAACTTCACTAGAGAGATAAAGAAAGCATGGCTGGTGGTGCTGTCTATACAGACTCTGAATCTCCTCCAGCATGGCACCAATTGTGAGCCCCATGAACCTTCCAGAAGTTCTCACCTAGAAATATGTGATAGAATATTGCTAGAGCATTGAATAATACAAACTAATATTATCAACATAGAAAATGCATAGAACCAACTTGGCTTGTACAGACTCTTTAGTCTAGCCAACTGAAAACTTAGCTTTAAAGCCCAAGGAAAGAAAGACATCATAAACATAGTATTCAACCACATGAAAATTTAGTCATGAACACGCGAAACACATAAAGACGTGATATAAAAGGGTTCAAACCACAACAATAGTTGGATGAGTGCCCAAATCAATTGCATAAGCCTTAACTCAACCCCACAAAACTGGTTTGTAAAGTGAAGATACCAAGGGAGTTAAACTTTTTGTCAATATCACTCCCAAGGCTATTGGGCGTGTTGTATGGATACTATGGGTAGCCCATTAAATGATATAGGATAGGTTTTGATATGATATTATGTTTCGGGTATAACTCAACCCAACAAAACAAGCTAGTAAGGTCAGGATTTTCTAGGCATTATAAGCTCTATTTAGACCTTATCCCTACCCAATATAAAAGTTCAAATTTTCCCAATACTCAATATCAAATGCGGAGTTATTAATAATTACTTTAAAGGAGTTGAAGGTCCCGACTTGAAACTCGGGCAAAGACTAATCTAAAAATTAATTATTATTAACATTGGCCCTTACAAAAAAAAATATTACTTTCTTCACAACGCAAAAATGTAGCAAAATAATGGTCCAGCTTACTTACTGCATATTTACATGCTCTGCAAAGAGATTCCATTGTTCTCATGTCCCAAGCACGACTGGCATCGATAAAAAAAAATCAGATAAAAAAGCTTCAAAAAATAAAAGAACACAATAAAACAAAGAAATTCATATAAAGTTAAGCATGGGGAGTAGTTTGAGACTACTTACACATCAAAAATAGCTTTAAAAATTGGCCAAAGCCGTTGGATAGCATCTGCCACAACTTGAGGATGTTTTACATATCTAGAAGTAGATACAGTTGCATGTTCAGTATTGTGATACAAATCATTTTATTTAAAAAAAATAAAAAATAATTGTGGTGTGCAGACATAAAAGTACAAAACATTGAACACACCTAAAAATGTAAGCAAAACGATCGATATGAATCGTTAACTGATGACAAGAACTTTTACTTAAGCTTTCAGGACCTTGATTGATAGCTTCCTGGTGGAACAAAATGTAGGGGGAAAAAACAATCATCAAAAGAATAAGTAAAACTAAAAATCTCAGCAGACAGACACTAACCTGTAAAGGCGATATAACTGGTATGCATAATGCCTCAACAGCTCTCTTAGCATCATCCAAAGGAAGTTCAGTAACAACCATACTACATTGAAATTTAAGATGACCAAATCAACTTCATTAAAAATAGAATCAGTAGCAAACAATCATTCCCCAAATATTTCAGGGAGCCAAATTACCTCAAGGCTTCAACCAGGTGCAACGAGTCTTCAGCAGAAACTTTGAAACTATCTTCCCCGCTAACTGTCCGATTGTAGATGTGGAACAAACCATCTAGGCATCCACAAAGCTTTTTACGGCAGTCTGAAATCAGAAACAAATCTTGAGTCATAAGTAACACATCAAATGCATGAAACATTGTCAACTTGCCCCTCATGCAAGACCACTTTTGGATTGAAACATGAACAATGCACAAACCAAACTACCTAGTGATGAAATTCAATTTTTATTTAGAGATAAGAGTATAGTGTTCACCACTTGGTCATAGAGGCTTTAATACCAAGTACCAAGATATCAGGTGTTGGCTATTTAATGACTATATGGACACCAAACTTTATACAAAATATTATGCCAAATCAGGCAAGTAAAAAATGTAACGGAAATTAATTAAAGCAACATGTTCCCCATTCTCTTCTTCCAATGTTTTCTTTCTTAATTCTTCTTCTGAAAAAAATGAAGAATCATTACAGATGTTATTTAGTAAAGCATTTGATACATAAGTTAAATTAGTTTCAGCTACTTTTTTTTTTTTTTTTATCTTTCTAGTTTATAATTAGATTCCTGCAATACTTTCTTGAAGAACTTACTTAAACAAGTTGCATCCTCACATAAAAGCACGAGAATTTTAGCCGTTGTTTATGAAAATGACCAAACCAAATTCTTCAGGTAAAACTATTGCAAAGCCTCAGTCAGAACCACAGTTCAGAAAATTGATTTGTAAGCATTGAATGTAGTCAGTCACTCATCTTCACCTTGTTTGCACTGAATACTACTGTAGCTCATCTAGGTATCGTGTCAACATTCTAAGGGGTAAACACTGAACATAAAGTTCACAAATACACTCAAATACTAGTTCACTATATATACCATCACAGATGTGCCTAAACGCCAAAGCAGCAGCAGCTGCGCATTCTTCAGATGTACTCATTCCATTCATTAAGATATCTAAAACTGAAGGGAGTATAGACAGTCCACATGGTGCTGTATCAAGCCATTTTGAATAAGCTCCAATAGTTCCGCAGACTGAAAATATGGAAACAATACATAACAAACATCATAATGAGCGGTTCCAAACAAATCTGAACAGAAAAGCTACAAACTTAACCATGTACAAAATTACAAGTAGAGAATTCACAAATCTGTAAGTCACATGAGAAGGTGATTACATAATTTTTCTTTACATTACCTGTCTGGAGTAACTGGGGTACAGGAGGAAGTTTCGGAAGCAAGGCCATGATCTGTATGAAACAAACACCAGAAGTGCAAAATATAAGACAATGATAGTTTATGAGCTTGCAAAAGATCACATTCAGATGGGATGTCGCACAATTGCAAAGACATACACATATAACCCTCACACAAATCAAATATAAGTGAGACCCCTAAATTATGTAAAACAAATATATGTACAAGCCACTGAAAGAATGACACCTGGCTGACATATGATTGATAGCATATTGGCAGCATATTTAATTGGAAAGAATGTGATACAACTTTGTGTGCACACTAAACACTTCTCCCTCAAAATTAGAAAATTATTGTAAATCATCGGGCAAATTGTTAATTTATCAAAATACTATAGGTTAAATATCGATATAAAGGGGAGATTACAATAGATTCCCCGAATCCCTGGGGCATGGCAAAATATCAAGAACTGTCCTCGCAGTTATTCAATATTAAAATCGACCATATTAAAAAACTCCTTCATTGATGCCCAAGGGCATCAAAATCAATTACTGTGTGGCTTCTACAATCTCGTACAAGGTGTGCTTTAATGAAAGGAATGTTTTCTCATACTTTTAGTAAAATCATTTAGATACAGAGAGAATTTAAAGGAGATACTTTAGGGAAGTTCGATAAAATTTCACAAAACTAAAGCTGTAACCTTACCTGAGGCATTACTTCTGCTTCAACAACTGACACATAACTTGATATAGCCCGAATACAAAACAAAGCAGCTTCTGCTGGACGCCATTCCTTTTGTTCATTGCTACTATTACCAGATACTGCCTAAAAATGGGAAAAGGTGGTTCAGAATCAATGAAGAGGTGTAGGATATAACATTCACATTATTTTTATAGGCTGAAACAATATTCATGTTATTTAGGAAAAATAAGTACATACAAGAGGAAAAAATAGAAACAACTTCTAAAGTCTACATGCTAATATTAAATTAATGAAAAGGAAGATTAAAATGAAATTAAAGATGAGCTTCCCGAGCCTTGTTAATATTAAGGAAAGCATATTTCAATCAACCTCGTCCAGATGTAATACATACCTCAAGAAGTTTCATATACAGAATTTTAAGTGTGGCATCACCACCAAGAACTGATGCTGCATCTGTTAATACATCCGCAACAGCTGAAACAAGAAATTGCAGTTAACCAATTAGAATAGAAATAGCATCTAACTCTGATTCAAATGAAATTTATAGAGACTTGTAATCTGTAAACAAAATTTAGCTACATGCAAATGATAAAAGGAGTTGTAGAACATAGGAATTCAAGGATGGGAATGGGAGAAGGTCCTACCAAAACTATTTAAAGAGAAACAAAGAAGTGTAGAGGATAAAATGTACTACCAAAACTATTAAAAAGACAAGCAATAGCCGCGAAATTGGTCATCCAACAATACACAGGATATCAAGTTGGTCCACCAAACATTTTAGACATCGATTTGCCCGTTCATAGCGTATCCTAAGTATCAGCGTAGAGGCCAAATTGAAGTCCAAGGATATTTTGTGGACCTAATTGATGTTTATTTTATGTTGATGGAGCAAATTGATATCAAAAATCTGAGGGACCATCTTGATGTGTGTGTCCTAGATGCTCTGGAGGATCAACTTCAGGGTTTAGGGGGGAATGATATCATAATACCTATGCAAAGTTCACTGATTTCTCAGCATATCAAGCAGAAAACCTCCTCTAGATTAACTATTAGCTGAGAACCGTAAAAGAGGTAACACTAACCACCGATTATAAGCGTGGGCATGAGTTTCTTAACTTCACATTAACCATCAAGATTGCTATATTATTACTTGACAACGGATTAGAAAACTCGTTATCAAGTTTCAATTCAATGCCAAAGTATGTTGATGTTAAAACAATAGTAATTTAGAAAGCTCGGGAACTGCTACTAAAATGCCGTATCTGATGATAAGATATTTGGAGCAAAACCAAAAATTGTGAGCCATAGCCTACAAGAACCACATAGGTCCAGCAAGTGCAATTTAAGAATTCTGGTCTCCTTGTATATGTAATTATAATAATAATAATAACAACAACAACAACAACAACAATAATAATATTGAGTATAATACTTGTACCCCAGAGTAGAATCAATCAATCAGTGTACAAGTAGAGCAATGAGAGAGAGAAAGAAAAGGAAACAAATAAACACATAACAACAACGACCCTCTGCAAATCCATTACCAAATTTAGTATGCTTAAGATCCTTAAGGTCCTCAGACGAAAGATCTTGATAATCTTCAGGATACTGAACCCGATAGCTAACCTGTAAAAGTTACATGAAAAGGTCTAATAACTACACAATTCAGTCATAACTGGAAAAAGAAGAAGAAGAAAAAAAAGAGTATGCATGAAGGCTACAAGAATCTTGAGAATAGCATAATATCTAAAAGAAGAATAGTGTTTTTTATTATATATAGAATGTAGATGATAGCAAAATTGATTTTAAGGTAGCACACACGACAGGCTTGAAACCATGAACTACTGAAGGTGTTCAAAGGTTGCAGGGGAGAATTTTTATTCCAACTTCCAGTCTCCAACCAAGAAGACTCACCAGTGATACAAGTGACTCATAAGCAGGACGAAAAACCTGCAGCCTCTTATTTCTCTCAGCTTCGATGCATGCTTCGTTACCATATGAAATATAGGACTCCCTGTCAGATTATGTAATAATTATATTTACAATCTGGTAAAAGCAATATCCGCCAAGAACCATACTTTCAAGAGTAAAAAAAAATTACCTTCTAGTTAAGTTCAATTGAAGACTATGCCAGAAGTTAAATGTCATAGAAGCAATATCATATTCTGGATGAGAAGCAACTTCCAACAATGCATGCACTATTAACATTGATTCATCAGAACCTGGAATATAAATTTATCACGATTTAGATCCAATTGGTTCAACACCAGATAGATCAATGAGCAACTTGTGAGGGCTTCAAAGTTAATCAGTCATACTGTGGAAAAAAGCACCAAACTAACAGAGTATAGCAATGCACAAATACCAGTTGCAATCAGTTCCACGTATGAATCACCCATGTCTGCAAATAACCTAGCAATTGCCTTGACGTCTTCCTCATCCTAAAGGCAGAAAAAGGATCATGACCATAGTAGACCTCTAAACATGGAAGTATAGCATACAACTGTGTGTAAACTAAAAATGAGAATATCATACATACTATAGTTGAAATATTATTAAGGCTATAAATATATCAGGGTAGAAAACGTTGATCACTTTCTGTCAACAGTTTTTCACACAAATTAGAACTGAATTCCTCCAGAAGAATTTTCAGAAAAGTTTTGTTTAATGATATGACGTCATTTTCCTCAAAAGCTCACAAAATCAGCAACAGGGACACCTAATCAACCCAACTAGTTATATAATGAAGACTATATCAGAATAAAAATAGGGTTCAAAACCCTTAATTCTTCAAGGAATTGATGCCCTATATCATTTCACTACTGCTCTGTTCCTTTTCCAATCCGACTCGACACCACGACAGATCTATGGCAGGTGACACTTTTTCAAGTAAAGCCCCTTAACCTGTGTAGTCTTTCCACACTTTGTTCGTACTCACAGGTCTGCCTTCTTTTTACTTTTGGCTGCAAATTGAATGTCCAGAAGGCGGGTAGGCTAGGGCTGCAGGAGATGAGAACAATCCCAACAACCCAGTGATATTTTGACCAAGCCCACTATGTTTTAAATGTCCCGCCTCTGTCTTAAACAATCCTAAAAGTACTCCTTCCTCTGTTCAGACTCCACAGACCTCTGTTCAAGCATCTGTTTACACTTCTTGCCCAATTATCCAGCCAAGCCTCAAAGATGTTGAATCCCACTAAAATGTTTCAGCACTTGTACCTCGGATTTATCATGTTGAGGGATTTTAATATGGTTTATTTGTTATGACAAACTTTAACTTGGAGTAATTATTTGTTTTTGAGTCTTTGTATACATTATTATGTAGTATAACTTATGAGCATTTTATGTATTGTCTTTTGTATCACAATTTACAGCAATCCCACTAAGAAAACATTTGATGTGGCTTTTTATTGGCTGTCCACGAAGTTATCTAAGACTGGCATTCATTCCCTAAAAAGTTTGTATTCACGGTATGGCCAAAAGTTTTAGCTACTAAATTAAATATATCAAACCAATGATCCATCATAAGAGGGCAACCTAGTGCTATAAATCAAATAAATGCTATCACAAAAAATTGCATTATAAATTTTACACTACGAAGTAAATGCCAACATAGTGAACTAAATCAGCACTATCATAAAGAAAAATTGCTATGATGTTTTGGAATGGAAAACCCCTCGTGCTCCAGATAAATATCAAACCAATGCTCCATCATAAGAGGGCAACCTAGTGCTATAAGTCAAATCAATGCTATCACAAAAAATTGCATTATGAATTTTACACTGAAGTAAATGGCAACATAGTGAACTAAATCAACACTATCATAAAGAAAAATTACTATGATGTTTTGGAATGGACAACCCCTCGTGCCCCAGAGAATGTAGATTGGGAAATCTCTTTACCTTCGTAGAATCACTCAGCTGTGATTTAAGATTCATAACGTGAGGAACAATGACTTGAATTAACGGCGCATTTGTGGAAACACCATCAATGTTTCCTGCTGCAGTGTAGTGTATCAACTCGGAAATCACTGCAAAGAGGGTGCAAAAGAAAAAAGTTTACCACATTGTCAATTCAAGGACATGGGAAAAGCAACACCATGATTGAATCCAAAGTGATAAAACAAAATAACATTCTAATATTAACAACAACTTAAACTGAAAGCAGCAATTTCCAATAGAAATTAGAATTAGAAATATCAACATTCTCGCAAACAGGCAAAAGAAACACGGTAACTACTACTGAAGAAGTGGAACACTTGGAACCTTAATTAAGATAAAAAACTTCAAGGCAAATTGTGCAGGTTGATTTGCATATCCTTTTCTTCAATAACATTCCTAGGGTAACATTTAATAAAATTCACTTTTTACCACTGATTTAAAAGCATAGCTCGGTGCATTAGACAGAAATACTGCAACAATAAACTGATCCGTCTCATTTTCAGATTGTAATACTATAGAGTGTTGATTAACCCGGATCTGATGTGCAGATGAAAAATCATGATGGGAACCCAATCCAACATCCAAAACAAACAGGGTTTCAGGATCCACAAACTCCAATGACCGATCAACTCAAAACACCTAGTTTATTTATCTAATGAAGCCGCAAATTATTTATTACGCTCAAATTACCAGCTAACTAAAATTCTTATCATTCTATAACGCCAGATTGCTCTTTCTTTTCAAGTTGTCTCCTTTGTCACAAATGCTCAAAAGTGGGGAAGATATCATAATCCTCTTAAGAGGAGTGCTAGCAACAGCCACTCAAACACTCTCTTAGCAACACCTAAGAGGAGTGGAAAGATGGTGTTAAAGTGGATGTTGTGAGCCCTTTTCATCCTCCTAAACATTAAAAATGTGAAAAATACTAAAAAGAAAACAGCAAAAGTAATGTAAAAAATTAATGACAATTTAATCATAAAAAATATCATTGCTAAGCTTTCCTTCATTGAGTTTGGCTGGCTTCACAATGTTAATAATGCTTAAATTTATAGGACTCATAGGAGTGGGTGAATAAATTACTAAAAGATCCACTCTCTTGGAAACACTTGATAATAATTGATATAATCTTAGAAAAGTAATGGAAATGAGAATAATTGACAGTATTAGTACTATGATGATATGCCAAGTGACGCAAGCACTAACTTGACCCTCTTGGTTATAATGATATTTTAGGCAACGTACTGGTACAAACCTTTCCCAATAAAATTATTAAGAGGTGTTTCATACACCTACCAAAAATCAAAATTCAACGCAGCCGAGCTTTTTATCCCGTTATAATTATATAACATCAGCCCAATTAATATCTTGAGACAATCTCCAGTTCAATTTCAACAGCATATATTTGGAAGAAAAAAAATGAAAGTTTTCACAGCATTCGTACCATTTACAGATGCCTCTGAAAGTAGCTCAGAATTCAAGTTCGACAGTGCTGTGAGAACTAATGGATGAGAACTAAGAACAGATCCGGGAATCCTGAAAAAGAAAAGAAAAAACATTTAAACGTAATATAGAATAAAATGTACTATTCCTCTTCTTTTCCTTTTAAAAGATTGAGAGAATAGAAACCCTCAATGTTAGTTTCACAAAAAACGACACTTAACTTGATAATCCATCTAATGTCATTAAAATGTGATAAAAAGATACAAAATGCTAAGTCCTCTTCATTCAATTTTATATATGCCACACTGGAACCAATGACCCAGCATTTTTAGATATGCCACCTACTCTTTTACCACTTCCAGTTAATAAGATTTCTATGTATGTAGATCTCACAACAACAATTCGTTATTTTAACAATCTTTGTGTGAATGCCAGCAATAAATGTTTATAAAAAAATCTTACAATGAGAGAGTGCCTGGCTAAGATAGATCTATTAATTTTAATACCAAAAAAAATAGACGCTGCCTTGATAAGATGCTTCTCTCCAACATTACACAATTTAAGATGCCCAAACACTTCTTAAAAAATAATGTATAGAACAATCTAACAATCTATTACCATTAACAGTAATGCACCATTCGGTAAACAAAATTTAGTTAGAGGCAAAAACAAAGAAAATGTGTACCCATGCTTTAGGCGAAGCCACGAAGCAAATGCCTCAAGAACCTGAAAGAAATGTTAACATGAAAGCACCACCATAAGTCCATAACAATGAACCAGCATTCAAAAATTGACAGTAACGACATAATGGACAGTAAATAGAAAAGCCATTGACTGGTCACCTGCTCCTTAAGCTCAGCAATACTCAAACAAGCTGTCAATATATTAAGAGCAACCTCCATTTGAGAAGTAAGCTCTTTTTCAAATTGACGGCGCCTTTCTGGACGAGCTGCTATCTTATAGTTTAATACTTCCTGCTTATAACGACAAAATAAGTATAAGGCATTACACGTAACGACAAAACGCAACAAAACAAATAGCTAATAAACTTACTTCAATTAATATATTTTGTTTGTGACCATTTATAGTAGAATATGAGGTGTATGACGTCAAGTGCTACATAAAACGCTATCCGACAATACAGAGATTTTGTAAAGAATAACTACTTGGCATTTAGCGGCTAAAAATTCAGACATTCATGTCATAAGTTAAGTGCTGCATAAAACGCTATCCGACAATACAGAGATTTTGTAAAGAATAACTACTTGGCATTTAGCGGCTCAAAATTCAGACATTTGCGTCATACGTTAAGTGCTACATAAAACGCTATCCGACAATACAGAGATTTTGTAAAGAATAACTACTTGGTATTTAGCAGCTCAAAACTCAGACATTCATGTCATACATTAAGTGCTACATAAAACGCTATCCGACAATACAGAGATTTTGTAAAGAATAACTACTTGACATTTAGCAGCTCAAAATTCAGACAATTATGTCATTGATGAAATCAAAGGACGGTCCAAGTTCCTGAAATGTCGGCGCATATACCTCTGGTAAAACAGTAAGTAACTCCAAGAATCCTGGTATATATTCCGGATTGGAATCCATCTCATCCCTGAGCCATTTCACTATTCCACCATCCCCCCAGTCTTGCGCAGGCACGTGCACAGCCAATGCAGCCACTGCAATGCTAATCTACAAGTACGGACAATTTTGAACAATTCATCTCATTAAACTTAACTTCCATATTAAATATACAAAACTACCCAAAATAAAACACAAAGAAGATAGAAGGGCACAAGAAACTTCTTCATGATACCTGAGTTCTGACTTTTGGAGGACCCCTGTGAAACATCTTCAATAAGTTCTGCATTCAAAACAAACATGAACTAATTAGTAAACCCAATACACAAACATATGAAGTATTGAATCTATTTAAACACTTAAATAGCCATGGTTAGTAGTCCATGACCTAAAAATATAGCACATCTCAAACATAAATAAACATCCGCAGAATTTCTCCACAAAATAGTCACTCACATTTAATGAGTCACGCAGTGGCCGGAACGCTGTGGGAGGGAGTTCCTCAAAGTCTCGTTGAACCTATATCATAAACAACCACTCAAAAAATAAGAAAAAAGCACTTCTAGCAATAATTTTGCAGCCAGAAACCAGCATTCATTCAACATTCTAAAGCATGCATAAACCCTAACAACAGAATCACCTTGCTTCTCAAGGTTTGAGAACAAAATATCAAAGTTTCTAGGTTGCTATTGGGATCATGAAGCAAATTATCAGCCACCTGCAGTGATTAAAAACACACAAAAAAAAAGTAATTAACATATATACCGTAGAATGAGCATATTCAAATCTATGTTTCTATACTGAATTACTGAATTCGCAATCCGAATAAGAAAATAAGAACCCTAAGAATCCATGAAATTCAAAAATCACAGAAATAGAAAGGCTCCACAAAATTCACCTATAGATGAATTAACTTGCAGAGAAGTTCACAGCTAAATAATCAAAAACGATAATCAAAATAAATTAACAGAAAATCAAGCATCGAGATATGAAAGTACACAGTGAAAAACAAAACAAATCGTATAGCAGTATATGAAAAGATAAATCAGAAAACAAATCGAGAAAGGTTGAAAAGGATTGAAGATTGAACCTGCCACGCATCGAGAGTTCGTTGAAAATTCTGAAGAAAGCGATCGGCTTGCATGCGAAAGGTATCATCAGGGTGATGGTAGAGTGCATTTAGGGCATCTTTGACAGTGTTTTGAAGGTCCATGGGTGAAATCGAATCGAAGAATAATCGATTCGATGATGCAAAGAAACGAAAACGAAGAAGCTTAATTGAAAACGTGATTCTGTTATGTTTTCGCTTTTTGGATTTGTAACAAACACTGTTGCGTTTGAAATGAGTTTCGTTAATTGTTGATAAAAGCGAAGAAAGGGGTTTTTGGCGCCCGGTGAAGGGGATGGGTTGAAGGGGTTTGATAAAGCGATTTTAATGAAAGAGAAAGAGAGAGATGGTTTTTTATCCGTTGGATTGATTAGAGAGATTGTTTTTTAGTCGTTCGATTGATTGACGCTATGTCAAAGTTGATTGCACTTTTTAGATGGTGAAGGAGTGAAAGCAATACAGTGTGTTTGATCTGGACACGTGGCGTTTGTTTTACAGGTTGGAGAACTACTGGGTCCCACTTTCAGACCAAGGCTGAGTTCATCCTTGCTGGACCAAGACGCATGAACTGCACTTGTTCCGTTTTACACTGAAATTTAGGATTAGGATGTGTTTCTTTTGAGAGGAATTTAGGATATAGGTGGTTTTGGTTTTAAACTTAGTTGTTTGGTTTAGTTGTTGAAAGACATGGGCAGTATTTTGGTTCGGGTATTAAAACCACGGCGATGTTATTGACGAGGTCATCGTTCTTATCTTTTTCTAAAATTCCGCGTTTCAAAACCACGGCGATGTCATTGGCGAGATCATCGTTCTTATCTTCTTCTAGATTTTCAGGTTTCAAAACCACGGCGATGTCACTGGCGAGGTCATTGTTCTTATCTTCTTCTAGATGTATGAATGACAAGGATCTGACGCGGTTTTAAACACGCTATTAAATCTTAGTTGTTTGATTTCATTTATGAAGGATATGAGAGCGGAAGGAATGATGGTAAAATCTCTTAGAGAACTAATTTTAACTCTTCTAAGTAGTTATTACAAAAGTTAAAAAATAATATTTAATAATTTAAAGTTTGTGTTTCGATATATTTTTATTCAATGTGTGCATTAATCATTACTATAAGAAAGAAAAAAAATGCAATTCTACATTTTTGTTCTAATTAAATATCTCATTTCCTCTTGTTGAACTAAATATGCAATTAGGTTTAAGGAAATGCGTGAAGATACTTTCTTTAAAACAAAGAAATGTGTGAGGATGAATACTCATTCTTACGATAGGAGTTCTTTTTTATCTCTGTCATATTTGATATACTAACATATTAAAAATGTTTATTTTTTATATGATCTCTTTCGTGAACTTGCTATCCATGACTTTTTCAGGCTATGACTTAGTGATGGCCTCCAAAACTTGAGTTCTTTGACGGTGTTCTGGTTTTTGCATGGATGTTTTATTGTTCTATCGGATGAATTTTGAAATGTTTTATTTTCCATTCTGGAGTGTTGTTTACATACGTGCTTGTGTTGTGGAGGCAAAGATTGAAGGATTTTCCCTTTCTGAAGATGACAAAGGTGTAACCTACATATTGAGGACGATCATGGTATGAAGGAAGTGTTGGGCCACTCATTGATTGATGACTTCCTTTATGCAAGTCAAGTTGTTTTCATGTCATGAATGAGCATTTGACAACGATTTGGAAGTTTGGTGTGAGAGTTTCTGACAAACATATTTCAAATTTACCGCCACAAATTAGGTATAAAAAGGGTTCTATGGGGGGTGGATATTTGCTTGATAACTCTATGCTCCATTTGAGGATGGAGAAATTTCCTAAAATCGATTTGTTGAAACGATGGTGTAAGTAATGGTTAAAGAAGGATGGTAGTCTGTGAGATGCAGTTTCAGTGGTTATAATTCATGTGAGTAACGTCAATTATAAGTGCATTGTCCACGAGGGAAATAGTGCCTCTTCTAATTGTATATTACCCGACAAATTCCATAAAATGGTAACATTCCTTTGGTATTAAATGAAGTTGGTCAAAGATATCCACGTCTAATGCAATGACTGTGATGGATTTTGTGGTAAATAGGGTAATAATGAGGCAACACGTTCATGGTCATACTATGATGATTGACCAGTATATTCTCATGTCGTTTGAGATGCATTTTTTAGAGGCATGCCATGAAATCAAGCCTACCATAAGAAATAAGTATCATTAGTCGGAATTGTTGCGACCTTGGTGATTTGTTTTAAACTTCAAATTTAAATTTGGAAGTTTGCTTGATAACTATATGCTCCCTTTAGGGATGGAGATATTTCATAAAATCGATTTGTCGAAATGATGGTGTAAGTAACTGATGGTTGAAGAAGGATGGTAGTTTGTGAGATGCAACTTCAGTGGTTATAGTTTATGTGAGTAACGCCAATTATAAGTGCATTGTCCACGAGGAAAATAGTGCCTCTTCTAATTATATACAACCCGACAGATTCCATAAAATAGTAACAATCCTTTGGTATTAAATGAAGTTGGTCAAAGATAACCGCATCTAATGCAATGATTGTGATGGATTTTGTGGTAAACGGGGTAATAATGAGGCAGCACATTCCTGATAATACTATGACGATTGACCAATATATTCCCATGTCGTTTGAGGAGCATTTTTTAGAGGTGTGCCATGAAATCAAGACTACCATAAGAAATGAGTATCATTAGTCGGATTTGTTGCGACCTTGGTGATTTGTATTTTGTAACACCCCGTATTCCCTAACAATGTAAATCATACATAAAATCATAGTATTTCAACATATACGGAATGTCACACTTCTTTCATAAATTCATAAATAGAAAATTACTGTTTATTTAAAACATGTCATGTCAAAATTTCGAATTACATCGCAGCGGAAAATCATTCAACATTTAAACAACTTTGGCACAAAGGCCTCAACGTAAAATCTCATAAAATTATTCCAACAACATGTTCATGAAAATTCGTAAAATAATACGTAAGGAATAGAAAGCAACACAAATTCTCATCCCATTACGTATCAGAGCACCTAAAACACACATGTAATTAGGTATATATATTTAGATTATAATAGTGTATATATATATATATATATATATATATATATATATATATATATTATTTTTGATTAATAGTATATATATTTAATTTTGATTAAAATTATTTTCATATTTATTTAGATTATAGGTATATATATATATATATTGCACTTTGATATTAAAACAAACTATGCTTTTCTTTTTAATGACCATAAAGCAAATACAATACAAATTCTTATCCTTTTAAATGATACAAAAATATAACATTGTTGCAAGCAAACTTGGTCTAAACATATAATTGAAAGTGAAAAAGTCACCTCAAAACCATGTATTCCCTTTATTTATTTATTCTGAAAAAATGTATTCCATTTATTATATATAGTATATATAGTATAAATTATTTATTTTTGCAGGAATAGTATATATTATTATTATTATTATTAATGAATTGATGTAATTTTATTCCAGTGAGAAAATTAAATATTTGTAACATTCTAAAATACTCTTTCTTAGTACTACAATACCTAAAAATATATGCTTATTATGATTCATTATTTTTTTATTTTAACTATACTAAAATTAATTCTATCAACAAAGTAATTTAAACACATAAAAATTCGGATGATAACATTTTTTAATAAATAGTATAAACTATTATTATTTAAACATGTCGAATGTAGAAGTCAAGCATGTTTGCAACCACGGCCTCCACATCGTGTGTGGTAGATTGCAAGTGCCTTTCATGAACCAATCACAAGGTGCCAACGCATAAAAATGAAAAATTGTGAGGCATTTGGTCTCAAATGTGATGCATTTTTACATGGTGAAAATTTTTCCTATTAAAGTCTAACTTCGGCCGGATGCTGAGGTTTTGAAATTTGACAGAGATAAGGTATACATAGTGATTCAAGAGACATAAGGTGGACATTTTCATCATTTGAAGATCAATATCATATTATCATCTCAATTGAATGTATTGTTTCTTACACATTTGATTATGTTTGTAACTATCATGGTAGATAAACTCATTAGATTATGAGTGAATGGTGATCCTCTATGAACATATTTGAACCATATAATTTAGAATTCTGCTCTTTCGCCTGTATTTTTTGCTCGCGCCCTGCAGCCATGCCAAAAATGTCCCTGCACATGTTAACTAACGTAAGTGTTAAACTGTGCGCATGTTAAGTCACGCAGCGTGAGTTAACTCACGCAAGTGTAAAAACACAACATAATTTAATTTTTACACATGCGTGAGTTAACTCACGTCGCATGAGTTAACTCATGTAAGGCAAAAGTGAGAATATGGATAATGCAGTGAAATACAATAAGCCACACTTTTTGCTGTCAACCATATTTCTATATAGAAGTTGTAGAAACTTTACAAAATGATACTCATCAAAATCATTTCTAACTAACAACAAATTAATAATGTTTTTCTCCACCACTCTCCACCAAATACGTGTAGAAGAAAGAAAGGGAGCAACCATATACGTGTAGAAGAAGCATGCATATATGGTCAAAATAGTGATAATATATGACAGACATGTGTAAATTCATAAACATGTGCAATCTCAAACATGATCATGCCTTGAAAATTTCTCATGTTTTTGGAATTATTAACTTGCGTGAGTTAACTCACGTTGCGTGACTTAACATGCGCATAGTTTAACACTTACGTTAGTTAACATGCGCAAGGGCATTTTTGGCATGGTTGCAGGGCGCGAGCAAAAAGTGCAGGGGGAATAGCAGAATTCTATAATTTATGGACAGGGCCATATCTGAGGCAGGGCGAAGAGGGTGACCGCCCTAGGCCCAAAAAAATAAGTACGAAATTTGGGCCCCAAATTTTTCTTTTTAGGGGTCTATTAGGCCTTAAAAAATTGCTTAGCTTTTAAAGGGAGATGTGCTTCTTAGTAATGAGTTCAATTTTCATCTATTGTTTTGTATGAGCATTTGAATATTAAATAATTTTTTTATAGTTTTTTGTATCAATTTTGATGTTTATATATATTTATTAGTAAGGAGTCAAGCTGTAGGTTCGCCCTAGGCCTCCAAAATCTCAGAAACGACCCTGTTTATGGGTTATAGTTGTTTATTTTCCAATATATGCAAATGTAAGTATACGCTATCGCAACAAGTAATAAAGAGTAAACAGAGTAATAATTCCACAAGGATTGTCGTGGATAAGTTATAAATACTTTCAAATACCAAGTTTATTTTTTTAAGATCCAAAAAGACAAACAACAAAGACAAGTTTTTAAGGTACTAAAGTAGTAAAATGCATAAGTAAATAAAGCATGTAAAAAGTTAGAGATTCAAGTGAAAAAGTGTGGTTAATGAATTAACTTGGTAAAGATAGAGGTTTGCAAGATTTAGAAAGCTACAACTCTGAGATGGAAGTTATAACTTCATACAACTTCCTAAGAGAAAATGTAAAGATTCACACAACTTCCTAACAACTTGGTGGCCACCGGGAGTGTTTTGCACTCAGCCTTCATGTTAAGCACGTGAAGACTATCGGTCGGAGTACAATCGCATAATCTTAACATGCAACATTGCTACGTTCGGTCATCAACATTTTCCATCGAAGTGTTATTCTGTTGAGCTTTTGGCCTTTGACAAGAGTCCTACTTAGGAGACACACTTGGTTGGGCACAAACCCAAATATTATTTTTGGGCGCACACACAAAACCAAGAAAAGTTAAAGGAAAATAAACTTACAATATATCAATTGATCTGACTAAATACTTTTTATTTAATTTTATTAGTTTTATGTGAGTGTTTCCAAATGATATTTATTTGGGGTTGTGTTCATGAAAGGCTTTTTCCCTAGTTAGATCTCAGTGCTTCCAGGCTCTTCCAAGATATAGTACTCATGCAAATCAGTCTCTCTTGATCCCTCTACCTCTCGATGCATAAGGAGTTAGGGACTAACTCATATCAAACAAACATGTTCCATTCTCATACCCTCTCGATCTCGAGGAACTATAAGATCAAAAGCACATGAGATCAAGTTTTACTTCCAAATATGTTGAGTTAAAACAATTTGTTTGAAAGAAGATTTAGAGGTTGTAACAAACTAAACTTGCAAACATAATTATTACCTAATCATTTCATAACCACAAAAGTGGCTAGTTCATACATAAACACAAAAATAGAAATGGAGCAGACAAGAGATAAAAACATAATTGAAAAGATCATTAAGATAGTAGGGTTTACAAAAGGGAAATTACAATCCTTTGAGGATGAAAGCGAGTTTTTTTGTATAAATCCCTTAACAATTTACTCTAATGACTCACTTAACTACTGTGTTCTTTATATGAAATAGATGAAGGTATGAGATGAAGAAAAATGATTTGAATCTCTAATGAGGGGGCTAGGGTTGATTGGAGGCTACTACCTCCAATTTCTATTCTATTCAACACACCATACCACTACCACACTCTTGCAACTCAAGGCTTGTTGTCCTCGTATAAAACAAGTTATTTTCTTTTAGTATTTTTCCATGTGATAGTCTTTGCCTTAACTAAAAAATGAAGTGAGTTTGGGTAGTATAAAGAATGAAAGAATTATAAAATGTATAAATATATAAATAGTGTAGTGCCAAAATCACTATCTTTTCAACATGTTTTTTAACATTCACTCATTTATTGAGTTAATTAATACCAGGATTACACTTTAAAAACGAGACCCACATAAATAATGTAATCTACACTATTCTCTTTTGGTAAATGATTGAGTAGGGCATTGAAAATAAAGTATTAGTAGCACTCGTTATATGGTGTCAATTATACAGGCGCTAGAGCTGTCAAAATGGGCCGGGCCGTACGGGCCGGTCCGAAAGGCCAAATAAAACGTAGGGCTTGGGCCGAATAATTGCAGCCCGTATTTAAACAGGGCTTTTTAGCCCGGCCCGAAAAAGCCCGCAACCTGTAAGGGCTAGCCCGTTCATGCTCCGGGCAGCCCGCCAAAAATACAATTTTTTTTTTGGTGTTGTCTATTTGTGACTGGAAACAGCCCAATTACTCTGGATATTTGCTTATATATGGCTTATGCTTTGTGGCGACACTGCAGAAAGAAAAGGGGCCATATACCTGTATTCTAGTAGGATTAAACTACCCTCCAATTGATTTTCTTTGATTTTTCACATATGCAGGTAGATGATCCTCTTTATTATTTCATAATTTCACTTACACATTACTACTTTTTATCATATGCTCGTAGATTTTCTTTGATTCAGGCCTCATGTAATTGCAAGCACACAACATATATTATTAGGCCTCGTGTTAAAATGATACATGAATTAAAAATACATGTATTAACTATCAGTTTGGTTAAATAATTCTCATTCTAGTTCTCAGGTTTGCTTAAGTGCTAACTTGGAGAAGTTGAATTTCCATGTGATTCTCATAAAATTAGTATACCATGAAATGAAAATAAAATCAAAGAACACATGGGAATGTTTATTGGAAACTTCATTCCAAGGCCTCGTATAGTTTATTTACAATGATTGTTGTATATACATCAAGAATCAAATTGGAGTTATTCCCTTTTAACTTTTATCTGCCCTTTCATTAGTTTCAATGCCAAGTGGTAATATACTAATATGTATCACAAAACTTAAAGAGGTGAATAATACATACATGTGGAGATCCCAACTTAGCAAACTTGTGAGCTTGTGCATCGTGATGAGTTTTTTAAACCAAAATGACCACAAATTTTGTAGTTGTTAAGCTTATATCCAATTCTTTATATGTTAAGTTGTTTATATAAGTTCATTTATTAAGTGCTCATGCTTTTATGGTTTTATATTATGTTCATTTATGGTTTTATATTTTGACAGATCTAACATGCGCACACAAAAGCATAAATTAAACTCTTCCGATGTGAGGATGTATTAGCTTATTAAAAGACATTTGGCAGCAAAAAAAGTTATGAACAAAAAAATTAAACATGTACCTTTTTTTTTTGTTTTACAAATGTATCAAATATGTTTTAACTATTTCTTTGTTAAATGCGGTTAAAATAAACAACGGTATTATACACCACAAAGAACAAGCTGACGTGTTTTCTTAAAAAAAAAAAACTAATGTGTTGATTTTTGTAAAATAAATAAACAAAGAATGCACTTTAATTCCCTATTTTAATGGAAAACATAGGTGGGTCAATGCTTTGACTGGCCAATCAAAACAGTTCGTGATAGTTTTTTGATAAGTACTCGTGAGTTTGTAGGATCCTATGCAGCATGTGTGATAATAAAACAAAGTTGATAGACAAACCTTTGTTTTAGGATGATAATTGTGATTGGTTTTTCATAGCAACAACTGTTTTTCTTCTAATTATAACCAAATGTGTTCAACCATCCAAAACATTCTTATTCGCTTCCTTTGCAAAAGCATGCACATGAAGCCAAAGAAACACACAGAGAAGTCAAGGTCGTGATCTCCCCCTCCAAACAAGGTCATGGTCTTTCCTTCCATGTGATATTATCAACTTCTCAAATAATTGCACCAAATTTGTCTTTAATCCTTCCCAACACAATAGATTGCAAAAAGTTTGGTTTTGCATTCTACTTGTTGTTGGGTCCTGCAAGAAAAAAATAGGAAAACAGAGAAAAAAAGAAGGAAATTTGATATGGCGACTCGATCATTTATTCGTTTTGTTGAGAGAAATGTAGGAAAGTTCCCACACTTTGTGTTGTGCATGATGCTTGAGTGGGTGTTGATAATTTCCTTGTTCATTGATGGGCTTCTAGCATTTTTCATCACAGAATTTGCAAGGTTTTTTGATTTGGAAATTCCATGTTGGCTATGCGCAAAGATGAATCATTTTCTTACTTATAAGACTCCTAATTTTTATTACAACAGTTCCATGTGTGAGGCTCATAAGAAAGACGTTTCGTCTTTGGCGTTTTGTTATAATCACAAGAAACTTTCTGATACAAGGAAGATGTGCGAAGGGTGTTTACTTTCATTTGCAACGCAGAAGGAATCAGATTGTGATACCTATAAGTCTCTTGTAGGGGTTTTGAATAAGAATCTGGATTGCTTTGTTGAAGATAGTGGAAACATACAATTAAGTTTGAAGGATGAAGGGGTTATACAAGTTGAGAAAAACGGTACACAAAAGTGTTCATGTTGTGGAGCACCGTTGAAACTCAAGTCTTCCATATCTAAAGGAAAGAATTATGTTTCAAATTTACAAGCTCCGACCGCTTCGCCACGAACTCATCCATTCGTCGCGTCAAAATGCGAGGCATCTCGTGGTACAGAATCGCCTCGAATCTTGAATGCAAGAAAAGATTTTGAGCTTCAACAGAACGATGATGACAACAACCTGAAAAATCAGAGTTTACAATGTGAGTGCATATAAAAACATGAATTTTGTAGTAATATGCTTGCTAAAGCTTATGCAGTTTCTTAATAAATGCACCATATTGGTGGT
This sequence comes from Medicago lupulina, assembly GCA_958299785.1. NCBI lineage: Eukaryota > Viridiplantae > Streptophyta > Magnoliopsida > Fabales > Fabaceae > Medicago > Medicago lupulina. Next base: position 12,105,492 of record OY283143.1, on the reverse strand, counting down.
CTAAATTGATATTTTTCGATTTATAGGACTAAATCGCTATTTTGTATTTTTGAAGGATTAAATCAATAGATGCCTACAATTTCAATTGGACTAAAATACCTATTTACTCCTACATTTATAATGTCTTTTTCAATTTTTTATGCAGTAAAGGAAGTAAACAAAGGTGCCTTTTGGCCTCTATTAATAGGATCCAACGATATAAACATAGAATCCCCCAAAACCCCGTCTTTTCCATGGAGCAACAGGTTCTTTGGAGTCCCGCCTACAGATTCTCCAGACAACAGTCCAAGATGGTCTTCTTTGTCTTCTGTCTCGGGCAAGAAATCACCATTAGAAAAGATGGAATCTGCATCTGACTCTACTGAGGGGAATTGTCAAGATGAAGAAGTGGATGCCATCTTAAATAATTTGAAGAGGCAAGTTCGTTTGGATCGCAAGTCGCTCATGACTTTGTACATGGAGTTGGATGAAGAGAGAAGTGCTTCAGCTGTTGCTGCCAACAATGCTATGGCAATGATCACCCGCTTGCAGGAAGAGAAGGCGACTTTGCAAATGGATGCTTCACAGTATCAAAGAATGATGGAGGAGCAGATAGAGTATGATGAAGAAGTCCTGCAGGAAACTAATGAATTACTTCTTAAACTAGAGGAAGAAGTCAAAACTTTAGATACTGAATTGGAGATTTATAGAGATAAATATGGATGCTTGACAGAAGATGATATAAAGGCTCATGGCGGTAATAACTTTCCATTGAGGCCCGTCGAAGGCAAGGATGATGTGGAAAAAGACCTTGATCTTTGTCAACCTGCTTCGTCGAAGGCAGATAATGGAGGGGGAAATTTCAAGGAATCACTAAAAGATTTTAGAACGGAGAAAACATATGTTCTTGCGCGGAAGAAAATGGAAAATGGATCTCCCTTGACAGAGAATTGAATATGAGATGGTAGTATTGTAATGGTGTTCTTTAAGGTAAACAATGCACGATCGCGATTTGATCCACTCATGTTTAGTGTGCTCAAACCCAAATGGTAAGAGTCACGATAGTTTGGTTTCATAAGGTTGCCACTCAAGTAACAGAAGCAGGAGTAAAATTATTTGATCTTACTGCTTTAAGATATTTGCAATCCTTTGGGGTGAGAATGCCTTGGAGTTTCAAGGTGTGTTGACATCCCCATTAGGCCATTAATAGGCTTGTAGTAATATTGGCTAGGATGATAATTTGGACATACTTGTGTGAAATTTAAATGTTTATTTAATTATATTCAACATTTCTCTGTCATGACCGGTATATACTATATACTTCTGTCTTGCATTGCATTGAAGCGGTACAAGTTATAATGCTGGCTTTGTTGCTTCAACAACTTCACTAAGTTGCAAGTCTAAACTTCTATTGTGGAAAAAACTATAAATTGAATTCTTATGTTTGAGGGGGACTTTATGCAACTTCATATTCTTGTGAATGTTGACAAATTTTTTGTCAAGGTTAAATTTGCAGATATCGAATACAAGGTTGCGAATGCATATATACTACTAGTTACTAACATCTATAGGATATTTGTATGGACCACTTGCAAGTTTATTTAATAAAAACCAATATGCTGCAAAAGTACTCCTATTTAAGTCAACAAATCTGCAAACTAATATTTAATTCGAAAGACTTACATTACCTTTTGAAGGGAAACAATCAATAAACGAGTGCATATTCAATCTGGAATCAACTGTTTCAAGCTTCATTCAAATGAACTGAAAAAAGGAAAAGCAAGTTAATTTTTTCCATGTAAATAATAAATTAATTAAATCTTGAAGTCTAAACTCAAGAAAGATACTACTAAAAACATAAGCATGTATCTCAACTACCCATTTGTTATAGCTTTTTTAAGGAAAAAATCATTTTTAAAAAAAATAATCACTTTTAAGAGTATTGAATGCATTTGTTATCTAAAAAAAAAACTAAAAACAGTTTCAAAGGAGAAGTTGTTAAGAGGAGTTTCTCAAAAAAAATTATTTTTTAAGAGGAGAGAGAAAATATGGTTTAAAAAATTGAACTAATTTTGTAAAAAAAAGTCTTTTTTTTTATAGTTGTATCTAAACAAACTAAATTATTTATTTGAAAAAAGTGATTTTGATTTTTAAAATTTATGTAAAAATCATTTTTATTTTAATCCGTAACAAACAAGCCTTGAATATAATTGATTATCTCATCTAGTATGAGTGTTTTACCGATTATCTAAACAATAAGAAAAAACATAGAAACAATAATAATTTAATGCAAATGATAGAAAATAAGTTAGAAGAAATTATTATGTTCGCTAACTTGTTATATCCGGGGACTAAATCTTCGAAAATTTTCATTCTCTCACTAATCTTTTCTCTTCCTTCCTGTAATAACAGTAATAAGAAACACGGTGTTGAAAAATCAATTAAAAATGTAAATAATAATAATAATAATGAAATTGTTAATATCTACTCTTTCAATGAGACTATGGCTATCAGTGGATTTTATTAAGATAGATAAAGTCTGTTAGGATTTATTTATTTAACTACCCAATTGCTATGAGTTTGATGGATGAGAGTGAAAGTGAGATAGATAAAGACACACTCTATGAGGTTGGTTTGCGATCCCTTCGGGCTTGGACTGGGTGGTCTGATAATTAGGGATATGACAAAGAGTATTGTGTACTAAGGTAACGATGAATTTTTTTTGGTACAAAGGTAACGATCAATTAGTGGGTGCGTTTGATATGTTAAAAAATGAAGGATATATAATATGATAAGTTTAGTTGTGCAGTGTGATAAATTTTTGTCCCTCATTAAACCATAACATAATTCTTTGTCTCACGTACAAGTTGCATGATATACCAAAACAGTCCTTTATCCACCAAAAATCGTATAAAATCAAAAGCCATTAAATACCTTAACAGTTTAGCCTGTGTTGTTCTAACTTGTTTTATGCTGTTTGTCTTGTGTTGTTATGTCAGGTGCTTACTGTTTAGCAAATCAAACGCAAAAAATTACCAAAACTCTTTATGTCACAGTTCAACTAAGAAAAGGATGTTCATCAAATTTTTAGGTATGCATTTTTTCTTCTTATTTTTATCAATGTCAATCAAGTCATGTTTCAATATAAATCATCACAACTTTAAATTATGTTAACTATCTAAGTTGTTATCAATTTTTAATGTCGAATTTATTTCTCAAAATAACTCAATTATTTCAAAAAATAGTATAAACTAAGTTATTATTCAATATATCTTATAACAAGTTGAGTTTCAATTGATATTATTATATGAAGATTTTGTTTTACATTATTTTTATTATCTATACGGTTTGACATATACGACTAATATGTTGACTTTAAAAAGAAAAATTGTTTAGTGTACACCTCATGAGGGTGTATACATGAATATGAATACTCTTATTCATTTTTTTCTCATTCTCTCTCATAATTATCTCTCTCTCTCTCTCTTAACCCCACTTCCCCTCTTTATTGAAAATGAAAAATATAATTGAGAGATAGAGAGTGATAACATGGAGTGAGAGAAAAGAGAAAGAGAGAATCTAATTTAGTGTACACATACTGAACCGAAAAAAGAGATATGAGCGATGTGTTATGAAGAGAAAGATAGAGACAAAACGAGGTGTTGAAGTGATGTATAAAAAAGTGGAGTGTTCTATCATGATCTAATAGTAAGACGATGTAATATCATATCCAAGTTCGGTTGAGTCATACGCTGTCAAATTAAATGAGATAATACTAGTTTATATATAAGTGGCGGACAATCGAAGGGGGAGTCATGTCGCAACGGTAAAGTTGTTGTCATGTACCTGAAAGGTCATGAGTTCAAGACCTATGAACAACCTTTTGTGTAAGAAATAGAGTAAGACGACGTACAATACACCAAAGTAGTGAGACCTCTTCCCAGACCCTACGTATGCGAGAACTTTAGTGCACCAGAGAATAAGTGGTGGACAATCCACATCTTACTAGGGGTAGACAATGGGCGGGCTCAGACCCAATAGCTCAACCCAACTGAACTCGCGTGTGAAGACACCATACCCTATCCTTACCAATCTAAAGACTCAGTTTGACATGTTCGATTTTGAACGGGTTACAAGTTAGCGAGTCGGGTGATACAAGGTTTTCTCAAACAATAAATGCAGATGTTGAAAAAAAACTCTTCAGACCAAGTGTTTGTGTTAATGGGGATGAGATAAAGTATAAAACTAAGAAAAGAAAAGAAAAGAAATACTACAAAACATAGATATGCATTATTTACATCATTAACTTAAAAAACTAAAACTAGAAACAAAATAAGAAGAAATAAAAAAAGCGAGATCAAATTTGAGAAGGGGAAGAAATTGATTTGAATCGCGGTGATGATGGAATATGTAATAGAACTCTATTTGTGTAGTTTTCATGCTATGAGATATGAGTGAAAGACTTGTAAGAAGTGGGGGAAGGAAAGATTGAAAGAGGAGAGAAGATGAGGATATTGAAAAAAGTGAGGGAACATGAGGAGGCTGACTGAGTAAATAAACGAGGACACCTTTTGGTGTACCCTAAAAAGCAAAACTAATGCAATGCTTTATTATATGCAAGCGGGTTTGGTTATCCGCGGTTCACAATTCTCTACCCGAACCCACCCGAAACAACCCAATCCAAACTGAAATTAAAACCTAATGGTCTGTTTCCCTTTGCACGCGCCCGTTTCACTCTATTTTTCCGTTTTTTTTTTCTTCTCCAGGGTCGGTCCGGGTCTCAAGTTTTGTCCAACCCTACTTACTTTTTGTATGAGTTTAATTTGTTGTTTGAGTTTGACGAATTGTTTATTAATACTCCCTCCGGTCACTATTATAAGCAAAAGTTGACTTTTTAGGTTCATTTAACAAATGATGTATGTGGTCTATATATAAACTACATACATCCTTTATCGAATGAATCTAAAAAGTGAACTTTTGCTTATAATAGTGACAGGAGGGAGTATGTAGTTTAAAGTCTATTTAAAAAAGTAAATAGATAAATAGATTTTAACAAAGACCGGAATTAATTAATTCTAAAACCCTAAAATGTTGGCGTCGCACTGCTGAACCCAGTTGAGGTTTTCCTCATTTCATTCATCTCTTCTCTTTCGGATTTGATATTTGATATAATATAATTTTTCAAAGAATTCATCAATGGCTTATAGACGCTGCCTCTTACAAAGAGGAAAAAACCTCATAGATCGAAGGTGCAACCCTTCTTTCACCTACGTTCTCCATAGCGACGACGAAGGTAAACAACAAGAACGCGAGCAGCCAGATTCAGCAAGAAGAATCAGCAATAGCTTTACCCAAACAAGGTCTTATGGAATTGGAACCTCTCTTAATGGATCAATGGGTTTTTCCCCATCTTCTCCATTCGCATTCGCTGCTGGATATAATAATCATTTTTGTAGAAATATGTCCACCACGCCGGATCAGGGTTTCGATAAGATCACCGAATTGACTACTGATGTAGCTCATGTTCTCTCCGACACGGCCGTCGACGCTGTATCTTATCAGGCGGCTGCTCCCGTTGTTAGTGAAGTCGCCATTGCTGCTGCTGATTCTTTTTTGCCTGTTCAAGCCTTACAGTATTTCATTGATGCTGTTCATACCTACACTGGTCTTAACTGGTCAGTCATTCACTCATTTATCACGTGTCCTGTGTCTTCTCGTGCTTCTTCGTAGCTTTTTATCTTATTGCTCCTCCTTTGTATCAGGTGGTCGGCCATTGTTGTAACAACTCTCTTGATTCGAACTGCAACTGTCCCACTCTTAATAAATCAACTCAAGACTACTTCTAAGCTTACTGTATGTTCTTCTGCTGCTTTGCTTTCATACCTCTTTCTCCTTTTCATTCCTGTTTCTTGCTATCATGTTTTTTGCATTGCAGATCATGAGGCCTCGCCTGGAAGAGTTAAAGGCAGAGATGGATGGGAAGGTATTTCTTAAAAACATTCATAGCAGATGCAATGCTTTGCTATTATATTGTTATGTATGGAAGTTACGAAGCATGAGCCTTATATCTTCAAGTTTTAGTACGGGATAGAGTGTTGGGCGGAAAAAAAACCAACACGAAAATAAATTAAGCGCAGCAAGATAGAATTAGAAATGACAACATTAGATGGAGAGAGTTGGGGTATCACCTATAGTAGAAAAGATGGTAGAAACTAGACTTAAGTGGTTTGGGCATGTATTGTGGACAATGTAGTAAGGATAGTAGATCATATGGAGGGGAGGCAAATCACTAGAGCTAGGGGAAGACCTAGAAAACTATTAGAGAAACTATCAAGAAGGATCTACAGATCAATGAGTTGGAGAAAGACATGGTTTTTGATAGAACACTATGACCCCACTTAATAGGATGAGGATTGTTTATTGTTGTTTTTAGTTCACGAGTGAAGTGTCTTACCTGATGATCTATGTCGTTGGTAAAACGTATAGGGATCAGTACTGAAGATCTGATGGTCGCATGTTCGTTCCTTTTTCTAAAGATTAAAAAAGCTTTAGCTTGAGGGAGTTTTAGTATATATAGAGTATATCAAAAAAGCGTAATGCTTAGTGGTGCGAAAAATCTTGAAACGAATTTCGACGAACATGTGACCACACCCCATGTATTGTGGTTAATGCCCTCGTGTTGTGTCATTAACTTTTATTTAAAACATTTTTGACTCCAAGCATCCCATGTATTCTAGCAAAAGGGGTTTCACTATTATCTTTCTATTAAAAAAATGGGAGTTGTGCTGTTAAATGCTTCAATTTAAACTTTCATGGAATTTCGTAAATGCGTGATTCGCACCACATAGCACTGCTCATCAAAAAATCATTGATATTATTTTTTAGTATCTTTTATCTTTTATGATCATTTGCTAATCTCGTCTATTCGAGTATTTTAAATTATCTCCTAGGTAGGATTAGTTTAATATTACTGTTTATTATCGTGATTTGTTTATTATTTTCATATTTTTTTAGGATTAGGAGTCATACATCCATATAATTAGGAATCAGTGTTTAATCTGTTGAATCAGTTCAATATTCAGTTATTATAAATAATCTGAAGCTCTTATTATATATCTCCTCCTTTTTATCTAAAACTACCAACTCTGACACAAACCATCGAAAATATTTTTCATTTTAAATAAGTGATTTTTCGATAAAATAATCTCTAACAAATTGGTTCTTTGACATATTGGAGAAACGTATTTAAGTTTTTTATTTTCTTACATGCATGTTATATGTTATTATATCAAAGACTTCTCTCTAATCACAATAACATCCATTTTTCAGGCATTTGATCCCCAGGCTGTTGCTGCAGGTCAGGAGAAGATGAAAAAGCTATTCAAAGAGTAAGCCATTTCATTGTTTATTTAATGCAAAACTGCTAATAGTCAAGTTCAATCTCCAAGTTTAGTGTAATTACTGCATTCAGTGATATTATGTATCAGCGGAGTAATCTTTGTGGTGACTTGAGATGGCCATAGCTTAAATCATAACGTTCAATGTTCATCGTCACTACTTTTTTTTTTTTAAACGGCCAATTAATGTTAGCAATTAGTTGTTATGTTAATATTTTATCTTTCATTGGATTTGAATCCGGGTCCTCCAACTCCTTTAACCCTTAGCTCAAACCAATTGAACTACTCAACCTCCACCCCTCTCCTGTTCAGCGTCACTACTATTTTGCCACATTTTGATTCTGCTGTTTTCATTATATTGAAAATGGTGCTTTCTGTAAAGAATCAAATTAATTAGATATTTTAATATTTCTTTTGGCTAGACGTGTGATCTATATAGTTGATTGAAGGTTTGTGTTTTGATTAATATATAAGAAATATGATGTAATTGATTTGTGGCTCTAAGGAACCTTTATTTTAATTTTTTAAGTATTAAATCAAATATCATGGGTTTTTTGTTTCACTAGATTTCCTTTTCTTTTGCCGGTTTCATTAATGCAGATATGGCGTGACTCCTTTTTCGCCATTGAAGGGACTCCTTGTTCAAGGTCCTGTCTTCATTAGTTTTTTTCTTGCGGTAAGCTAACTTTGCCTCGATATTCCCCCTACCTGTAGGAGTCTGAGGAGCCTTTAAATTGTTTCTACCCATTCACAATTTTAATTTATTTTGTTTGGTGGTAGATAACAAACATGGCTGAAAAAATGCCATCATTCAAGCATGGTGGAGCTTTCTGGTTTACTGATCTCACAACTCCAGATGCCTTATATATTTTTCCAGTTTTGACTGCACTGTCATTCTTAGTAGTAGTAGAGGTGAGCACTTCATTTTCTGAAAACCTTTTTTTCCCTACTATCTTTCTAGTTTGTCCTTCTGAGTTCTTGTCTGAAAGTTTGTGTGGTCTTGCATTAAATTTTTGAATTTTATTCAGTGTTTGCCAATATCAGCCACTTCATATGACAAGAAAACAATTTAAAATTGAGATGACAAGAGTGCTCTAATAATATCTGTTATATTTGATTTCCCATTAAGATCAGTTGGTTTTATATTGTTCTTCAGTTTAATATGCAAGAAGGAATGGAAGGAAATCCTATGGGTGACACCATGAAAAAATTCTCGAGGGTTCTTGCCTTTCTTTCAGTTCCTTTCACCATGAGTTTTCCAAAGGTAAACTTCCCTAACTGGGCCTTCTTTTTGTCTTGAAAGGACATGTTATGATGGTAAGCTCTTTGAGGCTATGTGATTTGACTAGTAAGTTTGTAAGTATGACGACATCCATAAAATAAAAATCAGCTCTGTGTTGTGTATATTTAACGCATGTAAAGCTGAAAATATTGTATATATTTACCTCTACCGACCTAGCAGTATCAGGGTGATATCATAATTAAGCGGGGTCTGTGTATGAAACTGGAGAAAATTTAAAGAGCAAAACACAATCACAGGGGTTGTCTAGGATTCAAGAGACCTAGTTCTCCCCCATCCTATGAAGCACGAACACAGATATGGACACCTGACACCGATAAAATTTTGAGAAAATGACATAATTTAATATAATCACAAGTGTTGGTGTCGTGTTAGTGTCGGACATGACACACGTCGGACATCGAGACACGCCTTCAATCAGAAGTGTCGGTGCAACAGAGCTCCCATCAATTCCCTTTCCATAAGTTTACGCTTCCCTAATTGCTTCCACTTAACTCAATTGCCACATACTACACTCCTTCCTTTCCTAAAGTTCAACCATAGGCCTTTGGTCATCTGACATGTATATTACATTAGAGGTATGTTATATGAACAAGCATTTGTAGGACAACTTATTTGACAACCAAAATATACAAAGAAAAGTAGGTATTGGCACAAATATCAAAGCAAAAGAGAGAAAGTAAAAATACAATGTGAGTATGAGAGAGAAAGTTGTCACAAAATGGTTGTACAAATACCATTTCTCATTATATTATTATTAATTTATTATCATTATTATTATTGTTATTATTATTATTACTATGCTAATAAGTGCCCTTAAGCCATTAATTAAAGAATCAAAAGAGGTAAGTTTATATGGAAAGATGATATATTTATTATAATGATGTGTTTAACTTGTATTTCGAAGGATTAAGTTGAGACATAATGGTATATGTTTAACTTGTTTAATCTCCTTATCACTCCGCTCCTTAACTCCTCCACCCCAATCACCCAGCCAATTTTTATATCCCCTTCAATTTTTTAAACTTGTTGGGAAACATGGAGAATGTTATCTATTGACTTGCAACACAATAACATTCTATTCCAATCAGGAAACTTAGGGTCTGTTTTGGAGGTTTTGGAGTGGAAGGCTTTGGAGGGCTAAGTATATACTTTGATATATATTTAATATTTAAAAAAACTTAAAAGAACATCATGATTAATGATCATATAATAGTTCGTTCACACTTAATTGATTTAAAAACTCATTTTGTAGTGTCTGTAATTTAAAAAAGAAAAGTAACCCCCCCTCCTAAACATACCATCCAAACATACTTAGGAAATTGCTTTAGATTAGTGATTATCCATTTTCATTACACATCATAAATTAAATTGACATGTAAAGGATTTAATGGTGTTTGGTTAATTAAGAAAAGGAGTGATTGCCGATTTTAATCTAACCACTGCTGCTTTTATTTGTCATTCTATGTAGTTTGAACTTGTGTTTATGTATAATTTTGCAGGCAATATTTTGTTACTGGCTTACATCGAATTTGTTTTCACTGACATATGGAATGGGTAAGGAACTTCAAAGTTTTCATTTGTAATATCACATTGTCAGTATTTGTCATTTTGAAATTTTGATTTGTTTTCAGAAAATGCATATTGCCTAGGGCATTGATTCTGCCATCCATTATTGCTTTGAGTATATGATAGATTGTACAATGCAAGTAATTGGAGAATCCATTGCTCCTGAATCTTGTTATTCTTGTCAAGTGTTCACTTGTATATGCATGCCAATCCAGATCTATCAGAGATGAACTTGCATTCAAACTTACAGTCTTGCACTCCTAGTTTTAAACATATAAATGAAATTTAGTGCACCTCACAATTATTAACTTCATGTTCCCTCAAAAAAAATTATTAACTTCATGCGTGACTGCTGTTACTAAGTAATCACCCCCTATATTGGAAATGCGATTGTTTTACAAGCTTTGCCAAGATTGCATAGTTGCAATCAGTATTTTATCCTATTCAAAAACATAACATCTATCTCTTTAGTATAATTACTCATTCTCAACCATGGGACTTATTAGAGCACTTCTGCCTACTCCTTGAGTCAATACTTATGATATTTATCTCTTTAGTATAATATTTTGTTTGGAAGATATTCTCAGTCATGTAGTAATGTGGCCTAAATATTGTTGATGTCATTGGTGAGACTTTAGTTAGGGGACTAAAGTTTTGTGTATAAAAAAGGATTATACTTCTTCCTTTATACTTCTCCAAAGATAAGTGTTGTCATTTGTTGTGTCACAGAAATTTAACCTATATTTAGTCCTGCAATCATAGATAATGACATCAAAATTGTCCATATGTTCATACATTGTGGTTGAGGAATTCAATTGATGTCTTTTTTATGGGAAAGAGAAATTGTGAGTAACTTTACAAAATTATCTTTCATTAATGGTATGAGAAATAGAAATTACTAGAATTGGAAAAGGAGAGTAATTAATAGTAAGGGGTATAATAAAAAAACATTAATGTTTCATTGGTATTGTGAAATGACATGTAAAAAGGGACAACTTTTTTGCTAGAATAACATAATTTGGGACGGTGGGATTACAAAACATGAGTGAACTCTTGTATTTTGATTTTCTTGATTTTTTTCTGATCCATATATGCTCTTTTATTTCCAATTTTGCAGTGCTTAAAGTTCCTGGTGTAAAGAAAACTTTGGGTGTTCCTGATTTACCTCCTCCAGACCCCACCAGATCTCCGCCAGCTCCCTTCTCTATACTTGAAGAAATAAAAAAAGCTGCGTCAGCCGCGAAAGCTGCATCAGCCGCGAATGCTGCATCAGCTGCAAATGGTCAAACATCATTGCCTGTTGAATCATCAAAACAACCAAATAAGAAGATATCTTCTTCCTCTTCTTCTTCTGCTGCTGTTATTAGTCAAAGGCTTAAAAGCTTAGAGAAACAAGTAAAAGGAAGAAAGAAAAACAAGAAGTGATTAAGTTTTTACTAGTTCCTTAATTATGCCATTTAACATGTGTAGCAAATATGCTTAGATTTTTGTCATATTGTTATTATCATTGGATGGAGTGGAAATTAGGAGTTTCATTAAGATAGGGAGGAGGAGAGAATAATTTTTTTTTTTCCAAAAGCTTATGATCGATTTTGCTGAGGAAGCTAAAGCTTTTGGTCAACCATGGTTTACAATTTATTTTTATTTATGGTATATATGGACGAAATACATGAAGGATTTAAAATCCTGGGATACAAGCATAATTATTTATTTGTGTATGCTCAACATTATAATGATATAGATTCTCTTGTTGTTGTTGTTATCATCATCATCCAATTACCCTCGCAAAGTTTCCCCAGTTTACGTACTCATTTCTTTTATCTTACTTATTATAGTCAACTTAAGATCTATTAATCAAATTGTGAAAACAAGCTTGTGTATGGTGTAAGATTTGTCTTAGTTAAGCACGTGTTTATATTTGATAGGAATCACTTTGTGACCGTGACTTGAATACATAGCTTCACAAAATCACAATAAATATGTATTGGAAAGTGAGAATGACGAGTTCATTGTGGATTCAAACATATTTCAAGGGTGTCCTTCCTGAATACAAAAATCTTTTCTTTTTCCTTCTTTCTAATCCTTTGTAAAAAGGGCATTTGGTTCTTCAATGGTGCATCATAGAGTATTCTCCCTCATAAGCCTAGATCTTTTGAATCCGCTTTGACAATATTCTCCAGTCGTAACACAACCGTTTTACTTTATTACATACGTGAATTGATTGTCTCAAATGAACTACTCCAAAAAATGAAGACAGTTCTTTTTCTAAGAAAAAAAGAATATTACCAACTCTCTCAAAATTATATTAAAGCATCTCCAATGGTAGAATTTTCAGGAACTCATTTTAATTTTTTAAGTAGATCAATGCATGGCAACTAATTTTTACGACCATGCCCCATATTTTAACAGCAAGTGGCATTGTTGGATTGTTGTTCATGTTGCTCTGAGAGATGAATCAAGTTCAGTGCGATGCACTCTCATGCATGGTTGGTATTGTTTTATGTTGCTCAGGCAAATAATGAACTTCTCGGATATTCTAAGGCTTTGTTTGGGAGTTTGGAGGGGAGGAGAAGGGATAACTTTAGGGTTTGAAAATATAAGGGAAAATAGAGAAATCTTTTACATTTTTTGAAAGAGTATTTTTTTAGAGAACGATAAATTAATGTTTATGATTAATACACTTTTAATTTTAAGAATATTATAACAATATAGATTAAATTTAAAAAATTAGAGATGAGGGTAGAAATGATATGAGAGGAGAATATGCAAAAGGAATTTCTAGCGGAACAAGTGAAAGTCATCAAGATATTGGTTCAATAGTTGAAAATGTGGAAGCAGGACACGAAGACAAACATGATTTGTGGACTGAAGGAGAAATGAGGAATCAAGAAGATTCAAAAGTATGCGAGTAGACAGTTCAATCAAGAAATTATGATAATAAGGATAATGTTTGCGATGAGGTAGAATTAGGTGAATCTGCAAGAGGTAATTTAGAGTTAGAGGTTGATGGTTCAAATGATTCGCAGCAGCCGATCACTGAAACTTCTCAATTGATTGATGGAAGAAGTTTTCAAGATGAGCCAATTGCCGATTTGATAATTCTCAATATATTGGTACCTGAGGACTTGTCTGAGATTACCGATGACAAAATTGATACAGATGAAAATGTTGAAGAGGAAGTTGAGCCTACTATACTGCATAAATAGAAGTTTGATGATGACATTTCTGACCTTGTCAATCAAGAAATGCATTTGCATGAATATAATAAAATAATGGACTCATCAGATGCAGATGCTACAGAAATTGCTGATGAAAGTGAGCTTCACTTGTGTGACAAAAACAGAATAGACCCTGATGCGTACTCATATACAATTGATTTGCATGAAGGTTAGGCGATAACATTATATATGTATACCATTTCCATTCTAAATTCCATTTATTTTCTAGGCCAATATCTAAATTAACTTATTTGCTTGCAGAACCTTCAAATGTTACAGTTGACGCACATACAGATTCGATGGAGGTTCTTGTTTCGTCTATTGAACTGGAGTCCAGGTCATCTGTAAGTTCCGCTGAAAAAAGCATCGTATGCCCTTCTGAAGAGGTAAATGTCTAATTTGTGTGTATTTTTCGGACAGTTTTCATGTTACGAGATGATGAGTACCTTAGGGACTTGATGAAATTATTTTTGTTTTATTAAGAACTAGTTTATAGGACTTGTCTTAGAATTCTGAGAAACTGCATGGACTTCAACTTTTGCTCTTTGATATTTGTTGCCATGTGGAAAAAGTTACACAAAATGCATGGTAACATGGTAGCCCATCATATATTGAATAGTATATTGAATTTCATTCATAAAACTTGAATACAAAGGAGAGATGATGGTTATATACACTGGCTGAAGCTGTGCACAACAGAATAACCAACTAACTGAATATTAAAACCGACTAACAAACAAATAAAAGAACAAAAAGATAAGCTATAAAAGACTAATGAACTAACCTAAAGATGATAATCACACTATTCCCCCTCAAATTGAACGAAATATGTCATGGATGCCCAATTTGAATATAAACAGTTGAAACTGAGGACGAGGTAAAGCTTTGGTTAAAGGATCAGCTAACCGATGTTTTGATGGTACATGAACAAGGTTAATAAAGCCTGAAACAATATATTCCCGGACTAAATAACAATCTATATCAATGCGCTTAGATATTTCAGGAGGATTAGGGTGGCTTGCAATGTAAATTGCCGAGATACTGTCGCTGTACACCATTGCAGTGTCTATATTTACTTCTAACCTTCTCAATAACTGTTTAACCCATAGAAGTTAAGAACGGTTTCCTCTTTGATTTTCATGCTATTAAAGATTCTCCTAGGAAAAACAGTAGCCTGTGGTTGACTTATGAGTAGTCTCTCAGCTGCCCCAATAAGCATCAACATAAGCTGATAAGTTTAATGAAGAGTCAGAAGGAAATAACAGTCCTTGGCCTGGCGAGCAACATCACGGTGATCTTTGCAGGTCAAAGAAACAGTAAGATACATCAGCTTGCCTATCATTCTCCTATATTTAGTAGGATTTTCTGGAAAGGTTTTACAAATTACAATTGTCTTCTGATAAGAGGAGATTAGGATCCATAGGGATATGTTAAGGTATAGAGGTTTTGCTCCTAAAGATCCTCTATTTCATGTAGCTACAGGGTATATTTTCTTTGGCATAGGTGGAATCCCTTGGATGACTTGGCTATTTCCAGTTCATCCTTCCAATAACTTTCAGCTTGAACTGTTTTTCCATTTGTTGTTGTGTTTGATGTAGCAAAGTTTGATTGAGTCCAGCCAAAATTAGGTTATCTACATAAACAAAGAATAGCTGAAGAATCATTAGCAGCACCTTTGGTCAAGAGATAATTCTCAGCTGTGCAACTTTTGAATCCAAGTTTAGTGCAATTACAGCAGAGTAATCTTTGTAGCGACTTGAGATGGCCATAACTTTCATAACATTCAATGTTCAGTGTGTCACCACTTTTATTTGAAACGGGCAGTTAATGTTAGTAATTAGTTATTAGCTCAAACGAGTCGAGCTACTCAACCCCCCTCGTTCAATGTCACTACTATTTTTGCCACATTTTAATATGATGTAATTGGTCTTTGGCTCTAAGGAACCTTTATTTTATTAAGTATTAAATCAAACTTCATGGATCTTTTGTTTAACTATATTTCCTTTTCTTATACGCCAATGATGGGACTCTTTATTTCAGGTTCTGTCTTCGTGAGTTTTTATATTGCGGTTAGCTAACTTCTCTGAGGAGCCTTTACATTCTGTCTACCCGTTGCCAATTTTATTTTATTACTCTTTGATGGCAGATAAGAAACATGTCGAGAAAATGCCATCATTCAAACATGATAGAGCTTTCTGGTTTACTGATCTCACAACGCCTTATACATTTTTTCCAGTTTTGACTTCATTGTCATGTATAGTACTAGTAGAGGTGAGCACTTCATTTTCAGAAAACCTTTTTTTTCCAACCACCTTTCTAGTTTGTCCTTCTCAGTTCTCGTCTGATACTTTGTTTGGTCTTGCATTTTGTTTTTGAGTTTTATTCGGTGTTCACTGTTCACTAAAACCAGCCCCTTCATAATATGACAAGAAAAGAGTTTAACATCGAGATGACAAGAGTGGTTTTCCAATTAAAAAAATAATAAACTTAAAAATAGGAACTAAAAGTAGTGATTAAAAATTTTGTAGGGACTAAAAGTTGAAGGAAAATTATAGAGAAACTAAAACAAAAAGTTGATATATTTATAAGGACCGAAAACATATTTAACCCTTGATTTTATATTATTCTTGAGTGTAATATGCAAGAAGGAATGGAAGGAAAACCTGCGGGTGACAACATGAAAACTTTCTCGAGGGTTCTTGCTCTTCTTTCAATTCCTGCAACCACTATTTTTCCAACATAAGCTACCATTCTTATAAATTTAGAGGCTCAATTATGTAAGTAAAAAGAGACTCGTAATAAAATAAAATGTATTTTTTTAAAGAACAATGTTCTATTTAATTTTTTTAAAAGATAAATACAAGGTGTCGTATATATGTGGTACACCCAAAGATGAAAATAACTACCTTATACAATTAAATTTGAAGAATTTACAAGAAGATACACATCCACACATAAATGAATGGTTTGTATTCGTTTTGAGATGAAAAAAGAAATTATATTGTACAATTTCAAACCAATAATAATTATAGATTGTCATAAGAACTATTTTAATGATAGATTCATCACAGTATATAAGTGTAACGACATAGCAAATCACTGCAAAAGTAACATTGTTATAAGTTATTAGAAACATTGATTCTATTTAACAAAACATAGTCAGTAAAATCTTTCAAAATTAACTTTGTATGATATATACTCGCATCAGATGTGAAACAAGGGTAGTACTACTTGGTTATAATTTTTTTAGGCCCATACTTTGGAGAGGCCCAGCTCCATTGAGCTTCTTGTACCCCAAGGTCCAGCCCTGCCTAGCTTGACCTTCTTTCTCGAAGGAGCAACTTCCCTTTGCTTTCTACTATCTGTGTATGCATGTGAAAAGATTATTGTATGAATTTAGGAAGAAACAGTAGTTTTGTCTCAAAGTAGAAAGGACATCCCGATGCACTAAATTCCTGTATACGTAGGTTATGGGAAGGGATCAACTAATATTTTTTGTTTTTTGTTGTTTGGCATAATTTGATCCATATATCTGCCCGATTAGTGGGATAAAGCTTGGTTGTTATTGTTGAAAGGATTTGAAATTGGTAAAATGGTCAGCTCAGGCATTAGATAGCATGAACGTATATTTCACACATGCAAACTAGATTAGGTATTTATAGTTGAGACATATCTTTGTTTGGCTATGTAATTAAAGAGCGTATCAAGACTAAATTTTTTATATTGTCCAAGCTTCGTGGTAGAGTTTTTTAGAAGGCAAATAAATATGGTAACTCAAAATCTTATTTCAGGTTGTACATGTAAGGTTTGTCCTCATATTTTTGATAAGATTCCTCCTTGTATTGAGCTTGCTATTTTTTTTTTTGAATCAACTATTGAGCTTGCTATTATTAACGACATATAAGTTATTTGCTTAAAAAAGCTAATTTTAATGATTTTTTTTCACAGGAACTAATTTTTATGATATTCAAATATTTTGTACTCCAATAAAATATTCACTGTGCATGTTTGAGTTCATAATAAGATCGACAAAATCACTATTGCAATGAATCATTGTAATTTTGACATAAACTACACTTTAGAACTTAACAATACTATCACAATATGATTTTGTTAATCTTACCACTCATCCAAACATACATTAAGTTTGCTTAACTCACACATATGATTTTTCTCTTCAATATGACATATTATCTTTTCCACTTGTATACTTTCAAATAACGAAAATTAATATTTCAATATTATGAAACTGATTTTTGAAGTTCCTTAGATATATGTAAATGTAGATTATTTTTTTTTAAGAATATGTAAATGTAGATGTTCTTAGGAAAAATAATGTTAGATTCAAATAATACTTAAAATCATTATAGAGACGTTGAATCTTTGAAACTTGGAAGACATATAATCACAAGTGAACCAATTCCAACCACGCTGTCCACTGCTAACGACATCTTCCTGGTCATTCGGGTCAATGGAATAATAATGATGAGATTTAAATAATGGTCAAATAATGTTTCAAATAAGTTTTCCCAGTAGATAAAAATTAAAATTATTATGCAATAAAATACAGGTTTAAAATTCTTGATCAAAAGAATTGAGAAGAATGAGAATGTGAAGGCTAAAATTGAATGGCTTGATGGGACCCAAATAAATTTGAAAACAAAATGATTGTACAAATTTTGCGGGCAATAAGGAGTAAGTGAGATAGACGTGTGAATACGAACTGCACGCAATCTATGACCTTTTCATCACTGCAAGGGCAAATTATCAGATCAGATACAACACCTGTTGTTTTCTTTTTCTAACATTAATGCAATAATTTTGTCCACACTCTCTTTTTTGTTAAAATTTATAATAAAAAAAGATTGATTTGAAATTTGAATGATTCTGTGGTCCAAATTAAACGGACCTCTGTTTTTTTTTTTTTTTTCAGTTTTTGAAAAATCGATTAATTCTAAGAAAATGTTAACAAAAGTCTTAAAACATTTAATAAGAAGATCAAAGTAGCAATTATAATTTAGAAATTGTGTATTAAACTTATTGTAAGATTTTCTCTCTCTCAAAAAACTTATTGCAAGATTAAAAAATAACTTTTCTACATAAAATATAGGGTTAATAGTGTTTTTCACCCCTGTAATAAATGTCATTTTCGGTTTTCACCCTTATAAAAATTTTGGTTTGATTTGCACCTTCGTAAAAATTTTATTTTCTGGAAAACACCCTTAATAGGCCATTCAAAAACCAAAATTTCTTGAAATTTTTTTTTCTAAAAATGGCCTATTAGGGGTGTTTTCCGAAAAATAAATTTTTTACGAGGATGCAAATCAAACTGAAAATTTTATAGGGGCGAAAACCAAAAATGACATATATTACAGGGGTGAAAAACATTATTAACCCTAAAATATAACAGTTATTTTCTTTTTTTAATCCTTAACAAGTGTCTTAAAGACACTTTGTTAGCATAACCTTTAATTCTAAAGTTGTAAAATTCATTTTAATATGTTTCAATATTTTAAAGTATAATTGATTTTACATCTAAAATCGATTATAAATTGAAACCACAATTTATAGTTTTGAACTTCTATAGTTGATTTTTAGTCTTAAATTTAATTGTCAATCCATTTGACATTGATATTCAAATATAAATCATTTTTTAGTCTAATCAATTTTATATTTTTTTTGTCAAGTAGTCTAGTGGCTAGAGCTCACACAATTTAATTGTGGAGAAATGGAGTGTCTGAGGTTCGAACCCCGGCCCCTGCATATAAAATGCAATATCTCTACCAACTGAGCTAAGCTCACTGGAATAATCAACTTTACATCTTTACTTCGTTAATTCATTTAAAACTAATTTATATCACCGTAGAACCAAACATATATTAAACAAGAAATAAGTGGAAAAACATGAAACAAGTATTTTCTTGTTGCAAATTTGATATTGGAACAAACTTGTTAAAATTATGGTGTCGTAATTTTATTAAATCTAACACGATAACAAACGTGCACTTAAATATACCATCTCATCATAATTACCAAGGGTGTACATGGGTTAGGTCAACCCATAAAACCCAGCCAAACCCACTAAAAATCTCAAAAATGTGGGTTGGGTTGGGTAATTGGGTGAGTATGATTTTAAAAATAAAAAACCCATAAAAAATAACAGGTTTCGGATAAAACCATATCCAAACCCAATAAACCCACTTACCCAATAATGCCAACATTTTTTATTTTTATTTTCATTGGGAAGAAGGAAAATACAAAAGATTTTGGTCATAAATCAAGTCTAATTTTCAAAATTGACAAAATGCATTTCCTATATTGAAAATCAAAACATGTTAAAGTTACAAATTCAGAAGTTGCATTTTTTTGTTGTTTTGATACTAATGCAATTATATGTCATGCAACTATAGTTTGTTGCAAGTATTTTATGATGAAATTCATTATTTCATATTTATCATTTATAATTTTTTTACACTAAAATATAATGAAAATATGTTCTACAATTTTTTTTAGAAAATAAAAAGTTGAGTAATTTTTATGAAAAAAATCATCATTTATTCATTTAATGTTTAACAAAAAAACATAAAAATAATTTGGGCAACCAACTATCCAACGCAACCCAAACCAGAAATTAGTAGGTTTGCTCAAACCGACCTAATAGTATACCGGGTGGTTATTTTACCTCACACAAACCGGAGTACCGTATATGGTTTGGGTCTTGGGTTTGGCCAAACTCAACCTAAACCGGCCCACATACACCCCTAATAATTACACCGCATTGCATTTAATTAGTTAGTTTAGTTGTCAAAAGTTTAGATAAATTTACACGTGGCCAAGTAATTACGCTTAAATGGTTAATAAGATTTATAAGACGAGTGGATCAGAAGAATAAGATCAATTTGGTTCAGGGATGAATCTATTTTTGATCAGATTTTTTTACCAAAGTTTAGATTA
This sequence comes from Medicago lupulina, assembly GCA_958299785.1. Taxonomy (NCBI): domain Eukaryota; kingdom Viridiplantae; phylum Streptophyta; class Magnoliopsida; order Fabales; family Fabaceae; genus Medicago; species Medicago lupulina. The sequence goes on along the minus strand of OY283143.1, from coordinate 12,085,075 downwards.
TTAGAGTCATTACTGCTATATATCAGAGTTTTGTTTTTTTTTTTGCATGCGCTTGTATTGCGTAGGGTTTAGATATTCTCGTGAAGCACTGCTGTGAAGAATATATAGGAACAACGTTGGTGCCAAAATGGGACAATGGGCAAAAATCCAACAATGGTGTAGGAAGTGGAGCCACATAAACATTGGTCGTTAGGCGCACAACTTTTTGATGTCGAACATAGTTTTGGAATGTATGTAAAGGGGGTGTTCATTTTTAAATTGGTCTAAAAAATATCTGCAAATCAATAAAAAAAACCAAGCCGAACAAGATTAATTTTTATTTGATATTTTTCTTAATATTCTTTAGTAAATTTTTTTGGAATAATGTCAAATTTTGAGTTGTATTTTTGAAATCAAATCACATATTTCAAAACCAATACTTCCTTTCAATACCATATAATTTGTTTTGAAGGAACATAAAATTTTTTATGCAAGTTTTTATTCTTGTTTTGAAATGTTATATTAACGTGTTATTTGTTGATTTTTTTTAAAATTTTAACAATACTTACTGGTTTTAACGTAATCATTTATTCAATTTTGTTTTTTCAAATATAGTTTTGTTTTTCAAGGATTTTTCAAATGTAGTGGATATTTGCTACTTTAAAATGTATGTTATGTTGATGTTATTCAACTTGTAATATATTATTTCCTTAAAAAAAAACTTGTAATATATTATTTGATGTATTATAAATAATATAATTATGCATCAACGAAAATCAACTTAACCCCCTTAAAAAAAACCAATTTAACAGATTCAGCATAAATTGCAGCTAACATATCACTTTATTTTTCCTTCAAAAAAAAATATCACTTTATATTTTTTTTTAAGAAATCAACTCAAATCAAACTATGCCGCATATCATTTTAAGAGTTTAATGGAAACATTTAATCATAAACTATCCGAGCTCAAAAATTGATCGTGTCAAACTGAGCTTAAACTGCAACATCTGTGACTGGGGAAGTAAACTACTTCAATTGAATTTAATAGAAGATAACAAATTCCAGTTCTAATTATTGTACCATCAATCAAATTTGATTTCAGTCAAAAGGATAAATACATGTTGATTATAATACAGCAGCAACAATTGTGACCAACTTATGGATATAATGTTCATTACTTCCACTAAACCATTAGTTACATTGCGTTCATATCTTCAAGTAAATCTACTTGGTGCATATTTAGATTGACAGTAAATTTAGTATAATCACGCGTTTTTAACAAATGCTACTCCCTCCAGTCACTATTATAATCAAAAATTGACTTTTTAGGCTCATTCAATAAATGATGTATGTGGTCTATATATAGACTACATACATCATTTATTGAATGAATCTAAAAAGTGAACTTTTGCTTATAATAGTGACCGGAGGGAGTACAATATAGCCATGTCATGTGATTTCATCGAACTCGCCATGATTCTAACCATGCACATAGGTTCTGTAAAATCATGATAAGACAAACAAAAGGGGTGATTCATTTTGGAAGCATAAACCAATGTACAAAGGGTGTTTCTACTCTAAGCCTTTTTACCTTTCTATGACAAATCTATACCGAAATTCGTTCATCTTCTGTGATTGCTGCCAAATTCACCACCTTCCTTCAATCTGCTTTTTGTACTGCAGTCTTAAATATAAGGATGTACAATTTTTGATCCATTGAGAAATATAGAAATCCTCCAACAGAATGGGTCACAAATGATCCAAAACTATTCCCCACAATACAGTGCCATGCTGGTCCATACACCCCATCAAATTCCTGCAATATTTCAACCCACGCAACCGAATTCATTGACCAATCATTCACAAAAACATTCAAAGATTCAATCAAATTTTGAATTACACCCAAAATTATTTTTAATGCAAAAGTAAACCACGTTTATATGATTTTCTTTATGAGGAGACAAAAATGATTGTTTATTGATTTTGCCTCCATCATTAATATAACTTCAAAACTACAATTTGTAACATATAATTTATTGTTCAAATCATTTTACTAAATTTGGATTGGGGTGCGTTTGTCAATAAATATAATCACTGTAATTTTGACAATTCCACACTAAATTCATACACACACTCACATTCCACTCATTTTGGGTATGTAGACAAAATTTGATTTTGATGACTTTGTCTCTATCTCTCGTAACCAATTATTCTCTCGTCAACATACACTAAAATCATCAAATCTCAAAGTCAACCTAAGGACCACTAAAACTCCGACACAATTGCAAGGCCCAAGACCCTCGGTTCGAACCCCATAAGTGTCAAGTCTTAACAATACTGACATTGTCGATTGAACTAGGTCTTACATAGACCATAAGTCATTTTTAACTAAAATCAATTTTAACATGTTAATTAATTCAATCAAAACTAATTTGGAATCTTTGTAAAAAATTTTTTTTGAATCAAATCACTTTAAACAAAATCAATTGAATAATACCTTCTTGAGGGATAATGCTAGGGTTTTTGAAGTGAATTTCTCCATACTATCAAAAGCTTTTCTAGCACAATCAACAGCATGGATCTGCATAAACGGTGGCATATCAGCTGAAACCACTTTTGCTCCATTAATTGCAAAGAAATCACCTAAATCAATCATTGACCCACATAACGATTTTCTTCTACCACCACCACCACCTTGACTCATAGACACAGAAACTCTCTCCTTAACAACATCACCACCTTCTTTTTCCATAACAGTTACTTTTCTTGACTTTTCAACCTCAACCACCTTCTTCTCATTCTTCAACAACCCCTGAAGTTTCCACTTTTCCAATTCTGAACTAGATTTTTGAGGTGGTTTCTCTTTAAGGGTCCTCTTAGAATGCAAAAAAACACTATCTTTTTCATGATTTGGTGTTAGTACTGTAATCTTTGTTTGGTGGGTGTTGCTGGGTTTTGATGAATCAAATATAGCTGAGGTTGTCATGGATTTACCTTGCAAACGTGAGTCAACATGTTTGGTTTGAGAATGTTGTTTGATTTTTTTACTACCTAAGTTAAGACTTTGAAAAGGTTTAACTAAAAAAGAAGATTTAGTAGCTTGAATCAAATCTTGGTTTGGTTTTGGATAGTGAGAAGGTGAAGGTGATGATGAGAAGATAGTGTTTTTTGTGGTGGTGGGTTTTGGTTGCTTAGCTAAAGCAGGAGGTGGATTAGTCTCCGGTGGTGCCGTGTTTCGCCGGCGGGAAGAACGGTGTGCCATGTTGAATAATAAACGGTGCAAATAGCAATATTCTGTTTTAGTTATATTTGTTTTGTTGTGGAGAAAGATAGAAGAAAAGGGTTATAGAAGTAGAAAGTGGTAAAGTGTGTGTTGGGTTAGGTTTTCTAGGTGTTGTTGGGGAAAGAACAGGGAGAAGAGGAAGGTAACTTTGCTTGAAACTGTTGATTAGATTGAGACTTGTGCGGTGAGATTAGATAACACAAGTTGAGTGTTGTTTTGGTTTTCTCACGCGCCAAAGGGTGTGTGTGTTAGGATATGACATATGAATGTAGGGATTGTTGACCTTTGACTAGCACTTACGTGTGTGAGAATGAAAAATAGAGCAGAAGAGAATAGGTTAGGTCATGTCTCAGAGAGAGGTACAAAATGGATTTCCTCATTATTACTGTTTATTTATGGCTTAAACTAGGGGTTTAAGAAACTTCCCTAGGCTAAAATATGGTCCATTTTTAAGGAGAATGAGAGGGGTGATTGATTTTTCTGTTGAAAAACTTTACAATTTCATGCACTACTCCTCTAATTTAAGCCAGATAGGATGAATGTTGTTTTTATGAATCTAATTTGTATATATGTTTGGAAATAAGTACTGTTCACTTTCGTAGTTTAGTGGGAGGAAATAAACCATTCAACATGTCTATCGTGTTTCTAGATTGTGGTCTCATGCTACACATGTGGTCGACGAACGGAGTCATTAATTCTAGACGGTGCTTGTTGGTCAAGACGTCCAAAATGGAAAATGTTCCCATCATACATTTCCCTTCTCTCCAAATAAATTGAATTCAAATTGAGTAGTTTGATTTGATACATCCAAATTCAAATTTTGATTGAAAGTAGTATTGATCATACCATTTTTATTTCTGTTCAACTTTAAATTATGAACTCTCCTTTCTTCAAAAATTATGAACTCTCCTTCATTTAATTTAAGAATAAAAAGGTTAAGATAAAAATGATGAAAACTATACTATGAACATATTTTGCTAAATTCGTTTATGCTTTTTTATAAGGTAAATGATTAATTGTTTTCGTAACGTTTTATTAAAAATATCTTTAAAATGACTTTTTAACATGTCATAAGTTATTTTCGGCTTTATTTGGTAAAAATAGCGGATAGCTTATAAGCTATCTTATAGCTAATGATTGATAGCTTATAACGGATAGCTGATGGCTGATGACTTATAACTGATAAGTTAATTATAGTGTTTGATAAAATTAGCGGTTCAACTAGCTGATAAATGTAAAATGACATAAAAATACGTTCTTAATTTATATTAAAATTTATATCAATTAATATTTAAGATATATATTTAGTAATTTAAATTTACTAGTTTAATAAATATTTTATATATTATTAAATTAATGTTTTGCTAAAATTTTATTTTTAAATTTATTTCATTTTGATATTTTGACTTCATGAAAAATTAGTATAAATTATTTAATTTCACTTTTTATACTTCATAACATTGCACTAAAAATATTTTGAGCATAAGTACATAACAAAGCTCAACGTAACACCTCCTCAACATTCTTAATTTTAGTAAAATTATTAAATTATGTTCTTAATATATGTATTATTAATTTATTATTTTTTGTTTTATATTTTAAATTTATTTCATTTCAATGTTTATACTTTACAAAAAATTAAAGCATAAAGTTTCTTTAAAAAAAATTGAAGTATAAATTTTTAATTTAATATTATAATGCTACATGTAAAAAAAAGAAGGTCGTATGATGGAACAAGAAGAAAACTGTATGCCACTTACACAGTAAAGAAAAAGGTCGTATACATGGAACTAAAAGAAAATGGTATGCTAGTCACACAGTACGCGTGAGGATTGAGGAGAAACATTAGAAATATAGTAGCTTGGTTTTAATTTATAATAAAGGGTAAACATGGATTTTAATTAAAAAGATAAGGGTAAAACTAGAAGAAAAAATGATAAGCTATAAGTTATAAGCTCAAACGCTACTTGGAATAGCGTTTGAAAAATAGCTTATAAGCTCGTGAAATAAGTTATAAGGTCGCGGTGAAAAACCATTACCAAACAGAGTTTATTTTGTCAGACGAGCTTATAAGCTATCCGCTATAAGCTATAAGTTAATTTCTTGGCCTTACCAAACAGAGCTTTCATAATCTCGTCTAAATTATTTCACGAATATGCTAGTAATAGATAAACTCAAATAATTTAATTCAAACAAGCTTGTAATTAATATATACATGTCTAATCTTAATTTTTTTTTTTTTTATGTACAAACATGTACAATATTGATTTCTATTTTCTAATCACCAAAGAATAGTGGCATTTCAACATTTTTTTAGAAAAAATAATAAATATAGTATTTAGTACTTGCATGTGAGCCTATATGTTAGTACATTCGTTTTCTTCTTCAAATAGACTTGTAATTAAAGTCAAATAACATATGCGGTTTGTTTAAGTTAGATATTTGTAAGAAGTCGATGATTTAAGTTTTTTTTTTATTACAAATAAAGAAAGTGAGAGAAAAGGTGAAAAGTGGAAAGATTGTCATTAAGATGATAACACAAACATCAAACATATGTGATAGGAGAGCGATTGGCAGTGGAATGGATGAGTATGGTAGTTTGTCACTAAAGTTGGATCGGCATGATGCAACATAGTGATGGTGAATGGTTCAATGGAGGAGAAGTTTTTTTTTTCTTTGATAAAAAGTTTTTTAATAATTAGAAAATGTATGTTTTTGTGTTTCAATTTTCATGTTCCAAAATTGGGGTTGACCGTTTTCATGGTAAAGTTTTAATTTGGTCTGTTTGTGAGTTTGAATTTCTTTTAGGTTTGTAGATTTAAGAAGGATGAAGAAGATGAACATAAGATCAATTCTTTATTTCAAATTTAGACTCTATCCTTTGTTTTAATGATTTTGATCCTTGGACGATTTTTTATTGATGAGTCAGGTAAAAAAAAATGGCGAGTCATCATCCCTGACAAGTGTGGCAGAGACACAATCACAAGATTTTGGCCACTTCATTTGTTTTTAAGTGGCATGTAAATGCGAGAGACCAAAAATAACGGGATACGATATTACAAGGATAAAACGAGAGAATTTTCTTCTTCAAGACTAAAATCAAAATTTGTTCAAATGGCAAGGACCAAAAACATGCGTAACCCTTAATATAAATATAAATTAACTCGACACCCAACCCACCCACTCTTGGCACTTTGAAATGGTTGTGGTAGGTCAATAGATTTTGAATGGTGGAAGATTCTAAATTCCAAGCATATGTTTGGTTTTGCTTTGACGAAAATTAGTTTTGAATAAATTGATTATGTAAGATTGGTTCTTATTAAAAATGAGCTGAAAGTAAAATGATTTGTGTTTGGATACATCTATCTAAAAGTGAGTTGAACGATAAATATGTGTGTAAAAATCAATTCTAGAATAAAGAATACAAATCATAACTTCTAGTTGAATCGATCCTAGAGACAAAATCAAATCTACTTAAAATCAACCAAACATGTTAGAATCATTCTACTTTTATTAGAAATGGAACCAAATATACACCAAGAGTTGTCTAAGAATATTTATAGATGAAAGTTGATTTTCCTAGGTAAAGTTTGTAGTCAAGGATACAAAAAGTTTCTTCTTTCAACTTGTTCCTATGCTTATTTTTGTTCAAATGATGAGTTGGTTGGAGATGCAATTGTGCTACTATTTTTTAAAAGCATTTTTTTTGTATTAACAATTTTATAGCCCGTGCATTAAATATATTCACTTGTACTATGTATCTCTATAAATTATTGAATCACATTGTTTAAATATTTATCAGAATAACTTGTATATATAGAGTTTGATAGCCAGCCCCAAGTCACTCTTTTCAAATTTTCTTGAGTTGGGTGGATAGTTCTAAAATAAATTTGGCTCTTACTTTCAACTTGTTTGAAGTTTGAAGGAAAGTTATATATTCTATTAAGCACCCTTTCTTTCTAAATCCCAAAGTTTGGAATAGAACACGAACAAGAACTTCTATATCCGTGTACAAACTTTTCTGAGTTTGGAGTATAACAAAATCAAGTAACAGGACATTTCCTTTGCAATTTTCTAGAGTTTAAAAGATGTTTGAATGACTTTAATTCATTCATTTCAAACTTTGGAGGAAGGCATAATATATATAAATAAATAAATAAATACTCCTCGTTGGTAACAATCCATTCATTTAGAGGAGGGTGTTCAAACAAACTTATACCATGGTCTTGAATGTGGACGGTAGTGCTTTTATTAATTCATGGAACGCTGGTTTTGGTGGGTTGATGCGTAATTTTGATGACACATTAGAATTTGGTGTTTATGGCAGTGTTGGTTAATCTTATATTCTTCATAGAAAAATTTAAGCATTTTTGGTCGCATCAAATTGTGTTGGCAAGTTGGGTTTAGGAAAGTTGTCTTTTTTTATTCCTTATATATGGTTTAACTGATTATTGATAAAACGTCTCAATTTCATCATTACACTAACGAGATAAAGATTAATAGAGAATTCATGCAGAAAGATTGGATAATATCTCTTCGTGAAAGAAATGCTTACATGGATGTTTTAACAAAATTAGAAGCTAACAACTTATTCTCTATCGATTTACTCCTTGTTTATCATCGGTTTGATTAGTTGATGTTGTTGGTGCGTCTTCTATGTAGATGTAATCCTCATTTTCCCTCATTTTTTCTTTCTTCTTTTTCTCATATATAAAAAAAACTTGGACTCATTCCTCATCCTTTGGAGCGTGGAGGTCGGACAACATTATAAGTCTTAAACCATCTTTTATTTTGTTACAAAGAAAAGATTTGTCACAATATAAAAATGTTATGGAGGATTTCGTGAACATAATTCAGAGAGAGTATACTTTTTGTTGTAAGTAAAGCTATATTAATCCTATCATATATTTTTAACGTCTCATTTCCTTTAAAAAAAAAACTTTAAGAGATGCATTAACTTTTTTTTTAAAAAATAAAATACAATAAAGTAAAATTAGTAATAATTCTTTTTGACAGGAAATTCATCTTAAACTGGGAAATGCTAAAAACATGTTTTTCTACAAAGCTATTTTTTTAGTGACTCAAACGATGGCTAGATTTACGAAATAACTTTAAGAGATGAATATCCCCTCAAAAAAAACTTTTAGAGATGAACAGTTTAATGATGTAATTAAGTCTTTATTTAGTTTTGATAAATTAAAGTAAGTTTTTTTTTTTTGGGTACAAGAATTAAAGTAGGTTTAATATGATAAATTAAAGTATATTTAAATGATCTTGTAATGTTATCACATAGGCAAATCAACGGGAGGTCTGTTTAAAGCTTCAAATGTATTACTAGATAGATTTAAAAAGACTTATGCACACATTAATCACTATTAAACCCACTCCGATCTGATTTTTGAACCTTAAACACATACATTGGTTTAATGTCTAGTCTTTTTTTTTTTTTCAATGTCTAGTCTGATTACCTGAATTTATACATTTTTTTTAGAAGTACCTTAATTTAAACATTAGTCAATTATTTATTTTAAATTAATTTTAACGCAAAAACTAAAATTTTAAAAATAGTAAATAGAAAAATATCACCTTCTTTCTTTGAAAAATTATCATCTTCCGTATCATCAACCATTTTTTATTTTTTTTGACAAGCCAACCATTTTAAAATTTCTTAATTAACTTCTTGTCGATTTTTTTATTCAGGTTATTTAATGATAAGATTAGTAAAATCAAGAAGCAAACCTCTATACATGATAATGAGTTGTTGAATGCGCGTTAATAATAATGAAAATAAAAGCAACATTGAATTTCTTAAAAAAAAAAACATTGAATATTCAATGGTATTGCATCCTATTTAATGATTTCATTGTAATGAAATTTGAAGTAATTAAGGTTAACTTTAAATATCATCTTTATTCAAAAAAAAGGTTAACTTTAAATTATAATGTATTTTAGAGTATCTTAAAATAAATCAAGTTGTTTGGGCTCCTGCGACAAGAAGCTTATTTCAAGAACGTATCCGGAGAATATCAGGTTTGATTCTCAGGAGGAACAACGTTTGGGTCGTGCGCATGCCTCTATGCACGAGCCGAATTAGTCACCATTGAAGGGTCAGTACCGACGCGAAAGCAAAACAAAAACTTCCAACATTTTTTTTTAAATAATATAGCAGTTAGAAATTCATCTCTTAAGATAAACAAATCACAAACCGTCCTCGTGAGTTTAACTCAAATGGCTGGGACAATGTATAATATATGCAAAGTTGGGGTTCAAACTTCGACCACAAAAAAAAATCAAATGACAAACAAATATTTTTAACTGATGTATTTTATTTTATTTTTGGGTATAAAGGTGTAAATTTTATCTCTCAAATATGGAACTCAACCAATCACACCTCTAGTATAATTAATATCTTTATAAAAAACAAAAGTATAAGAATATTTCCTTTTGCTTATATATTCTCAAACAAAATAACAAAATTGAGTAAAAAAAATAAAACCCCCTATTAGGAAATTTGAAATCAACTCCCCTTATTCTCTCCTAAAATCACTTCAAACACTTTGATCAATCACTTTCCAAGTTCTTCTCAAACTCAAACTACTTAAAACAAATTTTACCACTAGAATGCTACCAACACCGCCGACTCAAACATAAACCTTCCTTTGACTCTTCAAACATCATAGTCATCGCAAAACCGTAGCAAAAAACAAAAAACGATGAAGAGAGCGAGAACAACAACAAAGGTAACATCTTTGTTCTCCTCTCTTTGTAAACAACGATCCTTTCAAATTCTAATCATCATCGCTGTTCTCTATGTTCTTCTTTTCACTTTCGAAATCCCTTTTGTTTTCAACAAAACCGCCGTAACTCGTTCCGAAAGACACGTCCTCGAACAAGAACAACAGCTACAACCTAGTACTCATCACAAAGCTGACTCGATTCTCTCTAGTTTGATCCTAAACGACGCCGCATTCGATTCTAAAGAGTATCAATTGTCGGTGAAAGATGGAAAACGCGTTTGGAATGAACTTCAATCCGCAAAAACGCAAACCCCAATTCAAACCGCTCCGAAACCCGAAAATAGACCCGGGTTATGTCCACGATCGGTTTCGGTTACCGGGTCGGAGTTCGCGGGGAATGGAAGCTTGATGGTGATTCCATGTGGGTTGACGTTAGGGTCGCATATAACGGTGGTTGGGAAACCGTTGAGTTCGGACGGGAAAAATCACTTTTTTTTGGAGTTGCAGGGTTTGAAAACGGTGGAAGGTGAAGACCCACCAAGGATTTTGCATTTCAATCCAAGGTTGAAAGGGGATTGGAGTGGAAAGCCTGTTATTGAGCTTAATTCTTGTTACAGGATGCAGTGGGGTACTTCTTTGAGGTGTGATGGTTGGAAATCTAGGGCTGATCAGGATACTGGTAATGATTGCTCTAACTTTATATTGTAATTTGATGAATGCATGTGTGAAGTATAGCTTTTTTTTTTGGGTTATTGTTGTTTAAGTAGAATATGCATGTTGATTAATGGTTGCTAATACTAGTTTTGACTTGAAGTGATGAAAAGTAGTATTTGAGTTGGCTTGAAAATTTCACATTGGTCAGATTACTAGTGACAGAGGAAGACATAGAACAGCTATTAAGGAAGATTTAGAGATCAATGAGTCGGATTGTAACATTGTTTATGATAGAACATTATGGCGTAATTTGATTCATGTAGCCGACCCCACTTAGTGGGATAAGACTTGGTTGTAGTTGTTGATTTATATTGAGTTTGATTTTAGAGTAAAAACAGGCAAACATGTTGTTTCACTTTAAACTCAGTCAGCACCAAATCAATTTTACAAAGTGAGTGTTTGCATTTTGCATCTAATTCTCGAGTGTTTCGATAAGCTCCAAGCTGTAGCTTCAGGTTTGGGTCAACCCGCCACGTTTGTTCATTTAGAGTTACTTTGGTCAAATGTTCACTTAAATGCAGATTATACACAGTGCTTTGGTTATGCATTTGAATGATTAAGTACTAAATAGATTAAATGATGTTAATGTCAGTTACTATGTGGGTATGTGTATGTGTCATACATTACTGTCTCGTCATGAAATTGTGTCAGAGTCAAGTTCATCTTTGATGTATGCATGTATGTGTTCAATACTTCAAATTCATGCGGAATGAACAGAGTGATGGTAATGTATACATGTTGGTTACGAATACTAGTGTTGACTTGAAGTGATAAAATATACATTGCCACTTGAAAGTTTTCCGGTAGTTTTATATTGAACTTGATTCTAGACTAAAATCATTGAAGCATGTTATTTCACTTTAACCCAGTTACAACTAAGTTGACTGTGTAAAGGGAATGTTTGCTTTGAATATGTGAGTGTATGCACCGTGCATTGGTAGGGAAGTTCCTAGTTGTAGATTTGGGGTTCACCATGTGTTTTTGAAGGTCAGGCGACCATGGTTAGAAACAGATCAAAAATCAAGTTCAATTAGAATCACTTTTGTCAAATGTTGACGAAGTGGAGATTATATATTATATTTTGTGGATAAAAAGTGGCTTGATTTTGCATTTGAATCATTAATGTACTAAATAGATGAAATGATTCTACTGTTACTATGCGGGAATATGGCATTAATAACTGTCTCGTAGTGTAATTATGCCATAGTCCAGATTATCTTTGAATCTTTGATGTGTTGTTTATTCATTATAACCGTGATGCCTCTAAATTGAGTTGTTGCTTGTGTTTGAAACAGTTGATGGGCAGGTGAAGTGTGAGAAGTGGATTGGGGGAGATGATAGGCAAGCAGAAGAGTTTGTATCAAAATGGTGGTTGAATAGATTCGTAGGTCGGCCGAAAAAAGTAACAGTTGATTGGCCATTCCCATTTAACGAGAACAAGCTATTTGTTCTTACTGTTAGTGCTGGATTGGAGGGCTATCATTTTAACGTTGATGGGAGGCATGTGGTCTCGTTTCCTTATCGCACTGTGAGTAATGAATTTCATTCAACTTGCCGACCTGAAGATGAATTTGTATCATTTCTTAATTTTGCTTTTGTAATTTGAGCAGGGCTTTACTCTTGAGGATGCTACTGGACTCACCGTGCATGGAGATATTGATGTCCATTCTATATTTGCTGCCTCCTTGCCTTCGACGCATCCTAATATTTCTCCACAGCAGCATCTTGAATTTTCAACCAGATGGCGTGCCCCACCACTACCTAACTTTGGCGTGGAATTGTTCATCGGCATTCTATCAGCTGGAAACCATTTCGCTGAGCGGATGGCTGTGAGAAAGTCGTGGATGCAGCATAGTCTTATCAAATCTTCAGAAGTGGTGGCTCGTTTCTTTGTAGCACTGGTAATGCTGATGAGATAGTACACCCTTTTGATTGCATGCTTATTTGTTTTCTTGCAGGGTTCTTGACATTTCAATTTTTTTACAGCACCCGAAAATAGAAATTAATGCAGAGTTGAAGAAGGAAGCAGAATTTTTTGGAGATATCGTTATAGTGCCTTACATGGATAAGTATGACCTTGTTGTGTTGAAAACAGTGGCTATATGTGAATATGGGGTAAGTTGCTATTTGTTTAAAATTCTCAGATTGAAAAATGAATAAATTTCTGAGGAATGGATAGATAAGATGTGCTACATTGGTTGTAGGTTAATAGAGTATCTGCGGCGTACATCATGAAAGGTGATGATGACACATTTGTTAGAGTGGATGCTGTTATAGACGAAGTAAGGAAGGTTCCAGATTCAATGGGTGCTTATATTGGGAATATAAATTATCACCACAAACCTTTGCGCTACGGTAAATGGGCTGTGACATACGAGGTAATCAGAACCTGATGCAATGTTTTTTCGTTGTTAAGGAGCGGTTGTCTGGGAAAGAAGAGTTGCTGTTGTCTCATCACATTTAACTTAAGAACAAAACTTAGATGCAGTGTTGTAGGTGTTGTTTTTGCCGTTCCTCTCACAAATAAGCAGTTTTGTATTTTTTTAATAATATTTTTAAAATGTGTACAAAAACTGTCTTTTAAAAATAAAAAAACTGCCCCTTTGTGAGAGGATCATCAAAAACATCGTCTATCCAGCTGTATTAAGTTTTCCTCCATTACTTATTGCTGGTTATAATTTTTGTGATTGAGAATATTGATTTTTATTGGTTGCCTTTTGTTTTCAGGAGTGGCCGGAAGAGGATTACCCACCATATGCTAATGGACCGGGGTATATTCTGTCTTATGATATTGCACACTACATTGTTTCTGAATTTGAGAAGCATAAATTAAGGGTTAGTGTAAAATATTGCTGCATGCTTCCCCTTTTGTCTTGTTATTTGATCAAGTTTCCATGTCGATGCGTAGTGCATGCATTGTGATTAAAGTTGTTTTTTTCCTTCTTAATGCAGTTGTTTAAAATGGAAGATGTGAGTATGGGAATGTGGGTAGAGCAATTTAACAGCACGATATCGGTACACTATTCGCATAGCTTAAGATTCTGCCAGTTTGGATGTATAGAAGGCTATTACACAGCTCATTACCAATCTCCAAGGCAGATGATGTGCCTTTGGGATAAATTGCAACGGCATACAACTCCTCAATGCTGCAACATGAGATAACAAAGTGGGGTATTAGACTCCATTTTTTAATTTATAGATTATAGATGAACAAAGAAAAACAAGTTTTGCAGTCATAGTTTAGCTTCGTATATTTGTAAATATATCGGAGCTCAGATAGAAATTTTAGCACTGTATAAAGGGCTTTTTATTTTCTTCTGATAAAAAAATTTCATTAACACCTTGTTATACCTGGTTATCTCATCTTTCCCTTTCTAGTTGGTCATTTGTTTTGGCTAGGATTGGTAAGATGAAAGGGAGTGGTGGATTGGGATAACTGCAAACATACTGCTAAGATTAAGGTTATTAACACACCTTTTAATGTGAGGCACATGGATTTCACGCAAAGTTGCAGCCTTTTTTATTCTTCAGGTTTAAAGTTTCAGTATTTTCTGCTAAATTATACTCCCTCCGTCCCATAATACTTGACACAGTTGACTTTATTACGCATGTCAATGCATAATTTTGAACTTAAATATCTTGAATAATATATTAGAAAAAATTATGAAAATTTTATATTTTAAAAATATTTATCAAGACGAATCTAACGACATCTTATATGATATTATTTATCTTTGTATATTAGTAGGAAAATATGGTCAAAGTAAGTTAAGTCAAAATTATACATTTTTAAATAGGTCATCTATTGCGGGATGGAGAGAGTAATAGAGTTTGGGTTTTGGTTGGGATTTTTAACTCTTAATTTTCAAGTTTTAGTCTTTTCTTCTTCAAGGTATCTATCACAGTGGCTTGGCTTTGGTTTTCATTTGAATTTGGTATTGGGTTTCTTATGAGGCTATGAGGCTGTGCTTGCCTTAAGTTTTGTTTTAAACTGATTTCTTAGAAGAGTGGTAAGAAAACTCACTTTAACACTACTGAAATTATGTGGGATCCGTCTCTAAAATGGTGGAATCAATATTAATTTCATCTAATGATAGTGTGAGTGTTGAAAAGACTATTCCTAATGCAACTTAGTCGTTCTACCTTCCCATTTTTTTTAAAACATTTTTTGGGTAAGTAAGGAATTTTTTTTTTCTTTTAGTTTTTCAATATATTTTATAGGGTTCTATTAACTTAGAAAAAAAAAATCAAGTTTTGAATTGAAAAGAGCATAATTTTAAACTTTTAAAAAATTAGCTACACAATTTGCAAAACATTTCTTTAAAAGAACATCAACTTCGTCCCTGAATTTTCATGGCTCGGCCAAATCCGTCCCTCAATTATGCGAAATATCAATTTAATCCCTGAATTTGTTAAATGTCAATCAAGTTAGTCCTTCTGTTCAAACGGAGCGTTAACAGAGCTGACGTGGCCGTTAACCTCTCACATGTCAGACGCCACGTAGGCAGAGACTAATTTGACCGATAATAACAAACATTTTCGAAGGACTAAATTGATTGATTTGTAGAAAATGTTTTGGCTTTCTTCCCAAACGGCGTTTTTCTTCCCCAACGACTCTTTCTTCCCCCATTTTATAAAATTGGTACTCTAATTACACAATCTGCAATCTACACCCTAAAATCACCTAAATTTTATCCAATAATAAGTGGTCCAGTTCTTCCCCAATTCAAAAAACTTCAAACCCTAATTTTTTCGTATTGAATCTGAAAGTCAAAATCCTCAAAATTTCTTGAAGCAAAACTATTGAAATTAAATCTGAAATGATGGGTGTAACACCCCGTTTCCCAAAACAACGTATAATAAATATATAATCAGAGTAATCATCAATACGGGCATGTCACACTACTTTTCAAAATTATTTAATTAGAATATAAAACTATTTAAATACCAACAAAACATCCTTATAAAAATTCTACAGCGGAAATCTTTATTTTAAATCATATACAACAACTACATCAATATCCTTGGCACAAAGGCCTCAACATAATAAAATATTATCCATCAGTAATTAAATCTCTAACAACAATAAATACTTCAACAACATGTTTTCAAAAGTTGATACATAAAGGAATGAAAGAAAACATTGTAACGATTCCCCATCCCGTTACGTATCAGAGCCCTAGACACTTGAGCCATCAACCTACTAGCCTTGGAAATCTGCACTTGTCCACAAGGCGACAATTCCAACAGAAGGGGTGAGTTCGCAAATCAAAAATAATAAATATATATATAAATCATCAAATTGAATTGAGACATCAACAAGTATTAACATCCATCAGCAACAACATCAACAATATCATCTCAACAATAACATTTCATTTCATCTTTGAATTACAACAACAACTCTTGTGGCGACATCTCACCAACAACAACTCCGACACCAAAAACTCTACAAAGACAACTCACACCGACAACAACTATGCAACGACATCAACTACTAATGCAATATGCATGTGGTACCATTTTACGCGCGTTGAATGGAAAGCATTCCAGGGCATGAGCCCTCAACAGTTGGATGGTTAAAGCATCCCAGGGCATAAGCCCTCAACAGGTGAATGACTAGCATTCCAGGGCATAAGCCCTCAACGGGTGAATGATAAACATTCCAGGGCATGAGCCCCCAACGATGCATATGAGTATGAAAGACTCACGGTGTATATCAGCATACAACCCAACAACAACAACAACGACAACAACAACTGTGCCTAATTTATTTATGACACACTCCCCAACTTTGTCTAATGTGGCACAACAACGACAACAACGAAAATCAACAATATAACATATATAATTATATTTATTTATATATACAAGTATCCGCCTAGCTTCGCTTCCATTTATAATAATTGATACATAAACAATTGTAACATAAATCAAAGGAGCATTTTTCACAAGGGAATCAAATTTGATTAAACAAGACATAAGTTAAATACTCATAAAACACCTCAATTTAACCTCTCATACTTAAGTTTGAAGTTTAGGAACTAATCATAGGTTTTGGACTAACTTGGAATAAGTTATGCTAAGTTTTCTTAAAGTTTTCCTCAAGACCCACTTGGACTATTTCCATCATAACTCAAAATCTAAAAATCATTTTCAAGTCAAACCAAGGCCATTAGAAAGCTAACTCGATTATCTACAACTTTCATGTTTACGTCAAAAGCCAATTCAAAACAGAAACGGGTGAAAATGTGAATGTTTTCTAGTTTTGGCTGACAGAAAAATCGGTGGCCGAATTTGACAATCGGTGGCCGAATTTTGCCGAATCAAAGCTGGAAAATCAGCCCAGAATTCGGTGGCCGATTTTGGCAATTCGGTGGCCGAATTCGGGCTTCACAGCTTACGAGAACAAACCAATTTTCACTTCAGAAACCCAATTTTGATCCCCCAATCACCCAAATTGATTTACTACAATGTTTATGGGTTCATTACACAACAAAACATCAGAAACAAGTCACAAAAACATCATCAATAACACAATTTCATCAATAATGATCAACTTTTCATGTTCTTAAACCTAATTCCAAAAACAACTATTTTTCATCCAATTTCATGAAATCATACATATATATATATTGACAATTGAAATGCTAACCCACCCTTACCTTAATTTGTTTTCCTGAACTCAAAGCCGCGTTCTTCTCTCTTCTTGCCCCTTCTCTCTTGCTCTAGGTTTTTCTCCTCCAAAGCTTAGTTTCTACGTGAAAACGTTTCTGACCTTCTATTCCCTTTCTCAGCAAAACATAACCCCCTTTCTATTTTCTTTTAACTCCCTTAATTACCATAATTCTAATTAATACCCCTTAACTCCAAAATAGCTCTAATTTAATCCTCCTTATAAATCATTATTTATTTCTACTTTAATATATCCTTCCACCACTTTAAATAATAATAGTAATAATAATAATAATAATACACTATAAAATACGTAATAACTCATAGCATCATAATATATATATATATATATATATATATATATATATATATATATATATATATATTATAATTAATCAAATAAAATGCACCAAAAACACTAAATCAAACAAAATAGCGAATAATAAAAAAATAGGGCATTACAACTCTCCCCAACTTAAAGAATTTTCGTCCTCGAAAATGAACCTCATGCAACAATTCTGGATAAGACTCCTGCATGTTAGTTCTCTACACAACAAACAACAAATGATGACAACAAAAGACAGTATAAAGCTGTCACACAACACTTCTAGGCTCGACACGACTCTACTAATTGGTCGGACGGACCGACCTGCTCTGATACCAATTGTAACACCCCGTTTCCCAAAACAACGTATAATAAATATATAATCAGAGTAATCATCAATATGGGCATGTCACACTACTTTTCAAAATTATTTAAATAGAATATAAAACTATTTAAATACCAACAAAACATCCTTATAAAAATTCTGCAGCGGAAATCTTTATTTTAAATCATATTCAACAACTACATCAATATCCTTGGCACAAAGGCCTCAACATAATAAAATATTATCCATCAGTAATTAAATCTCTAACAACAATAAATACTTCAACAACATGTTTTCAAAAGTTGATACATAAAGGAATGAAAGAAAACATTGCAACGATTCCCCATCCCGTTACGTATCAGAGCCCTAGACACTTGAGCCATCAACCTACTAGCCTTGGAAATCTGCACTTGTCCACAAGGCGACAATTCCAACAGAAGGGGTGAGTTCGCAAATCAAAAATAATAAATATATATATAAATCATCAAATTGAATTGAGACATCAACAAGTATTAACATCCATCAGCAACAACATCAACAATATCATCTCAACAATAACATTTCATTTCATCTTTGAATTACAACAACAACTCTTGTGGCGACATCTCACCAACAACAACTCCGACACCAAAAACTCTACAAAGACAACTCACACCGACAACAACTATGCAACGACATCAACTACTAATGCAATATGCATGTGGTACCATTTTACGCGCGTTGAATGGAAAGCATTCCAGGGCATGAGCCCTCAACAGTTGGATGGTTAAAGCATCCCAGGGCATAAGCCCTCAACAGGTGAATGACTAGCATTCCAGGGCATAAGCCCTCAACGGGTGAATGATAAACATTCCAGGGCATGAGCCCCCAACGATGCATATGAGTATGAAAGACTCACGGTGTATATCAGCATACAACCCAACAACAACAACAACGACAACAACAACTGTGCCTAATTTATTTATGACACACTCCCCAACTTTGTCTAATGTGGCACAACAACGACAACAACGAAAATCAACAATATAACATATATAATTATATTTATTTATATATACAAGTATCCGCCTAGCTTCGCTTCCATTTATAATAATTGATACATAAACAATTGTAACATAAATCAAAGGAGCATTTTTCACAAGGGAATCAAATTTGATTAAACAAGACATAAGTTAAATACTCATAAAACACCTCAATTTAACCTCTCATACTTAAGTTTGAAGTTTAGGAACTAATCATAGGTTTTGGACTAACTTGGAATAAGTTATGCTAAGTTTTCTTAAAGTTTTCCTCAAGACCCACTTGGACTATTTCCATCATAACTCAAAATCTAAAAATCATTTTCAAGTCAAACCAAGGCCATTAGAAAGCTAACTCGATTATCTACAACTTTCATGTTTACGTCAAAAGCCAATTCAAAACAGAAACGGGTGAAAATGTGAATGTTTTCTAGTTTTGGCTGACAGAAAAATCGGTGGCCGAATTTGACAATCGGTGGCCGAATTTTGCCGAATCAAAGCTGGAAAATCAGCCCAGAATTCGGTGGCCGATTTTGGCAATTCGGTGGCCGAATTCGGGCTTCACAGCTTACGAGAACAAACCAATTTTCACTTCAAAAACCCAATTTTGATCCCCCAATCACCCAAATTGATTTACTACAATGTTTATGGGTTCATTACACAACAAAACATCAGAAACAAGTCACAAAAACATCATCAATAACACAATTTCATCAATAATGATCAACTTTTCATGTTCTTAAACCTAATTCCAAAAACAACTATTTTTCATCCAATTTCATGAAATCATACATATATATATTGACAATTGAAATGCTAACCCACCCTTACCTTAATTTGTTTTCCTGAACTCAAAGCCGCGTTCTTCTCTCTTCTTGCCCCTTCTCTCTTGCTCTAGGTTTTTCTCCTCCAAAGCTTAGTTTCTACGTGAAAACGTTTCTGACCTTCTATTCCCTTTCTCAGCAAAACATAACCCCCTTTCTATTTTCTTTTAACTCCCTTAATTACCATAATTCTAATTAATACCCCTTAACTCCAAAATAGCTCTAATTTAATCCTCCTTATAAATCATTATTTATTTCTACTTTAATATATCCTTCCACCACTTTAAATAATAATAGTAATAATAATAATAATAATACACTATAAAATACGTAATAACTCATAGCATCATAATATATATATATATATATATATATATATATATATATATATATATTATAATTAATCAAATAAAATGCACCAAAAACACTAAATCAAACAAAATAGCGAATAATAAAAAAATAGGGCATTACAACTCTCCCCAACTTAAAGAATTTTCGTCCTCGAAAATGAACCTCATGCAACAATTCTGGATAAGACTCCTGCATGTTAGTTCTCTACACAACAAACAACAAATGATGACAACAAAAGACAGTATAAAGCTGTCACACAACACTTCTAGGCTCGACACGACTCTACTAATTGGTCGGACGGACCGACCTGCTCTGATACCAATTGTAACACCCCGTTTCCCAAAACAACGTATAATAAATATATAATCAGAGTAATCATCAATATGGGCATGTCACACTACTTTTCAAAATTATTTAAATAGAATATAAAACTATTTAAATACCAACAAAACATCCTTATAAAAATTCTGCAGCGGAAATCTTTATTTTAAATCATATTCAACAACTACATCAATATCCTTGGCACAAAGGCCTCAACATAATAAAATATTATCCATCAGTAATTAAATCTCTAACAACAATAAATACTTCAACAACATGTTTTCAAAAGTTGATACATAAAGGAATGAAAGAAAACATTGCAACGATTCCCCATCCCGTTACGTATCAGAGCCCTAGACACTTGAGCCATCAACCTACTAGCCTTGGAAATCTGCACTTGTCCACAAGGCGACAATTCCAACAGAAGGGGTGAGTTCGCAAATCAAAAATAATAAATATATATATAAATCATCAAATTGAATTGAGACATCAACAAGTATTAACATCCATCAGCAACAACATCAACAATATCATCTCAACAATAACATTTCATTTCATCTTTGAATTACAACAACAACTCTTGTGGCGACATCTCACCAACAACAACTCCGACACCAAAAACTCTACAAAGACAACTCACACCGACAACAACTATGCAACGACATCAACTACTAATGCAATATGCATGTGGTACCATTTTACGCGCGTTGAATGGAAAGCATTCCAGGGCATGAGCCCTCAACAGTCGGATGGTTAAAGCATCCCAGGGCATAAGCCCTCAACAGGTGAATGACTAGCATTCCAGGGCATAAGCCCTCAACGGGTGAATGATAAACATTCCAGGGCATGAGCCCCCAACGATGCATATGAGTATGAAAGACTCACGGTGTATATCAGCATACAACCCAACAACAACAACAACGACAACAACAACTGTGCCTAATTTATTTATGACACACTCCCCAACTTTGTCTAATGTGGCACAACAACGACACAACAACGACAACAACGGAAATCAACAATATAGCATATATAATTATATTTATTTATATATACAAGTATCCGCCTAGCTTCGCTTCCATTTATAATAATTGATACATAAACAATTGTAACATAAATCAAAGGAGCATTTTTCACAAGGGAATCAAATTTGATTAAACAAGACATAAGTTAAATACTCATAAAACACCTCAATTTAACCTCTCATACTTAAGTTTGAAGTTTAGGAACTAATCATAGGTTTTGGACTAACTTGGAATAAGTTATGCTAAGTTTTCTTAAAGTTTTCCTCAAGACCCACTTGGACTATTTCCATCATAACTCAAAATCTAAAAATCATTTTCAAGTCAAACCAAGGCCATTAGAAAGCTAACTCGATTATCTACAACTTTCATGTTTACGTCAAAAGCCAATTCAAAACAGAAACGGGTGAAAATGTGAATGTTTTCTAGTTTTGGCTGACAGAAAAATCGGTGGCCGAATTTGACAATCGGTGGCCGAATTTTGCCGAATCAAAGCTGGAAAATCAGCCCAGAATTCGGTGGCTGATTTTGGCTATTCGGTGGCCGAATTCGGGCTTCACAGCTTACGAGAACAAACCAATTTTCACTCTAAAAACCCAATTTTGATCCCCCAATCACCCAAATTGATTTACTACAATGTTTATGGGTTCATTACACAACAAAACATCAGAAACAAGTCACAGAAACATCATCAATAACACAATTTCATCAATAATGATCAACTTTTCATGTTCTTAAACCTAATTTCAAAAACAACTATTTTTCATCCAATTTCATGAAATCATACATATATATATTGACAATTGAAATGCTAACCCACCCTTACCTTAATTTGTTTTCCTGAACTCAAAGCCGCGTTCTTCTCTCTTCTTGCCCCTTCTCTCTTGCTCTAGGTTTTTCTCCTCAAAAGCTTAGTTTCTACGTGAAAACGTTTCTGACCTTCTATTCCCTTTCTCAGCAAAACATAACCCCCTTTCTATTTTCTTTTAACTACCTTAATTACCATAATTCTAATTAATTCCCCTTAACTCCAAAATAGCTCTAATTTAATCCTCCTTATAAATCATTATTTATTTCTACTTTAATATATCCCTCCACCACTTTAAATAATAATAGTAGTAATAATAATAATAATACACTATAAAATACGTAATAACTCATAGCATCATAATATATATATATATATATATATATATATATATATTATAATTAATCAAATAAAATGCACCAAAGACACTAAATCAAACAAAATAGCGAATAATAAAAAAATAGGGCGTTACAATGGGGGTCGGAATATGGGAAAAAACAGTTATGAAAGTCGAGCTTCATCTTCGAGCTGCAAGTTTAATGGTGTTGTGAGAGTGTTTGAATGTTGGTGTCCTAGAATTTGTGTTATTAGAAAATCCAATACTTCAAAAAACCCAGGATGGCCATTCTATGCTTGCCCTCTGGTAAAGTTCTAAGGGAAAGTGGTTGAAGATGATTGAGGAATGTAACATTTCTGTAATTATATTACCATCAAATTAGTCCCTGAATTATTTCTCTATCTATCAAATAGATCCATGCGTTATATTAAAAAACCATCAAATAAGTCCCTGAATTGTTTAATCATATATCAAATTGATCCTTGAAACATATGCGTACAACATAAACTAAAAAAGCCAGAACACACAAATTGAAACTGAAATATTACATAGGAAAAAGTCATAGGTCATAAGTCATAAGTCTGAGAAATTACATAGGCAAAAGCAACCCAACTATGGGGCATTAGCAAGTCATAAGTCTTAAATAAAGATAAGCAAAATGAAACCCAACTATGGGGCATAATTCAAATAAGCCGAAATATTAGAAGCATCCAAAACACCTTTTAAACTCCACGAAGCATCACTTCTTTGGAAATCCGGGAGTTGGTATAAACTCCATGAATTTAGTAGGTTGAGTCGAACCGGGTGGACCATAGGTTGGATATGAAACCCTAATTATGCCAGCAGGAGTTGGATGAGCTGGTGCAGGACCCCTCATTGGTGTTTGCTTAGGCCTATAAGCCGAAAGAACCGGTCCTCTAAGGTCATACCTCCTTGGTGCAACACCCTGAAATTGCAAATTCAATCAAATTAGTCACGAAAATCATAACATAATCAATCATAGCAGTCCTTCAATTAATATACTAATTGTCAAATTGATCCTTAAAATTTAAGAGTCATACCTGTCCAACATTTACAACATTTCCTGTAGTTTCTGCATTTCCAGGCACAACATTTTATGGCACAAAGTTAGGAGCATAAACTTGATAAACTAGAGGAAAGGTGTTGTTACCTTTAACCACAGCCGAACACATCAACTTCAAAAACGTTAGAATCGCCAGAGATGATGATGATTTTGGAGAGGTGAGAATGGAGAAAGTTTTAGCGGGAATGAGAAGAGTCAATGACGTTTTTTTATGTTTCTCAGAGAAATGTGAGGAAGGAGGTATGGGTAATGCAGAGGTAAAATGGGAAAAGCAGAAAAAAATAAACTGAAAAGTGAAAACTTGACTTTTTCCAAATCAATCAAATTAGTCCTTGAACACGTGGCTTCCTTCTTGCCACGTGTACAAGACAACACAGCATGCAGGGCGACAGATCAGCATGGCTAACAGAGTACTTGAACGGATGGACCTTTTTGATGGACGTCTGACAAATTCAGGGACTAAGTTGAAATTTCGCATAATTGAGGAACGAATTTGGCCGACCTGAAAAAATTCAAGGACGAATTTGATGGTTCACTCTTAAAAGAAAAATTGCAAAAAAATTTATATTTGATTTCTTGGAAAATGTTAATTAAACTTTTTTAAAATTTTAAATTTGTTAATTTCTATAAAAAAAAATATCTATATTTAGTTTGCTTAACTATATTCTTAGATCATTTGTTAGTATGAACAAAATAACCAATTTAAAGTTGGTGATTTTTTTTTTTACAAGAATCTTCTAAAAATCACCAACTTCTTCTGGACAATAAAAATCACGTAAATTTTTAATATCAAAATTAAAAAAACCTATTTAAATGTAACATTCTTTGGTTGAGTTGATCCTCGATTGTATCTTTCGTTTGCTAGTTTTGTTCTTAATACTTGCTTTTATTAATCATTAGTCTAAGACACTTCATGTTTTCTGAACTTCAATACATTCACACACTCAAGTAACGGCATTTTACACATTTAGGAACTCAGGTAACCTTTCTTTTCTTTACTTTTTTGTTTTTACCTCGTCCTATATTATAAACAAAAACAAAAAAATCACACTTATTAAAAAAATTAAAAGTTTGTTATATAGTTTTTGTGTTATTTTTGAAATAAGTTATATTGGAAAATGTAAAAACAATTTTCGATTTTCATTAATTGTTGGTTATTGAGAAAATGAAAAAGAGAGCAAAGTGCATTTAATTTTTGAAACAATATACATATGATAAAAGTTAGTATTTTTTTCTTATAATTTAGAATAAAGAAAATGAGTTTTTTTTTTCTTCGTATTTAGTGGTGGATCTTCTCAAGAGCGGGTGGGTGCCACAACACCACTCAATTAATATATAGGTTCAGTTTGGTAAAAATAGCGGATAACTTATAACTGATGACTGATATCTTATAGCAGATAGTTGATGACTGATGACTTATAGCTGATAAACTAGTCGAAGTGTTTGGTAAAATTAGTGGTTTAATTAGCTGATAAATGTAAAATGACACAAAAGGACATTTTTATTTCATAATAAAATTAGCAACCATCAATATTCAAGTATTTGCTATTTAATAATTTAAATTTATGAATTTAATATATCTTTTTAGATATCATTTAGTATATCTTTTATTTAGTATATATTTTTTTAATTTATAATAAGTTTTATTAATTTAATGTGTCTTTTTTAAGTATTTTTTTAAATATTATTTTAATATTATTTTATTTCAGTTTTTTATACTTAATTAAAGCTAAACATAAAAAAAACTAAACGTAACTCTTCTATCTCACCAAAAATATTTCCTAAAAAAAAAAACGTGACCATAAATAAAACACTCCTATAAAAAAAATTGAACGTCAATCTCTTAAAAAAAAAAAACTTAACGTAACAAGAGTGCAACACACCTATATATATATATATATATATATATATATATATATATATATATATATATAGGAAAACACAGGTACAATATTCATTTATTACCATTTTGAAATCTGAAATTTAATTAAATGTAACCTTTTTTTCCTAAACCTAATTAAATATTGTAAAGGGTAAAAATTGATTTTGATTAAAATAATAAGGGTAAAAGTGGAAGAAAAAACAATAAGCTATAAGTTATAAGCTCAAACGCTACATAGATTATCATTTGAAAAATAGCTTATAAGCTCGTGAAATAAGCTATAAGTTCGTGATGAAAAATCATTATCAAACAATTTTTTTTTGGTCAAACGAGCTTATAAACTATTCGCTATAAACTATAACCTAACTTTGAAGCCTTAGCAAACAGAGTCATAATATATATATATATATATATATATATATATATATATATATATATATATATAATAAATTAGACGTATTGTTAGATAAATTGTGAATCTGTTCTAAGGTGGGGTGGCTTGCCATTAATTTTGCTGTTTTCTTTGATTATGTCAAACAAAGTTTTTAAGCCATTTTTTACTTGAAAGTGGTGAAAACCTTGTCTCGAAGTTGCATTTCCAATTATATTTCTCACATTTGAGCAGTGAGAATGTAACGCCCCATTTTTATTTAATTATTTTTAGTTGATTTTAAGTATTTTATATGCTTTAGAATAATTTATGTGATTTATGTGGTGTGATGTATTTATTATATGGTTATTTTTATTATTTATTTAGAATTTTGGAGATTTATGAAATTAGTAGAAATAAGTTAGAAAATAATATTTTATTTGGAATTATGAGAGTTAATGAGAATTAATAGAAATTAAGGAGGGAGTAAAGAGAAAAGGGGAGGTTTTGTTTTGTTGGGAAATAGAAAGTCAGCAGAGGCAAAAACATTTTTCACGTATCAGAGAAAAACATAAGCTTTTGGGAGAAAAGAGGGAAGAACCAGGAACAAGGGAGATTGCTAGAGGATAGTGAAATTCTGTAGCTTTTGATTCTTCTTAATCAGGTAAGGGTGAGACTAACCTTCTTTAATCATAAGCATATAATTTTGAATTGAATTTTGATGTTATAGAAATTTAGGTTTAAATTGAATTAGATTGTTGAAAACGTAGGTAATTCCATGAATTAATGTAAGGGGAAGTCTCTATTCATCGTAAGACTTGTATCTTCATATGGGTAGTGAAGGGTGTCGTTTTCTATTGTTCTTCATGATCTTTGTTAAATTCGTGCTATAATTTATTGTCATGATTATATGATTTAGAACCTTATTTAGAACTGTGAAAGTCAATTTTAATAAGAGAAAATAATATCGTATTGTTTGTGTTCTCGCTTGAATTCGTCTTGCTGCCATAGACTTGCGATTTGGAATTTGATTTAAATTCCTAATTATCATTGGGGTTCGGTTTCGTTTTCCCCCGGTTTATCCAGTTTGGCTCATATGATTCTTTTGTGGTAATTTTCAATGTGGTTTCAACACTAATAAGCGTTTTATGGATTATAAAGTTGAGTTTGGAAAGTGCTATGAATGTGGGTCTCTCTATAAGTTGCTTTTGCTTATAATATTCACGAATGTATAATACTGTCTGTGTTTCATATTTTCATAATGGAAAGAAGAAGAAAATAAGTCAATGACCTTGCGTCTTTCTTAAAGGAATGGCCTAACGTTATTGTCTGTGCAATAATTATTTTTATATGATTTTCTCTTTTTAATATTGATGATGAGCAGCCATTACAAATATTCTCAGTTAATCGTTTTCTTCTCATGCTAAAACATATAGTTAATTAATTTCTTTCTATATATGAATGCATTATTATTTATTAATAGTATAAGCTAGTAGTTACACCTCTAGTATGAAATTGTGATTTTGGACCTTGTAATTTTAAACGTGATGATATGCATAGTTGATGAATTATTTGATGATGTGGTATTTATTGATGTATTATTTGACGATGTGTAATTAATGAGTTATTTAACAAAGTGTAACTAATGAATCATTTGACTAAGTGTATTGTGTGAATTATTTCATGATGTGAAATTGATGTGCCTTGTTTTGAAGTTGGGTGATTAAAAGATGAATTATATAAAGATGTGATATTTGAAGATTGTTGCATTTGAGTCGTGTCGTTGCATTAAGTCGTGTTGTTGCATAGCATAGTCAGCGATGGGGGCTTAATGCCTGACAGGTCCTTTTATGACCTTTAGCGATGGGGGCTTAATGCCTGACAGGTCCTTTTATGACCTTTAGCGATGGGGGCTCAATGCCTGACAGGTCCTATTTGACCTTTAGCGATGGGGGCTTATGCCCTGATGGTACCACATGCATATTGCATTGTCGAGTCGATGTGATGTTAAGATGAGTTGTTGTTGTCGTTGCATTATAGAGTCGTCATTGTATAATATAATTGATGAGCATTGAGAAGTTGTTGATGTTGATTGATTATGATGTTGTTGAAGTTGTTGATGACGTTGTTGTGTTGTTGATGATGTTGCTGTTGTTGATGATGTTGTTGTTGTTGTTTTACCTTTATTAAATGATGTTATGTGATGTTTATTATATGCTGGATATATGAATTGTTGCTTATTATTATTGAATGTGAAATCTCACCCCTTCTGTTGGAATTGCCGCCTTGTGGGCAAGTGCAGGTAACCAAGATTAGGTGCAGTCGTGTGAGGCTCGGTTGTGTCTAGGTGCTCTGATACGTAACGGGATGAGGAATCGTTGTCTTTTCTTGCATTCCTTTATGTATCTTATTTTGAAGAACATGTAGTTGATGATTTATTTGTTGGATGATGTTTTAAATTGTGAGGCCTTTCTGCCAAGGATTATTTTAGTAGATGACGATGATTTTAATTAAATATATTCCGCTGCAGAATTTTATAATGATGAAATTTGTTGATGCTTTTAAATAGTTTATTATTCTATTTAAATAATTTTAAAAAGCTGTGTGACATGCCCTTTACTGTTGAACTCTAATATTTATATATATTATTACGTTGTTTTGGGAAACAGGGTGTTACAGAGAACATCACAAATGTCTATTTTGCGCAACTACCTTTAAGTTATCTACCATCTGAATTTGTTAAGAGACCATCACAACCTGTTGGACCCAAAATATATTTGTAGAACTTTTTCCCCCATTCTTTGGTTGGAATGACAAGGTAAGGGTTGAGTGTAAATCTAAATCATTATGCATGCATTAAAATCTACGTCGTTAGCCAAAAAGTTTAAGGTGCTTATAGAATAAGAAACCATGATATTAACATCAAATCAAATGTGTATGATATGTCAATTTCACTTAGCTTAGAATCAGTGACATATATTTCTTTTTAAAAGAACCAGCCTATCCGTTGCTACGAGTTACAGTCAGAGTGGCATGCCAAGCAAGTGTTTTAAATAAAACGTTTTGTTTCCACAAATGCTCATAAACTTTTGACCTCGATCTTTGTTTTATCTTTCCCTCCCTCCCTTCAATCTCTTTTCATTTCTTTTAGTGCATGTTTGTATCATGACGGATTTGTCCAAAGCACAATGAACAATGTGATTATATCAAATTTATTGCGATATCAAACTTACATTTAACCTTAATTTACTTTGTAGTTAAGGTTCTCACAAGTAAATTTAATAATTGTCTCAGTCTTGATTTTACTCTTAATTGACTTTTTGAGGACCTTAAACAAATTTTGTTTTCACAATTACTTGTCAAATCTTTTATAGACACATTCGATCGAATCGGTCTATAATTTGAACTTATTATATTAGTTTTTAAATTATCATAAAATTTTGATGTTAGATACAATGATCCTTAATTTTTGCATATAAATAATAGAAGAGCATTTACAATAGTGTTTTTTTTTCATTTGAGTTTTTAAATGGATCTCATCGTTACACATCACTCATTCATAAAATTAACGTTAGTAATTGAGATGCACTGAATTTCTAAGATTCAACAATTCAAAAAAGTGAAGAGAGAGAGCGAGAAAACTTGTGTTAACACTTCTTAATAGCCATCCACTTTTACTCATCTTCATTGAGGATATCGAAGTGATCTATGATAGGGAAAGAAACCACCATTGAGGATGCCCTAAGTGCGCATACATATGAGAGCGTTACTCATGCTGTTGCTATGCTTTTTTATTTATTTTAAGCAGAAATTTAATGGAGGGACCAAATAATTTGATGGGCAAATAGTTTATGAACTTTCTAATTAATTTAATAGTTTAGAGACTAAACCAATGAAAAATTTACGGATGAAACTGATTATTTTTATACAAATAATGTGATATGTTTATGCATAGAATAATATAAGTGCATTGTACCAAAAAAAAAAAAAAAAGAATAATATAGCAAGTGCAAAGATGAGAGTGGTTACTGATGGTAGTGCTATGCATGTACATTTCGGTTAGCTTCTATTATTGCTACAAAAATTTGTCTTGTTGCCGCATGCACACAAGTACACAACTCAAAATATATACGAAGAAAAATACTATAATTGATTCAATTATTCTAAATTACAATTTACAAAAGTTCATATCGAATCATCGATCCAATCCAACTACAGCTTTAAGAGCTAAAATAATACGCAATGGTTTTGAAAAAGAAACCTAAAATAATACGCAAAAAAGTACAATAGAGCTTTCTTGCTTAGTGTATTTCTTTTCAATCATTTTCGTATTTATCCTCCAAGACAAACTATATATTCCTTTATTTATTTTTAATAAAAATATTTGAGAGGAATTGGAAAGGTTTTGAGACCATTTTGTTGTAACAACAGTGGAACTTGTGTCTTTTTGTTGAATACTAGGGTTAAAGGACGAGTTTGCCACATGGGTGACAGTGATAGTAATTTTGTCTATTTCTTGAGTTGTTAATAAAGTCCTTTGCAAGCAAACTCATCAAAACTGCATAAAGCTGTATGTTCCATATATAGTTTCTGTTACGGATTGATAGCTACTGAAAATTACTTTTGAGAGGGACTTATGTGTAAATGTGAGTATAACATTTAGACCATGTTTAATATCTGTTTTAAATAAAAAAAATTGTTTTGGCTAAAAAATATTAGTTTTTCAACAAGTTCTATAGGAAATAACCCAATTCAATGTGTGTCGCGCATCAAACGTGAGCACTTCTTTCAACCGGAATTTAAACCTTAATTCAGCACGTTGTAGAAGTTTAATATCTTCTGCTAGATCCAACTTTGTTAAAGTTTAAATAGCATTGTTGGGGAAGTACTGCCTACCCTTGTCATCAATAATTTTTTTTTTTCCATTTTCTATGAGTACTAGTATATTGGTGACATCTTCTGCAACGTCAATTTCTACTGGAATTGCATGATTCAGATTTCACGAAATATATGTGACAAACTTGAAGTGATTTCAAATCACTATGATGAATGCATGATGTGAATTGTGAAACTGTGTGCTTTTTACTACACCATGAATAAGTGAATGTGAATCAATGTATGGTTACGTACCTCCTCTTTGCTTAATAAATAATAATATTTCTCTACCTCAATTTTTCTTTAGAAATATAATATATATTTTCGATTGGTCATGCAAGTTATTGGATGTTACATAAAAAGAAACCCTCGTGTGTATGCAAATGCAACAGACTATAGAGTATTGAATATGAATATGAAAATGAAACATAGGCAATTACTTTTGCTGTTAAAGATGTATAGGCATAGCTATAGCTATATGATCATCGGTTGGTATAGGTAACAACAGCAGGCATCACATGGGCATCATCACTGCACTATGCTTTTGCGTAGATAATAAGTTCCTCATATTCTGCTGCCAGCCAGGTGTGTGATCTTCATAATTTTGATTCCTTTTTCTTCTTTTGGCAAAATAAATACGTGTGTCTCTCTAAGGTTAATGCCATATGTGGATTCTAATTCAAATTGGTGAAATGTTTTGGTGGAGTTCCAGGCTGGCCTTGAGAACTTCTGATAGAAAAAATTGTCAGAATAATGATAATTGATGATTAGAATTTTGAATGTTGAAGCTAGGACAAATATATTAACATACTAAATAAAATAAGTATATGGTTAAAAAAATATTTGAAGGAAACATTAAAAGGGCAATCCGGTGCATTGAAGTTTTCGCA
Organism: Medicago lupulina; assembly: GCA_958299785.1. Lineage (NCBI taxonomy): Eukaryota > Viridiplantae > Streptophyta > Magnoliopsida > Fabales > Fabaceae > Medicago > Medicago lupulina. Next base: position 12,053,254 of record OY283143.1, on the reverse strand, counting down.
TACGCAGAGTCCGAGAAGGGGTCTCACCATTTGGTGTATTGTACGCAGTTTTACCCTGTTTTTACACAAGAGACTGTTTCCAGGACTTGAACCCGTGACCTTACAGTCATATGACAACAACTTTACCAGTTGCGCCAAAATTACCCCTCACTTGAACTAAACATTATTTCAGAAAATTTTAGGTATATTAAATTTTACATCCATTTTAGGTATATTAAATTTTACATTCATCAATGTACATTATCAAGAGTTAAAGTAAACTCTAGGCATTAATTTGATGAGCTTATGGTTCTCTGCGTCATTATAATAAGGGAACACTCGTCAAACATTTTAGACCATATAGTTAAACATGATTCAACTTAATTTAATAATAGTGGTTAGTGGTTAATGGATAAGATTCAAACATCTAACATGGATCAAATTTGAAAGAAAAAAAAACATTAGTGGAGTAACTTTATCAACTTTAATTATTCTTGTCATTGCCACTGTGTTATTTATATATGCATGGTTGAACAACTTGAGGAAAATGACATGTCATGTATTAGACAATGAGAAGTAGACAGAAGAACATGAAATTAAGTATTGTGAATTAATGTTAGCATGAGAAGGACCCCATTATGTGTTATGTTGAGTTGAGAATCTCATCATCTATCTACATTGACGGCTAAGTACCAATTTCAATAGAGTTTCACTTGTCTTGTGCAAAAAAAAACCTTGATAAATTAGTAGGGGCCACATTTGTTTTAGCCTTTTAGGATAGGATGACACTTAATGTACAGGAGAGAAAAAAATAGTGTACTACTAGTACTAGGCATCCAACTGATTTCCACCCATGTCATCGTTTTTATGTCACATATTTAGATTTCAAGCACTAAATGTGTGACATATTTAGATTTGAAGTACTAAATGTGTGACATATTTATTGACATATTTATTGATCTTGGTTGTCTTATCTTTAGTTAACAGTGAAAATTATTGAAAAATGATCTTTGAAAGTGTAATGCGAGCCGAATTATAAAACAAAGTGTAATGTGAGCCGATTGATCACAAACCGATGACCGAATTTAATTAATATATGTAATTGCGTGTTTTTTTAAATCCACTTCGACTACTCTTTTATGTTCGATCCATGTCTAAAGCTGATACCACACTCTAGTGCCCTGCTTTTTTTTATACAAACTCAGCATTCGTTTGGATCCGCGTTCATTTGTACAAAATTGCGGTGAAATAGAGCTGCATCACAAAAGCTTTATAATGTAGCTTTAGGAATTTCATGTTCAACATGCATTGAGACACAAGATTTGACATGCCGATGTGGATCCAAACATACTATCCGTGCATGTTTGGTTTTACTGTGAGTTTGATCAAATCATAGTGCCACCGTAATTTCGTTAAATCTAATACGATATCAAACATGCACTTAATAAACATCTTTTCCGGTCCCCATGTTCCTAGCCTCTATGATTAGTCAATTAATGTGCACATGTAAAGACTCCTGATTCTAGCCTTTCCTAATATCACATAAACCTTTCTTGTATAATAAGACACATGATACAGCAAATGAGCACGTATTTTTCAAGGTCTTAAACCACCCTCCACATCTATAGTCCCACCAAATCAAATAAACTTAGTGGAACCCAATATTCTACCTTGGTTGTCCTTTTCCTATTTTATTAAATAAAAATCACATTAGAATTTTGCATACTATATACTATCTTAGTGTCATTTGACTCATTTTTCTTATATGCATTGGCTCCTTCTCTTCTTTGTCATCCCCACTCAATTCTTCTTTTTCTTTTCCCTTCACATAACCATAGAGGTTAAAGAAGAAATCCAAAACAACACAAAAACACAAAACACACAACACACAAACAATGTTTTCCTACAAAATGACAGAAATGTGGACAACAATGGGATCAACCTTAGCAAGTTTCATGTTCATTTGGGCTATCATAAGACAATATTGTCCATACCAACTTCTACGTTTCTTTGAAAAATATAGTCACAGAATCATGGACTATTTCTATCCTTACATAAGAATCTCATTCCATGAATTCTTAGGTGACAGACTCAAAAGAAGTGATGCATATGGAGCTGTTGAAGCATATCTCAGTGCTAACACATCAAAGAGTGCAAAGAGACTCAAAGCTGAGATTGGAAAAGATAGCACCAACTTGGTTTTAACCATGGATGAATATGAAAGAGTAACTGATGATTACAAAGGTGTGAAGGTTTATTGGGTTTGTAGCAAAGTTATGTCACAATCAAGATCCATGCCTTATTATCAAGAACAAGAGAAGAGATTCTATAAACTCACTTTTCATAAGAAGTATAGAGATACAATAACTGGTTCATATTTGGATCATGTGATGAAAGAAGGTAAAGAGATTCGTTTGAGGAACAGACAGAGGAAATTGTATACAAACAGTCCTGGTTACAAATGGCCTAGCTATAAGCAAACTATGTGGAGTCACATTGTTTTTGAACATCCTGCAACTTTTGAAACAATGGCTATGGAACCAGAGAAAAAGAAAGAGATTATTGAAGATTTGGTTACTTTTAGTAAAAGTAAAGATTTTTATGCTAGGATTGGTAAAGCTTGGAAAAGGGGTTATTTACTTTTTGGTCCTCCAGGTACTGGTAAATCAACAATGATTGCTGCTATGGCTAATTTGTTGGGCTATGATGTTTATGATTTGGAGTTAACAGCAGTGAAGGATAATACTGAGTTGAGGAAGCTTTTGATTGAGACTACAAGTAAGTCAATTATTGTTATTGAAGACATTGATTGTTCACTTGATCTTACAGGTCAAAGGAAGAAAAAAGGTGAAAGTAAGTTTTGTTCTGATGATGAGAATGAAAATAAGGCAAATTTTGATGCTGTGAGGAAGGAGGTGAAGGAAGAAGGAAGTGGAAGTGGAAGTGGAGGTGGGGGTGGGAATAGCAAAGTGACACTTTCAGGGCTATTGAATTTCATTGATGGGATATGGTCAGCTTGTGGAGGTGAAAGGTTGATTGTTTTCACAACAAATTATGTGGAGAAGCTTGATCCTGCACTTATAAGGAGGGGTAGAATGGACAAACATATTGAACTTTCTTATTGTAGTTTTAATGGTTTTAAAGTGCTTGCTAATAATTACTTAAGGGTTGAGAATCATGCATTGTTTGAGAGTATTGAAAGGCTAATTGGTGAAGTGAAGATTACACCTGCTGATGTTGCTGAGAATCTTATGCCTAAGTCTCCAATGGATGATGCTGATAAGTGTCTTTCAAATTTGATTGAAGCTCTTTCTGATAAAAAAGCTGAGGAGGTAAGAAAGAGTAGTGGTTTAATTAAGGAACAAGATGAGGAAGTGGAACATGTTAGTCCTATTAAGGAGAATGGTGAGATTGTTGGTGATGAGAAAGAAGCTGATCAAGCAATGAAGCAAATTCAGAGGTAGCAAATTTGTGTCATAATTTTGTATGGAGGAAATTATGGCATAGTTAAGGGCAAAATGTTAGGCACATTTCTTATCATTGTAAGTAGTATAATATGTTTTAGCATATAAAATTTCTGATTTCCTACTATTTATGAGACTAATTTTGAACTTTATTGTTAATGGTATGAGTAACACCTTTATTTTATTTTCTTTTACTCTTGAAATAGGGTTAAATTACATTTACTCCAATTTGCGACATACATATTAAATTTGGGTTGTATGCAGCCACACTCCCGCGATTACATGCAATCAGCTACATTTGAATTGTTTGATCAAACTCAAACAATTTCAGATTTAAAACTCGGTATTTTTAAATTTAATAAATAATCAAAATTTGCATTAAAATTTGATGCATTGACTGTGTTTGGAACTGCTTTTGCAAACCATTTTTCGCATCGTGAGGCGTTTTCACCGTGACGTTGACCTGGTTTGTCACCGTGATTTTTCAAAACATGCCGCTGTTCCTAACAAAGGTTAAGCAACTCTGCACACGATCCAAATTCATAAATATGATGGGATACACTAATATTCTGCAAGATATAAAATGCTAAGAAGGAAGGGAGCATATTAAGAATGTCCTTTCAAAGCTTTATAGTATAATGTGTGTAGATATAGACGTGAGTGAGTGTTGCATGCGTGGATCAACAAATTCACATTTTTGTTTAAGAAAAGTGCTTTTTGCTTATTCTCCTTGGTGATTAAATAGTAATTTCTCCTTTTTCTTTCTTTTCCATAAACCCTTCAATTTTAAAGGGAAAAATGTCCTTCAATTTGGTAATCCGTTAGAAGTTAAATAAATATATATACTCAATGAAATTTTGATATGATTACCTTTAGAATGAAACAAACTACGTTTTTTATAGACAAATGTTGTATGTAAGTTATGTTAATAATTTTCAACTTAACTAGTTTGAACTTTGATCATGTAACTCCTTCAATTATTTAACTCTTTGCTAAACAAAATTGGGTACATTCTTTGCCCAAATTTGTTGAGTTGTATATGAGAATAAATGAGAAGACAAGACATACACAAAAGTAAACTAATTTTAAATTGCGGTTACAAAGTGAAAGTATACTCACGTGACAAAATGTAAGTTCTCATTAAATATGGTATATAAAACTATTTTGCTAATGAATTAGAGAGAACTCAAAGGTGAAGCCAAGAAAGATTTTAGGGAGTGACACATTGGACTGGAAGGATGTGGCATAACTTTGATTACATGACATATATTTGATGAGTTGTCGACAAATGAATTTGAGGGTCTGTGATAAGGTTGATGGAGAGGGCATACAGGGACTGAAAGGGAAGGGTGAGTAGAAAAGAAAAGAAAAAAAAGAGGCGTAGGTAGCAACTCAAAGATGTTCTATTTGATTTAACTGTTGGAGGGAGTGATACTGGTTTGGAAAAAGAAAATTCCAACTACTGCCTGTTCTTAACAAAGTTCTCAACACCATTTTCAAATGTTGGATTTCTATCTAATGTTGGATTTCTAATAGAAACTAACTTGATTTACCCAAAAGATCCTCAGTCTTCCCTAGTCAGTTTCATTACTATTAAAAGACCAATTTTCAAACAGATCAGAATATGGAGAGAAAAACTCATGTCAGCCGAGATGCTCATATGTTCATGCTGATTAACATTGGGTTCAGGAAAGAGAACTACATGTTTATAATCTGAAAGCCACTTCTCTTTAAAGTTACAGTACCTGTTAACAACTATTGTACATTGATTGGATGAGCTAAATAAATAACCCATAGCAATTTCTCATTCATTTTGATGGACGGACCCTTTGGAGAAAAAATAACTAACTAACTAATCTACATAACTTAACATGCTTACTGTTTCTGGTGGTAAATCGTGCACCAAGGGCTTCTCAGCTTATGCCATAGGAGGAGACCTGATAATAACTTCCTCTGGGGCTTATAACAAAATTTATAATTCTACTATCACACACACAGGCTTCGTCTCTGATATAGATCGAAAACTACAATCCCTGCACTCATACAGAAGAAGAAGCTTTAGTAGTCATTGTCTTCATCTTTCATAATTGTATTTGGACCATCATCAAAACCAGGGCTAGGGGCAAGCTCATTCAAATCAAGGAAACGTCTCTTTCCTGTGCCCTCGACTTCATCTTGACCAGGAGGACTACTTGATTTTTCAGGAGGCTGGTTTTGTTCATTCTCTTCAACTTTAATGTCAGGGGCACCAACAGGCTCATCTACTTTCATTTCATGATCTCCATCTTCAATGCTATCTGAATCTTCACTTTCCATCACATATTCCCCATTCTCATTCTCATTATCATTCTCGTTCTCATTCTCATTCTCAATCTCATTCTCGCTGGGATCTGAGTGATCAGCTGGTGCATTAGACTTCTTGGGTTTGGTGAACTCGGTTTCTGAATCTGACATCTCATATTGTCGGTAATCTATACGATTTCTAGTAGCCCTCCTACTGCGTCTTGGACTTGATTGAATCTCACCCACAGACCTGCGTTTAGTTTCCCTTCTAGTTCGGCCAGGCAATCGTTTGACTTTGCGGGGTTTGTCACTATCCTCGCTGATGCTTCCTGAGTCTTCCTCATCATCTTCCTCCTCTTCTTCTTCATCTTCTACATTATCATCATCCCATTCATCTTCTTCATCTCCTTCAGAGCTACTAGAATGCTTCCTTCTCTGCTTGCGTTTCTTGAGATACTCTTCATCATATACAGCTTCTCCAACAATATCATCATCACTGTCAAACTCTGGCTCATAATCCGATACTTCTTCAACAAACTCGTTCTCTGAATACCGCTTAGGTTTTGTTCTTCGACGACCGCTGTTGTTAAAATGAAATTATTAGTCAAAATTTAGATGGAAGGCATCTGAGCTGATTTGGAAGAAATAAATATTACACACCTTCGGTCCAAATTGTCAGTATTATCATATTCATCAGAGTCAGAGTCGGAGCCGGGTGATTCTGTAGATGAGATACCAAAATTCTGATGTTGTGCTGCGTGTGAAGGACCATGGTTACCATTAGTTTGAGTGTCAGGTTTTGCTACTGGTTCTCTCCTGGGCATAGGTTCTGGAGATGTCTGTTTCCGCCTGACAATGAAGGAAAAAAATACATATGCCATGAGAACACAGTATCAGTGAATGAGTATGGCTGACCCATCTCCTTCCCCATACACAACAAATACAAACATAGAAGGAAAGGGTATTAGCACATACTTGGTTACTTTGATTGCCTCATTGATGGATCGATCATAATCATCTGCAACGACAATAATGGCAAAAGTTAGGTTGGTGTACACAAGCACATAGTGGATACTCTGGATGTAAGATGATTACTATCCAACCAAAAATAAATGTGACAATGAATTTACTCATTTCTAAATAGCCTCACCACATATCACCACCACAATGGTAGGATGTAACTAACGATACTTTTGTTTGTTGGATCTTGAACCAAAATGATTTAAAAAAGAAAAGGTGGTCGATCATAAGTCTAAAACCATTGTGATAATCAGGAGGCAAAGGCAGCATGGGAGAAGTTGTTTCTACAACTTAAATCAGAGACCACAATGTCATAGGGTATCAAGTGCAACCTCATCATTGCGCTAAATCTAGCCTTATATTACCAAAAACCACGTATGGCATAAAAACTTTTTTTTTTTGGTATATAAAAACTTGATTTTTGTCAAAAAAATCTACCATGTTGAAAAGGGCTAACCATCGTAGATAGGAAAAATTCAAAATGACATTTATTAGATAGGAGTAACCAGAAAGTTTCAATACATTATCCCTATAGCAACTCTACCAGCCCCCTCACCCTTTGGGTAAAGGGCAGTACTACTAAAACCAGTATTCCCCAAAAGGCATGATGTAGATGATTATGACCGACACAATGGAGTTTTTACAGACATTCTAGCATTTTATAGGAGGACTGCAGACTAAAACACAAGGACTAGTAACTGGTATGAAGAACATGAGAACAAAAGGGAAAACTCCGTCTGTCAAATCAAAATTTAAATTCTTATGTAATATAGGCATCAACTACCAACACCGTGAAAATGTTGGTACGAGTTATAATTGAACTGTTTGCTCTTACCGAAAGTGTAAGTTACATGTTTCCTGTCACGAAGTGCACGCCCAGCAGAAAGCCCATCAGTAACCAAGTAATTATCAAGAAGAAGAGCTTCTCTGTGTTGCTTTTTCAGCAATCTCTCTTTTTTCTGTGCCAACATATTTTATATCGGTTAAAAATGTAACTAAGATCCTTAAAGGAGCACAAATCAAGATTCTCAACCCTAGAGTACCTTGTGAACTTTCTCAATTTCTGGAAGCATGTCTATCTTCAGCTTTTTCCCAACAGAAGTCTCTGTTCTGTTTTTACTAGAGAAAAGTTTCTCCTGAGTAAACAGGTGAAAGAATTGAATAAATATAGGAAAAGTATATGCAATTAAAATAAAAGCGGCGGAAAGGGTAGCCGATTCTTTTCTTTGGTTTTTATATCCTAAAATGACTAAAGATGGAAGGAAAAAAAAAACGGTGGCGGAGCCATTCATCTGGATTTAAACAAATATCAGCATTATTAAAATCTCATGTATAAAATAGAATAACACTGATCAAAAGCAGAATATCAAACAACTGACATGACAATTGCTTCCACACTAAATATCTGATTTCATTGAATAATTGTGGCAACTAACTTTGACCTGTGTCGTTAATGAATGCTTGCGAGTTCAAAAATAAATAAATTTCTGATTCAATCAGATTTAGAGGTTAACCATGAAACATGCTAGACAAGGATGTACAGATTTATTGGGTTTTTGAGAGCAATTCATCCCAAGATTGCAAAAGATTTTGCATGCCTTTGTTTAGAACCACTAAAACCGATAAGCACACATAACATATGTATGTTTAAGTTCTACTAAATTGAAGAATATTGTCACTGGATTTTCAGAAATCAAGCTTTGTCATTTTATATGTGCGATTCTCTGATAATTTGCACATGGCACCTTTTGCACCAGAGTGCAAACAGGATAATGTCCAAAAGGGTATGTTACAGATTTTCTTGTACTTGCATTGCTTCTTGCATTAGTAAATTTCTCTTCCTAGTGTACTATAGTTTTCTTGTGCACATGGTAAGAAAAGGTTCCAATCGATAGTGAACCCGTGAACAATTCTTGCAGAAATTTTCTTAAATCAGGTTAGTCAAATCCTATTCGACCACAAAAAATTTAAATCTGTCCCATATAGCTTTCAGTAGGCTAGTAATAATTTAATAACAGCCTTGTGAAACGACATAGAATAATGATTTTATTAGCAGCCTTGTAAAATTGAATAATGAGATAAATATTAATACAATCTTTAAGAATCTCTGGTGATTCGAAACATGAAAGTTTTTATTTAATTTATGATTAGGCTCTGATAGATAATTTGTGAATTTAATGTATTTGTAATTCATAGACGATACGTAATTTGAAATTCCTACTATGTTACAGTTTTGTATTTTAATAAAGTTTCCTTTGAATATAAGTTGGAATTTCTAATAATAAATAGGAAACATTTTGTGGTTCCCAACCAACAAAACGATGTAGTTATCTTTAAACTTTTTAAGTGATCTGTATCTGGCTTAACAATTTATAACACCAACTCCAAGCAATCAACCCAAAGATTACTACATGTTCACTGTTCCATGGAAAGTCGTAATTAACAACATAGATGAACCAGCTAAAGCATAAACTTACAGAAACATCTTGAAATTCATCAAAATTGGTAGCAACTGCTTCCCACTGGTATGACGTATTAGAGAGAACCTGGGAACCTCTTGCTCTCCCTTTCCTTGGTTGAATCACTTCAGTTTTTCTTATTTCTCGATATAACCTATGACCAATCATGGGGTCATCTTCATACCTGCAGTAATCAAATTTCAAATGAATAAAACTACAAACAGACTTACATGTACAATAACTTTCTAATATAAAATTCCAAATTTTGACCACGATGAAGGGAAAGCAAAAGTATATTACCAATAAGAAATTCCATTTGAATCACCTCCAATACGCTCTTTACGGAATGTTGAAAGTTGAACACCATGTTTGATTGAGTTGTCAATATAATTTCTGATATCTTCTTGCTGCAAGATATTGCTCAAATTTGATCATTACATCAATGGTACAATAGAAAAAGGGATAATCAGAGTAAGACCATGTCAGGCCATTGTTTCTCTGGCAAGGGTAAATTGTGGATGTATCCAGTGGGTTTTGACTACCCCCAAAAAAAAAGGATCCATGGAAAATAAGGGCTAATCAAACAGAGAAGTCTTTGGCCTTTGCAAAAGAAAATGCCACATGGCCACAAGTAAATGTGGATTGTAATACATGACATGGTAATATATTGACGCTGATCAACCTTATTAACAACACAGGTATAAAGAGCTGCTTTATGTGAAAGATAAGAGGCATGAAAAATAAACCAGAACAGACTCGTTGTAACAGAACAAAACAAAACCAGAGGAAAAAAGAGATATAATGTCATGCACATACACAGTCACAGTTAAATCAGGCATGGATGAATCAACCATGCCTAATCATCCAAAAATATTCAAGTTCACATAAGGGAAAGGAATGTCATCCTACCATACCAAAGTTCGCCCATTTATGATTAAAAGATGTAATATACAGATAAATCAACATTAATAATACCTCAACACGAATGTCGCATAATGCTTTTAAGATGATAACACGGATGGCTGGATCAAGTGATTTATATACTTCAATCTCCGCCCTGTCAAGTTAAGCATAACTTGAGAATAGGGAATTGTATAGATCAACATTATAGGATTTTAAATATTGCAATAATATTTACCCTTGTGAAGCAACAATCGGAAGATCCCCCTCAGCAACCTGCACATGAATTCCATCCTCTTATAAGTTCTCGAAAATTTTAAATGATATATATATATATATATATATATATATATATATATATATATAAGCACACAGTAAAAGTATTATTACCCAATGCCACCAATCTCTCAATTTTCTGCATAATACGGTTATCCAAGTATCACGTGTGAGTGCCACTCGTGTAATAGGAGGGATTGCCTATCAAAAGGTATAAACAATGTTAATATCAAACCGGTATGAGCTTTGCAAACTCGAGAGAAGAAAGTACAACTTTCTAAAGATAATAAAAATAGACGTTGAGAGATATCATTGCGGTAGAACGGTACTCCAGACACCTCTTGCAAGATTCAAAGTACGGTAGGTTTTAAACAAGCATTCTTGATTTTACCCTACTCTAATGTAATATTTGCCACTAAACAACATATCCACCCCCTTACAAGAGACTAATGATTTTGATTGCGGATGGCTGACCATGGCAGAAAGCCGGAAACCCGTTGCATTCTACTCTTTAGGGGTAAATTGGGCCTTTAATTTAGAGCATCTCAAACAAACAAGTCCCCCATTTGACACTCACATGGATAACAGAAACTGTGCAAGTTCATACTTATCACTTTTAGAAAGTAAACAAAGGGCCTAACATACAATAAAAAAACTGCCAATCAAGTACCTTCTCTCTGCTTACCAATCTCTGTCAAGCATGCAATTCAGTCACAAGCAATTATTACCATCTCAGAATATTATATTGGTCAAGTTCAATGCCATATCATCAATTAGTAATGTAATAAGATAAAGTTTCATCACAAGTCCCAGCCGTTGGGCATCCATCAAGTCTACCACCCGCATTAAACCCACTCAGATAGAAGATTTAGACAGGCCAACCCGACACCTTTGTCATAAAGACATCCTCAAAACACATTGCTGCATTTATTCTTGGAACAAGAATACCCAAGAGCAACGCAAAATGTAAGTCAGATTCACTCAACTCTAGAAAATTTAGGCAAGTTTTCACCTATGTCATACAGACATCCCCAAATCACATGGCTTCATTTATGCTTGGAACAAGAATAAGTGAAAGCAATGCAAAACGAAAACCAGCAATTTCCAATGAGTATGCAACAACAACAAAAAAATCCACTTCACAACTCTGAAATTTCTCTCATGGTCAAACACAAAATGCAACCAAACCAGCCAAGAAACTACAATTTGCAATTCAATGTGAAACTTGGAAAGCACAAACATTGCAACATTAACAAAAATCAACAAAGAAAGCAACTAAGCATCATCATTATAGAATATTAATATTAACATTGCCATAAAGTTGAAGAAAAGGCACCAACCTTTAACAAAGGCATGTGAATGTAAAATAAAGTGTCATTCGGGTTAAGAAGAGCAGTCTCAAACTCTTCAGCAGAAAATTCAAGTGAGATATTTAAGAGTGGCCTAAATAGCTGCAACAACAAAAACACCATAAAAATTCAAGCTTTCCAACACAAAACAAAAAATAACACAACCCAAATGAAAAAAATCATATCTTGAAACTCACATTCAAGAAATTGAGTACCGAAGCTAACTCCCACATCGACCGGAGTTTCCACCGCGGCAACTGCGACTCAGACGGCGGTTCAATCAACGGCGTAACGATCTTACTGCATTGCGACGGCGGAGAAGGTGAAGACTCCGGAGAATCCTCCCTCTCCCTCTCCCTCACACGTTCACGTTGCCGCCGTTGTTCCTTCTTGGGTTTCCGTTCAATTACCGGCGGCGATGAATATAGACGTTGAGCGGCACGAATCGTACACGCGCGGGATGGACGGTTGCTTCTCGTGGTCGGAGGTGGTGGAGCGGTGGCTGTTTCCTCCTTGGGAACCGCGTCATCGACGGCGGTGGTGGGATTTTGGGAATCGGGTTCCGGCGAGGGTGGTGATCGGTCGGCGGGAAGCGGAGAAGGAGATCCATGAGACATGATGGGATGGGAAGAGGGTTTAGGGAAGTTATGGTGAGATCACATGTAGAGGATCACGGGGTTAAGCATAAGCATTGGATTTGAAGAGAGAGAATGAAGATTGGAAAAGGAAGGACCAATTTCAAACCCTCAAATATAACAAATAAAACCCTATCTTATGAACACTGTTTGTGTTGTTAATGTTAAACTATGTTAATAATAATAATAGTAATGAAACTGAAAAACATAAAGAAAAAAAAATCAGAGAGAGAGAGAGAGAGTGGTGAATGTTTTGTTTTCTTTGGTTGAGAGAAGAGAGACAGTACCACTACCTGAAATTTGGTTTCAAGTCAAGTTATGTTAGATTTGCTGCCTTCACTAGGTTAAATCTTCTTTTCTGTTTTGTTTTGTTTTGTGTTGTTGGATCTTATCTTTTACCCTATTTTTTTTATTTTTTTTTACCCAGATATTAATGGTTACCATGTTGTGTTGGAATAGGGGTTTAATATATGGTCTTTGAAGGTTGAATTTTGATTGAGTTTGATGAAATTACGATGACATTCGTGATTTTGATGAAGTTTATGAATATGTTTGGATGAAGGGTAAAATTGACAAAATCATGGTAAAAACTATCTTTTTTACCTTTATAAGATTACGATGGTTCCCTTGTTTTTTTTTTATCTCATTGATCATTCAAATATAGCATTGATATAATTACAATTGTTCATTGTGATTCTATCAAACTCAATATGAATTTAATCTAATGAGAGGTTATCTGATTCAATTCAACCAAGAATGTAAATATTCAGATTGTAGAAGGAACAAAAGAATATCAATCATCTAGATTACAATCAAGTCTGATATTTATATACTTTCATATTTCTACACTTATTTATCATCTCATTTTATCTCATCTCTTTTTAGATGACATCATCAAACTATCACGTTTCTTTTTTATTTCTTTCTCTTTAAAACTTTTATACACTCGAATGAGTGTAAAACAAACATTTTCCAAATCACAATATATGTATATCTAGTTCAAATTTCTATGTCCATAAATGCAATTAAAAAGAAATTCTACCTTTACACAGAGAGGAAAAGTACAGTAAAATAAAGAGGAGAAGTACATCTAATTTAGCTAAAGTAGGGAGGGAAAGAAATAAATAAATAGTTTTATGATAACATTTAACTACAATTTAAGTTGGTTTGTCATAAAACTTAAACCATCATTATAATCAAAGTTTAACATCTAAATTGAGACAGAAAATAAACTGAACTCTTATGTCAAATGAATAACAAATAAATGTAGTAATTTTAAAATCCCATTTGGATATTCACGTAAGTAATTATTGAAACACTTATGAATGAACAAAGTTAATTCATCTAAGAAAAACCCTTTAGATTTATTTTAAAATAATTAAACGAAAATAACATGACATAAATGATTGGATATTGAATATCATTTCGGACAAAATTTTAGGTACTCATTTCATCTAAATGTGTTTTTAAGAAGAGAAAAAGTAGAAGTTTTAAATTAAGCATGCGTCTGCGTCTGACTATGTACAAGAGGACGAAAGATGTTTTGTTGAAGCATGACTTTAATAATTGGTGAGTGAGTGAAAGAGGGAGAGATAGAAAGAGAAGGAGGGACCTCACCTCGTAAAACTACAGTACTAGGTTTTGTTGTGTGTATGTGGGGGGCATAATGCATACTCCATGGACTAAGCTAGATTCTCTTATGTGATTGATGTGTTGATTATTAGTACTATATAGTATATAGAAAGGAAACATTGTAACATAAAGAGCAAACATTGTAACATTGGAATGACTCAAGTTTCGTTTCATTTCCACTTCGTTGGACTTTTTACATTGTTCGTGTGTTTCCACAAGCAAAAGATGGATGAATATGTGTACTTTCTCGGTGTTTGGTTTCTCCTTCAAACATGGAGTAGTACGTGTCTGTGTGACATACTCCACATGTTGATCGGCTTAATAGATGGAACATAGTCAAGGTTTGTACCCGTAACCACGTCTCGTCTGGTCTTCGTAAATTCATTTATTGAGAAACAATACTCTTCCTTAAAATGTGTGTTTTGGTTTGATTTACAATCTCTATGTTTTTGAGTAAATCAAAGGCACCATATATGTCAACAAAAAATAGTTATATTATTTAGACTTAATTACATCTTTGGTCATCGCATTTTGATCAGCTCACGAAAATGGTCCTGCCTCTTTCAAATCGAACAAAATCGTTCTAAACTATCATGTTTTTTGCAGTTTTAGTCCTACCTCCTATTTTCAACTTCAGAAACGCAGAGAAATGGTAGTTTTAAACAGTTTTAACCAGTTTTAGACCTACCACCTATGTTCAACCATGAAATAAACAAGGAATAAAACATGTGGGTACAAAGAATCTACTATATTTAGCACACTAACCAAAAAAACCCAAATTTGAAACATATCATAGAAATTGAGGTTTTTTGGTTAATGTGTTGAAAAAAGTGGATTATTTGTACCCACGTGCTTTATTCCTTGTTTATTTCATGGTTGAACATAGGTGGTAGGTCTAAAACTGTCATTTCTTTGCGTTTCTGGAATTGAAAATAGGAGGTAGGACTAAAACTGCAAAAAACATATAGTTTAGAGACGGTTTTGTTCGATTTGAAAGAGGCAAGACCATTTTCGTGAGATGGTCAAAATGCGATGACCAAAAATGCAATTAAGCCTATTATTTATAATTTGTTTTTTTTAACGCAGCTTCATTCATTTGTAAAAAAAATAAAAACACACAACTTCATTCATCCCTGTTTATTTCTAATCATATTATTGATATTAGAAAGTATTTATCAATTTTGTCAATGATTAACTTTCGAAAAAAAAATCTTAAAACAATTTTTAGTGAAGTTTCTTTTTTATCTATAAGATTTAAACATGAGCATGAGACATTGTTTAAATTTAAAGAATTTGAGTTCGGTTTTTAAATATTCTTATTTCTTCACTTTTAAACTTTTATATTTTATTTCTCCAATTTTTTTAAAAGTAAAGTAAGTTGTGTCAATTTTTCTAAAAAAAAAAAAAGTACATTGAGTGTTTTTCAACTTAAAAAAATTATACTCCATCCACCTTTATTTATAAGAATTTTTTTCACTTTTTCTTTGCCTCTTAATATAAGATAATTTGCGAAATTTCATATACATTAATGATTTTTTTACAAACATACCCTATTTATTTTACTATTGAAATACATAAATATATTTTCTCTCTTTTTTGAAGGAATATTCTCTCTCTCTCTCTTTTATAATCTAAATAATTGTAGGGGTAAATATGTAAAACTAACAGAGTAATTTGAATTTTCCGAATAAATTGCATGTATTATTTTCTAAAAAAAACATAAGATGGGTACATACTATGACACTATATAATAGGAAAAGAGAAATTGGTCCAAGTTCATTTTAGAAGATGAAGATAGAGGGAGAGTTCAGATAAAGTTATTCATGAATCTTGAGTTAGTTACCATTAAAGCCAAAGGCTTCTTTATATAGAAAGACCAACTACTACTGACTTAGCAGTTAGCATAGTTAGTTTTGTTACAAGCTTAAGGGTCTGTTTGGTAGTAGCAATGTAAATGACTATTGACTACTATCTCACTTACTCTGATACTTTAATCCACTATTTTTTATGTACCTTTAGGAACTTCATCCTACTTACCCCAACGAATTTTACATGCAGAATTGTCCGATTTAGTTTAAACACCATGCAACTAATGAGAAGGGCACCTTTTTCATTGCAACCTGCTTTGAGATTTGGCGAAATAGAAATGAAGATATATTTCTAAATGTGAAGAAAGATGCTAAGGCTTCGGTTAACACTACTTTCTTATCATTCTTCAATGGTCCCTGCGCTTGGTTTGCAAGTAGGGTTGGAAATAGGCCAGGCCGACGTATAGGGGTCTATGACCTGACCTGTTTAAGTTTGGTCTGGCCTGACCTGTTTATTAAAAAGGCTAGGCTTAGACTTTTTGAAAAGCCTATTTAAGTAAATAGGTCAGGCTTAGACTATCAAAAAAGCCTATGAAGCCTAATAGGCCCGCCTGCTTATGCATGTTAATAAAATTTATTTATTTATTTTGGTCAAGTAGCCTAGTGGCTGGAGCTCTCACATTTTTAATGTGGAGAAGTGGGATGTCAGAGGTTTGAACCTCTGCCTCTGCATATATTATGCAATGTCTCTACCAACTGAGCTAAACTCACGAGACATAAAATTTATTTTTTATTTATAATAAAATATAATTTATATTAAACATAAAAATAAAGAAACAACTCAAATAGTGGACTTTTTAAATAGGCTTCAAAGCCTTATAGTGAATAGGCTTTTAAGACCTTATAGTGATAGACAAGCCTTACACTGAAATAGGCTTTGAGGCCTATTAAGCATATTTAGAAGTAGATAAAATGAAATTTTTAATGACTTTAATAATAAGTAGGCCTGAAAATAGGCTTTCAGGCCAGGCCAAACTTTTAAATAGGCCAGGTCAGGCCAGGCTCAGGCCTGCAAATTTTTTCGTAGGCCAGGCTCAAGCCTATCAAAGTCTGGCCTGACCTGGCCTATTCCCAACTCTATTCGCAAGCATCATGTGACTCGTCAAGTTCGTTGTGGTTACCAAGCATAATTCATTATCAAACACAATTTATATGAACTATATTTAAAGAAATTAGAAAAACATTGGGGGTGCCGTGGCATCCCCTTATACAGCTAGCAGTAGTAGCCTGTTTAGAATTCTAGTATTCAGAAGTTAGTTGATTTCTTAGTTTCTTTTGCTAACAGTCTCAACTGTGCATTGCAGTAGTAACTGTAACTCAATGTTATAAATAACTGTATAGACTCTTTATTTGCCCAAAATGAAGCCATCTCTTCCAAGACACACCCTAACATGAATAAAGAAGTATTTCAAAAGGCCTTTCCCCACTGGTCAAGCCAGTGATGCCAGAGGTTTTGGTCTTTTAAAGTGGAGAATGCAAAAGACTGATGAGTCAATTGTGCCACTTTGGGATACTACTTATGTTCATGAATCTATAACTTACAGTGTGCTATATATGTTTAATACAGTCAAATGTTAGCCCTATTCTTCTGAAAATGAAACTTATGTGAACATTGAATGAGGCTTCTTTGATGTTTGATCTGCGGAATTTTGTGATCTCAGTACCTCTTCCAGCTCTTCGTGAAGCACCATCTGTCAGTCAGATTGATGGGGAATGGAGGTGTGGGAACTTTTTCTGTTTTGCGTTTCAGGTTGAAGTTTGCAGTAAATGAACCGATGGTTTTGTATTGGAAATAATCTGTTGCCTGTGTTAATGGTCTGCAATCTTGAATTATCTGACTAGATTTTCATGAATTGAGATGCTTTATAAAACTAATACTGCTTCCCCCCTCCCCCTCCTCTCCTAAGATCACGAGTTTAGTCATTAATATTTTATTTATGGTTTTAAATAATTTTATTTCACTTTTGTACATTAGATTTTTACTCTCTTAGTCTATTTATAATCCCTTAAGAAAATTGGCTTTGTAGGTACGAATCTAGGAATTCCCTTTTGGAGTGGTCTGTCCTTCTGATTGATAATTCAAATTGCAGGTAACCTAAATTTGCAAAGGATTTGTAAAAGCTAACTTATGCTATGTTATTATCTTTGTATATACCATATTATGAAGCAAACAAATTGTGCATTAGCCTTATCAAATCAGTGAATACAAGAGGTATTTATAGACTGCTGATGCTGTACAATAGTAAACTCTAAGGTAGCACACAGCAGATTAAAGTACACTAGTCTAAGCTAAGCTAATACTGAGTTACTTGATAGACAAGCTAACTCAGTCAACTGTATTGTTGACTTCCTTCGTCTCATAATGTAATAATCTGATCTTAATATATTTGGCAGCGGGTCGGTGAAATTTTTTGTTCCACAAGCAGGTTCATCAGCATTCTTTCCCATTTCAGTTTCTTTTATGGGAACTGATACATTTAGTGACCTAAAGATTTGTCCGATTTTTTTTGCAGCTGACTTTATTTGTGACCATGCGTATAATGATTTTTCAAAATGTTTTCGTGAAACTGACACATGTACTGAACTGAAGTTTTTTTGGCATGGAGATGATATACATGTCTAAATGTAGAGTATCACTTCATTCAAGTGTATAATGATGGACTACAGTTGACTTACTTTTGTTTACTCTTCTTTGTAGATTACAAACATTACTCCGCTATAAAGGGTGGTAATCCTCCCTTTCAGTGCAGGTACTGCAGCTAAGTAGTGCCTATGAAACTTCCAAGGTCTCTAGTCCATAAAGCTCGTGATCGTTTATTGAAGATTCTGTGCCAAATTGATATGACCAATTTGTAGTATTTTAAAATCTCCATCCACTTATATACTAGTTATTACACTTACACAAAAGGAGAGACAGAAGAGTAGAAAGCAAGAAAGAACTTGTGAATAAAACATTCTCTTATCTATCAGTAATTAAAAGTTAACATAATTAGCATATACTACATAAAACACATCAAAACCAACAATAAAGATGAAAGCTGCAAAAACAGATATCCATAGAAGCTACTCAAATGGCTTGCATGAGAAGGAGAAGGAGAAGGAGGAGTAGTAGTTGTTGATGCTTTTTCCTGTGAGCAAGTGTAACTGCAGCGACTTGGACGAACAACTCGGTAAACACCAGTACTTGCAAGAATATAAACATCTTTGTTGTTGTCTTGTCCAAATGAAAAGATGTATCCAAGAGCTGGAAGGGAGCTACTGGGTGCTGAGTCGCATGGTATAGGAGAATCGTGTGCACAGCTGAAAGGGATTTTGCTAGTCGTGAAATTTCCACTATTTGAAGGATCTTCGGAGGCAGCCCAAAGTGCACCCGCGTAAAGATCGGCATACAGGTACCTGAAAAGCACCAAAGGGTTTTAAAAAAAGTCACATGGCGAATATGAGCAAACATCCACAGCATCAAGAAATTTGATGACTATGATATGTGACCAATCATGACCGCAACTGAAAACACACGAACTGTATTTGGTCGTGATTCTCAACAATGTCGAGGATTGCAACATTACAATCGTTATTGTGACTGCAATTTAATATCTTGACACCAATCAATGAAAAACAACTCATAATGTTGCACACATGTGTACTATTTGGTCTTGTGCAAGAGTTTAGTATTCTTCTGGATAAATTACAATTTGTTGTTGCATTCCTCAATCAAAGAGTTCTATATTTCCCTACCCACTCTTTAACTACTCGTAAAAATTTGGGCTGGGCAAACACTTCTTCCCACCGCCTATAGTAGACATGTGAAGCATGACTCGAGTGACAGAATTTAGATAGACTCTAATCTCATCTTAAAAAATTTGGTTAGGTCTAACTCATCATTACAAATGCAGCTTGTGAGATGAAGGGTGTCTGCTACTTATAAACATTTTTTCAGACCACGTCTTATTCTATATGTGACTCTCAACAACTTACATAATATGAAAAACTTGATGAAGGCCAAAAAGGAAAAGAAAAAGCTTCAGTACCTTCCAAACATGCAAGGATCAGTCATGGATCGATAAACATATCCCCCGGTAATTGATGCTGATCCTTCATTCTTGTTTATTTCAGAATGGTTGTATCCTGCTATGGGGGGAATTGGATTTATGGATTTAAGGGATGTATTTCCTCCAGGTGACTCTGTAGTAGTGAATGGATAGAGTCCCTCATATACACGCCAGCCATAGTTTCCACCTTTTGTGATGAGATCCACCTCTTCATAAAGATCCTGCAAATCAATTGTGTAACTAAGAATACTGCATTTCACTTTTTTCCATGTGGAAGTTATTAAAAGTTTGTGACTGAGGAAATTGACAACTATTTTAGCCTTCAGAAAGACACATGCACTCTTTTTGTTCTCTTAAACAGTTATACATCCATTGACCTTCCTTAACAGATGACTCGGTTAATAATGAACGAAGTAATGGTTAATGAAACTCAGTAAGTGGTTAATGAGTAATCCAATATTGCAGTACTCATTAACCAAACTCCATATTTCATTAACCCTAATTTCAAACGTCATTAACTAGCGTTGCAGGTTTCGAATTTTTCAAGTGCACAAATGTCATTTCTGAAATTTATTTTGAGATAAGCATTCACAAACCTGTCCAACATCTCCACAAAAAAAGTAGGAAGGTTTTTCTGAATCAAAACTGCATCGCCAAGGATTTCTTAATCCTAAGGCCCATATTTCAGGCTCCAGATCCTTATCTTCACTGAATGGATTATCCTTAGGAATGGAGTAGCTACCCCAAAGTCCAAGTTTACTAACTTCTGATGCACCTGAAAGGTTCATGATAAATATAACTGTCAATAGTGAGGAATTAAAAAATATTATCGGTACTCGATGAACTTTAAATGCTAGTAGAAACAGAACAACTAGATTCTATTCATATATATGGCCAGCATTTGTTTGATCAATTATTGGTAGAACATTTTATAAAAGGAAGTGCATAGAGCCATGAAATGCTGACAGAGACAGGGACACCAAGCACCCTAACTCTAACATGTAAACACCAGTAATAATTTGAGAAAATAGAATGATTAAATTGTGTCGGTGTCAGACACCGGACACACCTTCAGTATGAAGTGTTTGTGCTGTATATATATATATAGAGTTACTATATTACGGTGTACAATTACTCACTTGGAATGTTGTCTACATCAAGCCTCATAACCTTTCCAAGCAATGATTTCTTGTTTTGGGAAAAATTGTATGGATCACCTGAACCTCCTCCATCTCCCATCATGAAGTATAAATACCCATCATCAGGTCCAAAGAGTATCTGACCACCATGTTGAGATGTAAATGGGAGTCCCATGGTAAATATCCTTCTCACCTCTGTTGGTTTAGCACTTTTAGCCTGAAAATTCAATAATGATTAGATACTAGATAGTTCTATTATATCCACTGAATTAAACACCTTATAGAAACTATTGTTTCATATGTATGGTGTAGAAATGCGTACCGAGGATGGCTGAGACCCGGTGCCATTAGCAGTATATTCTGCAATAACAGTTTGATATTGACACGGTTGAGCGCCGTTACTAGTACCTATCTTTGATGGATCACAATTAACATTTGAATTACAAGAACATATTCCATTGCAGCCAGACCATTTATCTTTATCACAGTTAAACGAAGCGAAGAATCGGCCATTGTTTGCAAAATTTGGATGAAATGACATTCCCATCATTCCAAATTGAGTATCAAAATAAACTTGATCAGTTAGATCAACAAAGGGACTTGATTCATCAAGCTCCAATTGTCCTCCTGATCCTTCTTCAGGAATAGTTGCCAACCAAACTTTCCCCATTTGACTCGAGAAGAACGCGCGGTTTGAGCCATCAGGATGAGCAACCATATTGAGATAAGATCCATTCCCAATTTTCTCAAGGCATAAACCATGGGGAGGGATAATAGTCTCATTTTTATGTAACGCAACAGGTTCCCCCTCAAAGCATACTGATTGATTATTGGAAGCTCCACCAAATGCTTTACAAAAATCGTTTTTCGATTGCCACAGTTCATTCAGTTTGGTTGCATTGGTATTAGCTGGTAATCCACCTCCTTGACCTTGTAAGGAAGGGGAAAATGGTGAGTTTACTATTGACACAGTTTGACATGTATCCCATACTTCAGAGCAGAAGTCATTCACCGATGCCTTAGATTGAGAAGAATTTGCCGGAATGGCAGAATTGCAAAGCACAGGAACTGATCTCGGTGTGGATTGAACCGTAAACAGCTCGCCTGAAAAAGGGTCACACCTCTACAAACAAACAAAGTTAGCTAGCTACATACAAGGCAGAAGATAATTGTTGAACTGATAAAAAGTGGTTAGTGGCAGGTTTTTGAAAGAAGAAAAAAAGAAGCTCTGGAACAACAATCTAAGTCATGATATAAAGGTTTTTGATGTATCTGTAACCATAAATAAGGCTGCATCGATCACATAAGACTGCGATTCTTCAGAATCTTTAGGATCAAGACTGTGATCACAACTGCGATTTAAAACATCGGTTACTAGTATAGGTTTCAATATATCAAGATCTCGTCCCAACCCACGTTGAGACACTGAAGGAGTACTACGCAAAAGGTCTAGGGCCCGACCTTTGCTACTCCCGTTATCCCTATTTATAAGACCCTTTGGAACATTTTATGCATATTAAGAAAAGTTGATAGTGTAATTGGTGTGTATAATTTGTTTATGACTATTACTAAATTACCTTTTGTGTATAAAGTGTGTTCAATGTTGACTTCTCATATTTCAAGACCAATTGATAGTATTAATAAGGGATGTATTTAGAGAAAGAGCAATAGTATCTAGAAATTTAGGTATAAACAAATCCTTTAAAAGGGTAAGAATAGACAAAGTACAAACAAATTCTCCCTCTACTCCACTAAAAAAAAAACTCCCTCTACTAAATTGACCACGAACACTTTCCTATAAAAGAAACTTACCGTACCTTGAAATATGATGCTGTCTCAAGCAATACATGACTATTTTTTGATATAAAAAACCTTGAATATATTTATTTTCTTTAGGTTCTCTATAAAATAAATAAATATTTTAGGGATAAAAAAGACCTACCGCACAAAGTATTGATTTCAAAAGTGAGGCACAGGCAGTATCAGATACATTCATCTGTTGGAATTGCTTCTGAATTTGTCCATCTTGTATGGAGTTGCAGCAAGTACTTCCATTGTTGTAAGGACAAAATTTGAGTGTGGTATTCAAGGTAAAGGGTGCCTCTACACACACACACACACAAAAAAAAAAAAAAAAATCAATATAAACATAAAGAAGATATACATATCTATAATGAAAAAAAAAAATGATGGATAAAGAAGAAAAGATATGCATACTTGAGTCAACACATAAAGGAAGTGAAGTTGAAGAATCCAAAAGTAGGAACAGAAGGGAGCAACAGAACAAGAAACCTGTGGAAAGAACAGTCTTCATGGCTGGCGCCAAACCAGTTG
Source organism: Medicago lupulina (assembly GCA_958299785.1). Lineage (NCBI taxonomy): Eukaryota > Viridiplantae > Streptophyta > Magnoliopsida > Fabales > Fabaceae > Medicago > Medicago lupulina. The sequence goes on along the minus strand of OY283143.1, from coordinate 12,029,867 downwards.
AAAGAATGAAAGACTACTACTTTGCTAACAGACAAAGAATCATGTATGCTTCACTTTCACATAAATCTCAGAACATGCTCCAAATATCAATTTTCAGTTTATAATAAATTAGTAGTCACTTTCAATTTGTCACCCTCTTCTACTTCTTCTATTCAAAAATTTATATTATATGAGCTCCCATATAGTTTTATAATTTGATCCAACCCTCTTGATGTCAGTGCTGTACCCCACGGCCTGGCCTTACCTTCCCTAGTTGACTTATTGTCCTTTAGTTTAAATATTAGTATAAGATAAGATGACCAATGGTATGACAAACTCAACTTCTAGAGATGCAAGTGGATGTATGGATGGGAATACATGTGATGTTGGTTGGTTCATCCAAGTATTTTGAAGCTTTATGTTATATTAATTAGTGGTACACCACAGTTAGGTACAATGAAATATTAATATATGTTAATACTTTTTTTGACAAATTATATGTTACTGTATATTATACAGCTATATATCTGTGTGTTTTATGTATTTATTGGACTTTTTTTTTAGCTGAGTTTCTAACTTCTAACCAAGCACTAGAAAAAGCTTATTCGTGTTCATATTCAATATTCAACGGATAGAATCCACTTGGGGTTACCATAAAGTCAAATTACTCTAAGTCAAATAAATACTAAAATATCAAAGGGGGGAGGAAAAACAATGGACAAACAGATATATGAATTTTCTTTTCTTCTTTTACCAAACAAACAAAGATATGATGAGAGATATGTAAGTTGAAATGAGAAGTGGAGTTCATTATTGGATAAAAATATCAGATTATGGGGGTAGTGTTTAGTCAAGAGCCAAAGTGTGCTCACGTTAGCAATGGCGTATGTATTGTATTATTAGAGAATATTCTTCTCCCTATGTGTTGGCAATGTTGGAATTCAACTATGTTTTGCAATTTTTCATTTATAGAATGGATAAACATGATGCCAATGCTTCCAAATAAACAATCTCCTTGTTACTCATCAGTTTACAAATATTGAAAGCCGCAATTGACGCCCCACAACACAAATAATCAAATTCCAAATGATTCTTCAACACTCTCTAGACTACATTCTCAAAGAATTTTTTCATTCTATAGGGGCTATAAAGGATACGAGACTAAAGAAATTGAAGCAATTGGTAAAAATAATAAACAACTATTTCAGTTGATTAACAAATACAATTCTCACGAGTACAACTGAAATTGTTTCACAAATTATAGTGATGTGCACTCTTCAAATAATATAATTGTTATGCAAAAAAAAAAAAGAGTTAACATGTAAAAAATACAGAAAAAAGCAAATGACTAGCTTGCCAGAATCCATGTACAAGACTTCTCGAGTACATTTAGAGAGAGAGAACGTGAAGATCACAACCAATATGTTTAAAAAAATTCAAAAATTTCGTTATGTTAATAAATCCATTTACAGTGACAAGCCATTAAAAAAGTTCAATCATCATAACCAATATCTAAAAGATCTTTTTTTTTTAAGATATAATGTCAATTTTCCATCAAAAAATAAACTAAATGGCAATTATAAAACTATAAAATAATAACAGTGCACCATTTGTTAATAAAAAACCAGTGCATCGACTTAAACTAAAGAGAGCGGGTATGAATTAGAATTACACGACCTTCCAAGGTCTTACAGATACTTTATCGATAAAAACAAAAGAATTTGTCATTTGAGTGGTTCATTGAATACAAGCTAAGCTACTGTGAAAATCCTCGCCATTCTGCTGCTCCGCCACTCTCAACCATCAAGTGCGCCAAGGGCTTTCATGTCCTCTAAGAAAGCTGTGTATGAGTCATCAATGCTTGGTGCTTTTGGAGCAGACGACGAGCTCACTGACTCTGCTTTTAAAATAGTTGGCCCAGGTGTCACAGAGACGGCCCTGGATGTTGACACTGACACTGATGACACGGATGGTTTTGGTTTTGTTTTGGTCATTGCAGTCTCCCTTCTCACCCGCACAGATGCAGGAACCTAGTAAAAAATAACATGATCCAGACTATATAAGAGCAATTACATATACAAAGAGATCAAAATATTAACAGATGATGCCACTTTAAGTGGTCGTGGACAATTTAGGACATCTGTTAACTTAATTAACTGAGACATTACTCGGAAACATCTCTGAGAATTCAATTTTTTTTTTTTTGAGGGACTGAGAATTCAAATTTTGACCACTACCTAAAGCCAACTTTTGACACTTGAATTTATGCCCATATAGCAGTGAAGTCAATTAATTATTTGGTTGAATCATCATGAGAATCAAATTGTCATTAATCGTTGATTAAAAAAAATTGTCATTAATCAAACGTGTAGATGTAGTCTCCATAATTAAAACTGTTTTGCAACGACTAGTTTGTTTACTTGTTCACCCATGCGTGAGACATGAATATAGTGAACTGCTTATACAAACCAGAACAAACAGAGAAATAATGGAGCATTAAGAAATGGCTAATTTAAGGAATGGATCGGTAATACGGTATTGTTGCTTGTACATGGGGGGGATTACAGAAGAGATGTGACTCCGACTGCCATGGAGCTATAAGCTCCTACAGAGAGCTACTACTCTCCATTTAAAATAAAATAACAGATCAAGTACAAAGGTTGGTTCTACAACAAAAAAAAAAATTTGCAAAGGTTGGTGTTTACGTGCAAACAACAAAATTATTTTCGTCTGGATCAATATTAGCATCAGAATATTATACAGTATGTTGTCATTAGCTTATTCAGCCATCTGAAAATACTAATATACACTACTGCAAGAAACTTTACTTCAGAAGACATTATGTTTTAAAACAATTTTGAACTAGGTGTACTTAATAGAGGTGTGGGGAAGAATAAAACTCGAGAGCTGATATAAACGCAAAGCTATAAATAAGAAAACAAATTGAATCAACTTACCATAGATGTGAGTTCTGGAGTGTGCTGAGCTAATGGCCTTTTAACAACAGTAGAAGCAGCAGATTTAACATATGATGGTTTCTGAGGAGGAAGTGGCCTAGTTGCCATATGATCCTCTTCCTGAAAGTTCGGAGGAGGACCAGGTGGAAGTGGTGGTCTCATCATTGGAGGAAGCCCAGGTGGAGGACCATATGGGGGCCTTGGGATTAGGGGGACCATCATTCCAGGAGGTGGTGCCTGACCAGGAAGTCCAATCACAGGTAAAGGAGGCCTCATATCAGGTGGTGGGGGTGGGGGTGGTGGGAACCGAGATATTCCAGGGGGCAACACATCAGGCTGTGCACTCGGGATTGATGTGGATCCCGGACCAGGAGGTTGTTGCCTTGGAGGAGGAGGCCCAGGAACCATTTTTTGGATCTCCTGGTTTGACAAAGAATTCTTATAGTCATTAGAAACCACAGCACCGTCAAACTGAATAGCACCAGAATTTTGTGGCATACGACTTGGTGGCGGAGGGGGCGGAGGAAGCTGCACCTACATTTCAGGGCAAAAATAAAATGTTATTTCCATAGAAGCTTTTGTTAAGTTATAATAACAACAGGACAGATTTTCAAACTAAGAGCAATCAAATGTAAGGTGTTCCCATTTTGGGCATTTGGCAACTATGACAAGTGCCTAGTAGCCATATATGAAGCATGAATAGACAAAAACCAGTGGCTTATCGTATACCTGAGATCAGATATCAGATAGTCATATACATTATACAAGCAAGAGACAACAGCATATACATATCAATCTTTTTTCAGCTTGAACGTACTTTGAAATGTTTAAAAACAATGAAAACTGGTTCTGAAACAAACTAACACAGCGAAATAGACTAAAAATTGTCTGCAACCCAATAGAACATTTAAAAGTGTTTAGTACTTCTAAAAAAATGATAACATACTGATACTATTTAGTAAACATACAAATATTTTCTTTAAAAAAAATGTTTATTAAATATTTCCCTGCCATACTCACATCCTACATTTTGAAAAACATCAGCATCCCCACACTGAATCCTTTTGCATAAAAAAATGCCAACAACAGCACCAATGCTTCTAAACTTTCAATACATACATACAATTTCAGGTCCTTTCATACTTATACATTCAGATAATGTCTAGAAAAAAAAGCCGAAGTCGCTAACTAAAAATGAGCCTAACCTGACCGGGCTCCTTGGAAGATAGATTATCTGGCAATGCATACTGATTTCTCTCTTCGCCTTCACTGGTGCCAGGTGGAGGTGGCTGAGACTGTTTAAGAGGTGGAGGAGGAGGAGGGGGTAAAGGCCGATTTACAGCTTGCTCTGTAGGTGGAGGACCAGGAGGTGGTGGCGGCAAAGGAGGTGGTGGTAATGATGCAGGCACTGCAGTAGTGGGATTTGGAGGCATGGGAGGTGGGGGAGGCAGTGGCAAAGATGCAGGTAAAACAGCACCATCAGCTGAACTAGCTTCAGGTAGTGGTGGTGGTGGGGGAGGTGGAGGTACTGCTAACACACCATCATCGGACTCTGTCGCCGAGGATGATGCAGCAGTACTTGACGAAGCACCAAACAAGGGAATTCTAGGTCCTGCGGTTCAGCATGAAAACTGATTAAATAAAGGAGATGTCAAAACAATATCATCTACAGATACATTATTTTACCAATCAAATATGAAAAAGAAGTTCGGCATACCTATAGGCGAATGATACATGGGAGGTTTCCCAGGCGGTGGAGCCCCGGTAGGATTTAATTGAGGATGGTAATAAACAGAGTCCTGTAGTAAAAATCAGTTAGTAACTCGAAAACCATTTACAACACCTAGACAACTCTAGTTTTGTAAGAATAAGAAAAATAAGAATAAGAGGAATAAGAACAAGAATAAAAAACATAAACATGCACACACAAGAGCAACCTAAATCATACCTCTGGCTGCGGGTGATTAACTCTATCTTCCTCTTCTGCGCTTGTTCTCCTTTGAGGAAGCCCCAAATGACTGCTCAAAAGACGTCCAAAGATTTATAAACTCAAAAGACATCCAAGGATTTATAAACTACGCAAAAACAAATTGGGGATAATTGTACTTGAAAATAGCACTAAATTGTTCACCTGAACATAACAGGGGCCTCACCCTTCTCCCGCTTTTTCTCATCATATTCCTGTCCAAAAGATATCAGCCCTAGATCATCAATAGGAACTATTTCATAAAATCATGCATACAGTTGACTGGAGTGTTCGAATTCAGATGCTGAATTCAGTATCCTATGCTAAATAAAAATACAAATGCACAACACAGGCAGTTCGGCTACTAAGGCAAATATCAAACTCAATATATCCATGAAGTTCTGGTTTTTCCTTTAACCAATCAAGACTTAAATGTTCACCAAAAAAAAATGCATGGGTCTGTCTAAAGTCAAGATTAACAGTGACCCATTACAAGTTTGTTTCAATAGAAACGCATTGCAGCCTATGGCTACAAACGGACAACCTTTTTACATTGGACCAAAAAAATATCAAGAACGCTACCACTTACAGATTATGATAAACCCAATACGTCCCTTCAGCTACTGTTAGTGGAACTTGCCTACGAAGAAGAATGGTACATCAACAAGGTGCTTGTTTCAACTGGTTTCAGAGTCATGTAATTAGCAATCACTCTATACGGTATAACAATAAGTTTCTTAATTATGTTGAAGAGAGAAAAAATTATAGACGATAAGAAACAAATAAATTTTTGCATCATAACATGTGTTTGGTATATGTTCTCTTGGTTATGAGGTTGTCTTTATTTTTATTAACTGACAACATCCCATTTCTGTCATACTCTGATCAACCAAGCAGTATTGTCAATTGCGAAAGACCAAAAAACTGTCATTCTAAGGCACTGTTTCCACCATAAAACGTCATAGTGTCGCCTTTCTTCATAAATTGGTCATAGCAGTTGGCGAAAAATCCACCACCGCAATCCACCATGGCCACACAGCACTGATAAACTACCACTTAGAGGCAATGATAAACCTAAGAGGGACCTTCATCTACTCTTAGTGATACTTATCTATGGACCTTCAGCTACTCTTAGTGATACTTATCTATGGACAGGTATAGTACACTAACCAATCTGCAAGTTACAAATGGTGTTCAGAAGCATGAAAGTAGCAATACTTTATTATATGTGACAATAGTAGAGACAATTAAAAACCAAAAAAAAAATGTTTCAACAAAAGTATACAGAGTGATCAGTACTCTCTGAATTGGTGATTTAATGAGCTAATGACTATTTTCCATATATTGACAGTAGCAAGTTTCTACCTCGAAAGAACATTAACTGAATCTCACAGTATCACTATCTTTAAACACACCGGAATTTCCTTTACTTCTTTGGGGATGGGAAAGAAGGTTGATAGGAAACCCTCTGCAAAGTTGGCTCAGGGTATTGAAAAAATTCCCATAGTCTTAGATATGGGCCTCAATAATCCAGAAGTCAGTTCTCGCTGTTTTATCTTTTTTACATTCAAGAAAGAACACAATTGTGCACATAACTACATAAAAATCTGAAAAGTAATGTAGAGGAATAAAAAGTGGCTCAACAAAACAGACATGTATGAGTTGTTACCTTCTGCTTCTTAATGACACGATTAAGTGTATCTTCTAGTTGCCTCTTTTTGTGCTTTCTTGCTTTATCCAAGGCGCCATCAGCCTCTGCCACAACAAACAATGTGCAGTGGTTTTCAATAGGCAAAAGTATATAAAATGTCATCTCAATTGTAAGTTATAATTAAATTATAATTATACTACTTAATGCATGCCAAGGAAACAACTAAAGGATTGTTATGTCCATACCACATTTTGGAGTAAAAGTGGAATACTGGGGTGGGAATTAGGAACAGACTAAGTATGTGTTTGGCTCAGCGTTTGACCCTTTCTCTCTCCAAGTTTAGAGCACTTTTTTGCTGTGGTTTTGAGAAGCTACTATTCGTAGCTTCTGTGCAAACGCGACTTTATGCCTTGCTTTTGCCAAGACGTGGAAATTGTACCGCTCCACCAAACAGGCTATAAGAAGAATACAAAATGAAAAGCTGGTTTGATGGTTTGGGGAGATACACAGAGGGGTTCAAAAGATAAGGTATTGCAGGTTCAAATCCCGAGTGATATTTCTAACTAACTATTCCTATGTGTCACACAGGAATCCACTGTTCGGTCACATCAGCCTAGTCTTCTAATTTAATCTTAAAACTAATAATATGAAGTATAAGGTTGCAAAATAACTGCATCGTATTGGATGTCAGTGTAAAGCTAATTTACACTGACGGTGTATACTCGCTAATCTCTAAACAAAATGGATTGTACCAACATAATGCTGATGGTGATGTAAAAAAAAATGAGGGTGAAAATCTAGTTCCTTTGGAATGCAAAAGCTAGTTAATAAAATAAAGCATGACTCGACTTACTCATCATTTCCAAGTTCTCAATCTGCTTCTTGAGTTGATCAGGATCTTTCTTCAAAATCCCCACATCCCTCACCTTCTTTCTTTCTTTCTTGTTCTGTAAACCAAAACAAAAACAAAGATAAAAATGTGAACTTTAAGAACATAAATCAGTGATTAAGTCAGTATTTGCATAAACAGCTTAATTAAGCTAGCATGAGTGCTTTTAATGTATGAAAAAACCCTATTTGCATAACTGAAATTCAATTTTGCAAAATAAACAGTCAAAATTTCAATTATTGCAATGAAAGTGAAAATAGATAGAAAGTTACCCTTTTCAATTCCTTTTTGCGAAGCTCCTTTCGATAAGCATCGGTAGGGTTCATGACCTTACCGCCTTTCGTGGTCTTCGTCATTGATTACCGAAAACCCTAATTCTCACCCTTTCAGAAATTCCCTTGTTAATTTTATTGTGTTGTTCTTCTTCGAAAATTCGATTGTTTTCTAATGAAGAGATTTCAAATAGAGATAAATAAATAAACGGGGAACACGAAGAAGATAACACACATGAGATTGTATCTTTTCTTCTACGTTCAATCTTACACCGTTAACGTAATGTAATGATTCTTCGTGTTTCTGACGGACGAAAATGACCCGAATCAGATCCGGCCCTATAAACTTATATTGAAAAGTAGAGTAAATAGGCAATTTCCCCCTTGAAATTGTAAGTTTCGTCAATTACCCTCATGAAATTAACAAAACTTCAATTACCCCGTGAAACTGCATAACATTAATCAATTTATCCCCTCCGTCAAATTTTCTGTTAATTGTTTACGGTTATGATCAAATACCCCCTTAAATTTTGCACGTGTGCAAAATGCCTTCTGAACTTGAAAATTTATATTATTTTTTTATCCTTGACTTAAAAGATATTAAAGACAAACAATTAACAATTATTGATCATATAAATCTTTATGAAATGTATGTTTATGCAGCTATTGACCATATAAATCTTTATGGAAGATATGTTACTCTCGTGTGTTTTAAATATATACATACTATAAAAGATTTTTTTTACACAAGGAGCAAGATAATTTTTTTACAAAGAATGTAAAACTAAAAACCAAACATTAAAATGATATCAAGTTATTGAAATAAACCAAGACAAGAATGTCATAGACATAACAGCAGAAAATTGATATCAATCACATAACTTTGTAGGACAATGTGATCTATCAGCTTCATGCAGAAGATATGTGACGCAATGTATTTAACATGCTGCAACTAATAGATATGACATTTCTTGCATTATAAAAATTATATCATTAATTAAGTTGCAAACTCACAAACCTAGGTTTTGTTTCTTCTTCTTTCCGCATATATTAACCTATGAATTTTCTTTATGGACACACAATTATCAAAAACTTGTGTACTTTATGACTGCATACTCTAACATAATTATCAACTTGTGTAAAAAAAAGTCTTTTATATATGTATATATTTAAAACACATGAGAGTAACATATCTTTCATAAAGATTTATATGACCAATAGCATAAACATACATTCCATAAAGATTTATATGATCAATAATTGTTAATTGTTTGCCTTTAATATCTTTTGAGTCAAGGATAAAAAAAATTATATAAATTTTCAAGTTCAGGGGGCATTTTGCACATAAGTGCAAAATTTCAAGGGGTATTTGATCATAACCGTAAACAATTAACAGAAAATTTGACGGAGGGAGTAAATTGATTAACGTTATGCAATTTCATGGGGGTAATTGAAGCTTTGTTAATTTCAGGGGGGTAATTGACGAAACTTACAATTTCAGGGGGGAAATTGCTTATTTACTCTAGAAAAGTATAATAAGAAATGAATAATTACCCAACTTCGTCCTTGAATTTTAACAAATCAGCCACATTCGTCCCTGAAATTTGCGAAATATCTATTTAGTCCTCGAATTTTAAAGACGTCCATCAAAATAGTCCCTCCGTCCAAAAGCTCCGTTAGTAGTGACGATGTGTCCTCTTGCATGCTGTGTTGTCCTATACATGTGTCAACAAGGCAGACACGTGTACAAGGACTAATTTGATGGAAATGGTAAAAATTTGTATTTTAACTTTTTAGTGTCGCTTTTTCTGTGTTTCCAATTATACCCCTCTATTACCACTGCCTTTCATCCCTTACATTTCACTCAGAGGCATCAAACTAGTCCCTGACCTTTCCTCTTCCTACCTAAACCTTCACCTTCTAAGGGGTCATGCTCCACAAAAAGTGATTTCAAATAATAGGCATAAACAAACACCACTGAGGGATCCTGCTCCACAAAATCCAACTACTCCTGAAGTTATTAGAGTTCCAAATCCACATTACGGGCCATCCGCTTCTACACAACCTCAATACATGGAGTTTATCCCAACTTCAGGATTTCCAAAGCAGTGATGCTTGTTTAAATTATGTTTTTGGACTAATTTAATTAATGTTTTTTGGACTTGTTTAAGTTATGCTTTTTTGAATATGTAATGACTTAAGAACATCAAATGACTTGATGACTAGATGACTATGTAATGTTATTTTTTGGGCTATGTAATGACTTATGAACACCAAATGTATGACTTATGATGTTGTGCAAATGTCTGTCTTTTTACAGATAAATTGTCTGTCTTTTATTTTTTCACTTTGTTCAGCAAATGCATGCACCAAGGACCACAGTGATACATGTTGTGCAAATTCAAGGACTTATTTGATGGTATTTTCACTAATTTAGGGATCGATATGATGGATAGACATACAATAGAAGGACCAATTTGATTGAATTTTTTGACAGAAAGGTTAGATTCATTTGTTGACAACCTCTTTTCATTACAACATCACAACATTACACAGACTTGGCACAATACAATAACATTTTAAACAACTCAATCGAACAAATTACTCCTATCAATATCTTAATCAACCTAAGCTCACTTCCTACACAATCAACTTTATCCATCAACCTTGCCCTCCAAACCTCTTCTCTGACACTATCATTTGGCTTCTCCATCAACCTTGCATTTCTTCCATGACCAACACCATTGTTTTTAAAATAACCTAGTTCGTCAGCTTCATCAACCCACACAAAAAATTGACAATTTTCACCATTATTCTATACAAAGAATATTCAAAATTAGTACAATTTAAACAAACCATTCACACATCACATAACCATTGTTAAACAAACCTTTGGTAGAGGGCAGGCATATAAAGACCTTCCTGGGTTATTGATAGTGTTGGCTTTTCTTAGGTTTTAAGTTTTTTGAATTGGGGAAGAACTTTGACATCAATTCATAGAAGAAATTTTGGGGAATTTGAACTCTAAGTGACAAATTATAACATTAGGGTTCCAAATTTATATATTTGGGGAAGAAAGAGCCGTTCATGAGAAAGGGGAGAAAGAGCCGTTGGAAATTTTGCAATTTTCTGAAAATCAATCAATTTGGTCCTTGGCAATTTTCTGTAAATCAATCAATTTGGTCCCTGCTTGCGCGGCATCTGACGTGGTAAACTTTGTAAGAGGTTAACGTTACACGTCACCTCCGTTAACAGACCAAATTAACGGAGGGACAAATTTGATTGACATTTTGTAAATTCGAGGACTAAATAGATATTTCATAAATTTCATGGACAAATTTGGCTGATTTGTTAAAATTCAAGGGCGAAGTTAGGTAATTACTCAAACATTAAGATACTATTTTCACACTTTTTTTTTTTTTTTTTTTATAAATTTAAGCAAACTCAAAATTTAAGATTCCCCAAAAGCAAAATTTTCCTTTGTGTTTGTCTTCTTCCCGCTTTTCTCCATACGTCCGAGTTTATTCCCTGCCACAAACGTCATCCCAACTCTCTCACCACTCTCAATAATGCTACCATTTCCTCTTAATACAAACACAAACTTGTTCAACTTTCTTTAAGAATTCAATAATAACACTTAAAACTAACCCCACAAAAGTGGATAAAGTGGCATATCCATAATTTTTTCAATTCAATAAATAATAATGACATAGCTCTTTCAATGGTTTTCTGTATGTTAGTATTTCACATCATACTAGACCATTGACCCGTACTAACGCACGGGTCATACTACGAAGAGGTTAATCGAATCAATAGCAATAATGTAAACATATATAGTTTATAAAAGTTTTATATTATTGTTGAAAATGTCTTCAATGCTAAAACAACAAAAGCAAGAAAATGAAATGGTAGCATACATAAATAAGAAAGTTTGAACATTAACCATCAAGATACATTACGAAAGACTTCATGATAAACAACATTTGAGATCGTATCAGTGCTCTCTCCATCTCCATCAACGATTAGTATTTTCAAACCTTGTTTTCAAATGACCCTGGAAATTGCAACGTACAACTGACCATGCGAAAAGACAGGACTCGACAAATAAATACCAACATTTTTAAGTGATTGCCCTTGACTTTTGTTGATTGTCATTGCAAATGAAACATATATTGGAAATTGTCTTCTCTGAAATTTGAAAGGAATTTTAACATCAGACGGTTGAAGAGATAACCTGGGAATGAATACTTTCTCACTGATGTTACTTCCAGATATAACATTTGCTTCAAGTACAAATTTTCCCATTATGGTTATGGTTAACCTTGTTCCATTGCATAATCCTAACTTTAGATCAATATTTCTTAAAAGCATAATTGGAACTCCAATCTTCAATCTTATCTTGTGATGTGGGAGTCCTGAAGCAGTTATTGTGTTGAAAAATTCTGGAGTGTGGACATCATCAATAGCATCACAATCACCATTATGCGTCAATGTTGTATCATAGCTCAAATATGTTTTCTCTTCACCAGGCATCAAATCTAACATGTAATCGTTGATCTGATCTACTATTGAGTTTGTTGGAGCAAGTATTGCTTTGTCCTGAACATATGATATATCAATCATACCATATAACAGGTTCGGGTAAGTGCTATCAACAATGGATTGAACATGATTGCCTGAACTATGTATAAGTAACTCCGGAGGAATCTGAAGTGATATATCCACGTCATTTATGAGCCCAACTTTCCCATCATCAATTGCCAAAACCCAATCAGAGAACAATCTTCTTTCTTCAATATCAGCGTCTGATGCACCACTTAGTAGTCTCATATTTTTTGTAAGGGTGAGAACTTCACAATAATTCCATATATTTGAGGAATTGATTGTGGCATTTGTTATTTCTTGCTTGTTGCCTCTTGGCACAACAGGGAGAATCTGTCGGAAGTCTCCTCCAAAAACAACAACTTTTTCGCCAAATGGAATGTGCTTAAATCTCTTGTCAACGTCTCATCACATCGCGAAATGACCGATCAACCGCTTCGAAGCAATGTCGGAGCATCATAGGAGCTTCATCCCATACAATGAGTTTTGCCTTGATTATTAACTTAGCTAAAGATGAATCAGGTTCTGTAGGACATGTTGAAGCTTCGTGGATAAGAATAGGAATGCCAAATCTTGAGTGTGCGGTTCTGCCTCCAGGTATGAGTAATGCAGCTATGCCACTTGAGACAACTGTTAGAACAATTTCACCTTGTGATCTCAATGCAGCTGCCATAGCCCTCCATAAAAAGGTTTTCCCTGTGCCACCGTAACCATACAGGAAAAATACTCCAGGCTTATTCTGGCTTACCCTATTCATTATTGTATGATACACATTACGTTGCTTTGATGTCATAGACGACATCAATCTTTCATGTTCCTCAGCTAAAGCATTTCTATCATAATTCAACTCTTCATTTATGAGCACATCTTGTACATCAGGAACCAATGCACGATCTGCACGTGGGCACATCTTGTACATCAGGAACCAATGCACGATCTGCACGTGGCATTAGAGGATAATCTTTCAAACCCTTTCCAGAACTTTGTAGCATGATCTCAATCTCTGCCAATACATACGCTTTTAATTGGTCATCTGTCAGGACCAAATCTGCAATAGACATACTTGGATATAAGGATTGATAAATAGAGTAAAGTACTCACCTAAATATAGCATGTTATTGAATTCAACAATTTCCGTGTAAATTAATAAACCAACCACAATTTTCTATGATTATTCCTTTACCATTTATATGCAATTTGTATGATGAATTCAATAATTTGAAAATAGAAGCGCCATGTACAACTTATCTTCTAAACAATTACACTATCAACTATATATGTATGCTAGTGTCATGAATTTGAAAAATAATAATTTACAACATCATAAACCTTTTTCAAATTAATACATAATTATACGATCATGGTTTTTTCCAAACAACAACAAATAAGACTTTTTATTAAACAAATTGCATATAGATAATCTATATTCCCAACTTATGAATACGTTAAAAAATAGATTTTATTATTGATACTGGATTTCAATAAAATAGCTTTAAAAACGCTCAGATAATGTGTACCTTGTGCTCCAAGCAAATTTCATTGATTGTGAAGAATGTCGTCTACCAAATATGGGGAAGTAGTGTTTCAAACTACCTCTGGACGGGATAACTGGCCTGACAACATTATAATAGCAAACATTTTGCGTAAAAAAGTTCCAGTTCCCCACATGCTTGCCTTAGTGATTGCATCTATATACTCCCTATCATCGTCCAGTAAACCCATCGCTAGACATGCATCTTTGAAACTGTAATACTTGACATTGTTGACTGTTTTTATATCATCAAAACTTGTAGGACCTTTAATATAATTCAAAAGAGTTCTTAGATAAAAACGTTCTCCAGAACCTGGTGCCGCAAAATGAACTCGACCAATTGAGTAACCTTGCTTCTCAGGAGTCCATTTATGCAAGTCTTGTCTCCATGTAAACTTCAACAGAAATTGATTGTACGTCAACGTACGTGCTTCTGCATATATTTTGTTTGCTTCCTTCCAACCCAAAAATTTGGTAACGCGACTTGCCGGTTTGTTAATCACTTCTTCAATGTCCTCATTTTCTTCGTACATAACAGACTGCTCACCTTCAAGATGATAGTTTAGGCGTTCCACTGAAGGTTCTCTAAAATGTATGTCAAATGAAAAAATCCTCCAAGTAGCTTCACATGCAGATAGATATCGACAATCGTAATATATTTTGATTTCGTCAACACATCCATAATTGTCACGTTCCTTTGACGCACCAAAAAAATTTGCCGTAACACAATCATTACATTTATTTACATATTTGAACAGATATTTGATAGACCGTGATTGATTGCACCATTCTACATGGGCATTATACTTTAACAAAAGTGTCCTATTGTATGAGACAACATACCTGCAATATATATAAGAAAGTATAAATATATATTAGTACTTATTGGTTAACTCTGAGTTTATACCACTATTTGCGTATAAAACAACGTAACCCACAAAGTGAAAAATAATTTTATTTAGTGCTTATTGGTTAACTTTGAGTTTATACCACTATTTTAAAACAGTGAAGAAATTACCTTTGAAACACCAACAAATGGTGCATATGAAAAGTCATTTTTCACATTGACAAGTTTTGTTTCTTTTTTATCACCAAATCATTACAAGGACAAAAACACCGACAGGCAATCACATTCACGTGCTCTCGTCATGGCAGCTCGCACACTTTCCCGTTTGCTCTCTCGCTCCCTATCTTCTTCTTCTTCTGGAGCTTCTGCTTCTCTGCTTCGCTCACCACTTGGTATTCAATTCCTTATCCTGTAACTCTAACTCTGTGTGGATATGATATGATTTTTTGTAATGCATGGAATCAGATTTCTGTTTTATGTTTTGTTTCACCTCAGGAAGAAAATCTGAAGGGTTGATAAACACAAACAGATTTAGCACTGCTGCAGCTGTTGAGGAATTGATTACTCCACAAGTTTCAATAAACTATACACAGCATCTTATAAATGGAAAGTTTGGGGATGCTGCATCAGGAAATGTTTAAAGGTGGTTGTTTGTTACTCCATCCGTCTCAAAATAATAGTCGTTCAAGGTTTGTCCAATATTTTTAAGGAAATGATTATCTATGTTGATTTCAATGATAAACACTACGTAATGAGTAGAAGTGAAAACAAATTAGGCTCTTAGATTAAACATGGAGTTTCTTTTGATTTCAGGGAAAACATTTCCAACACTTGATCCACGCACAGGGGAAGTGATTGCTAATGTTGCTGAAGGTGATGCTGAAGATATTAACCGTGCAGTATCAGCAGCTCGCGAGGCCTTTGATAATGGACCTTGGCCTAAAATGAGTGCTTATGTAAGCATTTCCTGCAGAGTGTCCTTTCTTGTATGAACTTCTGTTAGTTTTAACTTTACGTTGATGATGACTTATTGATAATTCTTCCAGGAAAGAAGTCGTATATTGCTGCGATTTGCTGATTTGGTTGAAAAGCTCAATGATGAGATTGCAGCTCTGGAGGCATGGAACAATGGAAAGCTTTATGAACAGGCTGCCAAAGCTGAAGTACCTATGTTTGTGCGTTTATTTCGCTACTATGCTGGTAGGATCAGTAACAACATGTTCCTTATGTCGATGCTTTTTTAATTGTTGTAAAAAAAATAAAATCATGCTAATATCCCCAATCTAACAATTATTGTTTTTACAGGATGGGCAGATAAAATTCATGGGCTGACAGTCCCGGCTGATGGAGATTATCATGTCCAGACATTGCATGAACCAATTGGTGTAGCAGGACAAATTATACCTTCGAATTTTCCTCTACTTATGTTTGCTTGGAAAGTTGGACCAGCTCTAGCATGTGGTAATACCACTGTCCTCAAGACTGCTGAGCAAACACCGCTAACGGCTCTAGTTGTGGCAAAACTACTTCATGAGGTCAGCTCATAACTCGTAAGCCATGCTTTGATGTCAAAAGAAATACAGAGTGCTCTGATGTGATGCCAATTGTGAAACAATTACCCTTGCCTTTAGTTTTTGACCTCATAAGTTAACCTCAATTTTGGCTAGCATGCTGATTATCTTATTTAGATTTCTATGACTATGTAAGTTTATTTTTATTTCCAAATGTTAAGTTGTAGTCTTCACACTTTTGGGCAGGCCGGTCTACACCCAGGTGTTATGTAACGACCCGATTATTCGGACGTTAAATTAACAAAGTTCTTAGTGAAAAGACGAATACTATTTTATTTTATTTTAAAATAATATCAGTAACGTGAAACTCATCAACTCTAAAATAAAACAATAATAATTTTTTCTTTGATTTTTTTCAAAATAGTAAATTTTACATCAATAATATAATATTCCTAATAACAAGACACTTGGTCTTTTCCTACCTAAGACTACACCTAGCTGGTCAAAGTTCTGGATGCTTGTGAAAAGTTTTCTCAACAAGGCTAATATCAGTGTCGGAATATATCAAGCCTCCAAATGTGCACACCGTTTTACTTGCGTCTTCATCTACTAGATCATTTTGCCTCCCCGACGTCACCGCCAAGGAGGAAAGACGGATTGACGGTCATCTGTCCAAAAGTAAGGGTCATCTCCAACTAACAAAAATAGTACAAATATGCACGCAGATAGAGAATTAAACAAAAGATAACCGAAAATAATTAATTAAATCGTACAAGTCATCCTTAAGATACAACCTGACTAAAATGCGTTAATCCCTATTGGTTAGTCTATATGCCAATGCTCATGATCCGGATTTCACCTCTAAACGGAGCCAAATGTCCCACCATTGGACATTATACCCCACCATTGGGCAATTACCCCACCGTTGGGTAATAACTCCTAAAAATTCGATGTTCAGTACCCCACCGTTGGGCATTATTCTAAAACACCTAATGCATATGAATCGCCACTACCCCACCGTTGGATAGTAACTCCTAAAACTCGATGGTCAGTACCCCACCGTTGAGCATTTGTCTGAGTCATCTAATGCATGAATATCTCCGTAAATACCCCACCGTTGGGTAAACTCCTAATATCAAAAGTCTAATATCCCACCTTTGGATATAGTTTTGAATCACCACTTTAGTTACTTAAGGTTTTTCACCCACAAACAAATAATATTTATATTAAAACAACACCACAACAATAATACACATAATATTCATGCCAAAATAACACCACCAAGATAATTATCACATCACCAATATATAGCACATAGCATTCATTTCAAAACAATAACACTATGATAATCATCACAATACAAATATATACACACATACATGTACGGAAGCGCGTGGAGTGATGCCCTTACCTTCGCAACAGTAACTTTCAAAATTTCCAAGAAGCATTCTTTGTTCCACTTCGTCTATACCTTCACAAAATAATTCACCACTAATTCTTAATGCGCAAAATAACTAACATTTTAACATTCAAGGCTGAAGGGTTTGGCTAAGGGTTCTCATCAAAATAGGAATATTTTACTTAGATATTCACAATGACTTTTTCTTTAAAATTAAGTTCAAAAGATAAAGACATGTGAAATAATACTCCCAAAGATAAATTCCTAAATACAGCAAGAATAATTCAACAAGAGGACTCATTACGTAAATATAAACAATGCTTTCAAATAATCATTTTAAAGTTGAAAAATTATACTTCTGGAAATAAACTCTATTTTTGACTCAAAATTTAATCCAACAAACAGATAGTGGCATACTTTATTGTCAAATCAGATTCAGTTATATAAGAAAGTTAAATTTTATTTGTTTTAACCATAAAATGTTGATCGACCAATCATTCTAATAAACCATTGTAACTCATTATTCAAGATTACTAGAACAAGGGGTTAATTTTGCTCATGGTTCAACTCATAGATATATGGCCCGTTAAAATGGAATTTCTTCAAAATACTTAAGAGAGTGATTCAAGCATAAAATTTAGATCTAAATGTAAATTGGAATAAAATTTAACAAAGCAACACTGACTGCCTAACCCAATCTTTTCTTTCAATTTAAATTTCAAGATTACTACTTTAAGATCATAATAATAATAACATAAGGATTTGTAAGAGAGAAAAAGTTTGAGGACTCTACATGCTACGTTTTCTACCAAAATATGAGGGATGATTTTGATTCTTCAAGAATAAAAATGACAATAAGAATAGTAGCTAGTAGGATTCTTACTTGGTGATGATAATTTTGGTAAGATTGTCTTTGCTCTCTCTTACTCTTCTTTCATTGTTCTTCCTTTCCTCTTGTTTCTAACCCCTTTTTCTTCTAATTTCCGTCTATATTTGCTTTATACTTCTTTTTTTAAAGTGTGAACTCAGTAAGTGGAAGAATAAAATGAGATAGAGGAACCGATAGTTATGAATAGGGAGCAACCCTTCTACTAACTTCCTTCCTAAATGAGTGGGGCTAGATCAGAGTATAAACTGGTGTGTCGTGGCCTCTTGGATATTGAAGAAGTTGCATTTTAATTTTTAAAATTGAATGGCATGCATAGCCTGATGGAACATGTATTTCCTATTTTCTAGTAACTGAACATCAACGTGTGCTTCCTAACTAGTAGTAGCATAATCCTAGAAACAATTATAATAAAAAGTAACTTATTAAACGACACCCATTTTTCCTACTCTAATATAATAAAGTAAATATTCATGTAGTTTGCTAAAATAAGATAAAATAAAATAAGACATCAACTAACTAATTAGGAACGAGACCATATAAGAAATAAAAACAATTCAAAAATATTTTTTTTTATTAAGGGAGGAATAATATCATTAATCAATAAATCATACCGATAAAATATTTTTACGTCAAATTATGATAGAATACTTTAGCACAAAAATAATTTAATAAAATAAAATATCGGGATCTTACATTCTATCGACCAAAAATAGTTTCGTCCTCGAAACTAACACTAGTAATGGGTGACTCAGACATTCATGCTAAGGACTCAAATATTTTCTTACACATTGCTAACGAATAAAATAAGACATCAATTTATATACTTAGAAATATGTTTCGACTGTATACGGAAAATGTATAAAATAACCCAATTACTCAATATATCGTAAGGATAATATGCTTTCATGTCCGAGTTATGATGAAAATATAAAATAAAAGAAGGGTAAAATACCTGGATCTTACATGTTCTGAATATAGTTTCTGGCTATGGTCCAACTGCTGGTGCACCTCTTGCAAGTCATATGGATGTGGACAAGGTATTTTGAGAATCAAGCATCTTAACTTCTACTATATATTAATATATAGTTCTATAAAGCATCACCGATGGACTTAGCTTGAGGTTAAAGTTGCATTATTCCAACCCATTATGCGTTACTACTAAATATGTTTAGGATACTATTAAAATGCATTATGATTGAGAGCATTATTCGTCTAAATTTCATGATGATATTGATAGTTCTTGTTTATACCTTACTATATAAGAGAGGTTATAAAAATTGGTAAGTAATGAAAGAAATCAAGGCATGTTATCTTGAAGTTAGCACTCACTAGATAAAATTGATTCATTATTTGGCATACAAATTCAATTTTTTTACTTCTAATTTTGCAGTTAGCGTTCATTGGATCGACAGACACTGGAAAAACTGTACTTGAGCTGTCTGCAAGAAGCAATCTTAAGCCAGTGACATTGGAACTTGGAGGGAAATCGCCTTTCATTGTTTGTGAGGATGCTGATATTAACAAAGCTGTTGAAATTGCTCACTTTGCTCTTTTCTTTAATCAGGTTTGTGCAATCGATTATCACTACTTTCTAAAACAAATACGGAAATGTGGAGTAGAAGCTTATGCCTTATGCTGGATGCTTTTCAGGGACAATGTTGCTGTGCTGGATCCCGTACCTTCGTACATGAGCGTATCTATGATGAGTTCTAATATTTTTTATTTTATATTAATATAGGGACATTGATGAAGTGATACGACGGGCAAATGCGACACGTTATGGTTTAGCAGCAGGTGTTTTTCACAAACAACGTGAGCACAGCCAACACTTTGATGCGGGCACTGAGAGCTGGAACAGTGTGGATTAATTGCTTTGATGTGTTTGATGCTGCAATTCCTTTCGGTGGTTACAAGATGAGTGGGATTGGTAGGGAGAAAGGATTCACAACTATAAAGCTGTGGTGTCCCCACTAAACAATCCTGCGTGGTTGTAACTATTGTACTTGTTTAGTTTGTTAGTTGTGCAAACCAATCATCGAAAAGAACTTGTATGTGATTTCATAAGTCAATATAAGCTTATACAGTGACCTTGATTTCCAATGATCTTGAGTTTGTATCGACATTTAGAAGATAATGAGTTTATTATGGAAACTAGACTTGAACTTGGAAACTAGATCTTGAGTTTGTATCAACATTTAGAAGATAATGAGTTTGTATCAATTTTTTTAAAGTTTATTTATTATTCAAAAGAACAATGACAGTGATGCTTTCCCTTGTCATGGCCACTGATCAGTGACCAGTGACCTTAAAGTGCGATGATTGGAGAATGAAACAGTCAAGATCGTCGCCGTTCTCTAGGGAAAATTAATAAAAGATGATTAACACTTAACAGCTTACACAGTAAATTGCAGTAAATAAAAACATCAACAGAGATTGAAAATCAATAAAGCATGAGGGAAAAAATGGTATCCTTGACAACAATAAAACTAAGATTCAATATATGATTAGGATAGAAGTGACTTTTGCTTATTCTTCCATGTTATCCTCCTCATCTTCATTCACAAACAGATCAAGGGATTCAAAACCAGCCATCAACTCCTCCAATTCAGGGTCCTTTAAGAATTGTTCACGTTCCAAGTTGTAATCAACTCCAACCTTATCATCAACCTCCATAGGAAGTGATTCCCAAGAACGAGGCTTCCCAAATCTCTTCTCTTTATAACTCTTCTTTAATAAAATCACTTCAGGAATATGTCCTTTGTACTTGTCATATTCAGTGTCATTACTGTTAGCCCTATACAAGTCATAACCAAGAGCATGGTCACCAGGCTTTAAAAGATGCCCCAAATGAGTTCTAATAGAAAAGATTGTGTCATTCTTTCCGAAATCCGAAACTCGAGCAACTTGCGCATCAGCTAAAACATATTTTGTGCCACCCATAGTAATCTCAGATGGACCAACTTTAGATGAAACAACCTCCAGATCCAACACTATATATTCCACTAACTCTCTGCTAGTAAGTAAGGATTTGAAGGATGCCCTCCAATACTGATCAGCATCTAAGAAACTGTACTTCAAGGTAAGTGGATCAAGCAAAGTAATGTTGTTAGTAACCTTGGTGCAAATCACAATAGGACCAATATTTCCCAAAGCTATGTAAGCTTTAGGAGGCAAACAAATTAAATCCTCGCGACAAATGGGGCTGATTTCAACAGAAAATGTGTATTTATAATTATAGTCATTACTCTTTGAATCATGAGAAACAAGTTGCTTATCATTACGACTCTTTATAGGAGCTACTTTTCCAATAAATTCCAAAAAGTTGTTACCATGACTTCGTTTAGAGAAATAAAAGTCAATACCATGATCCATTTGTTTGATTCTGACAGCTCTAGCAGCAGCACCATGCTTCAGAATTAGCTGCTCCAAATAAAAGAAAGTACGCCTGTGCGAGACATGTTGCCTGAGTTGCACAACTGCAACCCACTGATCAGGGTTAGCCTGCACCCTTGAACATGATTCACACATGCGATCCTGTTGAACATACTCAACAAGGTAAGACTGTTGGAGAATTGCTCCATTATAAACCTCCTTCTGAACACTGACCTTGACTTTTACCCTCTTGGAATGGGGCTCCGTCCAAATAAATTCCGCATTTACCAATTTCACTTTATTGACATTCATATTCTTTTGCAATGTTTTCAAGCAAAATGCCAACAGCTCCTTTGTTTCTAATTGTAGTTTGACCCAAGTTCTCGGTGGTTGCAAGTAGCTTTGGCACTCGGGGCAATGCACAAGCACGTGGCGCTTCAGTAAGCCTTCTGCAATATCAACTTCCGAGCACAAACACTTCAGACACATATTGGTTGTGTTTGGTTGCATTGAAACCCCACATTTGCAACACAAAACGTTGCCAATAGTTTGATAAACCGTGAACATACCAGCTTCTTGTGCCATGACTGATAGACCTGACATGGTAAGGGAGACAAATAGTATTCCATTGAGACAAAGTATAGAGAAAAAAAACTTCAAATTAATAAAAAAAAACATAAAGTACGCAAAAGAGGTAAAAACTTGGCTAAAGTTGACCTGTGGAAACAGACCACTTTATTTAAATTCATAATTATTTTGTCTCAATAGCATCAACTTATTTCATAATGCCTAGAGTAGTATCATTTCCATTCCAATCTCCATATATATTGGTTGACCTTACAACATTCAATAATACAGCTCCATCACGAGACCTCTCCCAAAGCAACCATTTGACAATTTCAACAAATTAATTGTTCATATTTGTCTTTGAAAAAAAATTGTTCACCATTTCTTTATATTCTACAATTCATCATGAGAACCTTTCACAACGAATGAGTATTTGAGAATGAATGCTTATCTACACAGCAGTAAAATCCATCTTATAGCATGAAGTATGAACAATTAATAAAGTTAAAAAATAGAATAAGAATATCAGTTTTAGTAAGGGTGTTTGCAGTTCGACTCAGTTTGGATAACTCACAAAACATCAGTTCTGATCTGATTATTTGCGGACTGAATAGGTTCAGTTGACTAAGTTTGAATTGGATATCCATTGCATTACTCGCATTACTCAGAATTTCACAACAGTTTCAGTGACCAAGTGATTTACAAGTTACAACCAATGTAAATGACTTGTTCCTTTAAAGTTAAAGGTCTATTAGTGAATGTTACAAGTTACAACCAATCCAAAACAGGTAAACACACAAAACACCAACTCTATCAAACCAACCATGTAGTACTCCCAAACACATCAAGGTAGCAGCATATAATTACTCATTTACATACAAATCTTTAAATAAGCCACCACCAAACCCCACAAACTATATATAAACTAAAAAGTACATACACAGCCACGACACAAACATTGGCATGTTGACACCGACAAAATTGAGACAATGACATAATTCAATGTTCACATAAGGTCGGTGTCGGACACCAATACGGACACACTACCCCTTTGATCATAAGTTTCAGTGTTAAGAGTGTATAAATTAAAATAACTACTTTGACATAACAACCTCCAAATAAAATTCCACATAACAATCTCCAAAGTGCAAACATCAAATGTATTTCACGTAACATTAAAAATCTGACATTTCCACAACAAGACTTGAAATTTTTTATAGAACATAGAAAGAAGAAAGAAAAACAGTATAACAGAATACACTAGAAGGTCGTTACAGAGGGATCACAACTAAAAAAGAAAAAAGAAAAAACAGAAATAAGCAGAATATTTACAAAGAGACAATCATAGAAACAAAAAATGGAGTTGAGGACATTAAGGGTTTAGATCAAGTGCATTGCACATATGAGGAGTTGAGGACCAAAATGTGGTTATTATGATTTATGAAGGCAGACTTGGTATAAAATGCAAACATCAAATTAACATAATTACAAAAGAAGAATCAATCCTTACATTATTGCATATAATGTGCATCCTAGTGACCAAACGTCAGTCCTCTCGTCCATATCAGCATGGCTTGGGCAATCCCACAGCTCAGGGGCTCGGAAAGGAGCAGAGACATGTTCAGATGCCCATTCCTACATAGCAAGACAAGTGGATAACACCAGGTCAGAAAATCCAAGCTAGATGACCGAAAAGAAGCTTTTCTTTTTCATATTTTTAAAATTTACACGAAACTGGAAAAACTATCAGAAGAACTAGTATTGCCAAAAAGAAATCCCAAGCAAAGAAATTTAGTTTTAAATGGAATGTAAGACCAGTTAATGTAAATTAAGAAATCCAAAATCTATTACCAGCTTGATGGAAAACTAAATCTATGTGTTGGCTCATAGATGGAAAGAGAAACTATAAGAAGTGGGTGAGTGGTTTTGACGGTGGAAACTGAAAGAGAGAGAACCAAAGACAGGTTGAACATAATTGAAAAAATACAGTACATGAAGTCTATGATGGTCTATTGTGATCTAACGGACCAGATTACTTTCGCACCGAGACCTATATCACAACGGGTAATTAAACATAAGAAACTGAGAAAGAAATACCCAAAATACACCCCAACTTTGACACACGCGAGTTTTATATAAGACTTGACTATTCACTTTCTCACCTTCCTAACTTTCTCACCTTCTAACTTTCTCATTCAAATCAAAAAATCCATTTCCCGCAAAAATGAAATCTCTCTACGCGTTCATGGTTATCATCTTCATCATCTCCAATATGCTTACCACTACCAATGCTTCTTCATCACCAAAACCTAAACAGGATCCCCCATCCCCAGATTCTTCACAACCAAATGAAGGTTGTTCTTTTCTTCCCAAATTTGCAAAACCTAAACCACCTATCTCTTCTGCTACCAATGCTTCTTCATCACCAAAACCCAAACAGGATCCCCCATCCCCAGATTCTTCACCAGAACCAAATAAAGGTTGTTCTTTTCTTCCAAAATTTTGTCTGCAACCCAAACCACCTATCTCTTCTGCTACCAATGCTTCTTCATCACCAAAACCTAAACAGGATCCCCCATCCCCAGATTCTTCACCAGAACCAAATAAAGGTTGTTCTTTTCTTCCCAAATTTGCAAAACCTAAACCTATCTCTTCTGCTACCAATGCTTCTTCATCACCAAAACCTAAACAGGATCCCCCATCCCCAGATTCTTCACCAGAACCAAATAAAGGTTGTTCTTTTCTTCCCAAATTTGCAAAACCTAAACCTATCTCTTCTGCTACCAATGCTTCTTCATCACCAAAACCTAAACAGGATCCCCATCCCCAGATTCTTCACCAGAACCAAATAAAGGTTGTTCTTTTCTTCCCAAATTTTGTCTGCAACCCAAACCTATCTCTTCTGCTACCAATGCTTCTTCATCACCAAAACCTAAACAGGATCCCCCATCCCCAGATTCTTCACCAGAACCAAATAAAGGTTGTTCTTTTCTTCCCAAAGTTGCAAAACCTAAACCTATCTCTTCTGCTACCAATGCTTCTTCATCACCAAAACCTAAACAGGATCCCCATCCCCAGATTCTTCACCAGAACCAAATAAAGGTTGTTCTTTTCTTCCCAAATTTGCAAAACCTAAACCTATCTCTTCTGCTACCAATGCTTCTTCATCACCAAAACCTAAACAGGATCCCCCATCCCCAGATTCTTCACCAGAACCAAATAAAGGTTGTTCTTTTCTTCCCAAATTTTGTCTGCAACCCAAACCTATTTCTTCTGCTACCAATGCTTCTTCATCACCAAAACCTAAACAGGATCCCCATCCCCAGATTCTTCACCAGAACCAAATAAAGGTTGTTCTTTTCTTCCCAAATTTGCAAAACATAAACCTATCTCTTCTGCTACCAATGCTTTTTCATCACCAAAACCTAAACAGGATCCCCCATCCCCAGATTCTTCACCAGAACCAAATAAAGGTTGTTCTTTTCTTCCCAAATTTTGTCTGCAACCCCTTCATCACCAAAACCTAAACAGGATCCCCCATCCCCAGATTCTTCACCAGAACCAAATAAAGGTTGTTCTTTTCTTCCCAAATTTTGTCTGCAACCTAAACCTATCTCTTCTGCTACCAATGCTTCTTCATCACCAAAACCAAAACAGGATCCCCCATCCCCAGATTCTTCACCAGAACCAAATAAAGCTTGTTCTTTTCTTCCCAAATTTGCAAAACCTAAACCTATCTCTTCTGCTACCAATGCTTCTTCATCACCAAAACCTAAACAGGATCCCCCATCCCCAGATTCTTCACCAGAACCAAATAAAGGTTGTTCTTTTCTTCCCAAATTTGCAAAACCTAAACCTATATCTTCTGCTACCAATGCTTCTTAATCACCAAAACCTAAACAGGATCCCCGATCCCCAGATTCTTCACCAGAACCAAATAAAGGTTGTTCTTTTCTTCCCAAATTTTGTCTGCAACCCAAACCTATTTCTTCTGCTACCAATGCTTCTTCATCACCAAAACCTAAACAGGATCCCCCATCCCCAGATTCTTCACCATAACCAAATAAAGGTTGTTCTTTTCTTCCCAAATTTTGTCTGCAACCTAAACCTATCTCTTCTGCTACCAATGCTTCTTCATCACCAAAACCTAAACAGGATCCCCCATCCCCAGATTCTTCACCAGAACCAAATAAAGCTTGTTCTTTTCTTCCCAAATTTGCAAAACCTAAACCTATCTCTTCTGCTACCAATGCTTCTTCATCACCAAAACCTAAACAGGATCCCCCATCTCCAGATTCTTCACCAGAACCAAATAAAGGTTGTTCTTTTCTTCCCAAATTTTGTCTGCAACCCAAACCTATCTCTTCTGCTACCAATGCTTCTTCATCACCAAAACCTAAACAGGATCCCCCATCCCCAGATTCTTCACCAGAACCAAATAAAGGTTGTTCTTTTCTTCCCAAATTTGCAAAACATAAACCTATCTCTTCTGCTACCAATGCTTTTTCATCACCAAAACCTAAACAGGATCCCCCATCCCCAGATTCTTCACCAGAACCAAATAAAGGTTGTTCTTTTCTTCCCAAATTTGCAAAACCTAAATCTATCTCTTCTGCTACCAATGCTTCTTCATCACCAAAACCTAAACAGGATCCCCCATCCCCAGATTCTTCACCAGAACCAAATAAAGGTTGTTCTTTTCTTCCCAAATTTTGTCTGCAACCCAAACCTATCTCTTCTGCTACCAATGCTTCTTCATCACCAAAACCTAAACAGGATCCCCCATCCCCAAATTCTTCACCAGAACCAAATAAAGATTGTTCTTTTCTTCCCAAATTTGCAAAACCTAAACCACCTATCTCTTCTGCTACCGATGCTTCACCAGAACCAACAGTAAGTTCAGCAGTTCAATATCTTTCCGAAAATCCATTTTCCTCTCGGCGATCGGAAAATGGCGGTGCCTCTGGTAGCAGCAATGCGCAGTTACGCAAAGCCCCTTCTTTTCACGGCATCAATTCAAAGGTTTCAAGGGGTAATAATCGCAATCGCTCTGTTATTTCCATCCACGAGCCATCGGAAAATGCCGGTGCGTCTGGTAGCAGCAATGCGCAGTTACACAAAGACCTTTCTTTTAACAGCACGAGTTCAAGGGTTTCAAGGGATTACAACATTATTGACATCCACGAGGCATTGGAAAATGGTGGTGAGTCTGGTAGCAGCAATGCACGCAAAGCCCCTGTCCTTCATGGCAAAGCCCCACTGTATTGTGAAAAATGCTCAGTGATATTAGATGTTCCACCACCTCCGCCGAGGAGAGCTCTTGCATGGTTTATAATATTGTTTCCTTGGCTTAAAGCACTGTTTGAACTCGTCTATCCATGGATAGTGGAAACGGTAACTTTAGTTCTTTCTTTGTTTTTAATTAAGTTTTATGCATACTATTATATTTACTTAATATTTGGAATCAAATCTAACTGCAGGTTTTCTATGTGCTTGATGGACAACGTATGAAAGAAGAGATCAAGAAACTGGGGGACAAAGATTTTTAGATGTGATAATTTAGGTTTATTCCAGTTATATGCCCATTATTGTAGTATAGTATATTCCATTTGTAATATGTGAGCAAAGTATAGTACTATATTGTAGTGTAGGGATTTGCTGCATAATTGAAACATTTTTTGATTTGAATCATATATTTTTGTGTAATACCTTTATCTCTCTCGTTAAATACATAACTACCAGTGCAACTTTTTTTAATCTCCTTTTGTACCATATGTTTTGGTCTTTATCTCCTTTTTTTTTTTTTACGTCATTTTGAACTTAAGGTGATAAGTATAGTCATTTTGTTAGGTTTGCATACTTTTGTTTGTAGGGAAAATCATAAGAAATTACAAAATGTTTCTCTTCATTTGAAATTGAAGCATGGTTATTTCATTTTGGAGGTTAGTTGTTGTTTTCAACTCCCCTAAGTGAGTGCATATTGTATAAATTATTGGATTTTATGTGTTGAATTTCTTATTGTTTTAAACTCAAGTGTGTTTTTTCTTGATGTTAATTTTTTCTCAAAAAGGATTCAACCGTGAAAAGATTGTTGAAGAGTCCAAACTTTTGTCTTGGAAAGTTGTTAATTAAATCAAGTGATTTATTTATTTACTCAATTATTTAGTTGGTTGGAAATCATTGAACTTTTTAGGCGGTGGAGTGGGGAAGTTTTCTGCTAGACAGGTGTTGTTTGCTACCAGTGTTGTTCACAGAATGACAATTATGAGCAGGGGTCATTTTTCCTTGCAGGGGTGGGTTTCTCGGAATTGGTCTATTGTGCATATTTTAGTTTTAGCATATTTACTAGAAGCTTGCAGGGTGGATATAATTCTGCATAGAAGTAAATATCATTTTGAAGTCATATCTTCAAGTTTCTACTTGCATAATCTCAATGATTTTTAAGGTTCTCGATGCATAATCACAACGATTGATGGAGTTCATTGTCTTTTGGTTTGGGAATTAGTCTAAATAATTCGAAACATTTTCTAGCATCTTTGGAGAGGAGGAATTGCTTATTCAATAAAATGTGATGCAATCATCTTTGGAGAGGAGGATTGTTGTCATTGTTTTTTTTTTGTTACAATTGTTGTCATTGGTTTGTGTGAGGATGCCAAACATTTTTTTTTTATTTAAAATTTGGTATCTGATGGACCTATCTCACTACCCAGTTACGAGAGCCCCATTTCGAAACGTAACGTATTATTGTGCTTATTTTTTTTTGCCTGTTGGGAGCACAACTTATACTCTCACGTAGTGCTCATCACATTTGTTCCCTTATTCAATAAAATGTTGGTATCACTTTTTTACTTTCAACATGTATTTTCAAGTAAATGGAATGACACTAATTAGTACTGCTCCTCGTGCTTTTGATTATCGATACCTCTCCATTTTCTCCCATTAATATTCAGTCATAACATCAAAGTTTGTTTTCTCCTTTTTTATGAAAAGGTAAAATATTAAAGTTGTGGTCGAACATTTTCATGAAAATATTACAACAACAATAATAGTTAGGGTTAGTTGTTTAAATTGATCCTGAAAAATATACGATGTTTGGAAAATGACTTTATAAAATAAAAAGTAGATATTTTAACTTTATAATTTGATATTCTTCTTATTTTTGACCCTATAATACACATGTGTCTAAAAAAGTGATCTAGATATTGAATATATTTCGAATTGTGAGTTAACATATGCACTTCTTCTTTATTGTCACAAAATTATGTATTATCTAGAAAAAAAGAAATTTCATTGAAGAATTAATTGTTTAATGAACATTAGTTTTAATATGTTAATACTATTTGTTTTGCAACTTAATTTAAAATAAGTTTTCACTAGTATGTATGTGTATATATATATATATATATATATATATATATATATATATATATATATATATATATATATATATATATAGACACACACACACACACACAAAGGTGTTTCTCTAATACTTGCACAACAAGTAACAAATGCAAGTATAACTGTAAATCAGTTAGTTACTTGTGAGACAAGCCAACTAGTTGCAGAATGTGCTAGAATAGTTGATGATCAAGCTTAAGGAACCTATCAAGCTTCTAATAGATAACAAGTATGCAATAAATCTAGCTAAAAATCCTATTGCACATGGTAAAAACAAACACATTGAGACTAGATTCCACTACTTGAGGGATCAAGTGAACAAAAGCAATATTAAAGTTGAATACTGTCATACCCCAATTTTTAACCTAAGACACCACCGAATCGACAAAACATTAGCTAAAAATTTGAAAATCTACGTTTATTATACCACATAATTCAACCATTATACTCTAATAATTCAATTAACAACCAAATATAAATTACTCATTGCTCATATTTTAAAAACCAAAAGCAAAAATATCTTACCACATATCAGTTTCTCTCTTAATATCATATTTTCCCCATAAATTTGTCACAACACCCTTTTTCAAGACTAGCCCAATCTCTCAAGACTCTATCAAACAAATTTATCAACCAATAAAACACTAATAACATCAAATTCCACCAACCATTAACTTCAGATCTACCAAAATCTTAGATATAAATTATATTGTTTTTTTTTTTACCAACAGATATAAATTGTTATGAATGAAACAATTGAGATTTTCAATATTCACAAAAATGTTTAAATCTAATTCAAATTAAAATGATATGAGGTACAAGAAAATTGAATCATCCAAGTTAAATTGAATCTTCATAAGTCGTGCATAAGCCACGCTTGTTATTGGTATATTATTATTATTTTGATCCACAAACTATGGTCACATTTGATTTGAGCAACTTCACTTAACTTATTGAGTTATCTGACAAGCATGCAAAGATAACTTTCTTATTCGGTTCAGTTATGCCAAGCAAATTTACTCAAATCAAGTGCCAAGAAACATAATGCCCATTATAAGGAGCAAACATAATGCTCATTATAAGGAACGAAATTTCAACTTTAGACTTCAGGAATAATTCATGACTAGTACTTTAATTTTCTAGACAAACTTAATGATGAAAATTGCATGGCCTTTCAAGAAATTATGTCTCTGAAAGTATGAATGTACCAAAATAACATTATTTCTTCGTCCTTGCAAAAGCGGAAGATTGATTTGAAACAATTTTAGAAAGTGCTTAGGTACATGGTCTTGAATTGATAACAATGCTACTCTTGAATATGAAGGTGGGAGATTGGGTTGAAAAGGCTTCTTTGTCCAGCCGACTGTATTCTCAAATGTTCAGGTATTGATTATTTGCCACAAGTCGGTAAGACTTTGTATTAGACCATTCTCTAACACATAGTCACATACTAATATATTACTTAGGATGATTTTCTGATATCAACAGATGAAATTTTTAGCCCAGTTCAGTCCATCTTGAAGTTCAATTGAGTGAAATTGGAATCCCACTTGCTTGTTTCCTTTGCTGAAATTCAATCTCACCATTATTTGCAGTAATGGTGCAATGTTCAATTACAGTTCATCATGGTATCAGGTCATAACATGACTTCCTAAAGGATCTACATACATATCTAAAAAAAAATGATTAAATGTCTGTAAAATGTTTGTATACAATAGGTCCATAGTTATTAAATTCTTTATAAAATTAGTATTCAAGAAAGTACCTTGGAATATT
Source organism: Medicago lupulina (assembly GCA_958299785.1). Taxonomy (NCBI): domain Eukaryota; kingdom Viridiplantae; phylum Streptophyta; class Magnoliopsida; order Fabales; family Fabaceae; genus Medicago; species Medicago lupulina. The sequence goes on along the minus strand of OY283143.1, from coordinate 11,998,258 downwards.
TTTTGTGTGGCAATGTGAGATTTTTCCTAATAATTTATTGTTTTGCAGCCAAAACTTTGATGCAGGCTGAGAGCTTTGAACAATGTGATTAATTGTTTTGATATTTTCGATGCTGCAATTCCTTTTGGTGGCTACAAGATGAGTGGGATTGGTAGGGAGAAAGGAATGTACAGTCCTCGCAACTATCTGCCAGGTAAAAGCTGCTGTGTCCTCAATGAAGAGTCCTGCATGGCTTTAAATATCTTGCAGTATGTTTGGAAGAGGCCACTGTCGAAACATATGCTTAGACAGTTATCTGGTTTTTATATCTTTTGGTTGTTGCATAATTAAAAGTTACTCCCTCCGTCCCATATTACTTGACCTAGTTGACTCTGTCACGTATGCCAATGTATAATTTTAAACTTAAATTTCTTTAATAATCTAGTAGAAAAAATTACGAAAATTTGATATTTTGAAAATATTCATCGAGATAAATCTAACAACATCGTATATGCTACATTTTGTTTTTATATATTAGTAGATAAATAGAGTCAAAGCACGTTACATGAATAGTGCATATTTTTAAACTATGTCAAGTAATAAGGGACGGAGTAGTACAATGCAAAACAGTTCATTTATTGGATTTGTGGGGAAGATAATTCAATTGTTAGCTGCAACATGGCTTTGGCGTGGCGTTGATTATTTGTTGCAGGGTGTCCGGATGGTTTATTTGTTTTGGTTCTTGCTTGGGAATAAGCTTTGAGAGACTCATTTTCCAACCAAACATCAGAATTAAAACAGAAGCTCAAGTTCATCAATCTAAGATCTTTTTCCTCCAAATCACTTTCACCTCTAGGCCTATACACATTTGACCACCTGATCCAAAGGATTTTCTTCACTCCACTAGATCCATCCCACAAGAAGTTTCTTTGAATTTGAACAACTAGTTTCCAGGTCTTCTTAACTGGCATCTTAACCTAGAATAGATAAACATAATTGGAATTGTACTCAAAACCAAGTTTATTATTACTATTTCACCACCAAAGCTTACATATTTATTTCACCAGCTACAAATCATGAACCTGAGAACCTCCGGCATTGGCTGCCAGTTAGACAACCGACTCAGACTAACACGCACACGTAGGCTTAAGCGAGGATATTAAAAAGGAATAGAACCCTTATATAGTTGAGAAAGTCAGCCACCATCTGTATGTATATCGAAGCAACATTGCTCCCCAGAATACGACTCTTATAAAAATTAATCCAAAGTTCAGATACCAACTGAGACCACTGAAGAACAACTTTCATTGTCTTAAGATTTTCGACTGATCGGCTCCCCAAAGAAGAGTGACATGTCTATACCGGAGGTGAGAGACAACCAAATCGGAAATTTTCACTCTGAACCCTTTAAAGAGTTCATGAGCCAAAGCCTCACGCATAAAACCCCTATCAGAAACAACATGACATGTGCTAAATGAAAGTTATCAATTTTTCTACATGAAAGTTAGCAACTTTTTCTACATGAAAGTTATCAATTTTTTCTATTTTTAATTCCTTAGGGCACTTGTTAACAAGACCCTTAAAAGAATACCAGAAAAGACACAAGTCTGAATATAAGATCTCTACTTGTTCTCTAGAGACAAACCTCCTTAGCATACAAATATTAAACTATAAGCTAAATTAAAACATTATAAGCTTAACTTATAAACTCAAATACAATATATTTATGAAAATGCAAGTTTGTTCATTTTATTAGTCAAATAAATTCAATAACTAGATGTTGGTAAGACCAAGCTTTCAACCGACAAATGTCAATATTGTTAGGTTGAACAATTTCACTCATGTTCGAGAACATGGGACTTTGCAGTTTTACGTGTGATATTAGTGGTGTTTTTCACTTCGCCTACGGACAAAAAAATGTCTTTTCATGGACAATTAGTTTATAAGGGTTCTATTCCTTTTCAAAGGAGTAACAAGATAAAGAAAATATCACTTGATTACGATTTCTTTTTAAAGTGTGAAATCCATCATATTAATTTCTTCCAAAATATATTCCTCTGTGGATCAAGTTCAGTTTCTTGAGAAAAGCTTTGAGGAAGACAACAAGCTTGAACTAGAGAGGAAAACCAAGCTAGCCAAAGACCTTGGTTTGCAGCCACGGCAAGTTGCTATTTGGTTTCAGAACCGTCGTGCAAGATGGAAGACCAAACAGCTTGAGAAGGATTATGATTCTCTTAATGATAGTTTTGAGTCTCTTAAGACAGATTATGACAACCTTCTCAAGGAGAAAGATAGATTACAATCTGAGGTAAACAAAAGACGAATCTCAAATTGTTAATATGATATCAAGCGATACAGATTATACAATAATAAGATCAAGTTAAAATGATCTTAATCGTTAATTTGATATCAGACAATCGAGTTCGCTTCACATTTTTTTATATTTTGATGATCATTAGACAAGAAAAAAGTTAAATTAATTATTAATTTTGATTTCTCTAACACTAAGTAATCTAATTAGAAACAAATTTTATATTTTTCTATCTCCAACACTTATGATGATACAATTTTAATCACGGTTGCATTGCAGTCACAAAGACATAAAATTCATGAAATTGTGGTTCACTTAAACCTATTGGACAACTTTAATAACATGTGATGTTTCAATACAGGTGGCAAGCCTAACTGAAAAGGTACATGCAAGAGAGAAACAAGAGGGAAAATTCAAACAAGATGAAAGTGAAACAAAGGAATTCTTGCAGGAACCATCAATGAAAAACCCTTTGGTTGATTCAGTTTCTGAGGGTGAAGGATCCAAATTGTCAATTGTTGAGGCTAATAATAATAGTAACAAACATGAAGATATTAGTTCAGCAAGGAGTGACATATTGGATTGTGATTCTTCCTATGTATTTGAACCTGAATATCAATCGGACCTATCACAAGATGAAGAAGACAATGTATTGCCTCCTTACATCTTTACAAAACTTGAAGATGTGAATTACTCTGACCCGCCACATAATTCATCAAGTTATGGATTTCAAGAGGAAGATCATCATCAAGCTCTTTGGCCTTGGTCTTATTAGATATGATGCATTAATCTTTCTTTCTTTGTAATATGCACAAATATGTATGTATCTTTTCATTGTGTTTATTAGTATTTATCCATTTTGTGCAAAGTGAGTGAGTACTGTACTGTACTGGTTGTTTGCGTAATAAAGTCAGATGAATGGAAAGTTGGAAAAATTTCATTTCATACCTGAAATGGGTGTGACTCTTGTAGGATAGAAATGGCGGCTTTTGTACCCCATTTTGTTGCATTGTAAATTAATGAAACTTTTGGATCTAATGTAGCATTTAAAAGAATTAAATCTTTCTGGTTGAAAATGTTGCTTTTGATTTATTTCACAAAGAAATTCAAAAATAAAATTAAATATAATTTTTCTGTGAGTTTAATTCAATTGATAAATACAATACATTATAATATACACGAATCAGGTTCGATTCCCAGACAATCTTTTATTCTTTTTAAGATGTAAGTTTCTTTTTGATCATATTTATATAGGAAATCCACGAGTGTCGAGGATCGAACTTGAAACAACTAATTCTTATACAACCAATGTTGAGGTGCGATGAGGGCTAAGATGTAAGTTTCTAACCACTAAACTACTTGATAAAAAATAAAAAAAATAAAAAGTGGTGAAAGGTTAGGTGGCATACACCTATTTGACTCAACACAAAAAATTGACATGTGGCATAATTCAATTGTGGAAAATAAAAAAATAAAATAAAAAAACACAAACTTCCCCCCCCTCTCTTCTCTCTCTCTCCTTTCATTTCTCCCTCTTTCTCTGATCATCTCTTACCTTCTCCACCTCTAACCACCACCGTCATCATCACACCACCGCCCTCCACCCTCTTTCTCCTGCTCCGTCTACCCTCCGTGTCCACCACATCCTCCCTCCTCTTTCTTCTTCTTTCACCTCAAACAAATCTTGATCCGGATCCGGTGAGGACATGATGGTGAGGGAGAACGCGACAAATGGTGAGCTGTGAAAACGCCTGCGAATCCATGGTTGAATCTGATTATGGTGAGATGTGAGAATGTCGACGAATGGTCTTTGCAACGAAGGGAAGAGACAACCAGTATGAGCGGCGGAGTGAAACGGTGTCAGAAGAGAAAATGGCGGCGAGGGAGAGAAGTGAATCGGAGGGAGGCAGAGGACAAGGACGGAGGAGACGGTGGTGGGGCGACGGAGGGTGGAGGTGGTCGGTTGAGAGACATAAGAGAAATCAAACAAATGTGTGAAATTACTAAAATGCCCATGCCGCATGAGGGTGTATATGGAAGGTAAAAAAAAAAGGGTGTCAACTAATAATTACTAAAAAAAAAAACTAACCAGATACCATGTACCCAAAAAAAAAAACTAAATACCAAAGTTACAATTTGAGAGGAGCTGGACTCGGATTATTTAATTAAAATCTCGTGTTTAAACTTAATATTTCGAGTTCGAGCTTTGTGGATAGTCAATAATGTGGTGGGAAGCTAGAAAATACTATCTAGAAAATAAAACATTATTTATTCATCCATTTTGATTACCCTTTTTCAAAGACATTAATATATAATATATGTATTATAAACCTTAAGGGTCTAAGAAAATTCTAAAAAGATAACAAATACTACTATATTAAAATATCATATAAATTATCTCTACTAATAATTGATAGATTGGGTCAACTATAAGTCTTCTATGATTCAAGAATTGCTCTGTAGATCTCTCAATTTTACTCACAAACTCTTTAATTAATCATATCGTAACTCTTAATCAGCTTTTTATCCATCACATGTCTTGTGGATAGATAATAGCAAGGTTAATTAAACTTAAGAGGAGAGTTTAATTTGTTGTTGATTGTCTTCTTCTTACCATGTAATAAACTAAAAGGTCCAATCTCAAGACGCCACATGTCCTGTCCCCTCGTAACACAAAGGGTTTTTTTAAACTTTCATTTTACACCACCATTCCCCGCATATCGTACCAATTGGGTCAACCCACCTTAGAAGGGATTCAGATTCACCATATTGTATTCACGTGAACGCATGAGATTAACCACACGCGTCATCTTGTAACAATTTGTCGGAAAATATCACTCTCCTTCATTCCTTTTTATTCTTCTAGATCCATAAAATATTTCACCCTACGAATATTTCTGGTCATTCCCTGAATTTGCCGGAAAAAAAAACCACATCAGTGTTACTGTTTCTCTTTGTTATTACTTCACTCTTTTCAATCTTCTTCGTTCCCACTCTTTGTTTCCGATCCGAACCTTAAAAATCGACTGGTTCCGCTCTCTGTCTTAGATGAATTTGCAAGCGAAGGTTAGTAGAGCGTCGTCGGCGTGAACGAGGTGGTGAAAATAGTAGGAGGAGAAAGTTTGGATTTTTCACCACCTCGTTCACGTCGGCGACGCTCTTCTAACATTCGCTTGCAAATTCATCTAAGACATCAATTTCAACAACTTAATCACACATCCTCGAAAAATTATGAGAAAATTTGTAACTATCCTTAAACTCTTAAATTTTTCAATGATTTTTTTATACAAGTTTAGAACATTACAAAAGGTTCGTTTGCTAAAATTTAGAATTTTTTAACATGAAATAAATTAAATATGAATTTTTTTAAAAGACAAAAGTTCAAAATAAAAGTAACGAAAATCTGGACGCATAAATAAAATTTTGAGAAAATTTTTTGCAGATGAACTTTTCGTAATGTTCTCAACACTTATGTAAAAAATTGTTCAAAAACTTAAAAATTTAAGCGTAATTAAACAAATTTAGATTTAGTAGGGACTAAAACTGAGTGCATAATTTTTTTATATGGACTAAAAACACTATTAAAATTAAGTAAAGACTAAACTTAAAATGTCCCAATTTTATAGGGACCAAAAACATATGATGTCATTTACCACATGGCAGCCATGTCACTTGAAATGTCCACGTGGCATGTCTGGGTCAGCATTTTGTTAGCCTAGTCAGCACAGTTTGACGGTAAGGACCAAACTTACAAACGAAAAAAAAACGTTGGGGATGAAAAATTTAATAAAATTTAAATAGGGACCAATGTTGGAAGCTCGCTTATTTGTAGGGACCTTAAACATAATTAACCCTAAAAAAAAAGTAATGGATAAAAATTATATTTAAGTCTTTCAACTAAATTGTTTCATTCCCTACCCAAGAGCGCTTAGATAAGATGAAACGAGTCTCTTCTAGCTTAACCAAGGTCCTGGGTTCGAATCCAGCCTTGGGCATGCAACAGCGTTAAAACTCTTAAGGAGAGCCTGCCGCCCATTTGAGTCCCACAATGCTCGAGGGATTAGTCTCCGCAGTAACACGCGGAGGATACCCGGTTTACACCCAAAAAAAAAAACTTTCAACAAAAAATGTTCATAACTTTAGACTACAATATTTATAATTTATTTTCATACACTTATTGAACACCTCATTTTTTTTTTATCTCTCTTTTTCAATCGTATCATTAACCTATTAAATCTATTAGAGCAATGTTATTTGAACAACCCTTTCTTGTGACAACTTTTTGGACAACCAAATTATACAAAAAAATTTAAATAGTGGCACAAAAATCAAAGCAATAGAAAAAGAAAGTAGAAAACACATGTGAGTATGAGAGAGAAGGGTGTCACAATCAAATATCATTTCTCAATCTATTATTACATCACACTCACCCTCTATTTTTCTCTCAAAGTGTTGAAAAGACATAGGTGTTCATGAATTCTAAAAAAAAACGGGAAAGTTATGTTAAATTGATTGACTAATTTTTTTAAGGGAAATATTTGAGATACTACAAATGAAAAAGTAAATTGATCCCTCTGAGACACAGAGAGAGGATGATACGAGTGATATGATGAGAAGAGAAGAAAATAAAGTGTCAGTATAAATATATAAGAAGTTGAGATGTTCATGTATCATTATTACTCTTTTCAAAATAAATACAAAATCAATTATTTATGTCTTTATCTTCTACGTATATATTGTTGGCCCCATGATGCATTTACAATTTATATTGTTGGCTCCAGAATGCATTTACAATTTTTATTTAATTTCATGAAAAATTATAAGCATTAAAAAAAATTCTAATCAATTTGTTTTATGCTAAATTATCTTTTTGGTCTCTTAACTATTTAATTAGTATCGGTTGGATCCTCTAACTAAAATTTGATTTATTTTGGTCCATTAACTTCTCTCCATTATATATTTTGGTCCTTTCCGTTAGTTTTAATTCAAAAACGTTAGATTTTCTTCATTTTTTTTTGGAATTTTTCTGAGATTCTTGTTGTTGAATGATGAAGATGATATGAAGATGAAAAAGAGGAGAAAAAGATAAAGAAAATCTAACGTTTTTGAATTAAAACCAACGAAAAGGACCAAAATATGTATATAAGAGAAGTTAAGGACCAAAATAAATCAAATTTTTAGTTAAGGAACCAAACTGATACTACCTAAATAATTAAGGGAACTACCCATCATCATTTCCTTGTCCTTCAACCCTTAAGACCAATGAGAATTATTAGAAAGGGGGATTACGTGTTAATTACACGTTGTCATCATTTTGGCCCCTGGTGGCTGAAAAGAACAATTGTGAGCACAAACAGAAGCCACACAATAAGCAAAGCACTAGCGTATGTTGAGTTAAAGACAAAAGTGACCGACATTCACTGTTATACAAGGCGTGTTACAATTTAATGACCAAATCAGTAGGTTTTCTCTCTAAAAATTTAACATTTCATTCTACTTCAATTGTTACTGCACTTACAGAGCAGATTATAGAGGACTGGTTTATATTAATGTGACGTTAACCACTGTACATTACACTAATTAACCGTGTATTGCTAAATATTTATCTGGCAACTAATTGTACAAATTAAAACAAAAAATATAATTTGTCTCACTTCTTTTTCTTTGAGTGATGTATAATATAAACAAGAAAAAATGTTTGGTGGATCTCCACGCAATTCACACATTGAAATTTTTTCTTTGAATGATGTATAAACAAAGAAAAATGTTTGATGGACACCTCAACACAATTGACACATTGAAAGAAAAAGAACCAAGAAAATGATGTAATATAGTATGTGTCTATCTATCTACTATAATATATGAAAACAAAATACTATCAAAATTACTTAACTATCCATACTTAACTTTCTTCTAAACTTTTTCCTTTACAATTTTAGGGTTATTTTTGTCAAATCCACTATCAAAACCCACTTTACTAAAACCCACTTTCTCATCTATCTACTCTACTACAATATATGAAAACAAAATACTATCAAAATTACTTAACTACTCATACCTAACTTTCTTCCAAACTTTTTCCTTTACAATTTTAAGGTTATTTTTGTCAAATCCACTATCAAAACCCACTTTACTAAAACTCACTTTCTCACCTTTCTTTATTTAATAATAAACTTTTCTCTCTCATCTTTCTTTATTATTTATAATAATAAACTTTTCTCTCTCAATCTCACTCTCCGCTCTTATATTTTTCTTACCAACTTTCTTCATTTTCAATTTTCTCTCTTCATTTTCAATTCCATTTTCTCTACTAATTTTCAATTCGGTTTTACTAACAAGTTTTTTTTAGAGGAAACTGACAAGTGTTGTTGTTGTAGCAGAATATGCTTTTGTATTTTACAAAACCACTATTATATAATACGTTAATTATGTTTTTTTCGCGGGACGCATATTAATATTTCTCACACTCAAACATGTTAGTAAATAAAATCTATGATTATTTTTGTTTATTAGCTTTTTTCATATCGTCAATACTAAAACAAGAACAATATTATAAGATACTATGATTAATCATACTTCAATTTTTTTCTATTTTTTTAAAAAAATATATCACTAAAAAACCCGTTGGAGTGTACAATTGTAACACGAGACCCATTTTAGTAACTACAACAAGTGATCAGTTTTAATTAGTATTTTTAGTATCTCTAATTAAACACCGTGATTGCCTAAGTTTATTAATATATTAATAAAATATATGTGGATGTATATACTATATATTAATAACAATATATATGAGTATATGTTTATTTTATGGGAATATATTAATATATTCTTATTTCTGAAATTTAATGGGAATTATATATTGATAAAATACAAATGAGTATATGAACTATATATTAACAAAAATATATCTCACTATATTTTTTTTTTACGGGAATATGTTGGTATATATTTATTTATGAAATGTATTTTCATTTATTAGCTTTTTTAATATCGTCGATATTAAAACGAGAACAATATTATAATATATTATGAATAATCATACTTCAATTTTTCCGTTGTATTTTTTTTTGAAAATGTATCACTAAAAAATCATTGGAGTGTACAATTGTAACACAGGACCCATTTTAATAACTACAACGAGTTATCAGTTTTAATTAGTATTTTTTTTAATATCTCTATTTAAACACCGTGACTACCTAAGTTTAATTAATATATTCAAAAAAATATATGTGGGTGTATGAACTATATATTAATAAAAAATATATATATGAGTATATGTTTGTTTTACGGGAATATACAATTGTAACACGGGACCCATTTTAGTAACTAGAACGAGTGATCAGTTTTAATTAATATTTTTTTAATATCTCTATTTAAACACTGTGACTGCCTAAGTTTTATTAATATATTCAAAAAAAAGATGTGGGTGTACGAACTATATATTAATAAAAATATATATGAGTATATGTAATTTATTTTACTGGAATATATTAGTATATTCATATTTCTGAAATCTAATGGGAACTATATATTGATAAATATATATGAATGTATGGACTATATATTAATAAAAATATATCTCACTATATGTTTTTATATGGGAATATGTTAGTGTATGTTTATTTGTGAAATGTATTTTTTTTTAATATCGTCAATACTAAAACAAACAAAAAAATTATAATATACTATGATTAATCATACTTCAATTTTTTCCGTTGCCTTTTTTAAAAAAAATGTATGAATAAAAAACTCGTTGGAGTGCACAATTGTAACACGGGACCCATTTTAATAACTATAACTAGTGATCAGTTTTAATTAGTATTTTTTAATATTTAAAAAAATATAGTATTTTTTAATATCTCTATTTAAACACCGCAACTGCCTAAGTTTTATTAATACATTAATAAAGTATATGTGGGTGTATGGACTATATATTAATAAAAATATATATGAATGTATGTTTGTTTTACGGGAATATATTAGTATATTCTTATTTCTGAAATCTAATGAGAACTATATATATTGATAAAATGTATATGACTGTATGGGCTATATATTAACAAAAATATATCTCACTGTATTTTTTTTACGGGAAAATGTTAGCATATGTTTATTTATGAAATATATTTTACGATAACAATATTTTATAATACATTAATTATGATTTTTCACGGGATACTTATTAGTATTTTTCACACCAAAACATATTAGTAAATAAAAACTATGATTATTTTTATTTATTAGCTTTTTTAATATCGTCAATACTAAAATTTAATATATATTTGTTCATATTAAAATTTAATTATTTTATAAATTTTCATTACTACCGATCAATATATACATTATTATGCTTTAAATACTTTACATATTTTCACTATGGACAAAAAAAATCACTATGCCAAGCACAGCCGAGACACGACACGCGGCGGAGCCGCGGCCATACAGTGCGGCTTCGTCGCGCTACCCGTGCTGTAGCACGGGTATATCGACTAGTTATATCGATAATGTAATATGTTGAATGCGTTTAAGAAATTTATGAGTGTCCAAATAGAAGAGTTATCAACAAACTAACTCACTTCTTCTAACTTAATTAACTAATATATAGGGTGGCTTGGCTTCTTAACCGATACTAGTGGCGGTAACTTCAATTCAACATATATAATAGTTTCATTGTTTTTAGGAAGGAAATTTTTATCTAGTATAGTTATGGTTTATTATTATTAGTTAGTTGAATAGTTTGGTTAGCTTGATCTGCCAAGGACATTACCCACACTAACTTTACCCTTTTAAGACTGTCACAGCACAGTTAGTTATCTCTACCTCTACCCTTCAAGGGTAGTTGAGATTGTTGAAGCTAAAAGTTGAAAGTGATTATTTATGCCATGCCAGGCCCTGGTCCTCACATGATGTATGCCATGGGCTCAGGCTTGTGTCTAACCACCGTCAGTAACGGTAGGTTTAGCCCACACCATACATTCATCTACGCCATCAACTCTTTCTTTGGACCTGATATTGGTTCTTTCTCTGAGTGGCTTGTCTCTCTTTTTGGTGGTCATACTCTAGCCTCTACCGTTGCTGATTACATCCACCATCCTTTCTACTATATCATTATCTTGGGATATCCTCTATGTCTTCTTTACTCTAGAATTTCCTCTTTTCTTCTTCATAAACACTTTCTAGATTCTTCTCTCTCCAAGGTATTTGATATAGCTGTTTCATTTCATCATTTATTATTATTATTAATCAATAACTTTGATAATTGATATTGCAGGTGCCACTTACTAAGATGCAATGTTTGTTCTTGATATCTGCTGGCTCTTCGACACCACTTTTTTCTTGATCATCTATAAGAGAATGGGAAAACGACCATGCACACTTGGATTTTGAGTACTAGGTAGCATGGTTTTGACATGTTCTTCTTTCTTTTTCATTGCCTTGCAGAGCAAGTTCCTTGGACTTAATAAAGAAAAATCATATCAGTCAATGCTACTTATGGTATCTATAGCTTCTTTATACTGCATGTGGTGTGCAATTCAGATATACGTGATCAGTCCGTGTCGCCCAGCAATTGGAGAAGAGGCTGATCTTGGCGTTATCATTTTTTTGACTTTCTATTTCTTTCTACCTTATGGTTTGTGTATAACGTCCATGCACCCAAAAGATCTTGATTCTAACCAAATTCCACGTTAATGGTGCTTACTTTGACATATATGTTCTGCTTTTGCCAGTCCAATCTGGTTACTAGGTTAGCTAGAATCTCGCCGCCGGTCACCTGTATAACTCACCAGGCATATGTGATGTTAAACATGAATTTAACTAAAATTGGAGCTCAGCTCTTCCATACCATACATGTATAAATGTACCATGCTCTGTAATTTGAGGCAAATTGATTGAATGTAGAAGTTTGACATTTGATTTCTATCATAGTGTTCATGTGAGTTGTTCGTATAAAGCATATTGTATTTGTGTCTGCTAATCACATTAATTTCGCCCGTTGAATATGAAATTCTGGTTTTATATCAAACCTCAAGTCCTTATAACATTAACAAACTTGTACGACTCCACCATTATTTAGATTCACAACTTTTTACATCAGAGTATTTGGATACTAACAATTATTTAAAAAAACCGACAAATTAGTTTCTACATGAAAATAATCACTATATTTTTATATTCAATCAATTGCTCATTTGAATTTTCTTCTTTTGCATTTAAAAATTCAAGTTTGCGTTGGTCCTAAAATGAACAATCGATTGAAAAAGAGTTTTAGAGATTTTTTTTCTTATTGTAAGGACCATTTATATCCCTTTGCTCTTGTGATAAATTTTTATTTATTTAATTATTGTCGGAGATCTAATTGTCTTTTTGAAACAATATTATCACAAAAAATTGATTTTCTTATGAGTAAATAAGGACTAAGTTGTCCCCGTATATCCTTCTCAATGACTAAAATTTGTTTTATTTAATTATTCACCATTAAAAAATGTTTGTATTTAGGAAGAGAGTGAGATGTTTTATTTTTCTTATAGACCAAATTAGGTTTAGTAGTTTAAAAAACAACAGGTCTAGTAGTTTTCGTCAAAGACTAAAGTAGTTTCTCCAAAATATCATCCACAATGGACTTATATATATTTGGACATTATGGTGAAAGGAAAATATTATGTGTACACCCATTTGTATACATCTTAAAGTAAAGGGAAAAAGAAAATGATATGATTGTAGAAAAATAAATGGTGTTTATTTATTATTATTATTTATGGTGAAATATATCCATTTTCACTTGCATATCATATCATATGGTTTGTGTGAAAATTTTAGCTCATACTCCAAACTTTTAGTCTAGTACCACCTACCCTCCCCTTGCAAACCATATGAGCTACCTAGATCACTTTTCGTCGAAATAAATACATAAACATTAAGGAGTAATTATCCAACTTCGTCCTTGAATTTTAATAAATCAGCCACATTCGTCTCTGAAATTTGCGAAATATCTATTTAGTCCTCGAATTTTAAAGACGTCCATCAAAATAGTCCCTCCGTCCAAAAGCTTCGTTAGTAGTGATGATGTGTTGTCCTATACACGTGTCAACAAGGCAGCCACGTGTACAAGGACTAATTTGATAGAAATGGTAAAAATTCGTATTTTAACTTTTAAGTGTCACTTTTTCTGTGTTTCCAATTATACCCCTCTATTACCACTGCCTTTCATCCCTTACATTTCACTCAGAGGCATCAAACTAGTCCCTGACCTTTCCTCTTCCCGCCTAAACCTTCACCTTCTAAGAGGTCCTGCTCCACAAAAAGTGATTTCAAATAATAGGCATAAACAAACACCACTGAGGGATCCTGCTCCACAAAATCCAACTACTCCTGAAGTTATTAGAGTTCCAAATCCACATTACGGGTCATCCGCTTCTACACAACCCCAATACATGGAGTTTATCCTAACTCCAGGATTTCCAAAGCAGTGATGCTTGTTTAAATTATGTTTTTGGAGTAATTTAATTAATGTTTTTTGGACTTGTTTAAGTTATGCTTTTTTGGATATGTAATGACTTAAGAACACCAAATGTATGACTTATGATGTTATGCAAATGTCTGTCTTTTTACAAATAAACTGTATGTCTTTTAATTTTTTCACTTTGTTCAGCAAATGCATGCACCAAGGATCACAGTGATACATGTTGTGCAAATTCAAGGACTTATTTGATGGTATTTTCACTAATTTAGGGATCGATATGATGGATAGACATACAATAGAATGACCAATTTGATTGAATTTTTTGACAGAAAGGTTAGATTCATTTGTTGACAACCTCTTTTCATTACAACATCACAACATTACACAGACTTGGCACAATACAATAACATTTTAAACAACTCAATCGAACAAATTACTCCTATCAATATCTTAATCAACCTAAGCTCACTTCCTACACAATCAACTTTATCCATCAACCTTGCCCTCCAAACCTCTTCTCTGACAATATCATTTGGCTTCTCCATCAACCTTGCATTTCTTCCATGACCAACACCATTGTTTTTAAAATAACCTAGTTCTTCAGCTTCATCAACCCACACAAAAAATTGACAATTTTCATCATTATTCTATACAAAGAATATTCAAAATCAGTACAATTTAAACAAACCATTCACACATCACATAACCATTGTTAAACAAACCTTTGGTAGAGGGCGGGAATAGAAAGGCCTTCTTGGGTTATTGACAGTGTTGGCTTTTCTTAGGTTTTAAGTTTTTTGAATTGGGGAAGAACTTTGACATCAATTCATAGAAGAAATTTTGGGGAATTTGAACTCTAAGTGACAAATTATAACATTAGGGTTCCAAATTTATATATTTGGGGAAGAAAGAGCCGTTCATGAGAAAGGGGAGAAAGAGCCGTTGGGAATTTTGTAATTTTCTGAAAATCAATCAATTTGGTCCTTGGCAATTTTCTGTAAATCAATCAATTTGGTCCCTGCTTGTGTGGCATCTGACGTGGTAAACCTTGTAAGAGGTTAACGTTACACGTCACCTCCGTTAACAGACCAAATTAACGGAGGGACTGATTTGATTGACATTTTGTAAATTTGAGGACTAAATAGATATTTCGCAAATTTCAGAGACGAATTTGGCTGATTTGTTAAAATTCAAGAACGAAGTTGGGTAATTACTCAATAAGAAATAGAAATAGACTACTTTTGTCACCCTGCCCCTTTCTAGCACGTCCTATTTTTTTTTCAAAAATACCCCTAGTATAGAAAAAAAAATCGAACACTATTCGGAAAATATAATCCGAAAAATTCTGATTCATTTTGAGCTTCCATTTCTCTCAAAGACCTGGATGCAAAGTGGCGAAGAATCACTTCAAATTGTATTTTTCGGAACGTTTTTAAACTTTACAGATTACATAATCCGAAATGAGTCAAAAACCAGGTTGAAAGTCAAAAAATAGGAATAAACAGGGTAAAAAAGGGGCTTTCCAGATTATATAATCTGGAATGTGCTAAAACCTTCCGGATTATATATTCCGGATTGCATTAGTACAGAGAGTGAAGCCATCTGTTTTGGCTAAGCCTATGTTTTAGAGCATTTGGTCAATTTTTTTTCTGGCCTTTGACCATTTGTTCAAACAAGAAAATTAACAACACAATTTAATTTATTATTTTTGTATTTCAATGTAAATGTAGTTTTCATGTATTATTGTTGTGTATATTTTATCATTTTTAATTTTATATATTTATTACTATTATTTACAAAAAAAAAAAAAATTGACAAAATTTACAATTTTTTTGAAGGATACTATTATTTACAATTTGTTTAGGTGAAATTTATTAAAATAATTTTTTTTTACAGATTTAAAATAATTTTCTTACAACTTTAACAATTAATATTTTTATACATTTTAATTAAAATAGTTAAATTAATATTTAATTATGAAACAAAACTAATTACAAATAAAAAATATATAAAACATGTGGGATCAAATTTCAGTTCTTTATAAACAATCGCTATTAAGTAAAAACTAATCAACTATGTATTGATTAAATCCTACATGACAATTTGACGCCACAAAAAATAACTTGGTTTACCCACTTTAGTTCATCCATTAAAGATGTTCCTAGTGGAGTGTCTGGGTAGATCAAATGCCCAAAAGGATTTACCGGTAATCAATGTAGCTCATTATTGAGCCATTGACCCATGTTTCACCATTATCTATCCACAAGGTTTCTGTCGCCCCCATTTTGCTAATCTCTCAAAAAGGTATCCAAATTTTTTGAAGGACAACGACTGAGAGGTTACTCCACCACTCACAGTGATCTCAACCATCAAGTGCGCCAAGGGATTTCATGTCCTCTAAGAAAGCTGTGTATGAGTCATCAATGCTTGGTGCTTTTGGAGCAGATGACGAGCTTACTGATTCTGGTTTTACAATAGTTGGCCCCAGTGTCACAGGGACTGTTCTAGATGTTGACACTGACACTGTTGACACAGGTGGTTTTGGTTTTGTTTTGGTCACTGCGGTCTCCCTTCTGACCCGCACAGATGCAGGAACCTAGTAAAAAAAATTGATCCAGACTATATCAGAGCAACTACATATAAAGAGATCAAAATATTAACAAATAATGCCACTAAGTGGTCATGAACAAACAATTTAGGATCTGCTAACTTATTTAACCGAGACATTACTCGGATAACATCTCTGAGAATTCAAATTTTGACCACTAATTAAAGCCAACTTTTCTCGACACTTGAGTTTATGCCCGTGTATGCAGTGGAGTCAATTAATTATATGGTTGCATCATCATGAGAATCAAATTGTCATTAGTCGTTGATAAAAAAAATTCTCATTAATCAAATGTGTACATGTATGTAGTCTCTATAATTATCCTAGTTTGTTTACTTGTTCACCCATGCATGAGACATGAATAAATCTATATACTGAACTGCTGATACAAACCAGAACCAACAGAGAAACAATGGAACATTAAGCAATAGCTAATTTCAGGAATGAATTGGTATTACGGTATCATTGCCAGGGGGGAATTACAGAAGAGATGAGGCTCCAACTGCCATGGAGCTATAAGCTACTGCTCTCCATTCATAATAAATTAACAGAATTCTCAATACAGGTCAAGTACGAAAGTTGGTGTTTACTTGTTCTCATGCATGAGTACAAACAAGAAAATTATTTTGGTCTGGATCACTAGTGGCATCAGAATAATATACAGTATGTTGCCAATAGCTTATTCAGCAGTCTGAAAATACTAATGTACACTACTGGAAGAAACTTTACTTGAGAAGATGTTATGTTTTGAAACAAAGCTGAACTAAATGCATACTTAATAGAGGTATGGGGAAGAACAAAACCTGAGACCTGAAATAAACGCAAAGCTATAAATAAAATAAAGTAAAAACAATGAATCAATTTACCATAGATGTGAGTTCTGGAGTGTGCTGAGCTAATGGCCTTTTAACAACAGTAGAAGCAGCAGATTTAACATATGATGGTTTCTGAGGAGGAAGTCGCTTACTTGCCATACGATCCTCTTCCTGAAAGTTTGGAGGAGGACCAGGTGGAAGTGGTGGTCTCATCATTGGAGGAGGCCCAGGTGGAGGACCGTATGGGGGCCTTGGGATTAGGGGGACCATCATTCCAGGAGGAGGTGCCTGACCAAGAAGTCCAGTCACAGGTAAAGGAGGCCTCATATCAGGTGGTGGTGGGGGTGGTGGGAATCGAGATATTCCAGGGGGAAATACATCAGGTTGTAAACTTGGGATTAATGAGGATCCTGGACCAGGAGGTTGTTGTCTTGGAGGAGGAGGAGGAGGAGGCCCAGGAACCATTTCTTGGATCTCCTGGTTTGAATAAGAGTTCTTATTGTCGGTACCATCAGACTGAATAGCACCAGAATTTGGTGGCATACGACTTGGTGGAGAAGGCGGCGGAGGAAGATACACCTACATTTCAGAGGGAAAAAATGTTATTTCCAAAGAAACTTTTGTTAAGTATAATAATAACAAGACTGATTTTACAACTAAGAGCAATCAAATGTAATGTGTTCCCATTTGGGCATTAGGCAACCATGACAAGTGTCTAGTAGCCATCTATGAAGCATGAATAGGCAAAAACCTGTGGCATATGGTATACCTGAGATCAGATAGTCATATACAAGAAAGAGATAACGGCATGTATATCCATCTTTTTTCAGCTAGAAGCCTTGAACATAATTTGAAATGTTTAAAAACACTGAAAATTGGTTCTGAAACAAACCAACACATAAAGAAATAGACTAAAAATTGTCCGCGACCTAATAGAACATTTAAATGTCTTTGGTATTTCTAAACAAATGATAACAAATTGATACTACTTATTTTCAATTATTTAGTATTAATTTAGTAAACATACAAATTTTAAAAAATATATTAATTAAAAATTTCCCTGCCAAACTCACATCCTAAATTTTGATCAGCATCCCCACACTGAATCCTTTTGGATAAAAAAAATGCCGACAAAAGTGTCAATGCTTCTAAACTTTCAATATATCTATAGTTTCAGGTCTGTTCATACTTATAGTCAGATAATGTCTTGAAAGATAAAGCCAGAGTCATTTAACTAAAAATGAGCCTACCTGACCAGGCTCCTTGGAAGATAGATTATCTAGCAATGCATACTGATTTCTCTCTTCGCCTTCACTGGTGCCAGGTGGAGGTGGCTGAGACTGTTTTAGAGGTGGAGGAGGAGGAGGGGGTAAATGACGATTTACAGCTTGCTCTTTAGGTGGAGGACCAGGAGGTGGTGGTGGCAAAGGAGGTGGTGGTAATGATGCAGGCACTGCAGCAGCGGGATTTGGAGGCAAGGGAGGTGGGGGAGGCAGTGGAAAAGATGCAGGTAAAACAGCACCATCAGCTGAACTAGCATCAAGAAGTGGTGGTGGTGGGGGATTAACTATCTCTTCTTCTTCTGCACTTGTTCTCCTTCGAGGAGGCCCCAAATGACTGCTCAAAAGACATCCAAGGATTTGTAAACAACACAAAAACAAATTGGACATAAATTTGTTCTTGAAAATAAATTTTTCACCTGAACATAACAGTGGGCTCACCCTTCTCCCGCCTTTTCTCATCATGTTCCTGTCAAAAAGATATCAGATTTAGATCATCAATGGAAACTAATAAAATCATGCATACAGTTGACTGGAGTGTTCAAATTCAAAGGCTGAATTTGGCATCCTTAGCTAAATAAAAATATAAATGCACAACACAGGCAGCTTCAGCTACTTGAGCAATATCAAACTCAATTCATGAATACTCTAATTCCACAAAATTCTGGTTTTTCCTTTTACCAATCAATTAAGACTTAAATCTTCACCAAAAAATTCCATGGGTCTGTCTAAAGTCAAAATTAACAGTGACCCTTTACAAGTTTTTTTCAATAGAAACGCATTGCAGCCTATGACTACAAACGGACAACCTGTTTACATTGGACCAAGAAAATATCAACAACACTACCACATAAAGATTATGATAAACCCAATAGGTCCCTTCAGCTACTGTTAGTGGAAGATGCCTACGGAGAAGAATGGTACATCAACAATATCACTCTAAACGTTATAAAAATAAGTTTCTTAATTATGTTGAAGAGAAAAACAATTATAGACGATAAGAAACAAACAAATTTTAGCATCAGAACATGTGCTTGGTATATGTTCTCTTGGTTATGAGGTTGTCTTTATTTTCATTAATCAACAGTATCCCATTTCTGTCGTACTCTGATCAACCAAGCAGTATTATCAATTGCAGAAGGCCAAAAAACTGTCATTTTAAGGCCCCCTTTCCACCATAAAACGCCATAGTGCTGCCTTTCTTCATAAATTGGCCGTAGCGGTTGGCGAAAAATCCACCACCGCAATCTTCCACGGCCACTATTTAACATCACTGATAAACTACCACTTAGAGGCAATGATAAACCTAAGAGGGACCTTCGGCTACTCTAAGTAATACTTATCTATGGACAAGAATAGTACATCAACCAAACTGCAAGTTACTCATGGTGTTCAGAAGCATGAAAGTAGCATACTTTATATGTCATAAACATTAAGGCGAAGAAAAATGAGACAATAGTAAAGACAATAAAAAAGCAAAAAAAAAAAAGGTATCATAACAGACATATACCGACTCTGACAGTATCACTACCTATAAACGCACCAGTATATCCTTTACTTCTTCAGGGATGGGAAAGAAGTTTGATGGGAAACCCTCTGCAAAGTTGATAGGCTCAGGGTATTGAAAAAACGCAATAGTCTCATCGAGAGAAAAACGGCTTGGATATTGGCTTAAATAATCCAGAGGTCAGTTCTCACTGTTTTGTCGTTTTTACATTCAAGAAAGAACAAAATAATGCAATAACATAACTACATAAAAATCTGCAAAATTATGTAGGAGAATACAAAGTGGCCCAACAAAACAGACATGTATGAATTGTTACCTTCTGCTTCTTAATGACAAGATCAAGTGTTTGTTTTAGTTGCTTACTTTTGTGCTTTCTTGCTTTATCCAAGGCGCCATCAGCCTCTGCCGCAACAAACAATGTGCAGTGGTTTTCAATAGGCAAAAGTATATAAAATGTCATCCCAATTGTAAGTTATAATTAAATTATAACTATACTACTTAATGCATGCCAGGGAAACAACTAAAGGATTGTTATGTCCATACCACATTTTGGAATAAAAGTGGAATACTGGGGTAGGGATTAGGAACAGACTAAGAATACAAAATGAAAAGGTCAGCCTAGACTGACCCATCTCCAACTGTAGTGTATAGTATATTGAATACAATGTTTATTTATATATTTGAAACTTTATGTTATTTTTCATTATGTTTTTTCATGATTATAATTTGATAAGATTTACGATCCTCTAAAATTGGCCTAGGCAGTTCTATATTTGATTCGTATGATTAGTCCTACTGTTTGCAAATTAGTTTTCACAAAGTTCATATAATGAACAGGTTGTTCAAACCATGACAACTACTAGATGTATCATTTTGCAATGCCCAGTATACCTTTTGCCAACACAGTGGAGTGATAAGCTAGCTTGATGGTTTGGGGAGAGACCCAAAGGGGTTGGAAAGATAAGGTATTGCAGGTTCGAATGCCTACTGAGATTTCTAACCAACTACTCACATGTGTCAGATAAGAATAAGAATCCACTGTTCTGTCACATCAGCCTAGTCTTCTAATTTAATCTTAAAACTAATAATATGAAGTATAAGGTTGCAAAATAACTGCATCGCATTGGATGTCAGTGTAAAGCTAATTTACACTGACGGTGTATACTCGCTAATCTCTAAACAAAATGGATTGTACCAGCATAATGCTGATGGTGATGTGAAAAAAAAAATGAGGGTGAAAATCCAGTTCCTTTGGAATGAAAAAGCTAGTTAATAAAATAAGGCACCTCGCAACTTACTCATCATTTCCAAGTTCTCAATCTGCTTCTTGAGTTGATCAGGATCTTTCTTCAAAATCCCCACATCCCTCACCTTCTTTCTTTCTTTCTTATTCTGTAAACCAAAACAAAAACAAAAATAAAAATGTCAACTTTAAGAACATAAATCAGTAATTAAGTCAGTATTTGCATAAACAGCTTAATTAAGCTAGCATGAGTGCTTTTAATGTATGAAAAAACCCTATTTGCATAATTGAAATTCAATTTTGCAAAATAAACACTGAAAAATTCAATTCATTGTAATAAAAATGAAAAAAGATAGCTAGTAGTTACCCTTTTCAATTCCTTTTTGCGAATTTCCTTTCGATAAGCATCGGTAGGGTTCATCACCTTACCGCCTTTGGTCGTCTTCGTCATTGAATACTGAAAACCCTAATTCTCACCCTTTCAGAAGTTTCCTTGTTAATTTACTGTTCCTCTTCGAAAATGCGTTTGTTTCTAATGCGAGCGATTTCAAATAAACGGGGAGCGGGAAGAAGATAACACGCGTGAAATTGTATCTTTACGTTGTTCTACCCTGCTCATGTAAATGGAAAATTTCTTTTTTGCTTAAATAGTTAATGTGTGTGTTTTTGGCTTTGTATTTGTAGTTTTTTTTTTTTTTTCGCCAAACAATTGATTTTAGTTTTTGTCTTCGGTCTTTGTTACAAAAACGCACCCGTGGTTAATAGAGGCTGACGTGGTAATATTAGTAGATGTGTCTATATATGTCACCAGGTTTAAGGAACCAAATCAAAAATGAAAATGATCGAAGGGATTAAATTCAAAAAAAGGGCGATAATCAAGAAAAATTCATTAAAAACTCGTTTATCTTCTTTCTTTTTCCTCGCTTCCATATTGCAATGTTAATTTGTTGAAATTCAAGAACTGAGTGAAAAGTAGGTTTGGAGAGCAAATGAGGTGGCTTGAAAACTTTAAAACATCAAAATAACGTAACTGAATTTTGCTCATTGTTTTGTTATATAAAACGAAATTTTGAGGGGTCTAAAAGATACCGAGGGTTCTAAAAAGAAATTATCATGTAAATGCAATGATCCTTCTAGCTTCCCATGGAGTAAAATCACCTTAATTAGATCTCGTGCCAATAAACCTTTTGGATTATTGTTGTCAGTCTACCTCCACCTGTTTGAAGCTTGCTCTCCCCTCCTTAGAAAACAAAAGCTTTTAGGCCCTTGAAATTTCGATTTTACCGCCGCCATTAGCGTTTGGTAGTTATCTCTCGTTTGATGTGTTTTCAGAACGATTATGATACTATAATAGAACAAAACAACATATGATCGTCAACGAGCTTCGTCTCTTTTGCATTTAAACGACCGACCAAAATATGACATTTTAATTTCGGCTCCATCTTATGATGTGTGTGTGATATGTTTTACGTTGTGTTGTGTTTAATGCCATGTTATTAATGGTCTAACTTCACGCAGTATTTCTTATCTTAAATGAAATTAAATATTCTGATAAAAAACACATGTGTTTTATCAAGTACTTAAATAAAAGTTTTCAAACTCCCCTTCACTTTGTTTCTTCCGGATAGCACTTGTATACCATAATGTTATATAACATTGGCCAATTAAAGTGTGCCACATGGCCCATCCTTTAAAAAAAATATATCAAATAAAGCACTTACAAAGTAGCATTAGTATGTGGCGCGTTCTTATTAGCCAATGTTATATAACATTGGTACTTTTATGGTACACAAGTGCTACCCGTTTCTTCCACCTTCAAAAGTAACTTGAGTGGTCAAGTTGAAACTCACACCATGCCTAATGCCTCAATGGATTCGTAATTGTTGTGAAAGTGCCTCAAAATTTAAGGAATTGGAGTTATGATGCTGTCGAATTCGGTGGCCGAATAAGATGGTTCGGTGGCCGAATTTGCACTCTGTTTTTTGGTTTTTGGTTCGTAAAAAATCGGTGGCCGAATGGAATGGCTCGGTGGCCGAATTGTCGTGACAGCAAATAACAAAAACGTATTTTTGGGCCAGATTTGTTACAATTTTATGAGGGTTACTTTTACTATAAATATAGACTTTGTATCAGAGTAAACCTTGAGATAGAGGGGACTGAAACAAAGGTTTAGAAAGACAACAACAAAACTAGGGTTTGTATAGAGTTTGTCTCTTTGGAACAAACACTAGGGTTTGAGGGTTGATTCACCTTGGGAAACACTATTAGGATTGAGTCTCTTGGTTACGGGAAGAGGCTGGGATTTGGGTAGAATTAGGCGGGAGACTTATTCTTGTAACTCATTGATATCTCTTTTGTAACGTTACTCATCATATAGTGAAACAGGGGGCTGCTCTCTCCCCCATACTAGGTCGATTTGGACCGAACTGGGTCAACAAATTCTTTTGTGTTCTCTCTCGCTGTTTTCTACTTTTGTTTGTGATTATAACTGTTACCCACTTGTTTTGGTTGCTTAATTATTCCTTGCTCCAGACATCAAGTTGTTATTGGTGTGATTTTTCATCGAATTCGCAACGGTGATGATTTTTCATCATATGCATGATTTTATTGTTTTTAGTCTTTAATTGCCTTAGTTTTATTCTATCATTGGTTAATTTTAGGAATTACTTTATACATAGTTTAATGATTTTTAGTTATTAAATTCAATAAGATAATATGTTTCTAATTTTTTTTCTTGATTAATCATCTTTTTATTTTGTTTTGTTTGTTTATCGCATTGTTGAGATCTAGTGACAAAGCAACATGACCCTTTGCGGTATTTCAACACATGTATAGTCGTAGATGTTCAAATTGAGTCAAATTAGTTGCAAATAAGACTGAAAATGAGTCGAGATGAATTGAACTCAACTCTGGATAAGTTTGCAAACAACTTTGTTAAATTCCTTAACTCAAATCACATGATTCAAAAGTCAAACTTTTATATTAATAAATTATAATTTAATAGCGATCCCCTAAAAAAATATAATTAAATAGTGATTTTGTTTAGATAAAATAATTATCTAATTGAAAAATTTAAATGTCGATTATAAGGTATGTGAAAAAATAAGTTGAATATGAAAAATTGAATGTTTTTTGAAATTTATGAAAGTAATTATATAAATTTTAAAATAAAATTGAAAATTTAAGTATCATATATTCATTGATTCGTGAATTAAAAGAGTCAAATTATATACCGTTCAAGTTCAATTAATTTTAGGTGTGTCTGTTTTAACTATAAAATAAAAGATTTTGTTTTAAAAAAATTAGAGATTTTTCTTAAAAGTTTTTTTTTTAATCTGAAGTTTTTTTTTGAAAGAAAACGAAATCTAAGTTGATGTATGTTTCTTTGTATACTATCATAATTTATTTTTATTTTTTTTTAATTTGAAGCTCCTACACTTATATTTCTTGTTTTTGGAAGGAAAAAAAGCTTCTAAAATTAACCTTTCATTTTAAGGTTAAAAATTGTTTTTTAACAAAATGATTATCTTAAAGATCTTAGACAAATACTATTAAAATGATAAAAATGAGTTTTTTAATTTATAAAAAGATTCTTCATCTCAAACAAAAACACCCTACATTAACCTCATGCTAGCTACAACGTGGTTTGGATTCTAGTCCACGTTAGAGGAAGGTTCGGTTATGAATGAATAAGAAAATATTTAAATAGTAATATTTTGATTCGAATACAACTGATCAATATTATGAAAATCTTTAAAAATCTGAAGAGGGGACGATGATGGTTGCAATAAATTAATGTACGTTGAATGTTTGATGTCAGTCTAAAAAGGACAAAATCAATCTACAGTTTTATAAATTTGTTTTGTTCTAAAAATATTTATATACGACAAGCGCCCTTATAATAGCAAATTTTAAGATGTTTTTAGTGAAAGATGAAATCTTCAGGTCCAGGTAAGTTTTCTTAAGACATGTTCAGTAGTACACGCGCGAGAAATGGAAGAGAAAGTGTGCATGCATGCTAGGGATGTGTTAGAATTTAGAAAGAAAACACAAGGGGCCATTGCAATGCCAAGATGACCGTATGTGCACCGAAAGGATATCATATTACTAATTGATTCACATAACTATTCAGCATTCATTTTTTTTTTTTTTGAATAAAAAGAAATTATTCACCATTCATTTGATTGTTTTATTATTGTCTCTTTTTTTATTAAAAATAAATAATTTAAACATTGACTTTTTTGGATTGGAGATTCTCTGCTTTGCAACGGTTATACGTGAGATCTCATACTTTTAAATTTACCGTTTCAATGTCCTTTAGAAACAAATAACCACATGTGGTAGCGTGTGAAGAGCTATTTATCTAATGTTTATGGAGAAATACTATGATCATTTACAAGAGAAAATTCATTCTTGATCTAGTCTAGTTCCTTGAGAAATATATACAACTTTCGGCCAATATTATAAACAAAAATATATAGTTTAGATTCATTTAATAAATAATGTATGTAATCTATAATAAATATCACATACATCATTAGTTGAATGAATCTTAAATGTAAATTTTAGTTTATAATAGTGACCGAAGGGTATAGTATATATGCATTATTAAATGAATCTAAAATGTTAACTTTATCTTATACTAGTAAATCAATCAGAGTAGTTGTACCAAAAAAATTAAAATAAAATTGAAGTAGTATTTGTTTGGACACAACACCAAATTAAAATTATCTAGGGACACTAACAAATAAAAAAATTAGAATAGATAATAATTAAATGATTTGGCTAAATTATTTCTCTTTTATTTTTACATTTATTATGTTTGCGTAATTAAATTTGATGTGAGAGAGGTTGTTACCAAGACTTGCTATGATTCATGAGAATTTGACGATATGGTGTCTTTGGCGCCACGACTTCTAAAGTGGATATTCCTTTCCTTGGCGGGATGATGAACTTCTCCTTATGACAATGCATAAGTCCAAAATTCAAGGAGGATTTATGAAGCATGAAAGAGAAGACGAAAAAGTTGAAGAACACTTCTTTTGCAAATGTGGTTAGTCAATAAAATGTTCTTCCACTCTTTGATCATGAAGTTGGCGACAAAGCAAAAAATGTGAGATTTTGGACGAAGAGAGGGTATGTTGGTTGGGTCAAAGTGGATATTCATCTAAGTCCTACCTCGAGTAGCGTGAAGAAAAAAGAAGTAGAGAATTAATATAGATATAGATAGTTACTTTGAGTTTTCTTCGCAACATCTATAGTCTTTTAAGGGCTTGTGTAGTTGATTGTCATGAAAAGGTTTGCAATTTCTGTGTCAAAATTGTAATGGAAAGAGTTTTCAATTTTTTAGCGCATAAATTATAAATAAAAGGTTTGCAATTATGTCCTTACAAAAATTATACCTCTCTCCTCATTATTCTTTCGTTAATGTTATTCTCACCTATAGACAGTTGCACAACAAAAGCGAAGAAAAAAAAAAGAGATATATAAGAACATAAAACATTAATAAATAAATAAAATCACTAGGGAATGAGAGATCATTTTATTGGTAAAACTCACTAGTAAAAAGTTTTGACTTTTTAGAGGTAGTGAATTTTTTTGGTAATTCAATGACATACTTCACTATCTTGAAAGCTTTCAAAATAAACTGTCATCATAGAAGAGGTCCTTGAATCATTGAGGTTTTGTGGCACCCTCCAATCCTAAATTGGGTGAAATGCAACACAGATGGTGTTGCATTGGGTTGTCCTAGCCAAGCAGCTTGTGCAGGAATATTTAGAAAGGTGAAAACATTGGTTGCATTGCTTTCAACATTGAAATTGTTAATGCAGTGTATGTTGAGATTTTTGGAATCATTCTAGACGTGGAGTGTGCATTCTGGAATAATTTGTGGATTGAGACTAACTATAGATTAGCTACCTTGGCTATCAAGTCATCTCATATTGTTCCCTAAAAGTTAAAGAACATGTGGCTAATAAATTGCATGCATAAGATTACTGAACTTTATGATCAATCACATTTTTAAAGAAGGTAACCACTAAGCGGATAAACTGGATAACATGGGATTAATTATTAACAATTTTATTTGATGGTTTTTCACCCTTGATGTAATTAAGGAGGACTTGGCTAGAAATAAGCTAGGTCTTCTCTCTTATAGGTTTTGTTAATGTTTATATGAGGTCAAGTTTGACCTCCTTTTTTTGTACATCATTTTTTAGTTTAATATATTGTGGGTGTCGTCTAGTTAAGACAATCCTTAGTTTAAAAGAATAAAGTAAAAAAATTTGATTGAATATCACAAAAATTTGTTTTACCCATTCTTAAAAATCTAAAAATTTCTAGTAAAATACCATTACATCTTTTTAAATCAAACAGAAATTTTGATCAAATCCCACAAAAAAATTCATCAAAAGAAAGTCTTTTAATATCTTCATAATTCTAAGTGATTGCATCAATTATTTTCAGTTAAAATAATAACACGAAAATACAAAAAAATAAAACTCCCACAAAAAATGAAAATAAAAAACGACAAGACAAAGAAGAGCACACAATTTGTCAAAAAATAAAAAGAAAGAAGAAGAGAACATGATTTTATTGAAACAAAAAAGAAGAAGATGATATTACTATGAGTAGTAGCAGCATGAAAAAGAACTCTTTCCGGTTAAAAGTAACACTACCAAAAACAAAAAGTAATTAAATAATGTGAAACGGAGAAAAACGTGGCGCCGGCCGGCAGGCATGGAAGGAACCCACACAGCCTCACGCCGTTAAAAGCATGAACATGACCATGACACCGACCCACCCAACCACGGTCCCGCTCAGCTATCAAAACTGTGAATAAGACAAAGTCAAAAAATCAAAATTAAAAAATTCTACAGGAATAATAAATAAATAACCGAAATCTATCTTTCTCGTTCTTCTCATTATTAAAATCAAAGAAAAAAAAAATTAACAATACACATTTTAACATATTTTTTGAAACATTTTATTTGATTGGTTAAAATTCACATAGATCCAAATCATATCGGTCTCATGTGAATTATAATTTTTTAACCAATCAATAAGAGTAAGTTGAAAAATGCGTTGCTAACATTTATAAAAAAAAATATACTCAAGATTACCTAATGACATTTTTCAAAAGAAAAAAAAAACTTAATGATATGTGGTAAGTGATTTTTTTTTAATATTTTTTTACAAAAGTTTAAGTGAGTAGACTCAGGACTCATCACAATCAAAACATATATCAAAACTAAAAAAAAGTTTACATAAAGAAAATATTTAGCGACTTTAAGTTTTTTAATGCATTTAATTGATAAATGAAATATTAAAATAAAATATTATGATAAAGAGAACGATTAGTTAGAAGAGAGATCGATCTAAATTCGTAAAGTTTAAAGTCACCTAAATAAAACCCTTTACATAGATCACACCAAAATTTCCTAACATCAATAGCAAGATTGAACCTAAAACTTTATTAGTGAATCAAATTTTTATCAACTAAACAAACTCATTGGTGTAAGTGATATCTTTCTTTTTACACAAATGTTTTAAATTCGAATCTAACGCTAAAAATACACCACTTTTAATTTCTTTTTTTTTTTCAAAAAAATTTTATGTCATCTATCATAATCTTACACGTCTATAAATTCAAACGATTAATCTTTATCTATCGCGCACGCATATTCTCCGTTAAAAAAACAAGTTAAGAAACAAACAAGCAATCCTATGCGCGGCAAACATAGGCGCGTCTACTTCACGTATTTGGTTAGTTAAATGAGAAAAGAGGCGCGCTTCATGCCACTCTTGTCTGCAATATCATATCAAAATCAAATCATCTCAAATCTCCAAGGGCTACCAAACAATCCTTCAGCGTTGGTTACAACGTCTCTTTCATTTCCACATTCTTTAATTCTTTTCATTTTTAATTATATCAATAAACAATTACAATACCGAAGCAAACTCACACAGATAAATCTAATGCATCTCTTCACTCACAACTTCCCTTTTCTTCTCTCTTTCGCCGCCGTAGTTGATGGTGGTTACTGCCGTCGACATTTTCACTGTAGATGGGAGGAGGAGATCCTTCCTTATCGGATATGGAGGAAGAGGAGGAGGAAAACGATGTGATGGTGAACGATTCAGTTGACATTCTTTCACGTTTTCGAATATTCGATGCACCTATACTTCTCTTCGTTTGTTTTCATAAAGCTCTCCGTTCTGAACTTGATCAGCTTCGTTCGTTTGCTGAAACGGCGTCGTTGGAAGATGATCCTAACCGTTGCCGTGAAATAGTTGTTAAGCTTCAACAGAGATTTCAGTTTTTGAAATTAGCTTTTAAGTATCATTGTGCTGCTGAAGATGAGGTCAGTTCATTTCTTAAATTAGCTTTGATTATTTTTAGACCGTAGGATTAGGATGTGTTTAATTATATGTTATTAAGCTATTTGTTTTTCTAACATTGCAATTTAATCGTAATCTTACGTTAGTTTGAGAAATTGAACTTCAAATTTGATAGTTTATTTCGCTTAATTTCAAACTTCGTTATTTGTATTAAACACCTTATTTCGATAAATCAATTAGGCTAAATACATCCCGCGGTCTTTTAAGTTAGTTGTTTGTAACAAATTAGTCGTTTTTTTATTATGAAATTGGCCTTAAGTCATAAAATGTATGGACCGATACTCTCTTTTCATCAAACTCGGTTAAAAAGTTATTATGTGGCTGTTTAATGCTAAGTTGGTAAGTCCAAATTTACCGCTCTCAAAACTAGGGATCATATGTGTATTATTTAATCATGGTTTGAATATAAATCGATCAATTACTTGATTTATAGTGTTGTTGATAAACAGTTTATCTGTAAAATTATGTTTGAATTTGAAAACAAGAAGAAAATGTGCGTATGGAATTATGCTTGGTGTCATAAGCATTTTTTAATGGAGTTGGATGAAAAAATGGTAACTTGTTAAAAATATCTAAGTTAAATGACTATGGGAGGTATTTGGCCAATAAAATATTATAAGAAAACTTGTATTGGTTAAGTCAGTGTCCAGGAAGAGGATTAAAATGGCCTCTATGTGGTGCCTTATTAGGTTTTTGAGAGAATAAAATGTAATCATGTATTTAAATTGTGAAGCTGCACAACAATTGCACCACAGCTCTGTATTTATAGAGGTGTAAGTGTAACTAACTTAGGCAGTTGCATAACTAATTTTCATTTATGCTTTTTCACTCCGATTAAGAAAAGTTATAGATGAATGAAAACATGTAATAATTATATAAAACTATTCTGATTAAACTTGATGTTAATCTTTTCTTTTTTTGACAGCAATGTTAATCATTGTTATATATGCATATGCAGTGTATAGTTGACTTAATGGTAGAATTGAAATAAAATAGAGTGAAGGTTCAATTCAGTCCTTCACAATTTTCTCACGGTCCAAATCACTCTTTAACAAAAAATAATTGCAAATTAGTCTCGACATTTTGATACTGAGGACGAATTAGTCCCTAACTCATTATATCAGAGGGCCTAATTTGTCTCCAATATGAAAATGTCAGCGATTAATTTAGGTTTATTTTTTGTTAGGGACTGAATTGGGTCTTCCCTCCATAAAATAATTAATGATGTATTGAAAACATAAAGTGCTCTCACATGCATGTGTGTTTGACAAGGTGTGTGCATTTTATAATTGTTATACTACTTTTTAATGTTTGGAATTCAGCATATAACTTCAAAATAATTTTTGGCAGATTATCTTCCATGCACTGGATATTCATGTAAAAAATGTTGTATGTACATATTCTCTTGAACATAACAGCACTAATGGGCTGTTTGATTCTATTTTACACTTCTTGGATGAGCTGATGGGCTCTAGTGAGAATATCTCCAAGCTGTTCCGAGAACTTGTGTACTGCATTGATATCTTGCAAACCTCAGTCTACCAACATATGCTGAAAGAAGAAGAGCAGGTAAATATTTGCTATGATCAGGTTCATGAAAAATTACCTAGTTACATCTTTTGTTCTTTCCTTGTTTCATTTTTCAGGCCTAATGGATCAATGTGGTTATTTTGTCTTTTTGACTATGCTTTTGTTGGTTTAGTTCCCATTTATTTGAACCTATTGTGATAAATACATGTTTCACTAAATGCAGTTTAAACGCATTTAATATACATGTTTCATTCAAAAACAAATTCCCAACTCAACACTTATCTGCATTAATGCAAAGGCTTGAAATTTGATAAAGTTGATGTCTTGTTAGTTTAGCATGTATCGTGCGATTGTGCATACACAACCCAATTAATTTACTCTATGAGTGTATCAAGAATTGAAGCCAATAAAGGATTAACTAATTAACAGCTAATAACTACCTTTATAACTATAGCTTAAATAAAACAACCTTAAAATATAGGGTAAAATGCAAACCCATCCCCTCTTCCCCTTTTCAACTTTGGTTCACTTACTATTTGCCCTTCTCTCAGCACACACTCATTGGACATTTTGACTAATGGATAAATGCAATAAACCTCTTAAACTTAGAGTGATTGAATTATGTAAGATGTACCTCAACTTTGAAAGGAACAAAAAAAATCCAATCTTTAAGTTTTCATGCAATTAATTGATCAGGCATCTACATTAAAGTGATCTGAACCATGAAGTTGATTCCACGACAGTGAAATGTATGAAGGGGGTAAAACAAGAAAACAAGAAATATTTAGAAATGACTTGACCTACATCTTTAATTTTGAAATTCTTTAATAATGTAAATTTTTGCACGAGCATGTATTTGTAGATACTTGAGTTTTGATCATCATACTTACTATCAAATTTATCCATTGCCTCAGGTTTTTCCTCTTCTGATCCAAAAATTGTCTACTAAAGAACAAGCCTCACTTGTGTGGCAGTTCATATGTAGTGTTCCTATAATGTTGCTGGAGGAAGTTTTGCCATGGATGGTGTCCTTCCTCTCAGCAGATAAACAAGCAGAAGTTACTCGGTGTTTTAATGAAATTGCACCAATGGAAACAACACTGCAAGAGGTTAGCTAAAGTTTATTACTGAATATTGAATAAAATTTTATATACTCCCCCCCACCTTTTTAATAATTCAGATCTAATTGTGAAGGTTTTGGTTTCTTGGCTTGGAAGCAACAAACAAACCTTCACTGGGACATATTTTCAGAGCGAGGAACTTCAAGGTTCTCATGGATTCCTACATATAGAAAAACCATTTGGTCCGAGTTCATTCAATAGGAACTACTCCAAAGAAATTTCGAGTCAGACGAAAGTGAATGACAAAGAAACAGAAGATGGGGTCAACCAGATTAAAGTTCTCCATCTTTGGCATAACGCCATTAAGAAAGATTTGAAAGAAATTCTGCAAGAGCTTTATCTAATAAGAAAATCCGGTTCTGAGTGTTCTCAAAATTTAGACTCAATACTTATCCAGCTAAAATTCTTGGCTGATGTCCTCATCATTTACAGGTAATACTTCTGACATGTCTTACTTTTTTGGTCTGTGGAAGCTAACTAATTTGTTTTATTTTAATTTTGCTGAATTTTCTAAAGTCAATCCTCTTCTATCTAAAATGCTCATTATTTTTCTTTTTTAATTGTCCAAATTTCTGAATATAACTTTCTGATCACAGCAATGCTCTTAAGAAATTCTTTCACCTTGTACTGAACAAACATGCCCATAACCGACTTTCCAAGTCTACTGAACATTTCCTTGGTGAAAGTCACATTGAAGATTTACAACAGTTGCTATTCTATAACTCAGAAAGTGAAATGCCTTTGACAAAATTTGTAGAGAAGCTTTGCGGAAAACTTGAATTATTTGTATCAACAGTCAACAAACAATTCTCTTTTCATGAAATTGAGGTATTCTATGTAAATCGCAATTTTTTTTAACTCATCAAGGTCGAGAACTTGAGATATCATATAAATAATATATGATGATGGTCCTCAACCTTTTAGTTTATCAGTTTAATAAAATATCCACATGCTGGGGTTTTCAAACCATTCTTGATCCTAAACGTAAACAAACCTATACCTATTCACTTATACAGACACATTAATTTATGAAGTTTTCAGTGGAATGAAATGTTTCTTAGTCTGAGTGAAAAAAACAAGAAACGAGAGAAAGAATAAATCTCCATTTTTAAAAGAAAAGTTCAATTTATGGCTAGCTATATCTTTCTTTTTTTGGATTAAATTTATGGCTACATCTTAGTTCCAAACTCATCAACAATTTTTATTTCTTCATTTAAAGGATGCTACATGAATATGATATTTCAACTGTTTCCCATTCTGACACCCTATTTGTTTGTTAGGTGTTTCCTATCTTTAGAAAGAACTGCAGAAATGGAATGCAAGTGAGACTTCTAAGCTTGAGCATGCATATGATGCCACTTGGGTTACTAAAATGTGTTATAACTTGGTTCTCAGTTCACTTGTCTGAAAAAGAATCCAGGTCCATTCTCTATTGCATAAAGGAGGGAAATAATTCTGTCAGTAAAGCTTTTGCACCATTGTTACATGAATGGTTCCGCATTGGCTATTCAGGTAAAACCTCAATTGCAAAGTTCCGACAGGACTTGCAGCATATGTTCAAAACAAGACACTCTTTTTCATCTGAGAAAATGAAGGAAGCTTGTGGGTTTTCATTTTTAAATACTGACAAGCAGCCACATAAAAGTTGTGGCAAGAATTGTTTGTCCTATTCCTCATCTTCTGGATCCAAAAATGTGAGCAAGTACGAGACACCATACTCCACAGGAATTAATTTGCACATATTTTTCCCTGACACTGCTATGAAGTTAAATCAGCATCCAAGACTTCATGCTGCAAATTCTTCTTCTGTTTCATTTCTTAATGATCCAAAACCAATTGACCTGATATTTTTCTTTCACAAGGCTATTAAGAAAGATTTGGATTACCTAGTTCTTGGCTCAGCTCAGTTAGAGGGGCATGATGATTTGGTTACAGATTTCCAAAAACGGTTCAATCTCATATATTTTCTTCACCAAATCCATAGTGATGCGGAGGAGGAAATAGTGTTCCCAGCTTTGGAGGCAATAGGCCAGCTAAAAAACATTAGCCATGCCTACACCTTTGATCACAAACATGAAGTTGAGCACTTTGGTAAAATGTCTCGCATTCTTGATAAGATGTCTGAATTACACCTTTTAGTTTCTACTACTGAGTCAAAGATAAGGGACAAGAGAGTGCTAAGGCGTCATCATTTAATCAGGAAGCTGCAAGAAAGGTGCAAATCAATGCATAAGTTACTTTCTGATCATATAAACCGCGAGGAAATAGAAATTTGGCCTATAATTAGAGAATTCTTCTCGAACCGGGAGCAAGGGAAGATCATAGGATGCATACTTGGAAGAATAAGTGCAGAAATATTACAAGATATGATACCTTGGCTAATGGCATCTTTAACACAGGAAGAACAGCATGTTTTAATGTTCTTATGGTCCATGGCTACTAAGAATACAATGTTTGATGAATGGTTAGGTGAATGGTGGAATGGGTACAGTATATCTAAGGCAGCAGATGGATCAAATGATGCCCCTGTACAGAATGTTGAGCCACTAGAAATTATATCCAAATATTTGTCAGAAGAGGTTCTTAATGCATTACAAGAAGAATCGTCGGCTAACGAAAGCAGAATTTTTTTGCAGAAGGATCTTATTGGCAATAACTTTGAGTTGTCCGACAACAATGTTGATGACAAGGTTAAGGTTCATAATGCAGCACAAAGTTATAGTCAATGTTCAGAATGCACAAATCATTTTCATGATGATATCAAGAAAAATGGCTGCAATGAAGTAAAACCAGTGGGCACTATGACAAGTCAGTCTGTTCAACATTTTGATTTTGACAAGTCTGGGCATTATGACAGACTTCTGAAATTGAGTCAAGATGATCTGGAGAAGGTAATAAGAAGGGTATCTGGTGACTCTTGCCTAGACCCTCAGGAAAAGTCGTACATAATACAGAGCCTACTTACGAGGTTGGTCTTGTGATTTTCCTAATGGTTTTTGTTATTTATATAATAAATATAATAAAAACTCATAATGTGCCTATACCTAACAAGTAACAACTTAGCTCTGGGATAGTTGGTTGTTGACAATTATATTTTATCTCCTCATATTTTGGAGTAACAATTGAAGAATATTGCTGAAATTATTTTGCTAGTCAATTTTATCGTCAGTGAACAACAATTGTTATGTTTACATTCAAATTATTTTAATTTTAATTTTTTTTTTTTTATAAAAACACTTACAATCAAGACGTAGACAGTTTTTGACCGAGGTATTTTTCAGTGTAAAATAAGCTAATCCTAACATGCATTAATGGCAAGGTTATGTAATCTGGCTTGTTTTCCTCATCATTAATTTTGGAAGGTTATAGGAAACAATTCCAATCAATAAAGGGGTATTGTGTTGAAACTGAAATCAGAACTAACTACAGAGAAAGGAAAGATCTGAACGTGTTCCTAACCAAGGAAAATAACACTTAGCCCAAGCTAAAAGCTAAAATAAAACTGAACAGGATATCCCTCTCCTATTCTGTTACATTTCTGTCTGTACCTTGTATGTTCTCTTTCATCTATACTCTATTTCTGTAACTAACCTTATCTCTATACTAGCATCTATTTTTTGGTCAATCCATCGACACCTACATGTTTTCTTCCTGATTGCATTTAATCTTTAGTGGGCCCGGGCTTGCAGGTTTAAACATGCAAGCCTTCTTCATCTTGGACCCGACCTGTACTGTATTTGAGTCCATGGTATGGTCCTATTAGAAAGCAGTAGACCATGGAACACAATGAGTATGAAATGTACCTTTCATAGTTGCATAAGAATGCCTGTGGTTTATTTAAGTGTGATGTTGTAAACCATTGATATTTATTTGCTAAAATTTAGTATACACTTTTTTTAGAAGACAGTGTATTTCTGCTCGACTAATTGCATCTATCGTTCGTCTATTCCAATCCCATGATAGCCACACACTTCAGGTTTTTAACATAACTTCCCACATATTTTCAGCCGTTGGATCATTAGTCAGAAGATCTCTTCTATGGAAGCCAATATCAAAAGCGATGGACAGGAATTCCCAGGGAAACATCCATCTTACAATGATCCTCATGAACAAATCTATGGTTGCAAACACTACAAGAGGAACTGTAAGCTTTTGGCTCCCTGTTGCAACCAACTTCATGCTTGCATACATTGCCATGATGAGGCATCAGATCATTTAATTGACAAGTAAGAATAGTATGTGCTCTGTTTATGTTTTATTTTTGAATTGAGGAATTTGATTTTTCATAATTCATCTTTGACGGAATGCCTAAATATATGTAGAAAATCAATTACAAAGATGATGTGTATGAAGTGCTTGATGATTCAACCAATCAATGCCACATGCTCATCAGTTTCTTGCCGCAATTTATCCATGGCAAAATATTACTGCAGGATCTGCAAGATATTTGAAGATGAAAGGTAATGTAGCCTAACCGGTTTCTTTATAAAGTATTAACTAACTTTCTCATCCCATAAAATGTTTGCAAAAAGTGTGAGATAAATTGTGTCCCAGGCATACACGATGATGTCTTATTTCTGGTATAAATACCATAATTTAGGGAGATAGTTAGAGTTTATCAAGGAGATGATAACTAGCTAAATGGCATCTGTAACATATATGTTGTTGACGAAATATTACTCCCTCCTATCTCAATTATAAACAAAACTGACTAACTACACACATACTAAGAATATTGGTTAACTTCATTGAATTTGAAGTTGTTCCATTAAACAGTATTGATTTCTTTTTTGCTTATATTTGAAACCAGAGTAGTCCAGAGTAGTAACATTCTAACATGTATTACTTATGACATCCACTAGTGTCAAAAGACTAACTACCCCTCCTCCTCTCTCACTTATGTGTGTGTATGTGCCTCGTATTAACCAATTTCTCATTACATTCTTGGGGGACAACATTTGATGGCCAGAGATCTTTTCCATTTCTCAAAAGAAATGGAGAGCTTCAGTTCTATAGTTTAGGGTGTGAAGTCATACATTTCTAGAACCAGTGGTATAATTAGGCCTTTATACACCAAAAAATTCGTAGTAATAGAGTTCTTCATTTCTTTTGAGAAATAGAAAGGATCTCTACTAATATTTGATATAGTTTTATAAATGTGAGAATGTTAGGTGAGTGGAAACCCATAAGTGAGTTAGTTATGGAATGCCCTTGGGCCAGCTGATAGTAGCTAGTCCATAAGAGAATACTACAGAATCTTAATGTTGTTCATACCTATAGAAGGAATATTTTAGAAACTTATGGGCCAAGTTTAACAGATTCCTAGTTCTCTCTTTCTATGGAAACTGGTCAAGTACACGGGGGTGATACCTCTCACTTAATCTTACTGTTCTTATGCGAAGCTTTCAAATTGTGTTACCATCATGACTACAACTCTTGCATTTTTTAACAGGGAAATTTACCATTGTCCCTATTGCAACTTATGCCGAGTTGGAAAGGGTTTGGGTGTTGACTATTTTCATTGCATGAATTGCAATGCTTGTATGTCTCGTTCTCTTATGATACATACATGCAGAGAGAAATCTTTAGAGGAAAACTGTCCGATTTGTCACGAATATATCTTCACGTCCTGCTCTCCAGTAAAAGCCCTCCCATGTGGTCATGCGATGCACTCAACATGTTTCAAGGTACTTACTTGTATTTTTTCCTCCACAATCATTTTGCAAAAACAAAGACAACTTAAGTTGCATTTGTGATGGACTTCCAGGAATATACTTGCTTTAGCTATACCTGCCCAATATGTAGCAAGTCACTTGGAGACATGCAGGTCAGTCAATATTTGTCATTGCATATCCTATATTAAGATATATTGTTCATATTGCTGCAAATATATTTTACCATGGTAATGATTGTGTATGTCTCTTCACTTACATTGCTACATGTACTGAAGATTCACTAGAAGCTTTCTTGCATTCTGATGATTATAATGGTTTACATTATAGGATTAGTCTTTTAATAGTAGTGGGAGGAGAAATAATATTCAAAACAATAAAATTATATTGATATTTGATGTGAGTGATATGCTATACGCTAATCCTTATTTATATTTATGCTAGATTTATGTAATACTAATTAATTAAGAAAGCAAATCGTGAAAATAAGGAAATATGGAAACCAATTACAAGAGATCAGTTAAGATAATCTATGATATATTATGATAGAATAAAGATATTCTAACACTTCCCTTAAGCTGAAGCTTACTAAGCTTTACATGATTGTAAAGTCAACTCAAACAAAATTTGAGGCCAGAGCGCATTTAGGACAAGAGCTAGGACCAGATTGCATCTAAACTCTAAAGACACGAGCTATGGCAGGACCATCTTTTGGAGAAGAGCAGGCCTAGACCATATTTTGGAGAAGAGTTGAGGCCAACCCACGTATGGGAGTAGTGTCGAGCCAACTTGCATTCGGGATAAAAGAGTTGGGTTCAGACACCAGATTGCATCTGGGACAAGAGTCAAGGCAAAATCGTATTTGTAATAAGCTGGGGGCAGATCATGTCTAGGACAGAGACAGAGGCTAGACTGAATTTGGGATATAGCTAGGGAGTAAAAATGCAGGAATGCTGTAGAACTTTCATTGGTTGCTTTGACTAGTCGTGGTGGATGATGTCACTTTGCTACCATGTTAAAGTTATAGAACTTGCCATTTATATTTGATATATTTATGAATGATATGCTAAAAAACAAGAACACCAATCTCTCCGTATATTTTTATTAGACTATGAAAACAAACCATAAAAGTAAGAAAATATGGATACTGATTCCAAGAGATATTCAATGATCTAACTAGTTTCATGACAGAAAAAAGACGTGGTTGCATATTGTTCAGATACTCTAAAAAACCTATTTCTGATATAAGGGAATACAGAGTTTCACTACTTGAATAGGACCAGATCACTGAAATATTTACATAAACTAAAGAATTCTGATCTTAGAAGTTGCTAGTCACTGCATGTTATTTGCATTATAGTTGTAATTTATAGCTAGGAATATTCAAATCTGCCAAGGACTTTGAAATTCCACAGGGATGAGATTAAGAGAAGCCATGCATTGAGCTCATAGATTTTGATAGCATAGACAATTGTTTTTTCACCTTAAAAATTTTGTTTCAGTTCTTCAATCATTTATTTTCAAATGATATTGTCATTTCACTTACCTGAAAACTATTGTACAACTGCTCAAGATTCAATTTGTCTGTTTGAATAGCTGGACTGTTGGGTTGGATTTTAATTTTTGTCATTGGTACTCCATTTATCTGTCAAGTAATCATCTCTCTAATACTATCAGAATGCCCTGCAGGTCCTTTTTAGGATGTTAGATGCACTATTGGCTGAGCAGAAAATGTCTGACGAGTTTTCGGGTCAAACTCAGGCTAGTCAGCTGTTTCTCTTATTTCCCGTCTCATATCAAACCTTCAGTTTTGTATTGTTTTTCCGAAATATACACTCTAACTGAATCTATAACTGCAGGTTATATTATGTAATGACTGTGAAAAGAAAGGAGCAGCTCCCTTCCACTGGCTTTACCACAAATGCCCTTGTTGTGGTTCCTATAACACTAGAGTTATATGATTCTTCCAGTGTGAGCATAGATGTTTGCCTCTCCTAGCTTCTCTGTATTTAAGCATTAGATCATACTTTGTTTTTAAGTTTTTAGCTCTATCACTTATGCCAGAATAATCCTCCTAATGTAAAAATAATTACATTGTTATTTATGACATTTAATTGTTAGAAACTCTTCCTTTGACGTGCAACTACTCAGAATCAACATTACAATTTCAGTTTGAAAAGCAAGAAATGATATTCATGACAGCTTTCTGATAGAAGATATTTGCCTTGCCATCTACTTTGTTTTGGTTATCTGCTTCCTCATTAAATGCATAGCGTGTGGATAACACCGTAATTTTTTTATATCATCTAATAATGCTAAGAAGGATAAGAATTTATCAGATATACTCTGAGAGCTTGAGGTATACAGATGAGCTTAAATTTCATTGATAAATCGTTAATTTTGACATATTTGATCAAGCTTGAATTTGATAACCAAAGTAATGCAATATAGGATTAAATATGTTTTAGTCCTTAAAAAGTTTATGTTTCTCAGATAAATACTTCAACACATTATTGTTAAATGTTGAGGTAAAAACGAATAAAACTTTAATAAGAATTAACTTGAAAAATAAGTCACATTTTCCATAACAAAAAACATTTTTAAATCAAAAGTATATCTTTTTGTCTAGTCTGAATTGAGAAGCATTACGATTTATAGAAATAGTGTCATATACAAAGTGACACCAGAAACAGTAACATAATAATGCATTTTTTAGTATTTTCTATATTTTGAATATGATCAAGTGACCTTTCCGACGATAGATTTTTTTTTTTATCCATGTAGCCAACCTGACTTAATGAGAAAAGCTTTCGTTTATGCTGATTATATATCCTCCTTTATTTAATAATGAAAATAGCAGCTGCATTAATGAAACAAGCACTTATGAAAGGAAACTCAACTTGGCAGCCTATGTTTCCTTTGAGTTAAGATATGAAAGGCTAAAAAGGAGGGCTATGTCTGTTAATTTGGAAACCAGCAAAATCTTTCATGTTTTTCAGACAGAAAAGCCACTCTTTTGAGTTAATTTGTATCCTCATATCTTAAGTAAAAAATCTTAAAGGAGGGGTTGTGTTCATGTTGAACATGAACTGATGAAAGTGACTTAAAAGAAATGAGAATACAAATTTCATTGTCATATGCCGCTGTTGTATATGTGCCTTAATAAAAGTTGGGTAATTTCAATCAGGAAAATTCTGCTAAATCAATTCTAATGAGGTTTTGTACTTCAAATGGCTGGTAGACTTTACAAATTTTGACAGAAATGAAGATGGATAAACACTTTACAGACGTCAAGAATAAAAAAAGATTTTGTAACATTAAACTGTTGTTATTAGCCTGCAGAACAATAAAACAACAATTATGCCATATTCATAATACCCTAGCAGATATAATGTAGAATGTGAAATTTGATTTTTCGTTATAGAAATAGTTATAATATGTACACTGAAACAAGCAGGCAATTGGCCTCTAATTTCAAAGTATACATGGTTGGATAGTTTGAAGCACATTGAGGTTTCTCTATGACAGATCTACAAGCTGTGCTGAATTTTAAATTAAGAAATTGAAAGGTAACAGACCATCTTTCTATTACCTCAGAGTCACAGCCACTATCATCTATGAATTTAAAGTTCTAATGAGGTAAACAAATTAACCGTGATTTTAATACATGATATTGAAATAATGGCATCTTTTGATAAGTAGCCAATCCCGTCTAATGAGATAAGACTTAGTGGAGGTTGTATTAGGTCCCTGGTCGATCTTATTTTTTTTATTTGTATATTTTTGTCATGATGTTTCAAATGGCTTGGATCTTTGAGAATATAATTTGCTTTTTCATGCTTGATGTGAGTGACTGCATAATCTGGTTTTGTTATCATTCTTTGCAATAGTAACTACTTACATAAGAAGGAAATATATAAAGTTGCTCTAAAATATTTATGCAGTTAATATTATGATAGTAGATACGAACAATCAAATACTCAGTATAGATTGATGAAAAGTGTCCCATCTGGATATTATTCTTCGCCTTCTCATAAACAAATATTCAGTATACAAGAAACATGATTCTATTTAAAATGTCGACTTGTGAAGGATTGGAAACTCAATAATGACAATATTACCAAAATTTTAAAATAAAAGAATCCAAAAAGGACTGCAAAAATGAAACCTAGTTCATCTTTTCCTTTTGTTGATGGGAAGAGGGCGGCATAGTACTGATCAGTTGACACTGGTAAGGCTGAAACAAGCAGCAGCACTCTTCAGTTCATTTTCAGAAACATGCTCTGTGCATGTTCTTGTATCTTTCAGTGATTCTTCCGAACTGCACGCAGAAAATGTACGGATATCAAATATTAGCATTTTCATTTCACAAGATTTTGATATATAATTTGTAAATGATTATCAATTTCCCACTATATCTAATTTCAACATTTAAACATCAATCTCATTTAGTACGATCACTCGGGGAGGTTAGAATTGGTACAAACCCCTGACAAGATTACCTCTGGTCGAGGGAACCTGTGGATCGATGATCATCTAGAAAATAAGTGTATTGTTTGATCTACTTTAACGGTGTGCTTGATAATTATGTCAGAGTAATTGATCAATTTACCTTGATTCATAAGCCTCCTTAGAATAAATGTATGATTGCCTATCATCAACTGTATCAAAAAATGAATGCATCTCATCATAATTATCTTCAACAACTCCTTGTTGGACAGATGATAGTGGTTGCGACTCTGAGGTAACCAATTTATGAGGTTGCATTGCTATTGAACTGCTATTATTATTTGTGTAAGGGCATTGAAGCCACAAATTAGGATTTGTAGCATCATCCTTTGAATCCATGTAGATGGAGGAGTTATTATAATCCACACTATTGCTGTTGGAGTAGGAATGTTGCTGAGATACAGACAAAGGTGCAGCAACTGTGTTATTGTTGTTATAAGTCTGTGGTTGTGGAGAGTGATTAAAGAGTGCGAGCGCATTGAAGGAACGTGTCGCCATTCCTAATTCTAACTGTGAAGTCACATCATCATGAGGTAACTGTTGTTGGTTTTGTTGTTGCCTGCAAATTTCAAGTTGTTGATAAACAGCATGAAGTTCTTCTTCCATCATCCATATTTGATATTGTAACCTGCAAATTTCCTCCCAACATCCATGCACAGGATACTTGTCCCTATAATTAGCTTGAATGATAATAGAATCCATGGCTGTTTTCTTCTGACTAGGTTCCAGGTACTTTAGTATTTTGACAATGTTGCTAACTCCAAATAATTTGTGGACATTTTGGAAAATTTTAGGTTGGTCTGCAGGGAAATAAGGAGCTAAAAGGCACTCAGGTGTGCACTTTCTTCTTTGGAATTTGCATGCTGCACAGGCTTGTGTTGTGCCACCCTTAAGGGTCATTATTATTATTATTATTAATATTTCTTTCCACCACCTAGTGAGAATGATGCTGGAAAAAACTAACTAAATATGATCCAGAATGAATGGATGATGAAGTTAAGGTTTGAAAGGGTAGGGATGTGTATGCATATTCATATTTTTGATGAAAATGAGAGCTGCAAGGTGTCTCTATTAATGTGTGGATCTGTTGTTAGGGTATGGAAAGACTGAGTAAAAGTGGAGAGAGGACAAATGTTGGGATGAGGTTGTTTTCAAAAGTGATTCTGTTAGAGACTCCTAAGTTTTAGGGTTGCCATATGCTTCGGTCATGCCTCACTAACAGCTATCTATTCTAAGTCTAACCTTGACAATACTCTTATACTGGAATTACAATTTATTGAGAAGAAAAAATTGTTGCACCCACAATGTTTCAAATAATAACTAACTAGACATTTTCAGTCAAAGGCAAAAAACTATCAAGACATTTAGAGTAGGCATGCAATGGAGCGAGACGATGATGGTTTTTGCTTCTTGGGTATCCATGTACCGGTCTCCGATTCCAACGGTGTGAAAAATTGGGCCGCAACCGCCTACTCGATGGGGTTCGGGTGTTCCCACCCCACCTCATCCCCGCATGAACTTGGACCATATTTTGATACTTTTTAATTAAAAAAATAATAAAAAACTCAAAACTATGACTTTTCAACAATCCGATTTTTTTTTAGAGGAAACAACTTGTTTAAGGCTCACCTTAAAAATAAACATATGAATATAATTTAAGAGTTTGTTTTAGGTTTTTAAATTTTTGATACAAGTGAGACGAGTTCGAGGTGGGTATCAATGTCATTATTACTCATTATGCTCTCGTCTTTTGAAACCAGAGAAAACCAGAACCCAGTAAATTTGGATTTTTTTTTTCCTTCAATGTTAACGTGGATTCAGACCCCAGCGGGCATGGCTTATGTTGCAATACATCATTTTGAGTTTTTTATTACATGAGAAAAAAGGGAGAAAAAAAAAACTAAGTCCTGAAGATAATGGACACTCCTCTAACATCCGCCAGAAACGCCGATAACAAATTAAAAAGAGACTCATTAACCATAATCAAAGAGTCCGAGCAATTGGCTCTTATATTTGCAAGAATATCAACACAAATATTCCATTCACGAGAGTATGTTTCAAAACTAAAATTACAATCCTTTCTCATATAGTTTCTGATAATCTCCGACGTAATAGCACAGTGGTGATATTGATGTTTTTCCAAAGTCACTACCTGGACCATGTGAAGGGGATATGAGTAAAAAATGACCTTTTTAAATCCTGCAAATTGCTAACTCAACTTGATGCAAACTGGGGGATGTATTGGATTAGGATTTTGACGGACAATTTTTGCTTTAAAAAGTCTCGAGGATTTTAAAAGACTTTGTAGGATTTTAATGACTTTTAGGATTTTAAAAGACTATCAAGATTTACAATTTGGATTTCAATGGATTTACATCATAAGATTTTAAAGGATT
Organism: Medicago lupulina; assembly: GCA_958299785.1. Lineage (NCBI taxonomy): Eukaryota > Viridiplantae > Streptophyta > Magnoliopsida > Fabales > Fabaceae > Medicago > Medicago lupulina. The sequence continues at coordinate 11,953,423 of OY283143.1, read as the reverse complement.
TCAAATGATTTTATGAATTTATAAGATTTCAAAAGATTTTATGAATTCTAAGGATTCATTGAAATGAAATGATTACAACACACTCTCTATCGTAATATTCTCAATACATACTATTTTTTTCTGAGAGATAGAGAGAAGGGAAAAGATGAGGGAGAGAGAGAGAGGAGGGGAAGAGAAGAGAAGAGAGAGAGAGAGAGAGAGAGGGGGGGGAGGAGAAGAAAGAGAGATGGTAAAATTTTAAAAGAAAAACAATCTCAAGAAATCTCATGTCTTCATAAAAGACTTTTTTATGCTAAAACTTCATTAGAATATCCCACAAAATCCATCAAAATCCAATTTATTAAACAATCCTTCAAAATTTGAATGATTTTGAATACCACAAGACTTTTTTTAAATGATGAAAAGTCTTGATTGAATACCTCAAGACTTTTTTAAAATGACAAAGAGTCTTGATTGAATACCACAAGACTTTTTTTAAGTTGCAAAGAGTCTTGATTGAATACCTCTAGATTTTTCCATCATTAAAATGTCTTTTAAAATCCCTTAGAATCTTAATCCAATACATCCCCTAAAAGAACACTAAAAAAATATATGCATGATGGATCCAAGTATGATTTCTTACTCTTCATAAAAAAAATCATGGTTAGTGAGAATCATATTTGCTAACAATGATATCTCCTTGTGTATTTTCAACTTGGTAGTAGATAATTTGTTACATTTTGTTTTAATATTTGAATTTACTGTTATCTATTTGTTATATATGTATTTACATCGAAAGTTGAAGGTAATTTTGGAAGGAGAAAAATTCGACCCAAAAAAGCCAAAAGAAATTATTTTCTTTATATATAGTACGTATATGTGTTAGCATAATCAAAAGAGAGGAAAGAAAAAAAAATATAACTAATGTTTTTAAAAAATATATATAAATAGCGAAAAGATAAAAATAAAATGAAATGTGAGAGAACATTACTCCCTCCGTCCCTTATTACTTGACCTAGTTGACTCTGTCACATATGCCAATGCACAATTTTAAATTTAAATTTCTTTAATAATTTAGTAGAAAAAATTACGAAAATTTGTTATTTTGAAAATATTCATCGAGACGAATCTAACAACATCTTATATGCTATATTTTGTTTTTATATATTAGTAGAAAAATAGAGTCAAAGCATGTTACATGAATAATGCAAATTTTTAAACTAGGTCAAGTAATATGAGACGGAGGGAGTAATTAAAAAGAATGACACGTTGCTTGTTACAAAAAAGATAATATCCACGATTTAAGGAAAGAAAAAAAAAACTAACTCTAAATTACTGTGAATATATAAATGGCTTAATACATGCTTTGGTCCCTTAACTTATTTTTGGATTTCATTTTGGTTCTCTAACTATAAAGTGTCTCAATTTGGTCTGATAAATCTTTTGCCGTTTACTATTTCGATCCCCTCCGTTAGTTTTTTGTCAAAAACAGTTAACCCTTGTTGACGAAGGGTTAGATTTGAAAAGTACACAAGTATATAATGGGCTCACAACATATGATCATTTCTATTTATCTTGATTTTGCTAAAAATAAAAATTTAAAATCACCATCAATCTTCATCTTTTTATACATTTTTAAAAAATTTGTATCCAAATTTTTGTAGAAAAAAAAAACTGACCTTTTATTAAAAAAAACGTAAAAAAATGAAGTTTTTTCAAATTTTTTAATTCTGGAATAATTTTTTATATATTTTTCAAAAAAAAAATCCAGATTTTTAAAAATTAAAATATTTTCCAAAATTATAAAAATTTGAATTTTTTTTATATTTTTTTAAAAAAATTGTATCCATATTTTTATAGAAAAAAAAATCATAAAAAAAATCTGACCTTTTTATAAAATTTCAGAAAAAAAAAAATTCTACAAATTTTTTAATTTTGAAAAAGATTTTATAAAAATTCTAGAATAATTTTTTTATTTTTTATAAAAATCTGAAACTGACCTTTTTTTCAAATTTTTTAATTTTGAAAAAGATTCTATAAAAAATATGAATTTTTTTATATATTTTTGGCTTAAAATAATCAGGTGTTAATCATTCACCATAGGCTACAAAATATATCAAACAGTTAAAATGTAACGGATATGACCAAAAGAGGTAACGACAAAAGACATAAGGGACCAAATTGAGACACTTTATAGTTAGGGGATCAAAATGAAATCTGAAAATAAGTTAAGAGTCCAAAGCATGTATTAAGCCTATATAAATAGAGCGTTTATTATTTGTTTACTGCGATTAGATACTTCAAGCAAACAAAAACTACGGTGCGATTAGAAGAATAGAAAAGTCGGAGAGGAGAAAAAGAGATCGACCTAACACCTAAGCAATGGGGTAAAGGCAAACTATTTATTTTATTCTCTAATTTTTTTTTTGGGAGCTTCTACGGTACACCTGTCAATTAAGGTGTACCGGTACTCTTGTTTCAATAATTATACATTAACTATCATTTTTTATGAAAAAAAGAGCTATTTGTTTATATTTAAATTTAGAAAATATCATTTCATTGTTTATAAAAATCATACTAATTATTTTTTACATTTTATTGTAAAAAATAATCAAAATCCTTTATTATGAGTAATAAAAATTCAAAAAATTTAAATTTTATTGCGTTGACGTTTTTGGTAAATAAGATTTAGTTATTATAATTATATGTGATAGAAAATAATTTTTTCCCACAAAAAATAACTCATAGAATTAGCTATTTTAAGGATTTAGTGTACCAATACACTCAAATTTTTTAGTGTACCATAGAATTTGTCTTTTTTTATATTCTTTTTTAGTCAGTTATATTACTATATGCTCTTGTGTTGTGTTGGCAGAAAGCAGCAACCAGGGGCGGTTTCACCGTCCCCCGGCGACCCCAGGCGGTCGCCCGGACTCGATCGATAATTTTTGTAAATTAGATCCAATCCAAAAGCCTATTAACACGTTGGTTGTTACAAACCCAAAAGATAATAACCAGGGTTTTAAGGAAAGAAAAAGAAACTAACCCTAAGTTACTGTGAATATATAAATAGAGCGTTTATTATTTAGTAGCCATAATATTAATAACTACAAACTGCGATTACTTAAAAAAAAAAAAAGAAACTACACTGCGATTAGAAAAGGAGATCGACCTAAGCAATGGGGTAAAGGCAAACCATTTATATTACTCTCTAGTTTTTTTTTTTTTTTTTATATATTTATTTTAGTTATATATATGCTCTTTGTGTTGTGTTGGTAGAAAGCAGCAACCTTTGCATCATGCGATGGGTTTATTTGTTTGTTAGAACTTAGAATCATTATCTATCGTAGTATTATTTTGTTTTTTATTTCAAAACCATAACATGAATGTAGTATGGTTCTGTATTATGATTATGATTTCATTGTTTCTTGTAAACTGTAGGTTTGAAGAGACGTTCAATTTCTCAAATGGGGATGTCTACGTTGGAAACTTCAAGGATAAACTTATGCATGGCAACGGAAAGTACACATGGTCAAATGGATCAATATATGAGGGTGGTTTTGTTGATGGAAAGATGTCAGGGAAAGGACGACTGATACATGCATTAGGATCAAATTATGAGGGTGACTTCTCTGGAAATTGCCTTCATGGTTATGGCACCCAAACTTGGAGGGATGGAACTATCTACATTGGAAATTGGGAAGAAAATCTACGAGATGGAAGAGGGGTTGTCAATTGGGCTAATGGCGATGTTTTTATTGGTTCTTGGTCAGCTGGCCTTGTACATGGATTTGGAGTTTTTACATCTCTAGATGGGGATGTCTACGCTGGAAATTGGAGGAAAACAGGGAAATTGGAGGGAAGAGGGAATTTGTTTTGGGCTAATGGTGATCATTTTAATGGTTGTCTGTCAAATGGGCTTAGACATGGATTTGGAGTTTATAGATGTGCAAATGGAGATGTCTATATCGGAAATTGGAAAAAAGATAAAATGGATGGAAGAGGGACCATGAATTGGGCTAATGGTGATGTTTTTGATGGTTGCTGGTCAAATGGACTTATACATGGATCTGGAGTTTTTAAATTTGCAAATGGGGATGTCGACATTGGTAACTTCAGGAGTAAACTTCTTTATGAAAACGGAACATACACATGTTCAAATGAAACAATGTACAAGGGTTGCATATGCTCAAATGAAAAAGTGATAGAGAAAGGACTGATGATATGGAGCCTTCAAAATCCTGATGGAGGTGCTAATTGCTCATCTAGTGTGACCCCTTTGATCATCGAAAGGGGATATATGAAAGGTGTTCTAATTGTGGAGAAAATTCGACAGCATTCAAAAGTAACACTTAAAAATAAGAAGAACAAAAAACAGGATGCATTCAGTGCAAAGAGAGTAAAGCAGAGATCGTGTATATGGGCTTGGTTGAACCCCATCGAAGCTATTATTGAATCTATCGAATCTTAATCTGCAACTTGGCATCAGGTAAATTATTTAATTTATAAAAAGTATTATGGAAAATTTGATATAGTATTCATGGTTACCACTATATTATCACCTTTGTTTCAACTGTTCTATACTTAACTGTTCTGTCAATGTGCGCAGACGGTTTGATAAAATGCACACTTGCTGCTTGTTTCCCAAATCAGATTAGTATAAGAAACAATTTATAACTTAAGTTGTGTTTAATATTGTAACTTTAATATTTGAAACATTGACAGAAACGTTTTGGTATGGATAGAGAATGTAAACAGATTAAGAATCATAAACAATTTTAAGAGATTGTTTTTTCTAAGAGTAGATGGCTTCAAGAATTTGTGCATCGCATGTACTATGTGTTTATGACATCTATTCTCATGTTCACCGGTGTTTCATTTTTCCTGTGCAGAGATGAGGACAATGAGAAAGGGTGATCTAATATAAATACTTAACACTGACTTATGGACCAGATGGTACGGTAGATGAAGATGCATAGAAACTTTTGACATTTGAACTCTATTTTTTGGTTTCAAATTTCTGGATTTCATTACTCACTAGCACTTATTTTCAAAACATCTTCACTTGTTACAATTTATTTTATTTATCTTATTTTTCACTAGCACTAGTTTTCAACAAACATCTCAGCATGTTGAGTGTTAGAGGTGACAAACATCTTATTCATATTTTCTGTTTAGTTGAGACTTCAAATCATTCCTCATTATTCCTATACTAGGACAAATCTTTTAACCCTATTCCTTTCCTAGCTTGGTAACTTGAGATTCCTTGTAGTTCAGTTGGTTGTATGATTGTTGATTTTTAATGCTTGCTGCCATATTCATCATTGAGTTGTATTCCTGTTGCAAGTTTTCCTTTGTGCATGAGATCCTTGCTTTGTTAACTTAGGGAGCTGGATGCAATTTTTGTCTGCATTACATAGTTAAATCATTGAACACCTTGATGAGCAATTTGTCAACATTTACATTAAAAAGTGGAAATCTGATAGGTATCACTTTCTTTTTAGTTCATAGAATGCTAACATGTGCCCCTAAGACATTAGTTAAAAAAATCTATACCAATAAATAGAGGGAATACACTCTCTTTTTTTGTTGGACTTTTTCTTTCGTTTAAACTATTTTATCATTTTTATAAAATCATTTAAAATTTCAACTAAAAAAATTAGTTAAATCACGTTAATATTGGAACAATTCCTAACAATAGGATTAATAACCCACAGTATTTTGATCTTATAAAAAATATTATATTTTCAATCGGTATTGCTCTTCACTTGATTATTTTTAAACATTTTATGATTCATTGTCAATAAAAGCGGAAAGACAAACACGTTAATACCCGTCCTGACACTAGTCAATATAGTAGAAATATTTAGAAACTTGAGCAGTAAAACTTTTAAAAGTGTAAAATAGTGCTCTTCTTAATACAATTTTACTCTTTTTTTTGTTGCTTTATCTAGTGACACAGATACTGATTAGCATTTCTGAGGCAATTACCACCAAAGTATAACGTAAGTGATCGATCCTACTATTAGTACTTGATATTTTTGTTTAAACATATTCGCCTCTTAAGCTTTCTTTGAAAGTTTAAAGGGAAAAGAGGAAAGAGGAGAAAAGAGAATAGTTTGCAACATTTTCAATAAATTACCTAAGGACCTTTCTACATTAACTTCCTTTCCACTCTCAACTTACTTTCATGAGATTTCCACTACAAACATCCAACCAATAGTTTAATACCTCAACTCGATTCTATTCTACACATTCCATTAAAACATTCAAACACCGCCTTCTCATTAACTTCGTGAAACGTTTGTAGATAAATAATCAAAGTAGGATACCAACTTGATATATGAAAGATAAAGTTTAGCCTCTTGTGAACAGTATTATACGACAGCAAAATCAATCGGCTGTATTGACGAACTTATTAAACTCCAAAGAAAATATTGGTAAAAACAAAACTAGAACAATCAAAAGAAACACAACATGCAAAAATAAATAAAAAAATTTGCCTCTGTAAAATATAAAAGAAAAATGCTTGCAAATGCCCTAAAAGTACATGTTAAAAAACCAAAGAAAAAGGTGTATTCGATTGTTTAAAAGTTTTAAAATTATTTTATTTTTTAACATTTGAGGCAATGACGTTTAAGTATGATATAAAAATAACTATGTAACTGAATAAGGGGAAAAAGGAAAACATAGAGTAGTTACACATTTTGCATCAATATATATAGAAGAATTAAGTATCACATAATCCATCTCACTTGACGCCATTTCTAAAAGGTGTAGGGCAAAATTGTGCCAAAAACTTTCAGCTTTTCACTCACACAGAGCTACGGTTACTACCTGCAACTATAATTTGATATCATTAGTTCACTTACACTCAATCCACAGAGATCCTACCTTCTCCCCCACCCTACAACAAAAAGTAAATAAGGTACAAAGCCAAAGGACGGAATCTCCTCAATTTACTGAGTAGGCACAAAGCCAGACATGCAGCACGTTCCATCACAGGTATCATGAGTGGGAAAAGTTGTCCAGTAGATCAGTAATCAACACTCCTTTTTCATCGATAGTTGCAACAAGCTGACACTGGGACAAAACTAATTGTGTAAGAACTATACAGATCATCTTTTTTCTGTTTGGGGGTTGGAGGGGTGGGAAGGAAATTTTCTCAACAACTGAAGAATGAATTCCCTTCGCACAAATTGCTATATGTTACCCGACAATAATGGGCATTTATTTTCATCTAAAACAGGCTAAGATCTTCTTACAGATTGCTGGTCGACTTGAGGTTCTTCTAGCAATACCAAAACCTGCTTATTGGATGGATACAATAAATGAATCTGATATTCTCAAAATGAACCAACTGAGTTGGGCATTGCTCTGTGCCAAACCACTCTCTGCTTTCTTCCAAATCAAATCCAGTTACACTAAAAGTATTCGTCATCATTTTCCCCCGATAATCTGTTCCTATTAAAATCAAGAACTGTATCACAAAATTTATAACACTGTATATCCTGAGGTATGTACGCCAAAACTTGTTGGACACCAGTGAAACTTGCAGCTTATAAACCACTTATGTGTAATGCAACACATCAGCCTAAAGAGGGCCACACCAGAAACCAATTTGATGCCAAAATGAGTTCCACCCAAAATCTAGTTTACAGCTTCAAAGAAGAGCACCTGAGGTTGTAGATGCCCTCTCTCACAGACAGTAAGAACATCGCCCCATCCACCAATTATCTGGTCATTTAAAGGGGGAAATTAACACAGCAAGAATAACAAAACATATATTCATCTATTTATTAGATTTAACTCACCTTAACAGTCTTGTCATCGTACATAATCCATTGGCCGTGGTCATGGCTATAAGCAAAGCAATGATAATGCTGGCCATAGTAGCATACCTACAAGTTTAAATGGCACAAATTAGCACAAACTAGCCCACTATGTTACCAAAATCCATTGGACCTCTGCAAATTCCACAGTAAATGTTTACATTGCAGTCTTTTTCTGTAATGAAATCAAATTCGTCTCAAACAGCGGGAAGAAAAAGCATCCAATAATAAATAGAAAAATTCCTAGCATATCATTCAAATACATACCACTGAAACCAAGTTATGGGTGCTTTTAGGATTTAAACCACGATAAAGGACACTGATATCTATCTTGGTGCTCAGGGCTGCCAGAGTTGCAGTTATGTCATTAGCACTCTCGCATGTATTTTGCCAACCTAGAACTGTGAATACCAAACATGTAAGAGAAAGAGCAAAAAAAATATACTGAAAAAAATTTGACCTCCACACACAACAACTGAGGTACCTGTCATAAATACATGGGGTGGAGTTGAAAGGAAGTGATGGATGTGGTTGGGCTTGCCACAGCCGCCGACTTCTGGATCACAAGTCAACCGATGGTTCCTCTCCACAAGATTCAAAAGCTTGTCAAGGGAGCTTTCGGGAAACATAGCCTGAAAGGTGACGAAGGGATCTAGCTAAGGTGCATAACATGCATAATTGTTTGTTCATGCCCCTCGGAGCATAAAATTATCAAATGTTATGAAAATCCTAAAGATACCTTCATTGTCCTGAGGGCATTTGCATTTATATTTTGAAAGAAGGAAGTATACTTCAAATGTCTGGACTCAAGATTACAATGGTAGCAGTTCATTTGTTCAAAAATGTTCATTCCAAAAAGTGAATGTGCTATACAACCACTAGCTGCACAATCCCAAGACCCCATGCATTTGCTTTCCACTGATTCTGAATCAGAAACACTTGAACCACGAGTAAATGATCTATGAAGGCAATCAAATATCACAGCCAGTACCTCCGAAGCATCATTCATCTGAGCCTGCCAAATGCCAATAATACATTAATCACATTATCAACAGATAAACTACCTTGAATTCATTTTCTTTCAATGAAGTTACCTCTTGGAAGAAGTTACTATGTGGATATAGATTGCTTAGAGCTATCCGCAGGGAAGTAGGTGCAACTGCTTCTCTCCTTGAATCCTTTGAAGCAAGGTCTAGAGCAGTAAATATGTCATACAACGCACAGACAACACAGGGACTACCCACATGATCATGCTCTGATCTTGATCTGCCAAGAAATTCCACCCGAAAGCGTCTTAAATGCCACAATGACTGGAGGTCATACAGAGACATGAAATCATTTTTAGAATAATACATCAGTGACATATAAGTACTGCAAGTATTATAATAAAATATTGGAAAATTGACTTTTGAAATACCTACCTGAATAATAACATTGAGAAAACAATTATATTCACCCACTTCATTCCTCAGTCCCGTACCAAGCAAACTAGCTCCATTCACATCCTGTGTTGAGTCTTCCACAGGTGCAAGACCTGAACAGTCTACTTGTGAGGAAGATCTCTGAGGCATTCTCAAACTCGAAACCAAAGGCAAACTTCCACGTGCTTGATACGTGTCTGATATGAAGAATCACTTACAAGGTTAGACAGTCACAAGATGAAGCCAAAACTCCTTTCTTAAATTATAGCTAATTTAACGGAAACAGAAAATATTTACGAGACTATCAAGATTTAGTTTGTCAAGTTTTACTGGTAAATTGTAATGAAAGTAGAAACTATGTATGTATATACAAAAATTAAAAATGATTATGGCTACAATGATTATTAGTAGCTACAAATGGACAGTAAATAAATATACAGCCATACAGGTAAATGCGCTAGAAAGAAAAGAATAAGTACTTGGATGCCAGATAAAGCATTGTTGATGTAGACAATGGCAAATCACCCTTGCAAAGTTAAGTACAACAATAAACATTGGCTATGAGCCACCATCTACGAGAGAGCAATTGGTATCACTCTAGTCATAAATGTTGTCAACAAACAGATAATATGAAAATCTAATTATCGAATCAAGATTCAAGAAGGAATTTGGCGATGATATTGAAGTATTGAACTGAAACAACAAAGAAAGCCTACTGCATGGCATAGACATTGTCAAGAACCAACTACTCTGATAGCTTAAACTCAGAGGTAGATGCTTAAGAATGATTTTATATGTCATGACACACCTCACACTAGAACCTTTGGACTTTTAAGTATAAGTGCCTTGTGCTAAAATTTAATTAATGAAAAGTGGGGGAAGCAAGGGATTGAACTACTGATTACTGCATCACATATTACAGCCTCTAATATCTCCTACAAAGAAGCTGAAATTTTATTGACAGTGTATGATATAAAAAAAATTGACTGTGAAGAGGGGGCTAACTGAACATGATGGGCCACATATTGTAAATGAAGGGAAAGATGAGATAATTGGAGAAAAAAGGACAAGATCTACACAGGTTGCACAAAAGGTGCCAAAAGAAATGTTCATTGGGGGAGCGGGGACAAGAGAGGATGGGAAATGTACCATCATGGACAGTTGTCACATGTTAAGTGGAGAAGGGCTACCACCGGTGTTTAATCGAAGCTTCAGACGAGATGTTTTGAGAAGGAAAAAAAATGCATTGGAATCCATTTTTGATCTATCTCAAACAAACAGGCAAATAGAAGACGACTAATAGGCAGAGGAAAGGGGGGAAACACTACAGAGTAAAGGAAGGGGCGGGTTAGAGTATTCAATCGCAGCAGAATCTTTATTGTTACTTTCTGGTCATACTTTTTTCTGCATTTTTGATTAAACATAGGGCCAACTCTAATTGTATGGAGCTTAATCTCCTTATTCCGAATATAATCTCAATCTTCTACCAATTATCCATCAAATCATAAAAAAAACTTTGCAGTCAACGACGCCCTCCCTATAAAATAGGGGTCATACTTATTACATTAACCTAGGACCGATATTTATATTATTTACTGATCTATATATAATCTACGATGTTCATTAATTTCATAGCTTTAAATTTAGCCAGGAAAGCAACCGACCAAGGGAACAGAATATGATATAGGAAAAACGAAAAACTTTCAGAGAAATTGCATTCAAACGGTTTCATTTCCTTTCTTGAGTCATTTGCAGTAGGTGGATTTTGTCTTAAGGAAAAGATATACGTTATTAAGCATAAAAAAACTCATCTTAGTAGTTTAAGATGACAACAACCAGTCTACTTATGTACGTAAGTACTGAAAGATTTATACCTAGGCTTTGACGTACAGCCATTTTAAGATCAGCTTGGAATCTTTCCTCCTCCTCATCTTCCACTTGCAATTCTTTCATCACCTTTGCTCCATTGTTTTCCAACACTGATGGTACATTAAAGCAACAGCGCATTAACTTTCATATTATGGAAAATACCTTCACAAAATGGCAGTTGTATATAGTATTTTAAAGTTAAATATTACAATGACTTCATCAAGGCTCAAAAACTGAAATAGGATTTCTGCATCAACAAGTTTGAACTTAAATATTGACATAATTCTTGCAGGAAAGAAGCACAAAATGATGCAATGAAACTTCCAAGAGTACAAAGCAGATTTTGAATCTAATTGAACAGAACAAAAGTAGAGATTAATCAAAAACTTCTTTATTAAGAAAAGGATCCCACTGAAGAAAAACCATAATCTAAACGAATGTTGCCAGAGAAAGTATAACTAGGGTAAAAACTGGCCAATATGCCAAAAAAGATAGAGCATAAATGGAACAAATTGTATTGCATAGAAGAGCCTAATTCAACTTTATTTATAGATATACATACATTCATACACATATACATCGGATGGTGCATACCAATTAAATTCAATTGAATCAAACATTATCTTTGTCTTTGTAATGAAATAATAATCAAATACATCTGGTAAAAACCTAATTGGTTGATAATAAACATATGTCCCAGCATTCGTGGAAATAATTTTTCAGCGAACCTAAAACTTACAATGTTTGGCATCTTGATTGACAGTATTTGTATCCCCAATATTCTCATTGGGTTCCAACTTTCCATCAACCATTTTAGACGAATTCTTATTCCGTTTATGTTTTTTTCCTGCACGCCGATCAGGCAAAGGTAGACCATTCTCTGGAACGATTCCATTGGGCATATCTGTGGGAAATGTTTATAAAAAAAATGTGAGGAACCGCAGGCTAAAAATTAAAAACTGCATTTTGAGACACCACCAACCTTGTTTAATTTTTAACTGGTGCAAATTATTAATTTTTTGGGAAGCGGAATCGGCTGAAGATTTAGTCGGCAATATGGAACCGTTTGCTGTGGTATTAAGCACAACCTCCAGATTGCTTGGGCACCCATTCTCCTTTGCCAGCTGTTCCTGGAAGAAGAAAAAAAAACATGTGCAAGTTCAGCGGGTGTATTTCCAGCAAGACCTGATTCTTGGCTTTAAGTATTTTCTAATAATTTGTATGTTTGACTATACGTCCATTAACTGTACAATAGTAACTTGAAGATTAGTAACCAGAAATTATGTCTGTATTCATACCTGCATAGGTAGTCTTATATATTGTTGCACATCTGAGCCATCAGCAACAGGCTTCAGTTGACAATCTTGAAGTTTGTCAGTTACTTCCTCTAAACATGTACCAGATAATTTCTTCTGTTGCTCAGCGAGGTGCTTCTGTTTGGCCTCATTTTCAATCCTTCGTTGAAGTTCCAAGGTTTCTTCAAGCTTTTTTTCCTCCTCTTCAAGCTCAATTTTACGTCTAAATTCCTCTTCAGGGTGTTCCAAATCATCATCATTCATAGAAACAACTTCATGATCTTGAAATTCACTGTCAGGCGATACTAGATCGGAACTGCAGTAAAAACATTTTTAAGAAAAGTTACATCGTCTCTAGAAGATTACATAAAAACATGAAAACCGAGAAAAACAAAGTGAACATATACTGACTCAAGAGTTGTAGACTGAAGCAAGGGGTGCATAGAACCACTTGTGGCCTGCAAGAGAGATACATTTTTAATCAGTCATCACAGACATTGGTCAAATATATTAACAAACTCAACATGCATGATGAACACCTTCAAATCTCTTGTTTTTCTGTGATCTTTATTCTTCTTCTTATCCTTTGTCTTCTCCACATGTCTCGTGTTCTCATTTCCCCCTTTGCCAATCTTCTTGGTATCAAGAGCAAGTTCAGCCAAAAATGCTTCACCTGCAGCATCAGATTTCTCCCTTGCATCTTTCTCAGCCAAATCTTCCAAAAGTGTCTGAAAGATCAAAACAAACAAACATATAGTAAGTGCAAGAAGAAATAATGGTGTACATGTTTGGGCAGTTTGTGTACAAACCTTTAGGTACAGCTTCACCAGAGGCACTAGTATTGCTCGATAATCATAGGTAGAAACATGCCCAAGCTTGAGTTCCAATAGCTGCACCTCTGAAACACATTTAATTATTTCAGCGTCAACTTTGCTAATCTGCAGAGTAAACACATTGGGTTAGAACATTAAGGCACAAGTCCATCCTTGCAATTAACTTAGTAGACACAGGACAAGAACCAACAGACTGACCTCTATAGATGAGTGCTCTTTCAGTTTCTGAATAGCAATTTCTATACAGCCATCCATTTGATGCAAGCAGTCCTTCACTCTCCATTCATCATCTTCACCGGATTCCAAGTCACATAACTGAGAAGCCACGCCGGTATAAGCTTCATCGTAGCAATATTGATTATTAAGACTCGTTGTTTCTGCTTCTTGCAAAACATTTGTTATACAATCAAACTCAACCCTATTGCCGGGATACATCATTTCATTCTCCCTCTCTGCAAGCTCATCTCTTCGCCTTTTTAACACTGACTCATAGCTTCGCTGCACAAATTCACTCACATTTTCCCTCTTCTTACCTTCTTCAAGACAAAGATCCTCTATTGTCTGTAGTGCTTCCTCAATACTCAAACGTTCACACTTCTTCTGACACAGGCTATGTAATTGATAAAACTCCTTGTCAAGTGCCCGGACCATTTCTTGTCCTTGACACATTTTATCTTCTTTGGTCCGACTCCATGACGCAAAATGATCCCCAATAGGCCGACTTGCATATAGCCAGGACAGCAAAGCACCACTACTGTCTGAAATTCCATCAGGAGAACTTGGAGCGACCATGTCCTCGAAGACAGCCTCCTGCGTTATACCAGGAGTGACTTGTGTTCGCAGTAGACACTCATCCAGGAGGAGGCATGATGCATCTCCATTGAGAACAATTTTTTCTTTGGCTTCAGCACCTTGACTGATATCATGCAAATCATTCTTGGGACTACTACTTTTATCAGCATATCTACCCAACCCACAAGCATGAGACAATTCCTGCAGAAATTGAAGAATTTTCTTGAGCTGCGAAGCTCCCAAAAAGCATATACACATTGGCGTTTGGTCTACATCATGTTTTAGAAGTTCAGAACCAGCAGCAAGACCCTGGATCTCACTTATACTAAATTGTATGACCTTGTGAAGATGACCAGCAGCAAGACATTTGTATCTAATAAGTATCTCAAATGCCCCATGGATTTTCTCAAGAAGTTGTGCACGCTCCTCATCATCAGATACAGGCCAACAATCAGAAACAGGATTTGCCATAAATTGTTGGTCTTCAATGCCTTCTCTGACATCACTTTCATCAATTTTATAATACTTACTGCTTTCGGTCGTACAATTAACAGCACTGTACCCTAAACTTTCCTGTTCATGGTAAGAACTGTTTGAATCTTTAAAACAATCATTGTAGTCCTGAGTAAGGTAGTCCTCCGGACGTGATGAACCTCTGAGTTTTGCTTTATAATCAAGCATTTTAACTGCAGCTGAGACGTCCAAAGGCTTCCAAGAACAATTAAGAATCATCTCAATCCATTCATTGTCAACATGTTGAGGCAAAATTCTCTGCATTTTTGGCGGGAGGGTCTGAAGGTGTACCTGCATAACATGCTGCCTGTGAAATTCCTGATTGGAAAATCTCTCAGAACAAATGCAGCAACTCCAAAATCTCCATGTTTTATTGGCTTCAGCATAAGACAAAGCTTCTGATAAAACATCTTTTAGCAAAGTATCCTTTGTAGAGTTGAAGTGGGACACGATATCACTTATTTTAATCTTAAGCAAGTCCTTTTTCACATCAATACCCACCGAATCCCAATAACTTAACACCCACTTTCTCCTTTCAGCTGTAGAGCCATTCTTTCTCAAATGTCTTCGCCTCTCACCTGTCCTCTGACTAGACCCTGAATTCAAATCCAATGCTCTGTCTTCCCTATCTCCTTCATTCGGAGACTGAGGAGACTCCGACTTCTGCTGCAACAGCCTCGCAGCAGCTACCCTAACCTCAATTTCTTTTCTTCTTTCCTCTGGCGTCTTGGTAACCTTCTTAATCTCATTCGGCCGTCTAGTCTGAACCAACCTAACCTCCATTGGATCCTCCGTAGCCCTCCTTATCGGAATCAATCGAAACCTCTCCTCCCCATTACTCAAATTCTTCATCCAAGACGACAACGAAGCTATATTCGATTTCTGAATCAACTGCCTCAACTCACCCTGCACATGCAATATCCTATCTTCCACACTAGACACTTTCTGCTCACTCTCATCCTGCAACGTCTCCTTAGCCGGATCAGTTGGGTATTCAATCGCAAGCCCTCTCTCACACTCATGAACCACATCCTCGTAATCCTTCGCCTCAGTAGCAGCTTCCAACATCACACTAGCATGAAAATGTGCATACTCAACCGAATTGGGCGAAAGCTCAACAGCTCTTCTAGCCAAATCAACAGCATGCTTCAAATGCCGTTGCTTCGCGTTACAATCAGTAATAACAGAAGCAACTTTAAAACAAATAAAACCGTAAATTCGATGAACGAAAGGCGAATAAAACGAACCCTCTTCTTTCAAACACAACTCCTTCATGAGCTTCATTGCTCGATTATGATTCCCACGACGAAACGTGGTTAAGGCACGCTCACATTCTACCTTAATTGCAGAGAAATGAGAAGCCTCGGATTGAGGAGAGCCGTTATTGGCGAATTCGATCTTGTTAGGGTTAGGATCGAATAGAATGATTGAATTATCGGCATCGGGTGAAGTAGAGCCGTTGGTGGTGGTGGCGGTGGCGGCTCCGCCGATGGGAGATTGATTCACCGGAGAAGCCGCCGGAGATAGTTTGGAACGAGGAGGAACAGAGTTTCGCTTTTTGTGTCCCATGAATTGAGGTCATGCAAATCCGATTCACGTGCATCAATGAAAAAGGTTAGAGAGAGAAAGAAAACTAACCTAGAGAGAGAAAGTGGTTGTTGCCGGAGACGGTTACGGAGAAGGATCGGAGAGAGGAGGAAGAAAACCTAAAGAGAGAGAAAGAGAGAGTGAAGAAGGGAGCACCTACCCACAGGCACTGCAGATGGGTGAGGTTTCAGTTTCATATGATATGAAAGAGAAAGAGAGATCAATCGAATGAAATTTAATTATTTAAGTGAATCAATTAATCAAATCAAAATAGTTTTATGGAATTATTTATAGCTAATAAGCTTTGTGTAATCACAATTACAAATTGATTAGCCCAATTATTTTGCAATTTTTTTCTACATGTTTTTTTTATTCATTTGGCAAAGGGACACACAATTCTCAGCTTGATATAGATAAAATGTTCGACCTAAATAATTTTTGTATGGTTTATGATATGTTTAGAATGATTTATTTTCGAGTTAATGTAAAATAGCCTATGCAAATAAAAAAGTTTCTTTGTATTATTCCATAAGTTTGTTAAGATAGTTAATGAAAAAAAAAACTGATGAAAATACAAATTTCGTTAGCGATAACTTACGAATTAATATAAAAACTTATTTATTTGTATAAACTATGTTTCTTAAGCATAAAAATAAGTGAATCCAAATGGGACTTAATCGTTACAACACATGTTTATGTTTATTTATTGTTTATTATTTTGGTTTATATAAGCAAACAAATCGAGATTTTTTAAATAAAAAAGTTGGTCAAAGTGGGTCAGTGTTGCTCAAAAAACCACCCAAAGAAACCTATCGAGCACTATGATCTGCCCAACAAAGATGCCCCAATCAATGTTACTCAACAGCCAATTCACACTAATTTAGAGTCCCTTCAATCTAAAAAGTTCTCTGCAGTCCCTCCTCATGGACATGTTCCGACTGTTGACTTGGATCAGGTTCATGTTGAAGCGGTAACTAAGCAAGGATTGAGTGCTAACGCTGCATCTGTTTCCTCGGAAAGAGAGGATGCCCCTTTAATTCTAAATAATTCTTTTGACTTACTCTCTTCGAAAGAGGTTGTTGTTCCTTTTGGGGAGGTTTTGCCCGATGGTTTGGGTACATCGGAGGTTTCTACTGGTTTGTCGGATGTACCTAGAAATTCTCCTTCTCCCAATGTTACCCTAGACAAGGTTGTTGATTGGGCTACCACCCCTGTGTTGTCACCAGTTTGTGCGCCTGTTACTTTTGACATAAACACCTATCATCAGCCTGTCAGACAATCTATGCATGCAACCGCTCCTATGCCTCAACCGGTAATTACCAATTATGCTAGTTTGACAAGTGACAAGCTCCCTTCAAGCCAAATTTCGACTTTCAAATCCTCTCTCCATTCTGATGCAGCCCTAAAGAGTGTGCAAATTCTTTCCAAATTTTGGGGGGAGGAAGTAGAAAAGGTGATGGAGGACACTATCAGCCTTGACAAGAGAACTGAGGCGGAAGAGGGCAAGGTTGGATCCCTCATATCTGACTTTGAGAAACATTGCCCAAGTCTATCAGAGAGCTATAAGGCAGAGAAAAAGAAGAAGAAGCACGTGCACAAAGCGAGGCCTACTAGCTTTAACTCTGCTGGAATGAGGACCCGTGCTCAAAAGTGTAACTCCGAAGCTGTCTTGGCAGCTACATAATAGTTGGTTCATTTGCAAAAGCATGGATAGAAATCTCACTATTTTGTACTAAATTTCTTAGAGCGGGTAGTCTTGTAATTTGCTTAGCATTTCTGTATTATGGTGGACTTAGCCACCTCTTTCCTTAGGATCTTTTCTTTACAGGGATAAATCTAGTCTTTCTTTTCACAAGTTATACGCTTTCTGACTCTGTTGTATTAGTTCAGGCATCTTCTGTCTATCAACTCATATTTGAAACTCATAACAAAAATTTGATTTTGTTGTAAAAAAAATTAAAATAGAAAACCAAAATTCACCTACAACACTACCTAGAACTTTAAAAAAATCCAAATTATAATTTTTGTCATCTTAAAATTTTCAAATTGTAATTCTTCTTATAAAAAATGTCAAAATTTTGAGTTTTCCATATGTTGTTTTGATATGTGCATAAAGGTATAACTCGACAGGTAATGTCGATATTGTTACATTTGACACATTCATCAATTATCAAGCATATGACTTTTCAATTATGTGTATGTTTCAAGTATTGTTTGTCATCTCATCTATGGAAAAATGACCATTCTTTAAAAAATACGTTTAGGAAACAAAATTAATTGAGAGGTGAAGTGAACATTCTTAAAAAAATAAAAAATAAATTGAAAGAAAAAATAACTAAAGTGAGAAAGCGTAAAATTAATATATATATATATATATATATATATATATATATATATATATATAAATTTAATGGTGGTGGGTTGACAGTCTAAAATAATTTTACACACATGATCAATCAAAATATTTTAAATTGTCCTGTCAATTAAATTATTGTTGTTTTTAATTGACGTGACAATTCAAAATATTTTGATTGATCGTGTATGAAAAATTGTTTTGGACGGTCAGCCCACCATAATTAAACTCTAATTATAATCATATTGTTTCCCTAAAAAAAATTAGAAAAATAATAATAATAATAATAATAATAATAATAATAAGAGTAAATTACACTCCCCTCCCCTCAAAGATACTTGAATTACAATCCCCTCCCCTCTTATGTTAAAATATACATTCCCCTCCCCTCTTATTCAAAACATATTAGAAAAAAATTCATTTCCCTCCCCTAAGAAAAGCTTGAATTACATTCCCCTCCCCTCTTATGTTAAAATCTACACTTTACTCCCTCAATATATATTTTTTTATTTTTAATAATCTAGCAAAAAAATAATAATCTAATACACTTCGAAAATAACAGTATTGCAGGTCTATTTTAACATAATAAAAAATTGAATACATATTTTTTTGCTATTTTTTATTCACAATTTCATTAACATGTAGTTTTAAACCCTATTATAAAATATGAAACAAGCCAAAATAAAATTAAAATATGTAAAAAGTTACTAACGACAATAAACCATGGTTATTTAAATGTTAATTTTAAACTCTAAATTATAAAATCAATAGAAAAATATTTAAATTTAATTATCATTAACATTTAAATTATAAAGAAATGAATTAATTTTTCTTAAAGGGTGGTTTAAAATTAATATATATCATAAAAATATTTATTTATGTTAAAATAGATTAAAGTGTAATGTATATTTAATTATCAAGGGAGGGGATTGTAATTCAAGCATCTTATAAGGGAGGGGAGTGTAAATTTTATTTTTCAAGGGAGGAAATTGTATATTTTAACATAAGAGGGGAGGGGAGTCTATTTCAAGCATCTTTGAGGGGAGGGGAGTGTAATTTACTCTAATAATAATTGATGGGGTGTGAAACCAAGCTCGAGGATATGAATGGTTTCTTTTCCATTTTGCGAAAAATCAAAAAAATACATACACCGAAAATTGAGGAGGGGTATGAAATGAAGTCTGATGATATTAAAAGATTCCTTTTGGTTTTAGTCAAGATTCCATAACAACTTTAGAATAAGATACCTCATTGTGGAACATTTCTTTTTAGGCCCCAAAATCTCAAAGACCTCTTAAAATATCAGATTTACCCTTAAAATAATGTCCAGTGGTTATCCAACGAAGGATTAGGAGATGACTGTCGGAAACCTTGTTCCGGTAGGTATGTACCGGAAAGATCATTATATAGGATATAACACAAGTTTGGTACTTTTATTTTCTCTTTTGTACTCAACTTGAATTTTCTTCTAAACCTTGCGATTTTTTTACGATTTTGGGTTTTTCTATAGGTTGATCTTCGCTTAATTGCGACCAATTAGCAGGTAAATAGTATTTCTTCCTATCACATTCAAAGTTTGCATAATTTTCATTAATTTTTCATTAGTCTCTGCATAATTAAACTTCCAGTTGACACGTCCCGTACCATTCGAGAGTTATCTACCGGTTGTTATGTTTTTTATTTTATTTTACGTTTGTTGTTATTTTAATGTTTTTTTTTTACATATTTTATTATTCTAATGCATTTGTTTACACATATATCCATAAGCACAACTATTTTAATTTTAGTTAAAATAGATATCATAGCACACCTTGCATTATAATGCATTTGTTTACACATTTATTATTTCCATACATTTCTCTGCACATTTGTTTAGTATCCGTGAACAACGTGCAACAAATTAGATAGAGCTGGAAAGCTCTGATGCACCTGGTCCTAAACCATTCCCTCACTTCTTTCTCCCCAGGATTATTCGCATACAAGTTCGCTTCGGTCATATAGTTCGTGCAAATACTTAGAAGTCATGCATAGGTAATACAAGTCGATTTCAAACTTTTCATTCTCATCGGCACTCTTCACTCAATCCAATCCCAAGTAGTTAACCAAATACTTTATCCCCTGATCGGTAGTCAATGTGTAGTGAAACAACAATTTACCTCCAACATGTATATGCAGTAAGCACGAGACGTCATTCAATGTGACAGTCATTCGTCTATAGGAGGGTGAAAAATGCTCGTCTTTGAGTGTCACCTCTCTAAGAAAGCAATCAAGTAGTAGTGAACCATCTAACCATAATTTGTCTTCAACAGCAGGTAAAAACCATATGCCCTGATTACATTCCATAACCAACCTCTTATGATCAACCTCTGGAGGTTATGTTGATTCCAAGTCTATTATTCGATTGGCATTGTTAAACATTCGAGGTGTTTTATCATGGCCTTGAGAAAAAAAATGCACACAAGGAAAGAAATCAATTTCCAAGAAGAAACACACTAATTCAGTCAAAACATGACACATACATGTTTTCTTTGTTAAGTGCTTGTAAAATACACCATCCGGTCACAAATATAAGAAAAAAATTTATGTTTTAGATTTATTCAATAAATGATGTATGTGGTATTTATTGTATACAACATACATCATTTAATGAATGAATGTAAAATATGGATTTTTGCTTATATTTGTGACCGAAGGGTGTATCTGCTAATGAAAAATAACCACATCAGTAATTAATTACCGATGGTTACTCTATGCGGCAGTTAACTATTAAGGGAGTTTTACTAGTGTTTTTCAGTTTTTAAAAAAGTGTGAACAACAATTTTCTAAATATATAACCCACACCAGACCATGAAATTCTCGTATTAATCTCATTCATTTTGCTCTAATTTAACTCTAACGAATCCTTAAAAACACTTTCAAAGAAAACTTCGCGATCCTTCCCTGAAACTAGATGCATTCGTATCATCCTAGTTGGCGGACACTCGTGGAGAACATGTGAAATTGATTCAATTTCATTACCACAAATCAGCCCTAAATTGATATCAGGTGGCACTAGGTTGCTTATGTCAAGCACTACATCATCTAAATTCCACTGCCCATTTCCTATTATTAAATCTGCTATTTTCAGATTACTCATACTATTGTGAACACGTTGTATGCTATCTATTAATCTCACACCCGAAGCTACCCAACACTGAGACCACAAATTAATACTAAAGACCATTTCCTATAGACCAAAATTCAGGCCAAACTTTAGCTATGCATTTTCAAAGAAAGGAATCATCATCTTGACTAAAAAAATAGACTCGTCATGCATCTATCTTTTCTCATACTTGCCTCTCAATACATCACACCAAAGAGAATTGTTGCCACTTCTAAGCTTCCATCCTAGTTTCATCAACAAGCTTTTTTTTAACGGCAAACATATATACTTATTAAAGTCTACTTATAGAGTTATGATGGTCCCCTAAAAATAAAAATAAAATACTTAAAGCTCAAATGCACTTCCTTTCCAAATTATAAGTATTTCGAGTAAGGTCAAGAAAGAGACGATCTCTTGCAGCTTAATGGAACATATTGAATTAGAATACAACCATTAAAAATTTTCCGTGTTAAATCTTTTAAAGAAGAGTTTTGTCATTCATTGTAGCCTTATATGTTTCGAGTGATTAATATCTAAAGTTGTACGAAAAAATATCCGATTCACGATTAAAAATTGTGAGGGGCTATCAATTTTATTGGGGTGTGAGCTGTGTAAATGCACCCTACTTTCTTTTATGCAAGCACCATCATTCAACACAATCATCATGTAACATGGCCTTTTGCCATCTTTTCAACCCTTTTCACTTGACAAAACTATTGGTCTCATGGAAAGTGATGCCATGCAATGTCCATAAGATATCGTCTCTACGTTCAAAGGATTAAGGAGGCTGGAAGGATGATATATTTTAAGATATAAAACAAAAAATATTAGTATATATGTTATTTTTTATAATATAATTTATATGTTCTTCCTCTCAAAAAAAAGAATTATATATTTTTAGTATAACCTCAATTCTCTCTGACTACTTAATAAAGCGGATGTCAATTTTGAAGTAGACCTTAATCAAATTAATTGGATCATCGGTTGCCTCCACCTGTATCAGATTTATATGATCTTTTGTAAGGGTTGGAACACCTAATACAAAGACTATGATACCATATTAATTCTTTATTTTTATTTTTATAGAAGTACCGTATTAATTCTTTAAAAGACTATTGATTCGATACCTTCATTAATTCAATAATAGTCATTAAACAATTTGTTGTTTTTGATTTTAAAAATTACGAGAGAGCCGAAAGCCCACAGAGGAGGAAGAAAAGAACGGTTCGTCAACACAAACAGCGGGAGATGAGAAAGGGGAGAAAACCGTTCGATTCTCGGTTTTGGGAGGAAGAAAATGAGAGTCCCGAGCTCTCTATTTATAGGGATAATTTCCGGTTCGCAACCCACGTTTTAGCCCACGACCCAGTTCGCAACCCGCCAGAATTCGCCCACGACCCGTAAACATGGGCAGACGCGCGAGCATGGAAAACGTGGGGAAAGACTTGGTCTTGCGGTCCGGTTCGGTCCGGTCGGCGGCGTCGTCGTCGTCGCGCTATATTATTTTTGGCATGGCTCACTCCGTTCACAAAAGTGGGTACCCCAAGGGCACACCCTTGGGATTGAATTCCCACATATATAAACACTACTAGAGTGTGTGATTTACCCAATGTGGGACATAGAAAATTTTCAATTCACACTAACACTAGTTTCTTCTTCCTTGTGTTTATATTCCAATGGCTCCCCATTCCTCACTAGCATACTCCAAGTTTCTCCCCAATATATACTAGTGTTCCAACACAATTAAACTATAAAAAGTATAGTGATTGCATACAAATATTATTTTTTGAGTCAATTGGGTTCAAATATTGAAATTGATACTCCTAATGAGAATACTAGTAACTATTTATTATTATTATTATTATTTTTTTATGAAAGTTGATCTTTGCGTTAAAGGAGCGGTGGTTTTTAACTCCGGAGAGAAGACAAAAGTGATATTCAACAGGCTGCAACCTTTTATAACATAACAAAGTTATTTGAACTTAAAAAAATAGTAGAGATAATAATAATAATAATAATAATAATAATAATAATAATAATAATAATAATAATAATAATAATAATAATAATTTGTTGTCCTGATCGTACAAGGGATAATAATTTCTACCAATATTTAAAAAATCAAACCGTTCAAAGTCGAACCAACATGACATCTAAATCATGATTCAATCGGTTCCACCACGATAACAAATAAATAAATAGATAGCTACAAAAAAATAGATAAAGTAAACAAATGTAAAAATAAAAACAAAGAGATAGTTAAACCAACTGTGATTCAATCGGTCAGTCTCTTATTCATTCCGGTAAATTGGAATGAAATCAATATGCGGACAACGGACTTACTTTTCTTGAGTCAATCGCTTGAGTCGATTAGTGCAATCTAGTTTTTTTTTTCCATATATTTTTTCACTAGATGGCTATGGCCTAGCTTTTTGTTTATAATATTTGCATTGTGAATGTTTTACACAAAAATCAGATTTTCTCATACTAGTTTTTCTATAAGTATTTTAAAAAAATAGTAATAACATACTACTCTCAAAAAAAGAAGAAAAAAAGTGATATACTAGTTAGAGAATAAAAACAGTAATAAAAAAATAACAAAATCTAACTATTTCACATTTGTTTAATGCTATTAATCTCAAAGTTATATTAAAGAAATGATGATTTGGAGAATACAAGTACTTTTTATTTCATTGAAAATTAACCAATATTCTTATATGTGTGTAATTTCTTTTTTATAAGCAAAAGATTTAGTCATGGGGAATTCAATAAGGGACACTCAAACCCATTAGAGAAAATAGTTGAGCAATTATAAACTTTGTAAGCCCAAAACAGGTCGTTATTCCTCACCTTTTAAATACTCAAAGCGGACGCCAACGGGATGTGATTCTCGGCAATAGGAGGATTGCCGCATTCACACAGTCAAGTCATTTTCCCCACCAGAAGAAAAAGATCCTGTATTTTTTAATGAACATACACTTACTTCACCACCTGGTACCTCAAAGGCTCAAACACCAGCATCACCCAAATTTTGTTTCATCCATTTTTTTTGGTCTCTTTCGAAATCCATGGAGGTTCCATAGTTTGGTGCTATTTTGAGTTTTAGCTTTGTATACATGAATTTTCAATCAAAAACACTAAGTTGAAGTCTCAAATCTGATATTATATTCTAATTCTAATCTAAACAATTTGTGTCAGTTCAATTATGACAAAATAAGTATTGGATTTCAAGATCAAAGGGGCATCTTTGTTTTGATGAAATGACGGCTAGATAAGTATTAGGTTTCCATAAATATGGCCACACAAATGCAAACTTCCACAGCGATGATTGAACCACACGATGTCTTCATCAACCATCTGTCGTGTCTTGTGGCCGGACATGTTTTGAGTTCGAGGAGGAAGAAGATAAGGTTTTGTGACTTTTCAGTACCATGATTGTGTCTTGAAAAGAATACAGGGATGTGGCTTTTCATTCAAGAGGAAGAAGAGAAAGATACGAAGAGAGAGAGAGAGAGAAAGGATTAGATTGTGTGAAAGTTGGGAAATAGAAAAGGGCGTATTATGGACCATAAGATGCATCGAACGGGCAATATTGATTTGAATGTGTGAATGCGGCAATCCTCTGACTGCCGAGAATCAACTTACGACGCGAACCATATAAGATGTATGCCATTTTCACCTTCTTTTTCTTTAATAGTTCGCCAAAATTTGAGAAAGTGTTAAGAGTGCCAAATATATGTGTAGATAATTAGTTTTGCTTATATTTTAATGAGAATAAGGTTAGATGAGTTAGACCATGAGAGCTCATCAAAATCATGGCAAGTTTTAAGACTTAAAATGTCTTGAAAGATACTTATATATCATTCATTAAAGAGATCTTCATGTTGATAGCAAAATTAAATCACGAACTTACGAGTGAGTTAACTTTTTATCTACTGAGTAAACTATCATATAATTTGACGCATCATTTTTGCTATTGTTATATACACACAAACTCCTAGAGATAATTTGGCCCGTCAACAAATTAAAGCAAATAAGAGTAATCTCTTGCACCAACACTTCCCACTATCAGAAGAAAATAAACTACTAATTTGTATTTTTTTCTTTCTAAATTCCAACACTTTCCTTATCTTTATCTTGCTCGTCCATTGACCAGGAAAGATGTTCCAAACATACGAGTTTTCTTAGGGGTGTTCAGACGCAGTTTTAACCAAATCCGTTAGTGATCCGATTAGACTTTTTATTGAGTTTGACCAAAAAACTATAATTTTATCTTCAAACTCGAATCACCCAACCCAACTGAGTTATGATGAGTAGATTAGTTTGAGTTTACCAAGTCATAAGACATAAAGTCTTTTAAAATTTTGAAAAATAAAATATTATCAAATAACATTCTGTTTCATAAAACTGTCACAATTTAGACCAAATCTTATATAATTTAAAAATTGCTGGAGGGCACATACAACAGGAATATATACAAAAATAATTGAGGCTCTCAACAAGTGTCTTATTCGCCTTACCCGTATGCTTATACAAAACTTGCTTACAAATGAATATATCTATTAAAGGTTTATTTTGAGAAGGGTGATGTTATATATAGCGAAGACAAGTCAGAAATCATGAAGTTGTCTCAAATGATTTGTAGTCATGTTATATATAGCAAAGACAAGACAGAAATCACGAAGTTGCCTTGAATGATTTGTAGTCAATAAATCTTTTATTTTACCGAAAACATGGGTAGATAAAGTAAAATGGATACCATTTGTCTAGAAGTCTTAACTCAATTGACAAATGTCGAAATTGTAAGGTCGGACGTCATGATCCGGGTTTAAACCCGGGACCTCAACGTTATGTGTGAGTTTATTTTCAGTGGATTACCACTTCATCTAAGACAAAATAAAATAAAAACGGATCCCATTTATGGATATACTTTTGTAGGTCGTAATGCTCTTGCGAGTTGTTAACTCGCGACATGTAACATTATCGATCGTTGATATTATATTACAATTAATCAACATATTCGATTTTTATCCAATTTCTTGCAACTTTCTTTCATAACAATGGTAATTTCTCTTACTTTTAAACACATAAATCACTCTGCAAGACCAATCATCAACACTTGTTTACTAATTTTTTGTCCACTAATTTTATGGTTTTGGTTATTATACCCCTTACAAACAAAATTATGCATGGAAAAATCTTGTATGGATGTATCAAACATTAAACATCATGAATATTTAAGGGTGCTCTTGATACGAATCAACCTGATTAACTTGATGACCCATTCTTATTCAAGAGAAAAAACCTTGATTACCCAACCTGACTCAAAATATTTGGTTTAGATTTTTATTGTAGTTTGGACTGAACGTGAATCAACCTAAAAAGGTTCGGTTCGGGAAATATGGCAACATAAAGTTATAACATAAACTCAGCTAAGGTATGTGATGTGATATAGGGATTAGGGGAGGGAGAGTCTCGATTGAGGGACGAAATAAGAGAGAACAATATGCAATTTTAGCAACAAACATGCAAGCTATAAAGTATGGGGAGATACTTCACTCCACTGTTATATCCATATGTAGCTTTTCAACCAATCCATATAGATTAAGGGCTTGTTGCAAAGAGGATAAGAGATGATGAGGCATAAATACTGTACAAAGCAACATACCATTATATCCGATGAAACTACACATGACAAAGTATTTTGATTACGAGTAACAATATAGTGATACGGAATAGGGAATTGAGAATTGAGAAATCGTTTAGAACATAGCAGGAGTTGTTAAGGAGAAACCTCAATTTAATGCCAACAAGAACGATAACTAAATATTATGGACAACCGTAAACCGTTTCTTTAAATGGAGCAGCAACCTTGGTATGACTACACAATGATTTCAAAGCCTACAAGTAATGAGAACCAATAGTTACGAAGATTACAATCTATTGCTTCATGTGAGGGAAAACCATAGAGTTATGATATATTGAAATCATTTGCGACAACTTTTTCAACAATCTACAAATGCATACCCCCGACCTGTAATATATTGGTATAGTGTTTTGGACCATTTTTTCTTTTGATTTTATGAAAATACCCTTTTATACAAAGGGACGTCAAAATAATTGTTGCAAAATATATGTTCAAATATCATTTTTAAAAGAACATTTGCTATTTATCTAAAATATTTTTATCAAAAATTGATCAAGAAAATGTCTCAACCAATTAAATTTGTTATTTGTCGAAAATTAAAGAAGGTAATGGTGTATAATTAAAAAAATATGTTAACAAATAGAAAATACATTTTGTCGTTATATCTATCATTTCTTTTTTTTTTTCTTTCAAAACCATAGTGTGATTCATATCTTACCCTTGTCCAACAAACGAATCAAATAAATGGTTATGGTTATTCCGTTGAATATGAAACTTTTGATGTACCTAATTTACTTTATGCCTCTAAAAAAAATAAGATAAAAATAAATTCACAATAGTAAGTTTGAGAGAAATTAAATCTAAATCAATTCTAGAACACCATAGAAATACAATGAACTAAACACTAAATTCAAATTTGAGATAAATCAAAGTCAATAAAACTCAAATCAAAGTAGGATTTTCTCCAATTAAATCATAACGTTAAAAGGATATTAATTAAAAGTATACTCAAGATATAGAAACAAAATCCATTAGATTTATACTTTTACCCATGCAAATATTTATTAAGATATTTAATTCAGAACTTTAACTTTTTAAAATGAGTAAAGCGTGAAGTAAAAAAACCCAACATGTTATTTTGGAAAATTCATAATTTTTTTAGATAAACTTGTATGAATATCAACATTTTATTCCTTAGTTAAGTTTGGCTTGTATCTCAAACTCGTAATTATCAGATTTCTTTCCTAAAAATAGGATGGTTGAGAAAGAAAAATTTATTTTCCTATTCAAAACCAAAAGGTATTTCTTATCTTATATACTTATCCAGCCCCCCACCCATTCAATAAATCAAAATTAGAAATGAAGTTTCCAAGTGTCATGACCCCATGCAATGGATCCACCAAACATACAATTCACAAGTACTGCTCCTATATGCAGCTCACCAACGTTTCACACATTCGGCCAGCTCAATTTGTTCCTTAAACGGTCCAATTCCAACCAAAAGAAATATAAATAAAATATGTCTTTACCTTCTAAAAAAAAGAAAATCTTTCGGTGTAGCTGCAAAGACTAATTGACTGAATCAAATATAATTTTTTTGTTTTGGTGGTCGGAGTTCGAACCCCAGACTTTAATTATATTATATATGCATTGTTCATACAAACTGAGTTAAGCTCGCGAGGACGGACAAAATCATATTTTAATCACATTACATATTTTTCCTTTTTTTTTTTGAAAAGATATATTTTCCCTTTTTTATAATTATATATTATATTCTTCCTTTTCTTTTTACATTATTATCTTTCTTTTTCGAGCCTTTTTCATTATTACTTTGAATGATAAAAAATACATAAAATCTGCTTTATTTTGTTAAAACAATAGTGGTTGTGCAATTTTCCTTGACCCACAACACAATGGTAGTTGTTATAGTCAAATAAAAAATTTCAAGAGTCAAATAAATCTTTTTCACAAGAAATGCAATAAGACTTTTTTTTCTCTTACACATCTTCACACACCAACCAACCAATCTTTTCTTCACCGGAGAAACTCACCGCCGGCGACTTAGTCCTCTTCTCCGATCTCATGCTATAACAACATCATGGGAAATTGCAACACATGTATAAACAAAGACGCAATCGAATCAACCGGAAAAACCAGAACAACAGCAACAGAGTCAAACCATGGCCGGCAAAGAAAAACAAAAGCAAAAGCAAAGGCAAAACCAAAATCAAATCCATACACAGAAGAATCGTTAACTCCAGGAGCAACAATCCGTGTTCTGAAAGAATCAAATCCAAGAAACCGAATCAACGACAAGTACATACTTGGCCGTGAGCTTGGCCGTGGAGAATTCGGTATTACATATCTTTGCACAGACAAGGAAACAAAGCAAGAGTTAGCTTGTAAATCAATTTCAAAGCGGAAATTAAGAACGGCGGTAGACGTGGAAGATGTTCGGAGGGAGGTGGCGATTATGTCGACGTTGCCGGAGCATCCAAACGTGGTGAAATTGAAGGCTACTTATGAGGATGATGAGAATGTTCATCTTGTGATGGAGTTGTGTGAAGGTGGTGAGTTGTTTGATAGGATTGTTGCGAGAGGGCATTATAGTGAAAGAGCTGCTGCTCATGTTGCTAGGACTATTGCTGAGGTTGTTAGGATGTGTCATGTTAATGGTGTTATGCATCGGGATCTTAAGCCGGAGAATTTTCTTTTTGCTAATAAGAAGGAGAATTCTGTTCTTAAAGCTATTGATTTTGGTTTATCTGTCTTCTTTAAGCCCGGTATTGTATTCGATTCTATCCTTTTTGTTATTGGTAGTTGTTTTCAAGCATGATTTAATAAATAGAACTTTGGTTTCACTTTTAGAGGATGCAAAAATGATTTTAGATGTGCAGTTTGACATGTTTGGATGTTCTGAGTAGAATACATTTTGCCTCGAGAAATGATTCTAATTTGAAGTTTTTGCCTCTACAATTGATTTTTAGCCTAAATAATGTTACTCTCAACTCACTTATATGTATCCAAACATACATCGCTTTACATTCAACTTATTTTAGTCAGAATTAATTTTACGGAATCAATTAATTCGAAAGCAGAATCAAACAGACACTAAATGTAACCACATGTGTTGATGTTGTGTCGGGACACTGGACAAACCTTCAAGTGTTTTTGTAACGTACTTGTTAATGTGTCTATTGAGGCTTCGGTTAAGGATGAATTGTTTGGATAGTACCTGTGTTCGATTCTTGATTACGACAATCCACTTTGGATTGCTACCATGGTCTCTTTTCCTCATGAAATAGGGGTTAAGAACAAATAAAATTTGTTAATACGGCTGTATTTATCTTTTTTGGGGTGTTTATTGAATTGTGCTGATGCTTTTTTTTGTTGATAAACAGGGGAGAGATTTTCAGAGATTGTGGGGAGTCCTTACTATATGGCACCAGAGGTTTTGAAGAGGAATTATGGTCCAGAGGTTGATATATGGAGTGCAGGAGTGATTCTATATATTTTGTTATGTGGGGTGCCTCCATTTTGGGCTGGTACTGTTTTTTTCTTTTCCTACTTGTTTATGTATTTTTGGTTGGGTGTGAGTGGTTACTGATTAATTGTGTTTGCTGAAATTTTTGGATTGGTTTGTTGATTGCAGAGACTGAGCAAGGTGTTGCTTTGGCAATTTTGAGGGGGGTAATTGACTTCAAGAGGGAGCCTTGGCCTCAGATTTCTGACAGTGCTAAGAGCCTTGTCCGTCAGATGTTGGAACCCGATCCTAAAAAACGCTTGACTGCTGAACAGGTGCTTGGTAAGTAAGCCTGTTCTTCGTGGTTTCTATTGTAAGTAGGATTGTGTGTGCTCTGCTGATTACTAGTGACTCACTTGGTAGCTGAGTTTTGCGGCAAATTTATATTTAGGATATTGTAAGTAGGATTATGAAAGATGAATCTTGCTGATATCCGTCTACTCTCTGCCAGTAATTTCAGTAACAAACAGTGGTTTCATCTTTCATGGCAAAATCTTGCATGTATTAGGATTTTAAAATGCGGTGGAGAAACTCATAAGCTAGGAGCTCTTAGATTAGAAGAAGGGGAGATATGACAGTGTAACCACTAATCCCTATTTCAGCCAATGTCCTTGTCATGCACATTATTTTCCTGGAAGGGCGAAATATTTAAAATGCTTGAGGAATCTTATCCATTGCTTTGAGATGAGTTTGTGTAGAAAGAGAAGGATACATTTTTATTGACATATATTCAGGACCATTAATTCACGGTCACATTGGGGAGGCTTCTACTTGTTGCCCCTCAATATCAAATCTTGAATATTAATTCAACTCTCTTTGCTGACTCTCAAACATATGTTTAAGCAGCTCAAGCCTCAAAGTTGCAATGCATATTTCTTACATGGACCCTTTGCAACATTGCCGACTCCAGTCTCCCCGTAAAAAGAAAATTGATGCATATAAGCATTTTTTAACTATGAATATTTAAAACTTGGCTTGCTGAACTTTACATCAGGTATATATATTTACTGTCCTTGATTATGGTTGTAGAACATCCTTGGCTACAAAATGCAAAGAAAGCTTCAAACGTTCCATTAGGAGATATTGTGAGAACAAGGCTTAAGCAGTTCTCTTTGATGAATAGATTCAAAAAGAGAGCTCTTCGGGTTAGCATCTATTCTTGTTTATGCGTCAAGCTCCGTTTATAAGTACTAAGGAAGTTGAAATGTTGGTGATTTTAATTTCTTTAAATTAATACTACAGGTAATTGCGGAACATTTATCTCTTGAAGAAGTAGAAATAATCAAAGACATGTTTACATTGATGGATACCGACAAAGATGGCAGAATAACATATGAGGAACTGAAGGCTGGTTTGCGGAAGGTTGGCTCACAGCTGGCTGAGCCAGAGATAAAGTTGCTGATGGATGTGGTAGGCTTTTGTAAATTTTGATAATTCATATTGATCAATATAATATCAGTTCTTTGATTGTCACTATGATTATTTGACAATCTGATGAAGCTCGATCAAACCGTTTTTTGGTCTTCTGTTGCACAGTTTCTTATAAGAGTGAGCAGTTGTACACTTCTATAATGAACATGTTTTGCTCTCAAGCAATGGAGATTTTCTCTTTCATATTTAACATGTTGTGTGCCTGCTTGATACATGTAATATAAATGTGTCTGAATTGGTTTTGGCCTTTGCGTTGCAGTACATCATATGATGTTAAATGCTAAATTTTAAGTGTGCTTTATGTATGGCGTAAATATTCCCTGAGATATACTTGTGGATGATGTTTGAAATTGTCAATATGGATATGAAAATTGATTTTGTTTCTGGTGTTAAATTGAGAAATTGATTTGCCATTCATGCCCTGTGTCATGTGCACGAGTGGATGCAATAATAAGTTCTGTGATTTGAGGATTTTTTCTTTGCTGTCAATTGCTTAGGCTGATGTTGATGGGAATGGAGTTCTTGACTATGGAGAGTTTGTAGCTGTGACAATTCACTTGCAAAGAATGGAGAATGACGAGCATTTCCGCAAAGCATTCAAGTTTTTTGACAAAGATGAGAGTGGGTATATTGAGTTAA
Source organism: Medicago lupulina (assembly GCA_958299785.1). NCBI lineage: Eukaryota > Viridiplantae > Streptophyta > Magnoliopsida > Fabales > Fabaceae > Medicago > Medicago lupulina. The sequence goes on along the minus strand of OY283143.1, from coordinate 11,920,567 downwards.
TTGAACTAGAAGCAGCATTAGTGGATGACTTAGGAGAAACTGATACTAATGTACTGAATGAGATCATGCGAGAAGTTGACACTGACAAGGTTTGGCTTTCGTTCTCACGACTCATTGCTTTATTTTGCTTTCTTTCTAAGTTTTACTGCCATCGCAACATAAACCAAGGAAGATATAGTGTTCCTATTAAAATATTGATTTGTTCATTTTATAATACAATTATTTGCTGCTTCTCGAGTACATCCTACAGTATTCTCCATAAATCTTTAGAACATTTTTTCAATTTGCTGTTTTCACAGGATGGTCGCATCAGTTATGAGGAGTTTGTGGCCATGATGAAAACGGGAACTGATTGGAGAAAAGCATCCCGTCAATATTCTAGGGAAAGATTCAAGAGCCTGAGCATAAACTTGATGAAGGACGGCTCACTTCAGCTTCATGACGAGATAAGTGGTCAAGCTGTTGTGGTTTGAGTATAAAGTTACTTCATTCTTTAACATCGGTGCTCACTAAGATTCCCGTTTTCATCCACCCCTTTCCATTCTTCAAACCATGGTTTGTGTAATCTCGCCATAAAAGCAATCAAGTTTTTGGAGTGTACTGATTACCTTGAGTTGGAGTTGGGTAGCTTAGGTTTCTCGGCTGGCTTGGTGTTCGATGGTTGAAGAATGCGTTGGAGGATTGTATACTAAAGATTGTTTTATAACTTGTCAGTAAAAAGTTGGAGGATTGCATACTAAAGATTGTTTTATAACTTGTGAGTAAAAAAAATTGTGAAGGGCTGGAGGAACATGCTGCAGGCCTCAAAATGTCACGTATATTCATTGTATACTTATGTGATGTTACTTATGTTTTATAATTTCATTGATAAATGTGGTTTTTCTAACTGTTATAGGCAGAAACCAGTCAAGGTTTGTCTGATCTGTGGTGTAAGCTTCTAAGAAAGTTTCATTATCTGCAAGTTAAAGCAGTTTCACTTTGTCCTAGGGTTTAGTCCTGGCTTTGTGCCAAGGAATACTTTGGTTCAACCAAAAGATTCACTTTGTTTGTATAAAATGAAGATTTATTGGGTTTTTTCCTTCTAAGGTATCACTTGTATTTGCAGGTTCTTTCATTTTAGTCATTGTCGAAGGCAAATGAAGATTGAAGAGGACGATAAACATTAGTAACCATATTTTATGTTTCATTTTTGTAACCATTTGCATTTGAGATCAAATGCAGTTGTGAAGATACTAAGATCAAGATGTATCAGAATTTAGAAACATCTTTAGGAGTTAGAATATGAGTATTGCCGTTACTCTCTGATAGTACACATGTACCCAGCAATGTAGGAAAATAAAAAATAAAAAAATTAAACAAAATCTTGTAACGGCTTAGCCTTCATTGTTTTAATTTTCAGAAGAAAATAGGATAAACCGGCAGAAACTATTACTGAATGTTGCACAATGTAGACGTATAAACGAGCAAAATTCAAATTTTCGTAATCAAAGCAACATTTTTATTGGTGTAATGAAAAATAAATAAATGAAAACATAATATATATTTCCCCAAATTAATGAATTTTTATGTATATACTTGGGAAACTTTTGTGGCCTAAAGTTGGTCAGAAATAATGATCCATAATTATTTTGAAGAAAACAAATCATATAATGAATAATTTGTTGCTTGAAGTTTGCTTAATTGTGGAGATCATAATTTCATAAGAAGCAAACTCGTGGATTGAACAAGGTTTTCATTGCAATATTACAACCTACACTATTGTTCATGCTGAAATTCTGAGTTTGTATTGTGGCCTAAAGTTTGCTTGCAAACATTTTATTCCTTCTCTTCTTGTTGAGGTTGACTCAAAAACAGTGGTTAGGTGTGTCAACAATGTGTTTTGTGATTCAGCTTCTCTTTGATCCCTTCTTGCAGAAGTTCTTTATATCCTTTGTGCACTAAACTAACATGTCTCTCTATCAGGTAGGCACAAAAGCAAAAGGGGAATGAACAAAAACAAAGGGGACAAGAGCAATTTTCCTACCTTTATTGTCAACTTGGGCCATGGTGGTAGTTTCTCTTGGTCCATTATTGATCATCCTCCTAATCCCTACCCGCACCTTTTTTTTTATTTAATGTTTTAGGATGTAGTACAACCTCTCTTGTTCATTTTTTATGCTTTCCTTCTCTTATGAAAAAAAAATGATTAGTTTTTGACTAATACAAAAAAATAGAGTGTTTCTTTTCCTACTCTTCAACCTTCTCGTGCAACTTATTTCGAAATATAAAACCCAAAAAATAGAGGTTTGGAGGCTTTTTGAACGTAATTCACACTTTTTAAAAAATACGGAATAAATATGCGTTTCAAATCTTTTGAGGGGAGATGTTTAAAATTTTTAACTTTTGAAAAAGTCCGGGTATTTTTTTTTTTTAAAAAGTCCGGATATATTTAAAATGGTCCAAAACAAAAATACTTTATTATATTTAAAAATAATAATAACGTAGGCTAAGCCGATGCTGATTCACCCTAGTTTTTGTTTTAAAAGTAATGTATTTTTATCTTATAAACGAAACTCTCATAATCTTTGAGAAATTGAGATAATTTGATCCCTTTTTTCATGTTGAGTGGTGTATCTTCGTTGATGTTTTTTTAATGAATTTTTTGTGTCTATCTATCTTCAAATGAGATGATAGAAAAATATTTTTGATAAACTCTTTTGAGAAATATTAAGAATACTCTAAAAATAGATGACTTCAAGAATTTAGTTTAGATTTGTTTCCCTCCAAAGATAATCATGCTATCAACACTTAAGCCACCAATTTTAATTAAGTTTTGTTCTCAAAGATCATTATAAAAGTATTTTATTCGGTCGCTATTATAAACAAACATTTATTTTTCAATCCCCTCGACAAAAAAAAAAAAAGATTTTTCAAACTCATCAACTAATTAATATATTTAATTTATAATATAATTTAGATACATCAATTATCCAATAAACTTAAAAAATTATATATGATATTGACTGAAAGAATAAAAATCTCATTATATTAACACCCAGCCTTACATCAGCTTAAGACATCGATACCTCTTTTTATTTATTTTAATATCATATATATCACTTTTGCTTTCTATACACAGTCGTCCAAGAATTAATACACACTCCGTGACAATGACAACGAAAAACTCCGCTAACTAAAACAATTATGAGGGAGAAAGACATCACATGTACCACATTGACACAATCTCTAATAGACATTAGAATCTTGTAAGAAAATAAAAAAAAAATAGACGTTGGAATATTCCTACAAATACGATTTTTCAAACGTTATAGAAGATCATCCATTGTATATGCTAAATGAATAATTCACTTGCAGATATAATATTGTCATTTGAATGGTACAAGTATCTTATTATACGATGATATAACTATGTTTGTTAATGATATTTTGAGGATCTTCTAATGTGAAAATTATAATATAAGAATGTTAGATGTGTTGGCTGACACCGACGGATAATGGTCCCCTACCCTTTCTAATTCGGACAGCAGTCAAGGTTTAGATGGCCAGAATGTTAGATGTTTTAGCATTAATTCTCATTCTTTTACTCTATCCTGGAATGTTCACTGTACAAGAGTGAATATTAGTTTTTTTTTTTTTTCCTTCTAAAATACACAATTCGTCTTTTAATTAAATTTCAGTCAACTTTTTTGTCTTTTTTTTTCAAACTTTAAATATTTATCATTTTAATTTTATTTTTTACGTAATTTGTCTAAAAACTCATATCATGTTTATCATTATCTCATCAAAAATCCAAATCTTAAAACTAATTAATCAAATCAAAAAAATAAAAATGCAACTCATCATCTCCAACAACAACATAATCAAATCCCGAAATAAGAAAACTCACTTTCATAAAAAAAAAATCGCCCAAAATGCACAACATCTTCGTAAGAAAGTCATGATGCAAATCCTCAAAGTGAAGTTAAGGATTTGGAATGGAGGTTTTAATAAAGGTGAGTTTTTTTATTATGGGATTTGTTGGAACACTAGTTGAATCTAGTGAGATATTGGATAAGGAAAAACACAAGAAAGAACTAGTGTGTGTGACTTAAAAATGTTCCACATTGGAGGGTCACCCCAACTAGCAAGTGTTTATATAAGGGAAGAGTGACCTCCAAGGGTGTGCCCTTGGGGTACCCACTTTTGTGAACGGGTGAACGCTTACAAAAACATATATATCGCGCGCGACGGCGCTGCCGCCATCCGACCGGCCGGCCGCGTATCCGATAACCCGATAAGAACAAAACGTGGTTACTTGAGGATCAAAACGAATTGATCCCCAAGTCACTCCGTTTTTGTTACGAGCTCTGCCTATAAAAGGAGAACTCGCCCCACTCATTCTTCACACCGAAACTCGCAGTTGATGCTTCCTGCTCGTTTCCTCTCTTCTCCCATCGACTTGTGTTGACGAGTCATTCTTACATCTCTCCTCCTTTCTATCCCTTCAGTTTCGATAACAGTGGTTACGTACCATATTCGAGTGGCTTTAATCTAACGATTAAACCATATAGAGGTGTATATTCTCGAGCGAGTACATATTGTGCAGTACGTACTCGTAACAGTGATCTGGGCTGTTTTATCCTGGAGGCGGCGCGGTTGTTAGTCTACCTTGCACAAACTTGGGTAGTGCCGCGAAACGTCTTAAAGAAAATGACCTGGTCGTGACTCACCCCGGTAACTTCTTTCGGTATATTTTTAAACACGAAAACAACAGGATTTGATGTTGTTGTTGGAGACAAATATTTGACATGTTTTTTGAAGTTTTGAGTTTTTATTGAAGATGGTGTAAATGATATAAATGTCTGGATTTTGTTTGACAATTTTTAGTGAAAAAGTATAACAGTGTAAATATTTAAAAATGTAAATGACTGAAATGAGAAAAAAAAATAAAGGACGAATGGTGTAATTTTATCTTTTTTATAGAAAAAAGTTTATGTTAGTTGAGTTTCAAAAGCACACCATGTCATTACAGATCTCTAGATTTAAAGAATGTTTATTGTGGTACTTGCAAATTACATGTCATAGAGGTTTTCATCTCAATAAGGTAAATTGAATTCATGATCTTATAAATGCGTCAACTTCTTAGTAACTGATTCAACCTTCGTTGACAATAGAGTGATATTGTTAAACATGTAAAAAAAAAAATTGTTGAAGGACTTAAACATGTAAAGTTTAACACCTTGTATATACACCATCATTTATAACTATTAAAGCAATATGTAAAATTCTTAATTTAAAACCCTAGTAGTTGCAACTAGGAAGTTCGTGGTACTTTTTGAATTGATTATGAGGCAAAAATTATCCAATATAAATATTAAAACCACATGCAATTTTGGTTAGGTTTAGACAAGTCATTTGTAAATTCTAATTTGATTCTATCCAATTAATTGTGCTTAAATTAATCTATAAGATGAATTATAATTGATATAATATATTATAATTTTTAACAAAGATATGTCATTCATCCATAATACATAATTTCTAAAAAAAAATAATCTAAAAAGTTATATAATTAAAAAAAGACATTCAAATTTATTAAAAAAAAACTAACACTTAAGTTAAATGGATACCCTTTTAGATCAACACATAAAAATCTTTAACTATATTAACAAAACTAAAATAAACCACAAATTTGTTTCCCTGAAAAAAAAAAACCACAAATTTGTTTGACAAGTGTTGGATTCGCGGGTCAAGATTTTATAATCATAAACTCATTATTAGAGCCAAAATACTTTAAATTTTCCCTCAAAAAACTACTTTAAATTTGATCTTGGACTTTCACACTTCTCTTCGTGTTTGTGTGTGTTTATTTAGTATGTGTCATAGCCATTAGGTTAATAGTAAAAAAATTATAAAATGATGATGAGGTCCATATTTTAAATTCCCTAGATGTGTTGTATGTTTGGTTTTGGCTTTAGAGGGACATAAATTGATTTTAGAAGAGTATAATTGATTTTAATATTTTTGGTTTTTTTTTTAGTCAAATTTAATTTTGCTTTCATAATTTATTTTACCATGAAGTTATGATGTGCAATTTTAAATTTTACACATAAATTTACATTTAAACTCACTTAAAGGAATATATTCAAACCAAATCATTTTATCTACAACTTACTTTTAGTAAATTAATTATTATCATCATATAACCAAACGTAATATTCTCTCATTCACAAATGCTGGCACATCGATTGCCTTTTCCAAAAAAATGTTGATTTCCTTTTCATAACAAGACTCAAGGTTCTGTTAGATACAAAAAGAATATATATTGGCCATGAAATATTGAAGATCAATTTAAGCATTATTAGCATGAAGCCGGTGCAATGAGTGGTATGTATCGATTGGGTGGTTTTCCTTTCCAGTTTCCTCTTTTTATTTTGATTTTTGTTAAGGTATAGGGATATCGATCATATCACGGTGCATGCACAAAAAGAGAAGAGTGTATATGATAGAGACATTGATCAGAAAAGGCCACCCCCACGATTCCATTTGCATAAAGCAATTCCTTTTTGTGGATCTCATCACTCCAGTGATATGATTTTGCTGTATAAAGATTCCTTTATACACGGACAGTATCCAATAGAATCAACAAAAAAGGAAGAAAAAGTAGTATCCCGTTATTTATGGAAAATGATTGAATAAATTAACCGATAGGGTAAGGCCTTTTTCTTTTACTATGTTATTTAAGGACTTAATATTACCAGACATTTAATTTAATCAATTAAAATGAGTTAGTTCACCAATTTGTGTTTTTACGTAAAAAATGCCTCCTTCGTTCGTACACTAAAATCAAGATGATATAATCATAATAATCACGAATAGGGACAACCCTCGTTCATTTTTTGAAGTGAATGCTAGCACTAATTGTACATTTGTAGAAAGAAAAAAAAATGCAAGTGTTGATTACCGGTGCTTTCATGTCAAACAAATAATGCACAATATTTTGATAATGGTACTTTCAGGTTCTTAATGCATATGTACTAGTACAACATAAGTAAATTAATTTTGGAACGAAATTGGGTTTAATGTCAACTCAAAGAGATTAGACTCCAACAACCCAAATTTGAATTTTAGTTGGAGAAATGTCCATATATAATATCTACCGATCTTTGAAATTGAATTACTTTGATAAAGAGACGTATGAAAAAATGTTCAAGTATATAGTAATAGTGTGAACTGTGAAGCACAAGAATGAAAGTCTGAAAGCCATTAAGAAAATAACACTTCGATACTCAAAAAATTTGTTAAACATGGAATCATAGTATCCAACCATTTAATTTTATTATTTTAAAATAAATTAATTTTATCTTATAAATAAAAGTGCTATTTAATTGTTCTTTTTTGGGGGGAGAGTGGCGAACTAACTTATACCAAAAATAAACTTTTACCAAATTTTTCTTTAATAAAAGAACTGAAGTTTTTCTTTGGAGGCCATAGCCATACGAGTGTACGACACAGTACGGAATGTACCTTGTGAAATGGGTGGACTGACATATCATGTGATGTGATTATGAATTTGGTGGATGTTTTTGCTGGCAAATTTTGTTGTTTGTTAATGTGGCCTCAAACATCTATTTAATGAATGTTACCCAATCAAGCCTCTCACACATGTCTTTGGGACCTACTTTTGTATCCTTGTCGCTATCTCTATTCATATTTCATATTTTTGCACAAGTATAAGGCATGCGCATGCAATCCTCATCAGCTGTTCTTGGTTTCTTGCCCTAGATATCTCTATGATTGGTGATAAAATTATTTTGGGTGTTAATCTTTTCATCATAGAGAAATGAAATCCTGATAATTTTAAGTTCGACTTATGGTTCGAAGATAAAATCTAATTCTAAGAATTGGTATTTGGTTTCTATACTATTAGAGCATGCCACAATTTCTATTTGACATATATAACTGGTTTCTTGCTAAAAAAAACTACATAACTGGTTTCAATTATATGAAATGCAAGTCATCTTTTCATAAATGTTTATCAAGAGTATATGTTTGATTATGAGAAAAAAAAATTGGTAAGAAAGGGTAAAAGAAAAGATAAACAAATGATGAATAAAGTAGATTTTATGTGTTGTTTTGTAAAAATACAAGAGAAAGATGAAGATGCAGAAACTAAGTTAAATATAGGTAAATGCACGTGTTTCTCTCTCTTTTCATTGAGAATATTAGTTCATATTACAACTCTCTCATTCGGTCTCTTTTCTTCTTCCCAAATTTTAGATGTCGCCACTTTTCTTCTTGATGTATTGAAGAGTGTGATTTAGGGTTAACTTTGACATGAAATCATCTCTACAAATTGTTTTTCTTTCTTCCTTAGTTAAAAAAGTGATTTTCACATTTTTTTTCAGTCTTCTTTCGTTTGTTTTTGTAATTTTGTCGTCTTAGCACGAGAGCTGTCAAAAATTGGCCAGGCCAATGGGTCGACCTATTAGCCCATAATTTTGGACTGGGTCAGGCGGGGCCTCAAAAACTAGCCCAAAAATACAATCGGGCTTTTTTGGCCCATGCAAAAATTGGGCGGGGCCGGCCCATTATTACTATTTAATTTAATTTTTGCTAAAAAAATAGTATATTTTTTAAAAAATTATCAACTATTTTAAAATTAATTAATAAAAAAATATTTAAATAAATAAAAATGAATGAATTTAGCTTAAAGTTTTAAAATTTTAAAGTTTATAAATTATTAATTTGACTTAATTGTATGAATAATCTAGAGTTTTAATAATATTCAGTGTTAATGTAAAAATTATTTACACTTTTATGTACATCCAATCATATTTTAGCAATAAAATAGTGGTGAGTGACTAATATATTAAAAATACATAAATAGTGAATAAATTATAAAAGTAAAAAATAAACAGGCCGGGCTGACCCATGGCCCACACATGTCGGGCCCTATAATATAATGCCCAATTATAAATGGGTTGGGCCAGGCTGGCCCATTTATGTAGACGGGCCTCTCGGACTCGGGTCAGACCAACCCATTTGACACATGCACGACTATGTTTTACAAAGTTTCCGTCTTTTGTGCGGTGTATTTTTTTTATTTCTCGTTTTAGTGCAGTGTTATTCGATTCATGTTAAAAGCTTATGTTTTGATCAAGTGCATATCCAATCAATGATTTTGGTGTCGTCAACGTTGCAGATCTGGACACATGAATATTGTGAATACTTGAATATATAAATGTTTGGACGCATATGAACTTTGACATTTTATGCAATTAAAATGAATGTTGTGAGTTTGTTCACAAATTCATATTTTCTGTTTGGTGATTTTAAATTTGTATTTTATCGATGTAATATATCAATTTGAATGAATACCAGTTTAAAAAAAGAAGAAGAAGAAACACTACAACAATAGTAAATTAAAGTCATGTTATATTGTTGAGTCTTGTTAACGAGTGTCCAGACTCTCTTTAAACATTCCAATATAATCAATCATTTTTTAAAAATGTCAAATATTTAAATTTCTAATATATTTATTGCATGTATTTTCATAAATACTTATTACTTATGATCCTTAAAGAGTGTCTCGGGACACTTGTGTTTTTAACAAGTGATCATTGACTTGGAAAAAAAAACTACCGTAGACGAAAATATCATATATTAGTTATTAGCATACAATATTATCAATATTAGCTTTATTTTTCTCTACTCAGTGCATGTGTGAATGGTAATGTTGTATTTCTTGCACCTTTTTATGTAACAATCTAACCGCACCCAATAGCCGACGTTGTTACTCACATACTTCTTGTCTACCCCTCTAACCCCATGTCAATTTAGTCAGTGTTAGTCTTTCGTAAGACTATGAGATAAATACCATGATTCATGAACTTCCACCACCAATATATGATTTTCTTGAATTTGTGTACATCAACTTCATCCTCAAAATTTTAATGAAGGACGGAATATGTTCTCTTATGCTCTTCCAATTGTTAGAAACATTTTAATGAAGTAATATTTTTTTTCTTTCCAATACGAGATAAATACAATGAAGAAATTAATAGAAACATTTTAATGAAGTAAAAAAACCTTTTCATTTTCCCCTCTTTTCCAATTGTTTACCCTCTCTTATGCTCTACTTCTTAATTTCCCTTTTCAATTAACTACTTTGACCCAATAATCTTGCCCGACCACAAAAACACGAAGCAAGAAATCAAAACTAAAACCCAAAAAAGAGAACATCAGAAATATCTAAGTAAAAAATATTAAAGAAAATAAGGATATATTTTATAGCTTAGTAATTAGGAATGGAGTTAAACCAAGTTTTAAGTAACCAAGTCTTTCGCATAAATGTTATTCAAATGCTTGCATAATTGATGCTAGACATTGACGAGGCCTAATTAAGATAGGGAATATGTCGTTGGCTTACAAGTTTTTGAAAATGTCTAAGTGTTTAAGTAAATATGTTAGGTTTAGACTATTGAAAAAATAAATGAAGCCTGATAGTCCGGTTTATTTATGCATTCTATTAAAATTTATTTTTTATTTATGTTTAAATATAATTTGTATTAAATATAAAAATCAAGAAACAACTCATATAATGGATTTTTTAAATAGATTTTAAGACCTTACGGTGAAATAGGTTTTTAAGGTCTATAGTGATAAACAAGCTTTACAATGAAATAGACATCAAGGTCGATTTAACCTATTCAAAAGTAGATAAAATGAAGGCTAAAATGCACTTTTCACCCCTTAAGTTTTAAAAAGTTGCGATTTTGGCCCCCTATGAAAAAGAATGACAAAAGTGACCCCCTATATTTAGGGAAATATGCTCTTTTGACCCCCTAACATAAGGGAAATATGATCTTCTGACCCCTTATCTTCTCAAAAAGTTGCGATTATGACCCCTTTTTTGGGACATGTGGCGTCTTCCCAGCAATTTTGGAACGAAAGGGTCAAAATTGTAATTTTTTTAAATAGGGGCCAAAATCGCAACTTTTTGAAACTTAAACGGTGAAAAGTGCACTTTAGCCTAAAATGAACTATTTAATAGCTTTAATATTAAGTATGCTTGTAAATAGACTTTCAAACCAGACACAAAATAGGCTTACAAAAGACCACATGTTAGACTTGCAATTTTTTTCGCATGTCAGACTCGGGCCTATCAAAATATGGTCTAACCTATTTCAACTCTAGACCTAATGAATAATGTCCACGATAATAGTTGGGGGCTTGTGCAATCCTCTTATTGAGAAAAAAAATCAACTTTTCCTAATAGTAAACTAAACTTTTTTATAACCAAAGAAAATACTCGAATGATCATAAGATTTAGACATTTGAGTTTGATCGTTTAACCACAAATAAAATCAAAACAATCTTTTGTCCATAATTTCTAACCAATTCAAAAGAAACTATCAAGATACCGGGTTAGCAACATAAAAAATCAAAGTCATACATGTTTTAGTCAAGAATTTTATTAGAACTATGTTTAGCGTCAACATATCTAACAACTAATCTCGACCAAAAAAACTTATTTGATACATGTTAAACGAATGGAAGATTTCAAAAAATTTAAAAATCAAGTTGAACTATCGAAACATAAATTTATAAACTAACAAACCTATTCACTTGTTATTGATAATGTGATTAATATTTACTACTCCATCTGTTTCAAAATACATGTCCATTTTAGAAAAATTGTTATAACCAATAAGTCAAATAAATTTTGTTACTTTTGATGAAATTATGTGTGTGTTTTCTATAATACCCTTAACCATTTATTATTTCATTTTATTTTTTCTCTCTCTATAATAAATATATAAGGGTATTATTGACAAAACAATAATTAATGTTGCATTGAAACTTGAAATGGACAAGTATTGTGAAACAAAATTATTCAAAAATGAACATCTATTTTAAAACAAAGGGAGTAACTCGTTTAAGTATTCAAAATCTCCAACGTTTTAAATTTTAACTCAAATCGGTAGCATGATATCTACAATCTCTACATAAGTGCATGCATGTGCGGCTGCTGGCAAGGCCTTAAAGGCAAATGGTCCATCTCCCACCTTCTCTACTGTGCTACGCCGCACCACGAACAACACATCCATTCTTTCACAAAAAGCTACTTTTGGGAAAAATACAAATCTTATCTTATTCTGTTTTAATACTTTATTTATGACATTTTTAGCTCTCTTTTTGTGTTAAGTTTTTTTATGACATCTTTTCATGTTTAGATTGAAACAGATGTCAAGTATGCAGGGCGTTTAATCCGTACCACTGCTAGCTTCACGACACGGCTATTTGTCATTTTCTATAATATTTAATATTTTTACAAAGATATGATTAATAATTTTTTTAGGGAAAAGACATATATTTAATAATATAATTTATATTACAATTTTCTGAAAAGATCAAATATATTTTAACTTGTTTTAGTCTTTTTTTGACTCGATTTATGATTGATATTTTAAGGGAATTTATGATTATAATTTTTGAAAAGATCAAATATATTTTAATATACGGATATTTTATTATAGTTTTTTTTTTGACTCGATTTATGATTGATTTTTTAAGGGACTTTATGATAGAATTAATATATAGATTTTTCCATCGTATACATTTTCCGTGCGACTATATGTTTTTCTTAAGGATGAATGAATTTTTGTCAAAAAAGTAAAATAAAAAATAAATGATTATGATTATAATTATATTAAAATAATATAATCAGGAGCAATAGATAGGATACGGAATCATGGATATACAGTTTTCTTTTAAGAAACAATCATGGATAAACAGTTTGAATCCAAGATTAAAATAAATGAATAATTACAATTATATTATTTGTAAAAAGAAAAACTTTAATAAATTGTACTTCATATCTTGTAAAAAAAATTTGTACTTCATATGAATCGACAATTATAATACAAACTCAGTACATGGTTGAATGATATTCATGATACATGGAGATACTCATAGTTTTTTATTTTGATTGAAATGTATTGTCTTTTTTCATCATTTTCTCTATCATGAAATATAAAAGTTGAAAGATCGTCGGTTCAAGTTGTAAAGGACTCTTAAATATGTGATCAGAGGTTCGATTCTTGATTCATGCGAATCAAAAAAATGATTGAAAGAAAAAACTTAGCTTGCGTGATCCTAGATTACCGGACAAAGATTAATCATTGCTAGACAACAGTAAAAACATAGTATTAATACCATGATAGCAAAAAATAGAAGGGTGTACTTTTTATAATATTTTAAATAAGTTTGTAAAATATCATTCAAAAGTTCATGTTTTAAAAAAAAATCGGTTCGATTCTTGATTCATGCGAATCAAAAAAATGATTGAAAGAAAAAACTTAGCTTGCGTGATCCTAGATTGCCGGACAAAGATTAATCATTGCTAGACAACAGTGAAAACATAGTATTAATACCATGATAGCAAAAAATAGAAGGGTGTACTTTTTATAATATTTTAAATAAGTTTGTAAAATATCATTCAAAAGTTCATGTTTTAAAAAAAAATCGGTATCCAACTTAAGACTGATTATTTAGAGGGGTCTAATCTCACATCCATTTGTAGGATACCGTTTAAAGCCATAAATAACTCTGTATGAATCTATCTCATTAAAATTAACATATGAGAAAATCAAATCAAAGATCTTGAAAGAAAAACACCAAAAGATCTTAAGTTAACACCATAAACCAACCCAAATGTGTTTTAAAAAAATTCATGTCGACTTACAGCAAAAACTAAAATTGATTGTAGAATAATTTTGTAGCACTAAAAATTGTGATTATCTAAGGGGATGAAAAACAAAATTTAAAAGTTTTCTTATGACAAAAAAATTATTTAATTTAAACAATTTTGTAAAGATAAATCCGTCTTCATTCAAACGATTTTTATTTAACTCATTAATTGTTTAGAATTAAGACAAAACTGACCCATACTAAATGAACTTCATATAGAAAATATTAAATAAAAATAGTTGAGTAAAATAAAAAGTAAAAAAATAGTTTAACTTGAAGGTTGAGTAGTTCAATCCGTTTGAACTAAATGATAAAAAGTTTGAGTTCCTAAGTTTATACTAAAATAATGTAGAAAAACTAACACTAACAATTTATTACTCACCTTTGTCATTAAAAAAAAATACTTTTACCATTTTTTTTATAACTTTTAATTACAACTTTTTTTGAAAACAACAAAAACATCTTTAAAAAAAACAACAAAAATAATTGTCACCAAATTTTAAATTTTTTGACGTCCTTATTAAAAGAAGAAAAAAAATCAAAAAGTTATTGGAATGGAATTTTAGACACGTAATCCTAAACGCAAAAAAACAAAAACCAAAACGCAAGGAGTGTGATATATGCAGTTTTCAAAATTGCTAGAGAAGGACCCATCTAAACTTGTCTTTATCTACTACTGTTCTCATTTGAAAATTACAATTACTTAAGAAACAAACAAAAGAAAATGGCAAAATAGAGGGTAAGCTAATTTATTAATTAAGGAATTTTTTGCCCTCCATCTTTCCCATAATAATTGTTGTTAGACTTATAAAAAAACGATTACATTGTCCCTTTTTGTTCCCAATCCAATTTTAATTACTTACAATTGTAGATTTTAATTAATGTCATGCGTATCACTTTTATATAAAATCATCATTATTTTGCCCTTATTTATCATCATATATCATATTTTCTTAATATGTGTGACATGTTCAAATTGGGTAAATATTACATAAAGTTTAATTATCACTACAAAACACAATGACACACTCCAATTTTAAGTAACATACTCCCTCCGTCTTAAATTATAAGCAAAAAAATGACATTTTTTTGTCTAAAAATATAAGCAAAAAGACCAATTTTTATGCTATTATTATGTTTTTTTTCAAAAAAGTCTTATTTTCTAAATTAAAATTAAATGCAATAAGAATTAATTTTGCTTCTTTCCATGAAACTTATTTCAAGAAGAATACAAAAAATTATAACTCAAATAACTATGTTTTACCTTTCTTAATAAACGTAAATTTGTATTTTTTACTTATAATTTGGGATGGAAGGAATAGCTACTTACCTTTTCATTCCATAATAATAATGCTGCATGTATTTTTGTTTCTGAGCTTTGAAGAGTGGTTATCGTTTCAATCCTCTGCCCTTTGTTTGGGGTCATAGTTAGGTTGTCTACTCCTACCCCTAACCTTACACTCTTCTATCTATTGTTTTTAAAGTTTTATTTTAGACAATTTTTTATTATTGATAGAGATTAATTTTTATGCACACTATTTTTTTACACATTCATCTAATCAAAATGAACCAAATGGATATTTTTAAAAAGATTTAAAGAATTAAAAGTTTAATCTATATACATCGTTAATATAAAATAGGTCTACATATATATTTAAACGATGTGATACCACATTGATTAATAAAGTATGACAAATCATCTATTTTAAGGCGACAAATCACATTTTCTTAACTTATTAAATGATGTGTAACACATCGTTAAATGCACGTGTAAAACTTTTTTAAACCGACGGTGTATATGTGTATTATTATTGTATGATTATTGGTTAAAGGTAGTACATATTTTGCCACCTCTTGGTATATGGATAGTGCACTCCACGCACCCTTTACTACTCCTCCTAATTTCTGAACGGCTTTTTGTAGTGAGATAAAGTTGATAACTTTTGACACTAGAAAGACAAAGAGGGTGGAACTTGTGTTGAACCAAACACAACCAGAAAAACAAAAATGGCTGAAGAAGAAAAACCTGAAACCTTAGAAGCTGTGCTCAAAGAAACTGTTGATTTGGTAACTTAGATCTGATTCATTACAGCTTTATCTTCTTCTGTGTTCTATCATCATTGTTTGTTTTTTAGCGTTTCTTGTTTTTTTTGTTTTTGAATTTTGTTTGTTTTGTGAATGTAGGAGAACATACCCATTGAAGAGGTTTTTGAGAACTTGAGATGTAGCAGAGAAGGGCTTACAAGTGAGGCTGCTGAGCAGAGGCTAACAATTTTTGGACATAACAAGCTTGAAGAGAAAAGAGTAATTTTTTTCATTTTTTTATTTATTTTTTCTCTGTTGATGATTATGTTAAGGCCCACATGAAAATGATTGAATTTTGATTGTAAATTATTTTCTGGGTGATTTTCAGGAGAGCAAGTTTTTGAAATTTCTGGGATTTATGTGGAATCCTCTTTCTTGGGTTATGGAGGCAGCTGCTATAATGGCTATTGCACTTGCAAATGGAGGGGTGAGTGTGTTTTTCTTATCATCTTTTTGGTAGTTTTTGTGTATGTGTTGGACTGTTGGTTGATTATTTGAAGTTGTTGTTTGTTCCTTGTATATGTGTTTGTTGGTTGATTTTGATTATTTGGAGTTGTTTGTTCCGTAAATATTTGTGTAGGGGAAAGCTCCAGATTGGCAAGATTTTGTTGGCATTATCACATTGCTTATCATCAATTCAACAATTAGTTTCATTGAAGAGAACAATGCCGGTAATGCTGCTGCAGCTCTCATGGCCCGTCTCGCGCCAAAAGCTAAGGTGTTTAAATTCTGTTTCTTTTGTTATGTGGATGTGCTTGCGTGTATTGCATATTAATATCGGTATTAATATTGTCACAGTTAAATTTTTGCTTTCATAAAGGAATCTTTTTATTCTATATTTACTTTGTAGATTCTTACCATGAGTGTTTTTTGTCAAGGTTCTTCGAGATGGTAGGTGGAATGAGCAAGATGCTGCGATCCTGGTTCCTGGTGACATCATCAGTATCAAACTTGGAGATATTGTTCCAGCAGATGCGCGGCTTCTAGAAGGGGATCCGTTGAAAATCGATCAGGTTGATTCTTTGTTTTTTACCGTTTATATTTATCATATAATTTTCGCCTTTTTATTCCCGCTTGTTTAATCCATCAAATGCTCAACAGTTTAAGTACGCTTTTGCTCTTTTCAGTCTGCACTCACAGGTGAGTCCCTGCCAGTGACAAAGGGCCCTGGTGATGGTGTGTACTCTGGTTCTACTTGCAAACAAGGAGAGATTGAAGGCGTGGTCATAGCTACTGGTGTTCATACCTTTTTCGGTAAAGCTGCTCATCTTGTAGATACTACAAACCAAGTTGGTCACTTTCAACAGGTAACATGTGGGAATGGAATCTTTTATTCTTCTTGCAGTGTAATCAGTCCAATCAATATTCACCATTCAGATTTCATATTTATATCTCTATATTTTGCTGTCATATAGGTCTTGACTGCAATTGGGAACTTCTGCATATGTTCGATTGCTGTGGGAATGCTTGTCGAGCTTATTGTTATGTATCCTATTCAACATCGACGCTATCGTCCTGGAATTGATAACCTCCTTGTGCTTCTTATTGGAGGAATTCCAATTGCCATGCCCACCGTTTTGTCAGTGACCATGGCGATAGGATCCCACAGGCTATCACAGCAGGTAAGTTAGACTCTTCGATGTGAGCACCACCTTTGGTGGACAGACTAGTGCAAGTAACAATTAATGGTTGTTTAATGTCTGCAGGGGGCTATCACGAAGAGGATGACAGCCATTGAAGAGATGGCAGGCATGGATGTGCTTTGCAGTGATAAGACTGGAACTCTAACATTAAATAAGCTTACCGTTGACAAAAATCTTGTTGAGGTTGGATAGTAAATGATGTTCTTAGCTGGTTATCTATATCCGTTTCATATGCATTTGTTTGTTCTAATTATTTCTCTATTTTATTCAATAAGGTTTTTGCAAAAGGAGTGGATGCTGATGCCGTTGTTTTGATGGCGGCTCGAGCTTCAAGGCTTGAGAATCAAGATGCAATAGATACTGCCATAGTTGGGATGTTGGCTGATCCAAAGGAGGTGAGTTTTGATATACTATTCACAGCTATTTTTTTTACTGATATATTTATTAGCTGCAACCCTGCACCTATAATCGGCACATTCTCATAAATTTTTCTGAATTCAAGTTTATGTAGTTTTTTAATTGTTTTCGATTTTAACTTATTGCTACCATAGGCACGTGCTGGTATACAAGAAGTACATTTTCTTCCTTTCAATCCGACCGATAAGCGCACAGCATTGACTTATATTGATCAAGAGGGTAAAATGCATAGAGTAAGCAAAGGTGCACCAGAACAGGTAATAAGCAACACTGTTTACATATTTTTGTTGCTAATGTTTTTTGTGCTTGGTCTCGCATTCTCATTGTGATTTGTAACATGATTGTTAGATCCTGAATCTGGCACACAATAAGACAGACATTGAACGAAGAGTTCACTCAGTAATAGATAAGTTTGCAGAGCGTGGCTTACGATCTCTTGCCGTAGCATACCAAGTAATTGATTTATTGCTTTATCAATTGAGGCATTTGTACTCTTGTGTTTTTACATTTTATCTAGAAACTAGAAATGTTTATGTTGGCTTCTCAATTTTATACAGGAAGTTCCTGATGGAAGGAAAGAAAGTCCTGGAACTCCATGGCAATTTATTGGACTTATGCCTCTCTTTGATCCACCAAGACATGATAGTGCCGAAACCATACGGAGGGCACTAAACCTTGGAGTTAATGTCAAAATGATTACAGGTCCGTTGAATATGATAGTGTGTTCCTTTGACTTGTCTGTATCATTGTTATAACTTACCGAAAGAATTCATATAATCCATGATACTGTTAGAAATTAACTTGTGCATTTCAAGTAAAGGACCTCCTCTTCTTCACATAGCCAACAATATAATTTACTATCTCCGCCCCTTATTATAAACTCCGTCCTTTTACATTTTTCGTATATATTAAAAAAAGTAAGTAGGGCATTTAATGTGTCAATTTTGTGTGTGAATGTTCCTAAAAAACCATCATTTTGTGTATGGATATATGTTCAACTATGACTTTTCATCTTTCAAGAAACTTGGTATTAATTATGCAGTATACTTGAGAAAAATAATAAATGTATGTAGCAATTTAAAACGAGGCTTATATATTAGGGACAACTTTTTTTTTCTTTCCAAAAAGCGCTTATGGACCCAATATCCTCCTTGTTTCCATTTATGTAACTTCCTTTTTTCCTTATCAGGGGATCAGCTAGCTATAGGAAAGGAAACAGGTCGCCGCTTGGGAATGGGCACCAACATGTATCCGTCATCTGCTTTACTTGGGCAGAACAAGGATGAATCGATTGCTGCCTTACCTGTTGATGATCTAATTGAGAAAGCTGATGGGTTTGCTGGTGTATTTCCTGGTATGCTTCTACGCTGTGACTGCAATTTAATGCATTATGTTAGACGATTGATTAGTTGTAGTAAATCAAGTATTACATGGTTCTTTGCTCATATTCATTGTTTTATGTATTTGGCCAGAGCACAAATACGAGATTGTGAAACGGTTGCAAGCTAGGAAACACATTTGTGGGATGACTGGTGATGGAGTGAATGATGCACCGGCTCTCAAGAAGGCAGACATTGGTATAGCCGTTGCAGATGCTACTGATGCAGCTCGTAGTGCATCCGATATTGTTTTGACAGAACCTGGACTCAGTGTTATTATAAGTGCTGTTTTGACCAGCCGAGCTATCTTTCAAAGAATGAAAAATTATACAGTAAGCAACGGATTTACTTACTGTCAACATCACAATTCTCAACATTTTCTCTCTCTATATATTATCTATACCACCTTTACTTCATATTGTATTGTATCTCGACTGATATGTTTCTTCTTTCGTACAGATTTATGCAGTCTCAATTACAATTCGTATTGTGGTAAGTTAATCATTCCTCAAATCTTGGATCTAATTTTAACCTGACACGGCATTGTTGTTTGACATAATTATTAGATGGATCTAATATTTTTGCTGTTTGCTATGTGTTTGATGCTTACAGCTTGGTTTCATGTTGCTGGCTTTGATATGGAAGTTTGATTTTCCACCTTTTATGGTGCTTATTATTGCTATCCTAAATGATGGTTTGTTTCTTATCATTCTAAATTGTTCACTCCTGCTTGTACTCTTGCAGTATGCTTCATTGTGATCCTGAGTTTTACGAGTGACTTATATATCTTGGACATTGTATAGGTACCATCATGACAATTTCAAAAGATAGGGTAAAACCATCACCTCTTCCCGATAGCTGGAAGCTGTCGGAGATATTTACTACCGGTGTTGTGCTTGGTAGTTACTTGGCAATGATGACGGTTATATTCTTTTGGGTGGCATACAAAACAGATTTCTTCCCGGTATGTTTTCCACGAACTCGATTCCAGATTATGCTGTAGTTTTATTATAATCAGTCATTTCAAGTTTTGTGATTTCCAATGACATTAATGCATGTGGGGATGTTGCTTTGTCCATTATGGCAGCTATACTAGGATTCTTTCTTACTGTTATGATCTGATCATTTTGTGCCCATTAATTTCAATTTATGTGCGTCATGAATTCTGCTTTTGGCTTTTTATTGTTTTGGGTGGGCATTAATTTATGTTGCCTAATATGCTTTTCAGAAAGTGTTTGGAGTTGAGACTCTCGAAAAGACCGCTCACGATGATTTCCGAAAACTTGCCTCTGCAATCTACCTTCAAGTGAGCACTATTAGTCAGGCCCTTATATTTGTAACTCGATCTCGAGGCTGGTCATATGTTGAGCGTCCCGGTTTATTGCTGGTTGCCGCCTTTATCGTCGCTCAACTTGTAAGTCATTATAATAACCACTTTATGCCGCTGTAGTTATTTTTCACTGCGACAAATTTGATGATGAATTGTGTTTGCAGATTGCAACTTTGATTGCAGTTTATGCTAGCTGGAGCTTTGCTGCAATCGAAGGGATAGGCTGGGGTTGGGCTGGTGTTATATGGTTATACAACATAATATTCTACATTCCGCTGGATTTCATTAAATTTTTCATTCGCTATGCTTTGAGTGGGAGAGCTTGGGATCTTGTCATTGAGCAAAGGGTGAGTAGAGTTTGTTTTCTCGAGTTAAGCAATCCAAGGCTGGTTTTATTTTATCATTGCTTATAAATTTTGTCTATTGTAGATTGCTTTCACAAGGCAAAAGGACTTTGGGAAGGAACAAAGGGAACTTCAATGGGCACATGCACAAAGAACCCTGCATGGATTACAACCTCCGGACACTAAGATGTTCACCGGTGGGACACATGTCACTGAACTTAATCAAATGGCTGAGGAAGCTAAAAGAAGAGCTGAAATTGCTAGGTATCTATACGTTCTCAATTACTACTTCATGCAATTATACACACATAATTATATTACAAAAAAGGTTTTGGCTTAATTCTTTTTTTTCTTTCTTTTGTTTCTAGAAATATTTTTG
This sequence comes from Medicago lupulina, assembly GCA_958299785.1. Lineage (NCBI taxonomy): Eukaryota > Viridiplantae > Streptophyta > Magnoliopsida > Fabales > Fabaceae > Medicago > Medicago lupulina. Next base: position 11,899,256 of record OY283143.1, on the reverse strand, counting down.
TTAGTGTTCAGTTCTCAATCTGGTAATTTCTAGGACTAACAAACATCGATGAAAATTTTCACCAAAATTGAATGTTTTTTTTATAGGAGTAAACTTGATAGGAGAGTAATTTACAAGGGTTGAAAGCATATTTAACCATATACGTATTTTTAATGGTTTGGAATTTACATATTCCATGCTTGTTGGGTTAAATAAATAAGCTGCTAAAAATTATTGGGTGTAGCAAACTTCTTTTGCTACTGTTGTTTGCATGTCACATGTTTGTGTCTTTCATGAGGGAAACATAACATGTATTTCATATTTAAATTAAGTCGGTTTCCATAACATGTATTTGACTATTTGGTTTCCATAACATGTGTGCAGGTTGAGAGAGCTTCATACATTGAAGGGTCATGTAGAATCAGTTGTGAGATTGAAGGGGCTAGACATAGATACCATTCAGCAAGCATACACAGTTTGAAGATGCTTATATATTTGCATATTAAAATACTGTAAATGGTTATATCCTAATGTTGCTGAAAGTACTATATAATGTAATGATATGATTAAACTCCTTTTAACTTTTGTTAACATTTTACTCTGCCCTCTGTTTTGAGCACTTAAAAAGAGGAGTGCTTTTGCGAGCTCTATTCATTCATACTTATGCATATTATTTCTTGTTACTATCGCTATATTCATGTCATTTTTTTTCCAGAGGAGTGCATCTTTATGCTACCTTGGAAATTAAATAAAATCTGGACAAAAAGAACGTGCAGTCATGGGAGATAAAAGACACTGTTAAAGAACAAAATGTGTTTTTCTTTTAGTTCATGACTATTTTCTGAAATTAAAATATCCAATTTAACGGATATGTTTTAGCTGGTTATTCAATTGAAGAATTTTATTAGTTTTCTTAATATTTTAATCAATTCTCAATTTTTTTTTACTAACATTGGTTACAGTGAAATGTTTTTTTTTTTTGTTGTTGGTGTAAACCCTCCGGCTCTTAGGGAAAAAGTGACTTAGTAATTTGGAGTCAGTTGAGATGTGAGTAAAGTCTGATAAAAAATTGTTTCAATCGAGAATTAGATTTGAACTCTTTCTAATGATTTGTCCTAATGGAAGTTTATTGATCACTTTAGACCAACCACTTTGTTTTTTATTTTTTATTTTTTAAGTATCCAATCACTTTATTTAATGAATGGATTTATTTATAAACAATATTAAGATGATCTTTTATTGATTACATTAAATTTTAGTTAAATATCTTTTGAATTTAATATAGTGGTTATCTAATTTATACCTACTGATTTTTTAGGCACCAGCGGGTTTTTAGTGGGTGTATTACACCTACTAAAAATGAGTGGATGGGGATGTAAACTAGCGAATTCCTTTAGAAGAAATGTTATTTGAACAACTTTTTGTTAGGACAACTTGTTGGACAACTAAAATATACAAAATAATTTAGGTAGTGACACAAAAACATAATGTAAGTATGAGAGAGAAAGTTGTAAAAAAATGGTTGTTCATCTCTAAAAAAAAAGTTTGTTCAATATAATAATATCATAAATAAGTTATAGTCTATATTCTCCTTTTTACAATTTTAATTCAGTCAACTAAATTAGTAAAAATTTAATGGCAATAATTGAGTTTTTTATGCAGTTTACTAAAAAATTTGATGATTTGTCAATCAATTAGGTAATAGTTTGTTTGACAAGAGAGGACAATACTTTAGAGTTAAATCTTATCTTGACAAGAGAGGGCACACTTCAATGTTAAATCTTATTGTCACTCTTATACACTCCAAGTGCTTGAGTTTGAAACTCTAAAACTCCTGCATATCATTCATTGGACAATTGAGCTTGAAGTCACCCAAGTGATATCTAGGTTGAAATAAAAGAAGAGTACATAAGTGATTCAAATTTCCTTAGATACTTAAATTTCAAATTAAAACTACATATTTTTCTGCTGAGTTGATACATGTTATAAGCAATAAGCAATGGACCCTCATGTCGCTAATCCTGACTAACTTGAACATTATTTTGATGAGACTAGGCGTTAGCGTTCAAAGTTATGAGAGATGCAATAAAAACCAGCCACCACATATTATGCCAAATTATGCCAACCACGAAAACAATTGTGTTATTTTCAGCATCAAAATATAAATATTGTATGTGACATCACATATTTAACCACAAAAAAAAAGGAAAGAAAATGTTTGTCCTAAAAATTATTACAAAATAGTTGTATCAATCATTAAAGAAAATGTTCTGTTATACAATATTAACTATATTTCTTAATTTATGTAAAATTGTTAAAGTGATATATAATTTGAGACGAAAGACTTTATGTATAATTACTTTTAACATGAGAGGCATTTGATGTTGGAGATGAAATCTCACTTTCAACAAACATATCAAAACAAATATAACAAATAATTACTACAATTAACATACTAATGGTGTGGAATGTAGCCATTTGCTAATTATCTTTTTCCTAATTATCTATGGTTAAGGGTAGATCAAATTATTTCTGGTTGCATGTTGGTGATAAAATAAGCTATATTTAAAATAAGCTATGTTTCTTTTTTTCTTTCTTTTTGACAAACAAATAAGCTATGTTTCTTATTTTATAAGAAACAAAACACACGGTAATTTTTACAATACATTTAAAAATTGGAGTGTACCAATACATCGGTGTTTGAACTAATAGTTAAATTATTATTATTTTTTTAAAAAAATTATTTTCTATCATTTACAATTAAATCAACTAAATCTTATTTAGCAAAAGTATCAGCGAAGAAAATTCTAACTTTTTAAATTTTTTATTAATCATAATAGTAAATATTGATTATTTTTTACGACAAAATATAAAAAATTTAATAAGATTCTTATAAACAATGAAATGATATTTTCTAAAATAATATTTTTTTATTTCATAAAAATTATCGTTAATTTATATATGATATTTTTTTACATCACAAAAATTATCGTTAATTTATATATATAGAAAACAAGTGTACTGATACAACATAATTTACGAAAACACATTGAAAATAGTTATTACTCGCACCGCTTGCTTATTCAAGACCGTTCTATTACACCAATTGCGGATACCGTAACTTTCTTCTTTCACAACTCTTTCCTCCTACCTAACGCCGGTAAAACACACTCTTTTTTCCTATGCCAATTCGGACGAGACAATTAACTTCTTAAAAAAAAGACTCTTTCTTACTATATGGTATAGTGTATTCACTTAGACTCAATAGAAACTTAGCTTTTGTGGACTGAGACTTTATATTAGTTACTCTTAATTCCATCAATTTCTTTACTTTTAGTATTCTATCTCATGATAAGTAAAGGTACAAATAAAATTTATACATTTAAAAGTTGGTAAATATTTTTTATAATTTTTTTTTAAAGATTGATACTTTTGTTTTTTATAAAAAAAGAGCAGAGAAGTAATGTGTATTGAGACGTGCATAGTTAGTTAGTTCTTTAAAAATGTAAAAGTTTGTCTATTAAAGAGAAAATCTCAGCTTTTGATCGGTTTTTGGCTATACGTGGTGTGATGCACTGTTAATCACACTTTAAAATGAAATATAAGCAAATAAGATAATTGAAATTTAGTTCATATATATCAGTTTTTAAATACTTTATTTATTTATAGAAAATGTTTTTTTTTTGGTTAGGTAGCCTAGTGGCGGGAGCTCACACATTATAAATATGGAGAAGTGGGATGTCAGGGGTTCGAACTCTTGCCCCTACATAAATTATGCAATGTCTCTACTAACTGAGTTAAGCTCACGGAGACAGAAAATGTTAACAGATACTTTTAAGACATTGTTAAAATATACAAAAGTACTAGTAAATTTTACATTAAAAATTATGTATTTATATTTTTAGATGTGTTTGATTTGTATTTTAAAAATAAAATTTATTTTCGTGAATTACTTAAATAATACTCTTAAAAATATTGTTAGCAAGAATTCGAGAAATAATAGTACTTCCTCCGTCCCATAATACTTGAAACAGTTGACCTTATTACGCATGTCAATGCATAATTTTGAGCTTAAATATCTTGAATAATATATTAGAAAAAATTATGAAAATTTGATATTTTAAAAATACCCATCGAGACGAATCTAATGACATCTTATATAATATTATTTATGTTTGTATATTAATAAAAAAATATGATCAAAATAAGTTAAATCAAAATTGCACATTTTCAAATGAATCTGCCGGACAGAGGGAGTGCTAACTTTTGACCTTAACATGATGTAGGTATTTTTAATGAGAAATGTTAACATTACACCTTTTAACACACATTTTTTAATACATTCTTTTTGATTGATTAAAATTCACATGAGTTCTACCAAATTGATATGGGACCCACATAATTTGGTGGAACTCATGTGAATTTTAACCAATTAAAAAAAGCGTGTTAAAAAATGTGTGTTAAAAAGTGTCATGTTAGCATTTTCATTTTTAATTGTAGTAATCAGCTTGTCAGTCCATCATTAATGTCACTGGCCGCCGAGTAGAAAATCAATGTTGGTGCATTTCCCTTTAAGCAAAAAAAATGTTGGTACATTTCCCAATGTGTTCAAACCAAATTTTGTCAGCATAGGATTAATTTTTTCTCATGCTAATTTATCTTCTAATAGCAAAGTTAAGGAATTTAAATTGGAAATTTTTTATAGAAAAAACAACATTTTGATTTAAAAAATTGAATGTACAACTTTTAAGACAATTATTTCTATTTTAAATTTTTTAACATGTGTCCTTGAGACACACGTTAACATTTTCTATATTTAAAACCCAATACCTCCACCAAAGACAATTTTTTAGGGGCCTCGAGGTCTCAAGCAAGCATCTCATTCTTAAGTGAACAATATTTAAATTAAGGGAAATGTTAACGAGTGTTTGAGGCACTCTTTAAACACTCAAAATGGTAAACTTTTATGAAAGTTTGTACATTTATTGCATTTGATTTTTTTTTTTTAAGAATTATTTCTTTATTATGAATGCTTAAAGAGTGTCATGGAGGCACTCGTTAACAAGACCATTAAATTAAGAGTAAATTACACTCCCCTCCCCTCAAAGATGCTTGAATTACACTCCCCTCCCCTCTTATGTTAAAATATACATTCCCCTCCCCTCTTATTCAAAACATATTAGAAAAAAATTCATTTCCCTCCCCTAAGAAAAGCTTGAATTACATTCCCCTCCCCTCTTATGTTAAAATCTACACTTTACTCCCTCAATATATTTTTTATTTTATTTTTAATAATCTAGAAAAAAAAAATAATCTAATGCACTTCGAAAAAAACAGTATTGCAGGTCTATTTTAACATAATAAAAAATTGAATACATATTTTTTTGCTATTTTTTATTTACAATTTCATTAACATGTAGTTTTAAACCCGATTATAAAATATGAAACAAGCCAAAATAAAATTAAAATATGTGAAAAATTACTAACGACAATAAACCATGGTTATTTAAAAGTTAATTTTAAACTCTAAATTATAAAATCAATAGCAAAATATTTAAATTTAATTATCATTAACATTTAAATTATAAAGAAATGAATTAATTTTTCTTAAAGGGTGGTTTAAAATTAATATATATCATAAAAATATTTATTTATGTTAAAATAGATTAAAGTGTAGTGCATATTTAATTATCAAGGGAGGGGGTTGTAATTCAAGCATCTTATAAGGGAGGGGAGTGTAAGTTTTATTTTTCAAGGGAGGAAATTGTATATTTTAACATAAGAGGGGAGGAGAGTGTATTTCAAGCATCTTTGAGGGGAGGGGAGTGTAATTTACTCTTAAATTAATCATTCTTGCACACTTTTTAATAATAAATGGGATCCATACGCTTTCAAAAAAAAGAAGTGAGATCTATATTTTTTTAATATTAAAAAAATTGAAATGTAACATTATAAAATTATTGATAATTGATTAATGAGTATTATTTAAGAAATTTGTGTGAGATATTAAGTTGGAGGGATTGAGTGTTTATTAGGTACTACTATTAAAAAATTATAAATAAGTGATGTTTACACGTGTGATTCATTTAAGTACACTAAAATGGATCTCTTCATTGTGAATGCTCTAAGGACACAAGTTAATAATATAATAAAAGAATTAAAACATAAGTTTTTTATTGAAAAAAATAAGTTTTTAACTTTTCAAGACATTGAATTCACAATTTTCAAAAATAAGTTTGGAAAATGTTAACAAGTGCCCTAAGGGCATTGTTTAAGCATCTAAAAGTAGCAACTTTTGCAATGAAAATTGTACGGCTTTGGCTTTAACAAATATTTGATTTGTATTTTCAAGACATAATTTCCTTATGTGGGTTCGTTAAACAATGTCTTTAGGACACTTATTAACTAGACCCAATAAATTTTCACATTTGACTTCTAAACTTGTTTCAGAGTACAAATTAACATTTCCCAATTTTTTTTGGAAAGAGTAACCATGAAACTAATTTGTTACCCAAGAATCTAGCTAGCAAATGCCCTTTACACGAAAAACAACCTTTTTTTAAATATTTAAAAGTCTAAATATATACCTTTTTTCACCAATTTTAAAAAATGTTTTTATTTTAATTTTTGTAACAAGTGTTCTAGTTTTTTTTTTTTTTTTAACATCTTTAAACTAAAACTTTGTTAAAACTTTCTTGATAAAGTTAGTGTCCCCTCTATATTTTATTATAAATATGCCAACGAATGTCCTCAAATATTCTTTATAGATTTTAAATTAAAAAATTATTCATTAAAATAGTTAAATACTTTAATTTTTAATGCATAATTTTTCATTAAAAAATACCATTTAAAACTTTTAAATGTTATTTTTGGAAATATTAAGTTGCTCCAGGTTATGACACTTTCCCCAATTGGATAAAAGATGACCATAAAAATTATTGTCGTTCAATGCCATGAACTTCAAATTTGAGTATACACCAAAATCATTTGATATGTTTCCATCAAAATGGTTATTGTCAAGCCAAAGTTATTTAAAGAGAGAAGCACTTCTTAGCAAAACACATTTATTATATACTACCTCTAATCATTATTATAAAAAAAAAGTTCATTTTTTTATTTTTATTGAATATTTGGTGTATTTTATCTACATATAAACTAGATACATCAAATATTCGATGTACTTGGGAATTGAATTTTTTCTTATAATAAGGAATGGAGGGAGTATCTCTTTGTCACTTTAACATTTATAAATAAAAAGAAAATCATTAGTGATATATTTAGAGGGACTAAAACAAAAAGTTGATATATTTACATGAAACAAAAACATATTTAACCCTTAATTTTATTACGAGTAACTAGATTTTTTAGATTAGGTCAAGCAGAAGATTTTCTCTAAATCAATTTGAATCAAGTAATTTGTTAAGTATCTTTGAATTAAATTGAATTGATTAGTTTTATTTAGTTAATTGCTTTTTATGCGTTTTCAAATATTTATAAATTAATTTAGGTCTTGAATGACTATTAGCCATAGTTTTTGGGGCTCGACCTACTATTGATTGTTCAATCTATAATGCATTTGGGGCTCGACCTATTATTGGTTGTTCAATCTATTACGGCTTTTGTGACAATAGTTTTAACATGCAATCAAATCTTTAATGATTACAAAGAGGTTATGGTCCAAAATAGGGAGAAAAAGATGAAGGGAGGCAATTTTGAATTAAAAATTGACTCAAAACAATCCCTCAATAAAAAAAAATGTAATAGAAAACTTAGAGAAAGAAAACTAGAGCCCACTTAAGAGGGAGGAAGAACATGGAAAGTGGATTTTAAATACTAAAAAAAATTGCAAGTTGATTATAAAAATGAGAGCAAAAGTGCAATATAATCCATTGCAACGAGTGCAATTTACTTGGATATATGTTTGTGCAAAAAGTACTTATGGGCAGGCAGAACTCTACAATGAAACATGAAAGGATACCCATTCCGATGATCCTTTCAAATTTCTAATTAACAACGTTGCAATTAAAGGATATAGGGAAATACTATACTAACCAATCCATATATAATAACATTTATTCCTTAAGATTCTGCATATTATTATACTTTCATGGACTACCAATGCTGCTGCTACTACTACTAATAGTTTCTCTATACTTGTACCATTTGGAAAACATCAAAAAGTACACAAAATTCAAGACTTCTATCCCAACAATCATGTAATAAAAATATTCCAATCTCCCTTTATTAAGATCTTCTGGTAACCAATTTCCTGTAGCAGATTTGGAAGTTGTTCTATGAACAAAAGAAACAAGGAAAGCACTTAAATAACTAGAACCTGCCATGCCACAATAGAAAAGTGACCCTCCAATGCTTTTCATATTCTCAGGAAACTGTTTATAGTAAAATTCAATTTGTCCAACAGCAGTAAAAGTTTCAGCAAATCCAGCTAATATCAACTGAGGAACAAACCAAAAACCAGACATCGACGAAATCGCGCCTTTTCTTGGTTGCATTCCAATTGGCTTAGTTAAAGCTAAGTGTCTTCTTTGTGTTTCAACAAATGCTGATACAAGCATGCTTAGTATACCTAGAAATATTCCAACACCAATTCTTTGAAGGACTGTGATGCCACCTTCTTTTTCGGTGAATCTTCGGAGTAAAGGAACAACTATTCTATCATAAATTGGTAACCATAATGTCATACTTAACATTAAGAAGACAGTGTAGGATGCACCAGGTATCTTGAAGTTGGTGTTTCCCATTTGTCTATTTGATTGAAGTGCTTGAAAAACAAGAAGTGTGTGTTGCTGAACAATAACTACATGGTACAAAATTGCTGAAAACCATATAGGTAATACTCTCACCAAACATTTCAACTCTTCCACTTGTTGTATGCTGCAAAGACTCCATGGATCAGCTGCTGAACCATCTGGATTTATTTTGTCTTGTGATGTTATCATTGCAGCTTTGTCCAATACCCTATTTTGATCTAATAGTATTAGTATTGATTTCACTTAGAATAAACAAATAAAAAATCTACTAGGAATTAGGAAACTACATGAAGTCAAAAGCAGTTAATCACCAATCTAGTTTATGAAAATGTTGAGTTGAATAATTTGGTATCTTCAATGAACAAAATATTGAAATTGAAAATCCTCAATCACATTAGTTTTTTGTGTCGATCAGTTTAGTCACGGAAATTGACTCACATGGACTATTGTGATTGATTTTTTTTGATTTCAGATATTATTTTAAAATTCCGTTAAGTTTAAATATTAAATTAAATCATCTGGTCGCTACTTATTTTGTTTTAAAATAATTGCCATCCAGATTTTTTCACAAAGATTAAAGAATATACAAAATGTTACAAATTTACAAAATTATCACTTTCAACCGTGATAAATATATAGTGAAACAGTACTTCTTTCGTCCCATAATAAATGACCCTTTTGTAAAAAGATATTTTCCCAAAATAAGTGAACTATTTCATTTTTTAATGTTAATTACTTGTTTCTAATTATAATTCTAAACTTCCGATTCAATATCTTTCACTTTTCATTTATGATAATGATGAATGTCAATACTCACAAAAACACTTGAAACAAATTTTCTCTCTCTTTCTCTCTCACTTATACATTTTCCTTAATATATATGAAATGAGTAGTAATTACTCAAAAGTAGTGTAGACAAATTTAATGTAGAGGCATAATTGAAAAAATACTAGTTAATGCCACATTGAAAAGGCTAAGTAAAGGCACTATAGAACTGATGGAGTATAATTATATGGAATAAATGAATTAAAAATTTGATGGATGTAGTCACCTGAATTGATATGTGTAAGGAAGCTTTGAATTAATAGACATTGGTGGCACATAATCAAAGAGTGAAAGCATTGGATGCTCAGCAGGTAGACCAAGTCTTCTTTTCTTGATTGCAACCACTAAGACTTGAAAAATACTAGCGATAGGACTACCACTTGGTTTAACTTTCACATACAATTTAGCTCCCATGAAAAATAACACACATGCTATTAACATCAAACCAGCAGGAATTCCAAGACCAATTGCCCAGCTCACATTTGATTGTATATAGACAATTAGTGTTAAAGATACCATTTGTGCAAAAGTGAAGGTAAAGAAATACCAATTGAAGAAACTGTTGATTCCTTTCTTTCCTGAATCTGTTTTTGGATTGAATTGATCAACACCAAATGCTAAGTTACATGGTCTAACTCCTGCAGCACCTATTAACAGTAATCCAAATGCTGATATTAGAAATGCCATTTGTCCTGTTGTTGGTTCTTTGCATGTGATACTTTCTTTTGCACAGTGTGGTGGATGAAGATTCTTGAATACTGCTGTAAGCTGTATTCCAAGTAATCCCTGTTGGGATACAAGGAAGAAGAATTAAAAGGGCACATTAATATAACTTCAATATGTTGTTCATACATATAAACACCAGACACAAGTATATAGCACCAACGCTTCAGATTAAAGACATGTCTGGTCTATGGTGTCCAACACGATAGACACCATTGCACGTGATTATATACACTCACTTATTTTTTCTTGAATTCTTACGGATCAAAGCGACAAGGGTTGAATTTCAGTCACATTACCACATATATTTTCTTAAAATATTATTATTAATCTGTAGTAGGGTTGGTGTTTCATAAAATTTGGTTGAAGTATATTAAATTAATATTATAATTAATTTTTCATGAAACTTTCTGGGAGAAAATTGACCACAATTAATTGAAAAGTGTTTAGATTGTGTTAACTTTTTTCAACATTGGACTGACTATTTTTCTTAATAAATATTTAGTCAAATGGTTTCAACGAGCATTAGATTAATACCAGAAAAGAAGTGATTGTGCAGAATGCTAATGTATTGTAGCGACCAAAATATGTATCAGAGAAAAAAGCACCAAGCAAGGTAGCAAAGTTGGTACTGCCACTGAAGATATTGATGATGTTTGCAGCTGTAATGTTTTTCAGGTTGAATACAGTTGTAAGATAGACCAACAAGTTTGCTAATGTTCCAATGGCTCCTAATTTTTCAAAAGTTTCATTTCCTGTTTATAAAAAATTTCAAGCATAATTAGACTCAAACATATAGATAGAAAAATTGAGAGAGAAATAGTGTGTACATTAATTACCTATGATGAAAGGCATGACCTTCCAGCCTCTGTGGATGATTTTAGGATCATCATTTGTTTCATGTTTCTCACTATTTTCCATGTTATTTTCTTTCTCAATTGTCTTCATTGTTGTTCCTTCTGTCTCTCTTTCTCCCATTTATGCACAGTTATATATGCAATCTATATAACACCCTGGCCAGGAGGAAGAAATATGTTTGAACTAGAAAACAAAGGTCATTGGGAAGAAAGTTATAGTGTACTAAGTACTATTATGTATTCAATTATATATAAAAAAATGTACGGATGTGTTGACTAGAATATAAACAAATGTTGACTACCCCTCAAAACAAAACAAACACAAATGTCGATTAATCTTTTTTTTGGTAGTGAAATGTCGACTAATCTATTCATATTTAATTATTAACCAATATTTTTTCATATTTAATTTACTATTTTAAAAATATATTTATGTTGATTTTTAAATATTTCGATGAAAATCATTATTGTTTTTGAAATTAAAATGTAAGAATCTGGCAACAGTAGGAAATGAGTCAAGGAGTAGGACCATTATAATCAGGAATAGCTTATTAAATGTATTTCCCTTTTCTAAAAGATCAAGATAATTGCAAATATTTAACGAATATCCTTATCTACTTAGTTTTTAAAATCTCAAATATATTTTCCTTAAAAAGAAAATCTCAAATATATTTACCATTTTTGCAAGTATTAAATATGTTTTTGTCCCAATGAGTTTAACTCAATTGATAGAGACATTGCAGATTAAGTATTGTTATATTTCTGATCATCTTACTCGATATGGCAAATTAGAAGAAAGATTTTGATATTCTATTATATTGATTTGGATGACTTGCATTTGAGTTATTTAAAATAAAAGAAATTCATGTATTTTTCGGTATAAGAAGTCTTTGATGCACCATTTAATTGACAAAGTGAAATTTTTAGCTTTTTGGTGGTTGCAAGCGAAACTTAGAAATTAGTGGTTGCAAGTGAAACATGGAAATTAGCTTTTGATTTAAATTTATGGTGGTATAGTCCTGTAGCGCGTTTGTGTTTCGTCGTTATTTTAGTTCTTATATTATGTTTGTTGTTATTCTTTGAATCATCACCTTACACTCTTTACACGAGTTAAAATTCTTTCTTGTTTATAATATATTTCATTTTAGATTTTATTTTTGGTAAATATATTTCATTTTATTTCTACATATATTTTATTTTAGATTTTATTCTATTTTATCATTTTAGATTTTATAGATATTTGACCTTATTTTTACAAAGTGTGTGTGCCCCTTAATGCTATCCCAATATGGATACTCTTTAATAGTCATCGTAACAAACTTTTTTTGGTGGTGACCGAGGTTTGAACCCCATATCATACATATATTATACATTGTCCATACTGATTAAGCTAAGCTCACGAGGACAACCATCATAACAAACTAACATTATGGATGCGTCTTTTTTTTCACATTCGAATAATGTTTGAATTGGTGTATGCTTAAGATATAAGATGAAATTATTTGTTGGAGCACGAACAATTTGATTGGAGCTTTTTTATTATTCTGGTAGGCAAGGTGAAAGAACTTCTCAGTGCAATTGCTTGGATCAAAGAGTTTGAATTTTATAATGTTATTTTTTCCCTGATGCCAAGATTGTGTTTGTTGTTTTCGACGATAATAGACACAATAATTTTGAGTCTAGTTAACAACTCACATGTTGAGTTTTTTAAAAACAAAGTTAATGTGGTTGCTTATCAACTTGTAAAGAAGTTCATACATAATGTTTGTTCTCAAGATTATTTTGATATCACTACTTGTTGTAATACTACACTTTATTTAATGAAATGAGATAGATTTCCATGGTAAAAAAAACACCTAATTACATCGGTGGATCGAATTCAAAATTACAAACTAAAGGTATTAATTCTACACCATCCATCCATCATATGTTTGCTACCACGTCAACTGTTGAAGCATTCATAATGCACATTTGACATCAGTCCTTCCGACTTCCCCTTTCACACATTAAGCACTGTCCCCATTCCAACTACACCGTCCAACCTTCGTCATAAAACAAACCTGACAGTAAGGCAATGGATCCCCCCATCAACAATGACATATATCGATCACACAAATGTTATGTGCATTACCCATATTCAACTCCAACTATTCTTGTTAATTTAGTGACCCATCATCACCAACATCACATCATCACATGTATGTAAAATCAATTTTGGTTAAAAACTAGTTCAACAAAAAAGTTAAGGTTAAAAATCAATTCTAGAGGTAAAAGTTTCAAATTCTATATTTAAATTAGAATTAATTTAAGATCCAAAATCAATTTTATTTAAGAACATTTAAATATTTTAAAATGTAAAATAAGTTCCACTATGTTTTGACTCGATTTGATGCATATATAACCCACTTATTGAATTAGTTGTTTTTGAGAAAGAGTCATCTTTACTCGTTTGGATGCCCTAACAATCGCTTAACCTTTTATTCATTGAGAGATTTTATCGTCTAATGTTCAATCATCTATTTGGCGATATCGTCTAACATAATATTTATTTTAGTAGTTTTACACTCATTTCTATTGAAGTTGTACTTGAGTTTTACAATGTCTATGTCCACGAGATGTGCAATGTATAACATCTTATGAGTTAGATTTAAGAGTGAGATCCGAATGTTTTGTATCATAACATGGTTTTGTAGGGCATGTGAGAGTTGGACCCAAAGCTATGGGTGTATCCATCATTCATTGTGGGACGACATTGCAAAAAATACACCAATATATTCCCTTTCTTGCATTTATTAGTTTTCCTTAATGTGTGTGAAATAATCAAATGCGACAGCTATTCAAATATATTAAAGCACGAACACTTGTTATCATTATATTTGATTTCTTAACAAGTGCCCACATAACACAAACATTTGTTATCATTTTCTTTTTATTTATAATATTTCCTTAATATGCGTGAAATAAATAAATGTGTCAATCACTCATTTTAGAATGGAAGAAGTACTACATACGTCTCTAAATATAATACTCTCTTCAACTTCTTCATCGTTTCTTTTTATAAGACATCCTCTTTAAATTTCCAACTACATTAATTATTTCTTTACTAATAGTATATCCTTAATTAATTTACATCTTTTTTCTGCAATTTATAATAAATACTACAATATAAACATTAGGTAATTATCATTCTTAACGGATAAACTTGTAAAAATAATATCAATTGTAATAACAAATTTAACATCAACTTTTTTAATTTTTGTAATTTATCCAATGAGTCTTATATTTAGGGACATCTACAGTAATTTATTGCATTATGATCTCATTTATTAATGTTTCCTTTTTGACTCATTTCATTTATTATTGTTTTTTTCAACCAAATTTCATTTATTAATGTTTAAATCCATTAAATTTATTTTGGGTACGTATCACAATGAATACTACTATTTGACTTTACGAAGTCGAAACATAGGGTGTCTCCAAATTTCATTGTGGGCACGCAACCTAATGTGATCTCTATCAATCTGGATAATTTTACTTCATTCGGTCTTGAATATAAAAGGTTCTCTTTGATGATCTTATAGATAATTGAATATGAGAAATGCTAATGAGTGTCTTTAGAGTATTTGTTAACAAGTTTAAAATAAAAACTTTGTCTTGTAAATTGTGCATTCAACACATTAATACTACAAAAAGTAACTTTTTTTACTTAAATTTCATCAATCGTTTCCAGTTTTGAATCTTTAACAAGTGTTCTTAGAATACTGCATCTACAAGAACTTCATCACTCATTTTTTTACCTAACTTCATCTATTTATTTTTTTTAGTAAAAGCAAGGTTAATTCATTTCATTTAGAATTAACGGATACAAAGTAGTTGATACAACATATAGGGGCTAGAGTATGAGAAGGATGCTTTAACAATACTTTGAGCAACCCTATTTACGTGTATCCTAAAATACGACACTACAAAGTCATTTCTAAAAAGTAAGAGACTTTTACATTGAGATATAAGGTCACCAAACTCGTTTAAAAGAGTGATGGTGGTAACGAACACATCATATAAGATTTTGGAATCAGTTTTAAACAGGACATTGTGCATTCTGTTCGAAATGGCCTCCTTAATAGCTTCTGGTAGATACTAGAGGCTTGTCAAGCCTATATGGTCATGTTAGTTTTAAGATATGCTTGAGTATGAATTTTAGCTTAAACACTTGATAAATTGAGAGAGCTTTATATCTTCCGAAGATTTTATCATTTATGTTTCACTCTTTGGTTGATAATTTCTCTTGTTTGCTTTAAATTTAATAAGATATTATCTATGATTGTCACATTCCTTGAAGTTGGGGATTGGCATTTCGCGAACCACATTGCATCCCTATGGTTCATTAGAAATGAATCGTTGCTTTGTTTATTTCTTTTGAAAACTTATGTATGAGTTTTGCTCGTAGTAGAAAAGTTTAAGCGCGAGGAATTTGATCAATGCAATTTTTTTTTTTGGGTTACCTGATCAATGCAATTTAATACACTTTTTGTAGTGACTTTGCGTTTTAAATCTTTCCTCTCTTTGATCTTTATTTGCGAATTCATTTTTGCTTTTTAATTAATTATAAATTTGAGTTGAGATTATCAAAATTATTTGAACACTGGCTTAGTTTTTTAACTAAAAAATTGTGCAAATGTATCACATAACAAACCACTACAAAAATATTATTAAAAAGTAAAATGAAATAAACATTATCATTTGGAAGACTAAACCAAAACCCAAGTCAAAATACTCAAGGCTCAAGGGAACTCAAATATGTCTCATTAAAAACTTTATCAGCAAAATTAAGTGGGATAAAACTTAAGCAAGGGAAAATGAGTACAAAACAACCAACAAAATTACAAGTAAAAGAGAACCAATGAAGTGAAAAAAATCAACGAAATCTGAATTTTGTAAGTCATATTATACTTATTAAAAGGTGGAGTAGAATCCATCCAAATCATCTCATTTTGGTGAAGACCAATTACTGCAACTTTACATACATACTGGTGTCCTCTCAAAAGATATGAGAAATGTAAAATTGTATGTTATTCATTTCTTTTTTTGGAAAGATCAATATTCATCCCAAAAACTAACTAATTTGGGGACAAATCCCACTATCAACTAGCGCTGAGCCAATTAAAACCATAACAATTGGCTTTAGGATGATTTAAACTTTGAACCTTAGAAGAAACATACTTCAAGATCCCAAATCTACACTACACTAATATAATGCGTGGTATTCGTTAACTTTATACAATTCAATCATTTGTCTTTTAAGTACCAACAAACGACGCTAGGATTTCTGAAAGCTAAAGTAGCTATCTGAGAGTCGGTTTCTATCCTATGTCTACTCCAATCTTATTTTATGCCATCTCAATAGCATTATTCCGGCCATGGTGCTCAGCCTGAGCATTAGCACTACGCAAATTTACAGCAACCATCAAAAATTAGCATTTTTATCCCTTAGAATGGGGTTGCCATAATATATCTTGCATTAAGTCTTTTATTAGTTGTGATGAGTTTTATTAAATATTTCAATGAATGGAAGTGGTTGGTTTTACTTAGGATGCGTCTATTTCATATTAGGCTTAATTGCACTTTTTTCCCTATCGTTTGTTAATTGTGCGATTTTGCATCCCTTTTTTTTGAGCGATTTTGCACCCTATCTTTTTGCTCTATTTTTGATTTTGCATCTCATCTGTGTTTAATTGCATTTTTGCCCCCTATCTTTTTGTCAATTGTGTGATTTTGCATCCCCTATTCATTTTTTTGAGTGATTTTGCACCCCCATCTTTTGCCCATTTTCCCTCTTTTAATGATGATTTTGAACAAAACACAACAAAAGATGGGGTGCAAAATCGCTCAAAAAAAAAGAAGGGGTGTAAAATCGCACAATTAACAAAAGATAGGGGAAGTGCAATTAAACCTTCATATTATATTTTTAGATTTCTGAAAATAAAATGCTAAAAATATGCTTCCTTTGTTTGTTAAGTTTTATTCTTGAGCATAAATGTTCATAGAAATAGAAAAAAATTCCAAAGAAAATGATAAGAATAAATTTCTCATGACAATTAGATAAACTCATGTATAAGTACCTATTAATCTTCCTATTGTAAAAGTTATCGAAAATATTATTATACCATCAAACATCTTTTTTTTAAAATACGGTGAATAAAACTCACATCCTTATTATTTTTCGAAAGACACTTTCATACTTATATTCTCAAAAAAGTGTGTTTTTCTTTTTCTCTCTTTATTAAAAAAAAATATGTTTTTTTCTCCTTTCAATGTTAATCATGTACCGTTAGTTGTGCAATTTTCTTTTGGGTCAATTTTTGTCAGAATTGGACGATGTGAAGTGTGAACTGAACACATTAGAGTGTTGCTGGATAAATGGTGACCATTGACAAAAGTCTTTTACAAATATCTATCAGACTTAATTTGCACCATAAATTTTATATATCTGTAGCACTTGTTTGTGGCTAGCAATTTATCTGTACCACTTTTTTCATCTGAGACCGTTGGTTTGGTAATTGGCATCTACTGTTTTTCCAACTAAAAGACAACATTTTAATGATTGATATCTTCACATGTATATATGTGCGAATAACATACTCACGTCGCATCTTCATTTGTGAAAAACTGTGTCTTTGCAAGTTATAGGAGATGAGTAAAACAAGGATATTGTCATAGTTTTTTCTTGTCAGTCTTTGTGGAGGTTTAAGGTGTTGCACATACTTATGGTGTCTTTGTATTGTTGGTTTCAATAAAACTTATTGTTTAAAAAAAAGCTTTAATTCCCAAATTTTCATAAAGTTGCGATTTTGGCCTCCTAAAAAAAAAATTACAAAACAGCCCTCTAAGTTTTGTATTTGTAGCAGTTTTGGTCCCCAAAGCAAAAAAAAATAAAATAAAAAACACGTGGCACCTCACTTATGGTGCCACGTCAGACCGAGTCAAAATTGACATTGTGGGCCAAAACTGCCACAAATGCAAAACTTAGAGGGCCGTTTTGTAGTTTTTTTTAGAGGACCAAAATTGCAACTTTGTAAAAGTTAAGAGTTTAAAACTGCAATTAAACCTAAAAAAATGCTCATGTCACACACAAAGTTTACTATGCTCCGTTTGATTAAGATAAAAAATATGAACGTTAGTAAAATGAAAGACGCAAAAGAAAAGGAAACATATAAAAAAATAAAATGATTATGTTGTAGAGTGATATTAGGATTGGTAAAAGGGATAGTGTGTCTCTTTGCTATGATAATGGTTATCTCTCTAATGTTGTTCTTTACATCCATATTACTATATTAGTAGTGAGTCTCACATTTTATTGAAGGAAATCTTGGCTGTTCAACTCGTTAACTATAGAAATCCTAGACAATCTCAAGTTATATATCCAGAGCACTTTTATTGACAATGAATCACCATATATTCTCTTATAGGGATATTCAAATTATGGAGTTTCTTCATCCAAGGTTGGTTATCATTGGAGAGAGAGGGGGAGGGAGGGAGAGAGAGAGATGGCCATCAAACAAACCCCTATAAGGCACCACCAACCCAAAAATAAGGCCATCAATGCAATGGTTTTAGGCCTCGAAAATATATTATTTTTTTAAAAAACCTAATAAAACGATCTCATAATCTACTAAAATTAATAAATCAAATCAGTTGGTTTTGTTATGTTTAGAAAAAGAAATATAACATGAAATTGATTACATTGTTTTTTGTTTTGTTTGTGGTGTGATAAGATTAGTTTAATTTATGATTTTGTATCTAAAACTTGTGAAAATTTTAATTTAAACTAATATAAAGTAATTTTACTAAAATATTATTATGAAGTTCAAAGTGGCCTCATCTTTAAATTCGTTTTAGGCCTCCATATGTGTTGAAAGCTTTGCTACAAAGATTCTTTTGCTTAAAGAGAGAAATAATACATCACTGAGAAACTAATTCACTAGAAAATGAATGTACTCAAGAATATTTGGATGAGATGGAAAGAGACTTATTTCAACTTAACCAAAGGTTCTTAGTTTAAATTTAGCTCTGAAAATGCAACAATGTTAAGTCTCTTGAGAAAGAGCTTTATTATACATATATTTAGTCAAATCACAATATGATATCACTTTGTTGTATTAGTTCAAAAATATCTCTACAAATATGCAAAAAAGTTTTATACGTGTATACAATTTAATTTAATGTAGTACATTTACAAGGGGCACTCAATATAGAATTATATACGTTGAAAGGCTAAATGAAAATCCTAAGATGTAGGAAGCGAAGCATAGCAAAAAATATTGAACATCCATGTCAATGTATTATATTTTTTGTTCGTCCATCGATTGTTTTAAGACAAATAGCTTAGATGAAGCTACCCTTCCCTACAAATATTGTACCTCTTCTACCTGTACTGAAAAAATCTATATCAGATTGAAAAAGCACAAACTGTGTTTTTGTTGCTATATTCTATTTGATAGTGATCTTTATGCTGCTTGTGGCTCCACTTGATGAAAATCAGAATTTCAACTTTGGGCCATCGATGAGTGAAAAAATGTTGCAGCCTATAGTTAGAGTCAAATCATTTCACACCATTACCATCCTTTTCAGACTGTTTTATCACTTTATCGAGTTCGATTGAACTGTTTTCGGTTTCTTTGTACCTATACCACTGTGCACATAACACAAAGCAGCCTAAATTTACAATTTCTAAAGCAGCAATGATGAGATAGAAGTTATCCAATCTCCCCTTGTTCAGATCCTCCGGCAACCAACTCCCGGTTTTAGATTTGACAGTGATATGGTGGATAGTTGAAATCAGCATACTACTCAAATAACTTGCCCCTGCATGGGCCGCATAGTAGAGAGATCCTGCAATGCTTCTCATGTTCTCAGGAAATTGTTTATAGTAAAATTCAATCTGTGCAACAGACATAAATGCTTCAGCAAGTCCGGCCAATGCCAGCTGAGGAATCAGCCACAGACCTGACATTGATGAAATTGCACCTTTTCTTGATTCCACTTCTAAGGGTTTAGTAAGAGCCAGAGTCCTGCGGCGGTCTTCAACTATGGCAGATACTAGCATGCTGAGTATACCCAAAAAAATGCCAATGCCCATCCTCTGAAGGAGTGTGATGCCACCCTCTTTTCGAGTGATCCTTTGGAGTAAAGGAACAACTTTTCGGTCGTAAATGGGCAACCAAATTGCCACACTGATCATCAGAAACACATAGTAGGATGCTCCTGGGATCATGAACTTGCTTTGCCCAATACGCCTGTCAGATAAAAGCGCTTGGAACACTAAAATAGTGTGCTGTTGGACGATAACAACATAGTAAAAAACGGCTGAAACCCATATGGGTAACACTCTCAACAAGCATTTGACCTCTTCCACTTGCTGCAAACTGCATAGATTCCAGGGATCAGAAGCAGATCCGTTGGGATTTATTTGATCTTGTGGGGTCATGATTGCCGCTTTGTCAAGAAACCTGTCAATACAAGCCATCCTTTAAACCACTATTGAAAATAATTATATCTACCACCAAATGCTAATTTCTTGGTGTTGTTTACCTGAACTGATAAGTATAAGAAAGTTTAGAATTCATTGTCTTGGCAGGTACATAGTTGAATAGTGAAGGGTATAGATATTCCGCAAGCTTCAGCTTCCTTTTCTTTGTCGCAACCACAATAACTTGCACTATGCTAGTTATGGGACTACCACTTGGTTTAACTTTCACATACATTTTGGCCCCCATGAAGAAGATTACAGAAGACAAAAGCATCAAAGCTGCAGGAATTCCCAAACCGACAGCCCAGCTCACATTTGACTGTATGTAGACAATAATTGTTAAGGATATCATCTGAGCAAGAGTGAAAGTGAAATAGTACCAAGTGAAGAAGCTGCTGATCCCCTTTTTCCCAGATTCTGTGTTGGGATTAAACTGATCGGCTCCAAATGCTAAGTTACATGGTCGGATCCCTGCAGCTCCTACCATCAATAATCCTAAACCAGTCTTTAGAACTGTCATTTGCCACTCTGTGGGCCCTTGGCATGTGGTGTTTTCTAATTCTTCACATGGATGTGGATGCAGCTTCTCGACTGCTGCTGTTAGTTGTATTACAAGCAAACCCTGAAGGAAGCAGGGAAATCTAGGAATCAGAGGCACAACTAAAATGAGCTAAGCTTGTCAAAGTATAAAAATTGATAGTTTTATGTTAAGCATTTTAAAATGGAATTACTTCTATTGATGATGATAGCAAATCTTGTTTTATACTTGTCAATATCATTGGTATTATCCAAATTTAGATATCCCTAACTTCATTGTGTTTATCAACCAAAAAAATGGAATGGATTTGAATGATAAATGCATCAGGAAATAGCAATTTACCAAAAAGGAAGCCACAGTGCAGAATGACAGTGTCTTGTAGCGACCAAAAAAGGCATCAGAGGAAAAAGCTCCTATCAATGTTGCAAAGTTGGTACTTCCATTAAAGATGTTGATAATATTTGTAGCTGCGATGTTTTCCAAGTTGAATACCGAAGTAAGATAGACCAATAGATTGGATAAAGTGCCGATGGCTCCAAGCTTCTCAAAAATCTCATTTCCTGTCATTCACGGAAATGAATCACTCAAGAATTAAGAAAATTAACAGAAGAGAATGAAGCAAGTAAAAACAAAATATTGTGCCGTTGAAGTCTTGCTCACCTATAATGAAGGGCATGACCTTCCATCCCCTGTAGTTAATCTTAGGGCCATCATCACTATTTTCGTTCTTCAGCAAACTTTCCTCTTCATTCTCCACAGTCTCACCATTTGTCATTTGGTTCATGATCATATATTTCAGGTGCTACCTTGGGGAAGGAGAAGGTACAAAAAGGCAATTGAGAGGATCATGAAATATGGACTTCAAACAAAAAACCCACACTATGTATCACTACCATAATAATTATTACCTACCCAAAGGCCACAAATTTACTCTTTGTTGTTGACTTGCAGATATATGCTATGTGTATAGAGCTTGTGTATCATCAACTTATTTAGTTGGCTAAGTTGGTGAAGCCAAAATATGTAAAAGCTATTGCGATAGCTATCTAATTCTATTTTACTATCTTGACAGTTAGAGCCTAGGGGTTAATTACAATCGTGTATAGCTAACCGATAGGATTGAGTTGGGTAGCTATATAAGTCATAGTTTGACGCTAGTTCATAGCATAACCAATTTTTATGAGTGTTTTCAACATCATAGAGAGAGGGGGGGACCAAGTGCGCATTAGAGAAAGAGTCGGGAGCCCGAAAATTCTTGTTACTCTAAGGCTGTGGTTGGTAAAAAATAGTGAATATATGATAAGCTAGCTTATGAAGGATGAGCTTATAGAAAATAGCTCATAAGTTAGCTTAAAGCTAGCTGATTGAATGAGTTGGTAGTGTTTGGTAAAATTAGCGCCTTAGCGGTTAAACTACCTTATAAATATGAAATGACATAAAAGTGATATATTCAATGACTATCGAATTTTTTTCAATTAAGATTAGAAGAGTAAAATTGAGATAAATGACGATAAGCTATATGCGACTTGGATTAGCTTATCAAAAAACACTAAAAGCTATTAAAAATAAGCTATAAGCTGGTGAGAAAATGACGGTTACCAAACAAGTCCTTTTAAGTCAAATGAGCTTATAAACATAAGCTATAAGCTCAAAATTATGTATTACCAAACAGACCCTAAAACAATTTTAATCAAAGCTATAAGCTATAAGCTCAAAATTATGATTTCACAACTTTATTGCATAATCAATGATCTTGATTGGCTCATTTTTATAACACGAAGCTTGGTTTATTATAGCAAAACTCAACATACATCATGTATATTGGTCCAAAATGGGTCAACCCTATCTTTTGCAGATTTTCAAACTCAAAATGTACATTGTTTCTAAAGGGGTTACCACTCTCCAATCCCTAACAAAATAAATTCTGTACAATAATTGTTCCCCTATTCATTTTAATTCTAAACATTGTATTGTACACTAAAAAACAAAACCTAAACAAGATCGCATCAGAAAAGTGTTTTGGCAAATTAATTCAACCTAAATGCTGCCTCATACGAGAGACTTTTTAGAAGCGTGGATTATGATTGTAAACTTGATCGAACCCAGAAAGAAAAAAATAAAAATTGAATTAAAAAATGGAAGTCAACTATGTAGTTGTTAAAACTTAAAATGATGCGTCTAAATAAATAAAAAATATATATATATAAGGTAACGGAGATTAATGGTAGGAAATCGTACCTGAAATAAGAGTGTGTTGCTGTTGCTGAAGCGGAAGGAAGAACATAGGCTTCCAACTCAAGACTCGATGACTTGAGTAAGCGTGCGACTCCCTCTTTCACAATAGTAGTAAAGTAACGTACATGAGTATTATTAATTTTGTGAAAAATTCTTTCTTCTTAAAAAAAAAGTTATAATTAAGATGTTTGGGCTTTAGTGGCAATAAACTCCTTCCAAGACATACCTAAGGAATATCGGGTTCAATTACCAGAAGAACAACATTTGACCAGTGCGCATGCCTCTACGCATGAGTCGAAAACCAGTATGAAAGCCAAAAAAAAAGTTATAAAATATAAAAATAATAATTAATTACACTTATTTTATTCTGATTTACTTTTCAGAAATGCTTGAAAAATATCCATGTTTAATCTTACTAATTTCAGGAAAGCACTAGAAATACTTAATTGAACATAATCTTAAATAACAAGTATTTGAGCGTACACACATAAAATTTAAAAAAGAAATAATTAAATCACATTACTTAATATTATTTCACTTTTAAATTTTATCATCTATGTATATGCTCAAATAATTTTATTTAGGTTGGTGTCTATGTAAGAGTTGCTCCTTATTTGCAACTGATTTTTAGTTTATTTAAAAACAGTGAAAGGCTTTATATTATTAAGGAAAATGAGAAAGATGTCTCTCATTTTCTTCCCCCCAAAGTGTAAGTTAGGAGATATTCTTGTATAGTTACTCCATCGGGTCTTAAATATAATTATGGTAAAGTTTATAATAATAATACTTTTTCTTGCCCTATATCATAGCAAGCATTTTCTTACCGTTTAAAATAATGTCTTCGTGAGCTTAGTCCAGTTGGTAGGAACATTTACATAAAATATGCAAGGTTCGAGGTTTAAACTCCGGCCACCACCAAAATAATAATAATAATAATAATAATAATAGTAAAGTTGGAGACTCGCATCCACAAGTTAAATTATTTTTTCTGAATGGCCATCCACAAGTTAAATGGTATGCAGAATGAGCACCACCTTTAGAAAACCCAACTCTCAGCGAAGAGGAATTCAATTAAGCAAAGTTTGAATCTCACAACATGATAGACTTAGATATTTGAACCTCATTATGTGTGAAACAATTATTCATCACTAAGTCTTCTCTTTATGCATGACACTGTCTTTTTATTTTAACAAATATTTTTAGAAGTACTATACTTGTTAACATTTTTTTTTTGTTAACATGACTCGTAATTTTCTTATTAATTTATCATAATGGTAAAATAAAGTATAATAATCGATGAGGATTTTGTATAGCAAAAGAGATGAGTCTTGTACAACATGATAAATTAATCCTCGAATTTTAATTGGATTATTCTTGGTGATGCAACTTATAAGAAAGAAAGCACAATACAAATTTCTTTTAAAAAAAGGAAAGAGATCGGTATAGATCATTCTAAAATTATATCCATATACAATCATAAAAAGAGAAAATTCATATATAATCCTTTATTTTTCCAAGAAAAAATACCTTATTTTTCTTTCTAATTCTAATAAATACTATGGTGTATTGTACCAAAAAAAAATTGCTATGGTGGACCAGAAGCTCTATTTCAAAGTTCTGATACCATCAACTAATTAGAACTTAATCACTAAACATCACTAATCTTTGTTTCGGATTGTTTAGACACTTGATCAAGTTCAACACCACTACCTTGATCATCACCATCATTCCCTTTGTACCTATACCACCTAGAACACAATACAAAGTAACCCAAATTAACAACTTCCAAACCAGTAATCATGTAATAAAAGTAATCCAATCTCCCTTCGTTCAAATCTTGTGGTAACCAATTCCCTGTTGCAGATTTAACCGTCAACCTATGAATAATTGTAATCAACAAACTACTAAAATAACTTGATAGTGCCAAGCCAAAAAAAAACAATGACCCTGCAAGACTTCTCATATTTTCAGGAAACTGTTTGTAGTAAAATTCAACTTGTCCAACCAAAGTAAATGCATCAGAAAATCCTGCTAGTGCTAACTGAGGAATCAACCACATTCCCGACATGGAAGAAATCGCGCCTTTTCTCGGTTCAAATCCTATAGGATTATTAATAGCCATGGTCCTTCTTTTCCATTCTACCACACCAGATACTAGCATGCATAGTATAGCAATAAACATTCCAATCCCCATTCTTTGTAGAAGTGTGATTCCGCCTTCTTTTCCGGTGAGTTTTCTCATTGTTGGCACGATTTTTCTGTCGTAGATTGGTAACCATATCGTTAGGCTTAACATCGTGAAGATAATGTAAGAAGCTGCGGGGATTTTGAAATTTGTGTTGAAAAAGGTTCGGTCCGATTGAAGTGCTTGGAAGACTAACACTGTGTTTTGTTGGATTATTGCAACGTAGTAGAGTATGCCTGAAACCCAAATTGGTAGAACTCTTACTAAGCATTTCACTTCTTCCACTTGTTGTATGCTGCTTAGATTCCATGGATCAGATGCAGAACCGTCAGGGTTTATTTTGTCTTGTGGGGTTATAATAGCTGCTTTGTCAAGGAACCTGTTGATTAATATAAACATTTTTTTCAGAACCAATCACTCTATGAAGAAATCAACAAATAGTAAAATTTTGTTTGCATAAACTGTTAAATGGATTAAATATGACATGAAAATATGTTTGTAATTGGTGAACTATCATCACCCAACAAGTTGGTTTTATAGGGTTGAGTTAGGTTCGGCCTAAATTCTAAAATGGTATCTAGGTATAAGAGCAGCTTATAAACAAGTTCTTATAATCACTTATATACAAGTAATTTCTGTACTCAAAGGTTAAAAGTGTGTTTGAGCGAACAACTTAATTAAAAATATATATATATTGACATTAAATCTCAACCGTCTATTTCATTTAATCGAACGACTCATTTATTTACCTAAAATCTCACATGATCAAAGATAACATGTGGTCAAACGGTTCTCATATAGGTTGCTAGGTATTTTATAGTCTATCCAAGAGAGTGTATTGAAATAAAATAAAAATATGTAATGAAATTGTCATAATCTATTTTCATATATGTTCAAAGACTTGCACAAAGGTGGATACCTTGGAATTTAGATTTGGGTGTTAGTCTCACATTAATTAGTAATTAGTTAAATGAATGATATATAAAAGCGAGTAAACACATATTTTCAATGACTCAAGATTTTAGACGGGGATGTATTGTTAAGATCTCTCTTTTGTTTTATATATCCTTCAAAAAAATTAAATCTCTTTTTTATAGTCTATCTCTTTAGCATGTTGAGTGGTTAATCTCATATCAATTAAGAATGAACTAAATAAAGGCCAAATAAATGAAATAACATATATACTCAATATCATAAGATTTGGGATAAAGATGTGATGTTAAATTATTGCTCGTAGTAGTCCCTACACTCGCCAACATATAAGCCAATTAAATTACTTTTTTATAAGCATAAGCCAACAAAATTTCAATTAATTTTTATAAGAAATAATAGTTATTTAAACATGAATGAAAGACAAATGAACAACTAGTTGCGCCGTTAATCCTTTTTGGACGGTAAAACCAATTTAATTGTAAAAAAAAGTTCTTTTTAATAAGGCAGTAAAAATACATGACATTGATTAGTGGTTACCTGAATTGAGGTGTATGAGGAAGTTTGGAGTTGATAGAGTGAGGAGATATATAGCTAAAGAGAGAAACCAATGAATACTCATCCTCTTGTAGATTGAGTTTCCTTTTCTTTATAGCCACATATATGACTTGAATAATATTTGTTACAGGACTACCTGTTGCTTTAACCTTCACATAATATTTACTTCCAGTGAAATAAACAACACATGAAAACAGCATCAAACCAGCAGGAATTCCAAGACCAAGAGCCCAACTCACATTTACTTGTATATAAACAATTACTGACAAAGAAACCATTTGTGCAAAAGTGAAGGTAAAAAAATACCAATTGAAGAAACTATTGATTCCTTTCTTTCCTGAATCAGTGTTTGGGTTGAATTGATCAGCTCCAAATGCTAAGTTACAAGGCCTAATCCCTGCAGCTCCTACTATCATAAGTCCAAATCCAAGTAGTAGAAATGACATTTGTCCTGTACTTGGTTCTATGCATGTGCTTCTCTCATTTCCACATTCTGGTGGATGCATGCTTTTAATCCATGCTGTTAGTTGTATAACAAGCAACCCCTGTTTCAAAATCAAAGAGTTACATCACACAAATGAAATATTTTATTAAAATTAGTTGAATTTTTTTTTTACGACCGTCTTTCTGAGGAGATTTGAATTTTGTCTCCTGATGTAACATCTTGTTGATGTTGACGAATTAGTTGAATATTGTTTAAGGTAGTTACAAGTTAATTATGATTTGTTGGAAATTAGTTTTAACTAGTTAGCTTAGTTAAGTTCTAATCAATAACTAACTTTAATAACGTACCTTAAACAATATTCAAATAATTCTAGTGTTAATTTTAATACAAGTAGTGCTAAGATTGTTAGAATTAATACCAGAAAGGAAGCAAATGTGCAGAATCCAAGAGTTTTGTAGCGTCCAAAATAAGTATCACATAGAAAAGCTCCTAGCAAGGTAACTAGATTAGCACTTCCATTGAAGATATTGACAATATTTGTGGCTGTAATACTGCTAAGGTTGAAGACTGATGTAAGATAGACCAAGAGGTTTGCTAAGGTACCAATGGCTCCTAGTTTCTCAAATGTTTCATTTCCTGCATCATATGCAAATTAATTAATACTCAAAATTCATCTTGAACAATAAGAGTAACATGAAATATATTAATTAATCATCTTGCTTACCAATGATGAAGGGCATGACCTTCCATCCTCTATAGTTGATATTTGAAACTTGCTTGTTTTCCACACTTTCTTTGTCACTTTTCTCCATTGATGTGTCTCTTTTGTTCATGAATATCCGAATTATTAAATTACTACTTTAGTAAAGAATAAAGACTCTTCCTAAGGTTTTGGAATTATTGATTCATCATTCATGGGATGATATTAAAGGCGGTGTGCTCTTATATTGTCCCGCTTGATGTTACATTTGAGCCAAGTGACGTATTGTTTTTAAATTTTCTATCCAATAAATTAGGCTGAGATTAATATTTATATGAAGTCGGTATTAAAACTATGAATAAATCACAAACTATTTTGTACCAAAAAATGTACTTTCCACGCAAAATTAACTGTATTTTTTAATCTATTGATAGTAATATATTAAAGGAATGTATATTTTTTTATGATGATTTTTATCTTCCTTTTTACCATTCAAACTATTTTATCATTTTTATAATATTATTTAAATTGTCTATTAATAATCAATTAAATCTCATTAAAATAGAAACAATCGACAACAATATGAGGAACAATCAACAACAATAAGAACGATATTAGACACTGTAAAAAATATATTTTACCTTATATAAAAAATATTATATTTTGGTATAACAAGTGTTCTTTTAATTTTATTTTTCCGTTAATTATTTTTCATCATTTTATCATTAATTACCAATAAAAAATTCGCTTGTGACATATAACTTATGACTGGATTATAGAGTCTAATTTTGAACTTATATTTTAGACTAAATTGCATTTTTGGTCCCTTAACTATTTAGGTAGTATCGGTTTGGTCCCCTAACTAAAATTTGATTTATTTTGGTCCCTTAACTTCTCTCTGATACACATTTTGGTCCTTTTCGTTAGTTTTAATTCAAAAACGTTAGGTTTTCTTCATCTTCTTCTTCTCTTTTTCATCTTCATATCATCTCCATCAACATTCAACAAAAAGAATCTCAGAAAAATTCCAGAAGAAAATAAAGAAAACCTAACGAAATGACCAAAATATATAACGGAGAGAAGTTAAAGGACCAAAATAAATCAAATTTTAGTTAGGGGACCAAACCGATACTAATTAAATAGTTAAGAGACCAAAAAGATAATTTAGCCTATATTTTATTAGTTCATTTGAGTATAAAAGTCAGTTAGGCAACCGTCCCTTTGTAATGAGCTTACAATTTGTTTTTTCTTGTCTTTGCAAGTAACATTTTAGGTTTTATTTAATGATGTATGTGCTATATATAAAAAATTATGTACGTCATTTATTAAATGAATTTAAAATATTAATTTTTGTTTATAATAGTGGCATAAGATGTACACCCTCCGGCCACTATTATAAGCAAAATCTATTTAGATTCATTCAATTAATGATATATATGATCTTTATTATATGTCACATACATCATTTAATAAATCAATTTAAAATATTAATTTTTGCTTGTAATAATGACGGGAGGATGTATCTGATAAGGAAAAATAATCTCACGCTTTTCATAACCAAAGATCCTCTTCATTTTGAGTTATATGATTGGATTTGTTTGTAACTTTATCCAAAAGACCCGTTTTAAATTTGTGCACCACCCATAGTTTTCCAATCCAATCTTATTTCTCCTCCATCAGATTTGTCTCGGTCTCCTTGGATTTATAGTCAGAGCCACGAGTAAAGACCAACATTTTATTTGTCAAAAAACCGAGAGTACACTCCACGGTCAAAATAACTCCAAGAAATAAGAACATGACATTTTTTTTTTCTTCAAAAAAAAGAACATGACATTTTTATTTTCGATAATTAAATAACAACATGGCATTCTTTGATATTTTTGGCCAAAGTTGTTTTTCAGACTCTTTTGAAATTATTTATTGTATTAGATTAGCCGTTTTGTGTTTTTTTTCCTTAGTTCATTTATTTCTAATTTCGTATAAATTTACTCCACTTAAGTTAGTTTTGGTCAATGTATGTTGAGTACATTAGATGTCTTTAACTTGAGATTCAATTTGATTCTTTGCATTATAGGAGAAATATAGCTTCTACTAGTTGAATCATTAGATATCTTCAAAATAAATTTTTAGACCGGAGCAATTACAGTAGCATGCATATTATGGGAGTTAAATAAACTACTATAATTAGTTGAGAGCTTCAAACATTAATTCTTTGCATTATAGTAGAAGTAGAGC